>JBBYHO010000010.1:13829565-13843241 GCA_038382025.1 Adansonia gregorii | reverse complement strand
CATATTCACCTCTTTTGAAGGGCAAAGGATATTTTAAGGAAAATGGTGAAAAGAAAAGCTTTTCTTGCAAAATCAAAGATCAATATCAAGAATCCTGTGTTTTCCTTAGCTAATCCCAAAAAGAATGTAGATTATTATAAGAGTTATTATTCATCTCTTTTTGAGGGATGAACATTGATTCTAAGGAAAAGGTAGAAAAAAAATGCATTTCTTGTGAAATCATAGCATCAATATTATGCATCCTTCTGAGTAGAATGTGCTTTTGTAACCTTATCACAAAAAAATAGACTTTATTACGAGAATCCACGTTTGTCTTTTTTAAGGGATGAACTTTGATTCTAAGGAAAATTATGGAAAGAAATGCTTTTCTTGGGAAATCAAGGAATTAATATTGTGTTTCCTAATGATGAGAATGTGTTTTTGTAGTCCAGTCTTTTTTGAAGGATGAAATTTGATTCTAACCAAAATGGTGAAAAGAAAAGCTTTTCTTGTGAAATCAAAGCATCAATATCATGAGTCTAAATGAGGAGAATGTGTTTTTGTAGCCCTATCACAAAAAGAATAGACTATATTAAAAGAATTCATGCTTGTCTCTTTTGAGGGAAAAACTTTAACATTATGGAAAATGGTTAAAAGAAACAATTTTCTTGCAAAATCAAGGCATCAATATTGTGTATCCCAATAATGAGAATGTGTTTTTGTAGCCTAATCATGAAAAGAATGGACATTATAATGAGAATCCATGTTTATCTCCTTTAAAAAGTAAACTTTGATTCTAAGGAAAATGGTGGAAAGGAAAGCTTTTCTTGTGAAAGTAAAGCATCAATATCATGTACCCTAACAAGGAGAATATGTTTTTAGAGCTCAATTAGGAAAAAATGGACATTCTTATGAGAGACAATGTTCATCTCTTTTGAAGGATGAACTTTGGTTTTAATGAAAATGGTGGAAAGAAAAGCTTTTCTTGTGAAATCATAGCTTCAATATTGCACACATAATGAGGAGAATGTATTTTTCTAGCCTTATCACATGAAGAATGGGCATTATAACTAGAATCCATGTTGGTCTCTTTTGAAGGATGAACTTTGTCTTTAATGAAAATAGCGAAAAAAAACTTTTCCATGAAAAATTAAGGCATCACTATTATGTATCCCAATGATAAGAATGTGTTTTTGTAGCCTAATCATGAAAAGAATGGATATTATTACGAGAATTCATGTTCATCACTTTTGAGGGACAAACTTTACTTCTAATGAAAATGATGGAAAGAAAAGCTTTCTTGTAAAATCTTAACATTAGTATTCTGTATCCTAATGAGGATAATTTATTTTTGTATCCCTATCACAAAAGAGTGGACATTATTATGAGAACTCATATTCATCTCTTTTGAAGGAAAAATTTTGATTCTTAGGAAAATGGTGAAAAGAAAAGCTTTTCTTGCAAAACCAAAGCATCAATATCATGAATCCTATGTTTTTCTTGCCTAATCCCAAAAAGAATATAGATTATTTTAAGAATCTATATTCATCTTTTTTTAGGGATTAACTTTGATTTTAAGGAAAACAGTGGAAAAAATGCTCTTTTGGGGAAATTAAGGCATTAATATTATGTTTTCCAACGATGGGAATGCGTTTTATGGCCCAGTCAAGAATAGAATGGACATTATTATGAGAATACATGTTCGTCTCCTTTGAGGGATGCACTTTGATTTTAAGGAAAATGGTGAAAAGAAAAGCTTTTCTTGTGAAATCAAAGCATTAATATCATGTATCCCTACGAGAAAAATATGTTACTGTAGTTGACTAACAAAAAGAACGACATTATTACAAGAATTCATGTTCATATTCTTTGAGGGAACTCTAATTCCAAGAAAAATGGTGGAAAGAAAAGCCTTTCTTGTGTAATGAAAGAATCAATATTATGCATCCCAACAAGGAGAATGTGTTTTCGTAGGCCAATTATGAAATGAATGACATTATTTGAAGAATACATGTTCATCACTTTTGAGGGACAAACTTTGATTCTAAGAAAATGGTGGAAAGAACGACTTTTCTTGTGAAATCAAAGCGTCAATATCATTTATCGAGACAAGAAGAATGTGTCTTTATAGCCCAATCATGAATAAAATAGAGATCTTTATGAAAATCCATGTTCTTCTCTTTTGGGGGATGAACTTTGATTTTAAGGAAAATGGTGGAAAAGAAAACCTTTCTTGTGAAATCAAAGCATTAATATCATGCATCCCAATAGGGAGAATATGTTTTTATAGCCTACTTGCGAAAAAAATGCATACTGTTGCGACAATCCATATTTACCTTTTTTGAAGGACGAACATTATTTCAAAGGAAAACTATGGAAAGAAAACCTTTTCTTGTGAAATAGTAACATCAATATCATGTATCCTAATGAGAAGAAATTAGCCTAATCATGAATAAAATAGGAATAATTACTAGAATCCATGTTCATCTCTTTTAACGGATGAACTTTGATTTTAAAGAAAATGTTGGAAAGAAATGCTTTTCTTGCGAATTAAAACGTTAATATCGTGTATCCTAATAAGGAAAATGTGTTTTTGTAGGCCAATCGTAAAAAGAATGGACATTATTATGTGAATCCATGTTCATCGCTTTCTAGGGATGAACTTTGATTCTAAGGAAAATGGTGGAAAGAACTGCTTTTATTGCAAAATCAAGGCATCAATATTGTGTATCACGTTAATGAGAATTTGTCTTTGTAGCCAGTAATGAGTAGAAAGGACATTATTACCAAAATCCATATTCGTCTCCTTTGAGGGACAAACTTTGATTCTATGGAAAATGGTGGAAAAGAAGCTTTTCTTGCAAAATCAAAGCATAAATCCAAATGAGGATAATGTGTTTTTCTAGCCTAATCCCAAAAAGAATATAGGTTATTATGAGAATCCATGTCCAATTTTAAGGGATGGACTTTGATTCTATGGAAAGTGGTGGAAAAAATGCTTTTCTTATGAAATTATACATTAATATTGTGCGTCCTACTAAGAAGAATATGTTTTTGTAGCCCTACTACAAAAAGAATGGACATTATTGTGAGAATTTGTGTTCGTCCTTTTTGGAGGATGAAATTTGATTATAAGCAAAATGGTGGAAAGAAAAGCTTTTCTTGTGAAATCAATGCATCAATATCGTGAGCCCAAATGAAGAGAATGTGTTTTTCTAGCCGTATCACAAAAAGAATAGATTTTATTAAAAGAATCCATGCTTGTTTTTTTTAAGGGAAGAACTTTAACTCAATGGAAAATGGTGAAAGAAATGCTCTTCTTCCCAAATCAATATCAAAGTTGTGTATCCTAATAATGAGAATGTGTTTTTGTAGCCCAATCATGAAATGAATTGACATTATAACAATAATCCATATTTGTCTCCTTCGAAGGGTGAACTTTGATTCTAAGGAGATGGTGGAAAGGAAAGCTTTTCTTATGAAATCAAAGCATCAATATTATGTGCTCTAACAAGAAAAATGTGTTTTTAGAGCTTAATCAGGAAAAAAAAGACATTTTTAGGAGAATCAATGTTTATTTATTTTGAGGGATGATTTTAATTAAAAGAATGGAAAGAAAAGCTTTTCTTATGGAATCAGAGCATCAATATTATACACCGTAATGAGGATAATGTATTTTTGTAGCCTTATTAAAGGAAGAATGGGCATTATAATGAGAATCCATGTTCATTGTTTTAAGGGCTGAACTTTGATTCTAATGAAAATAGTAGAAAGAAAAGCTCTTCCTAAGAAATTAAGGCATTATTAGTATGCATCCCAATGATGAGAGTATGTTTTTGTAGCCTAATCATGAAAAGAATGGATATTATTACGAGAATTCATATTTGTCACTTTAAGGGATAGACTTTAATTCTAACAAAAATGGTGCAAAGAAAAGCTTTTTTGAAAAATCTTAGCATCAATATTCTGCATCCTAATGAGGATAATGTGTTTTTGTATCCCTATCACTAAAAGAGTGGATATTATTATGAGAATTCATATTCATCTCTTTTGAAGGGCAAAAGATATTTCAAGGAAAATGGTGGAAAGAAAAGCTTTTATTGCAAAATCAAAGCATCAATGTCAAGAATCCTATGTTTTCCTTACCTAATCACAAAAAGAATGCAGATTATTATAAGAGTTCAAGTTCATCTCTTTTGAGGGATGGACTTTGATTATAAGGAAAACAGTTAAAAAAAAGGCATTTCTTATGAAATCATGGCATCAATATTGTGTATCCTGCCAAGGAGAATGTGTTTTTGTAACCTTATTACAAAAAGAATAGACTTTATTACTAGAATCCATGTTTGTCTCTTTTAAGGGACAAACTTTGATTCTAAGGAAAATTTGAAAAAAAATGCCTTTCTTGGGAAGTCAACAAATTAATATTGTGTTTCCCAATAATGAAAATGTGATTTTGTAGCCCAGTCATGAGTAGAATGGACATTATTACGAGAATCCATGTTCATCCCATTAAAGGGATAAACTTTGATTTAAAGGAAAATGGAAAGAAAAGTTTTCCTTGCGAAATTAGAGCATCAATATCGTGCATCCTAACGAGGAGAATGTGGTACTATATTCCATTTGCAAAAAGAATAGACATTATTATGACAATCCATGTTTGTATTCTTTAAGGGATGAACTCTAATTCTAAGGAAAATGATGGAAAATAAGCATTTCTTGCAAAATAAAAGTATCAATATTATGCATCCCAACAAGGAGAATATGTAGCCCAATCATGAAATAGATGGATATTATTTGGAGAATACATGTTCATCACCTTTAAGGAACAAACTTTGATTTTAAGAAAATGGTGGAGAAAAAGCTTTTCTTGTAAAATCAAAGCATCAATATCATGTATCTGACAAGAAGAATGTGTTTTTGTAGCCCAATCGTGAATGGAATGGACATCATTATGAGAATCCATGTTCTTCTCTTTTAAGGGACAAGCTTTAATTCTAAGAAAAATGGTGGAAAAGAAAACCTTTCTTGTGAAATCGATGCATTAATATCGTGTGTCCTAATGAAGAGAATCTATTTTTGTAGCCAATTCATAGAAAAAGTGCAGACTACTGCAACAATCCATGTTTACATTTTTTTAGGGATGAACTTTGTTTTTAAGGAAAACTGTTGAAAGAAAAGATTTTCTTGTGAAATAGTGGCATCAATATCATGCATCCCAATGAGAAAAAATAAGCCTAATCATGAAAATAATGGGAATTATTACTAAAATCCATGTTTACCTTTTTTAATTAATGAACTTTGATTCTAGGAAAAATGTTTGAAAGAAATGTTTTTCTTATGAATCAAAGCATCATTAATATCATGTATCCAATGAGGAAAATGTGGTTTTATAGGCCAATCATAAAAAGAATGGACATTACTATGTGAACTCATGTTTATCACTTTTGAGGGATGAACTTTGATTCTAAGGAAAATAGTGGAAAGAAATATGTTTCTTGCAAAATCAAGGCATTAATATTGTGTCTGACAATGAGAAGAATGTGTTTTTGTAGCCTAATCATGAATAAAATGGATATTATTATGAGAATCCATGTTCGTCTCCTTCGAGGGATGAACTTTGATTCTAAGGAGAATAGTGCAAAGAAATGCTTTTCTTGCAAAATCAAAGCATCAATATCTTGAATCCAAATGAGGAGAATGTGTTTTTCTAGCCTAATCTTGAAAAGAATGCAGATTATTATTATTAGAATCCATGTTCAATTTTGAGAGATGAACTTTGGTCCTAAAGAAAATAGTGAAAAAAAAGCTTTTCTTGTAAAATCATAGCATCAATATTGTGCATCCTACTAGGAGAGTATGTTTTTGTAGCCCTGTCACAAAAAGAATGGACATTATTATGAGAATATGTATTTATCTTTTTAGAGGGTTGATATTTGATTCTAAGTAAAATGGTGGAAAGAAAAGCTTTTCTTATGAAATCAAAGCATCAATATCAAGAATCCAAATAAGGAGAATGTGTTTTTCTAGCCTAGTCCCGGAAAGAATGCAGATTGTTATAAGAATCCATGTTCTCCTTTTTTGAGGGATGAACTTTGTTTCTAATGAAAACAGTGGAAAGAAAAGCTTTTCTTGTGAAAGCATAGCATCAATTTTGTGCATCCTATTGAGGAGAATGTGTTTTTTTGTAGCCATATCACAAAAAGAATTAGACTTTATTACAAGAATCCATGCTCATCTCTTTTAAGGGACAAATTTGACTCTGTGGAAAATGGTGGAAAGAAATATTTTTCTTGCAAAATCAAAGCATAATATTATGTCTCCTAATGACGAGAATGCATTTTTGTAGCCCAATCATAAAAAAGAATAGACATTATAACAAGAATCCATGTTTGTCTCCTTCAAGGGATGAACATTGATTCTAAGGAAAATGGTGAAAAGAGGGGCTTTTCTTGTGAAAGCAAAGCATCGATATCATGTACGCTAATAAAGAGAATGTATTTTTAGATCTTAATCAGGAAGACATTTTTACAAGAATCAATGTTCATTTCTTTTGAGGGACAAACTTTGGCTTTAATGAAAATTATGGAAAGGAAAGCTTTTCTTATGAAACCATAGCATCAATATTGTACACGATAATGAGGAGAACGTATTTTTGTTGGCTTATCAAAAAAAGAATGGACATTATTATGAGAATCCATATTCTTCTCTTTTGAGGGATAAACTTTGATTCTAAGGAAAATGGTGGAAAGGAAAACCTTTCTTGTGAAATCAAAGCATTAATTCTATGTATCTTAATGAGGAGAATGTGTTTTTGTAGCCTATTCAAGGAAAGAATGTAGACTATTATGGCAGTCCATGTTTACCTTTTTTGAAGGATGAATTTTGTTAGGAAAACTATGGAAAAAAATGCTTCTACTGTGGAAGACATCAATATCATGTATTGTAATAAGAAGAAATTAGCCCAATCATGAAACGAATAGGTATCATTACTAGAATCCATTTATATCTTTTAAGGGATGAACTTTGATTCTAGGAAAAATATTGAGAAGAAATGCTTTTCTTGTGAATCAACGCATCAATATCGTGTATCCTAATAATGAGAATATGTTTTTGTAGGCCAACAATAAAAAGAATAAACATTATTACATGAATCCATGTTCATCGCTCAAATTTTGATTTTAAGGAAAATGGTGAAAAAAATGCTTTTCTTGCAAAATCAAGGCATCAATATTATGTATCACAATGATGAGAATGTTTCCTTGTGGCCCAATCAGGAATTGAATGGATATTATTACAAGAATCCATGTTCATCTCCTTAAAGGGATAAACTTTAATTATAAGGAAAATGGTGGAATAAAAAGCTTTTCTTACGAAATCAGAGCATTAATATCGTGTATCTCAATGAGGAAAATATGTTACTGTAGTCTATTCATAAAAAGAATAGGCATTATTATGGGAATCCATGTTCGTCTTATTTTAGGGACAAACTCTGATTCCAAGGAAAATGATGGAAAGAAATGCCTTTCTTGCAAAATTAAAGCATTAAATTATGTATCCCAACAAAGAGAATGGCTATTATTATGAATCAAAGTTCATCACTTTCAACATTTTATTAAAATGGTTGGAAAAAACAATTTCATGCAAAATCAAAGCATCAATATCATGTAACCCAATAAGTAAAAATTAACCCAATCCTAAAAAGAATCGAAATTATTACTAGAATCAATTCATGTTTTTCAAGGGATGAACTTTGATTCTAAGGAAAATGGTGATAAAAATGCTTGTCTTGCAAATCAAAGCATCAATATCATGCATCCCAACAAGGAAAATATGTTTTTATAGGCCAATCATAAAAAGAATTGACGTTATTACGTGAATCCATGTTCATTACTTTTGAGGGGCAAGCTTTGTTTGTAAGGAAAATGGTGGAAAAAAATCTTTTCTTGCGAAATCAAGGCATCAATAATGTGTATCACAATAATGAGAATGTTTCCTTCTGGCCCAGTCAGTAATAGAATGGACATTATTATGAGAATCCATGTTCATCTCCTTCAAAGGATGAACTTTGATTGTAAGGAAAATGGTGGAATAAAAAGCTTTTCTTACTAATCGGAGCATCGATATCGTGTATCTCAATGAGGAGAACGTGTTACTATAGTCCATTCATAAAGAATAGGCATTATTATGGGAATCCATGCTCATCTTTTTTTAGGGACAAACTCTGATTCTAAGGAAAATGATGGAAAGAAATGCCTTTCTTCCATAATTAAAGCATCAAAATTATGTATCCCCATAAGGAGAATGGATATTATTATGAACTGAAGTTCATCACTTTCTAGATTTTTGAAAAATGGTTGGAAAAAACATTTTCATGCAAAATCAAAGCATCAATATCATGTAACCCAATAAATAGAAATTAACCCAATCCTAAAAAGAATGGGAATTATTACTAGAATCCACGTTCATCTCTTTCAAGGGACGAACTTTGATTCTAAGGAAAATGGTGAAAAGAAATGCTTTTCTTACAAATCAAAGCTTCAATATCGTATATCCCAATGAGAAGAATGTGTTTTTGTAGGCCAATCATAAAAGGAATGGACATTATTACGTTAATCCATGTTCATCACTTTTAAGGGACAAGCTTTGTTTATAAGGAAATGGTGTAAAAAAATCTTTTCTTAAGAAATCAAGGCATCAATATTGTGTATCACAATGATGAGAATGTTTTTTGTTGCCAGTCATGAATAGAATCGGCATTATTATGAGAATCCATGTTTGTCTCCTTTGAAGGATGAACTTTGATTCTAAGGAAAATGGTGAAAAGAAAGCGTTTCTTGTGAAATCAAAGCATCAATATCATGTATCCCAACAAAGAGAATGTGTTATTGTAGTCCATTCATAAAAAAATAGATATTACTATGGGAATCCATGAATGTGTTATTATAGTCCATTCATAAAAAAATAGATATTACTATAGGAATCCATGTTCATCTTCTTTGAGGGATAAACTCTAATTCCATGGAACATGATGGAAAGAAAAGCCTTTCTTGCAAAATCAAAGTGTCAATATTATGTATTGGAACAAGGAGATTGAATATTATTATGAGAATCCAAGTTCTTTGCTTTTGAGATTCTATGAAGGATGGTTGAAAAAAACTTTTCATGCAAAATCGAAGCATCAATATCATGTATCTCAATAAGGAGCGATTAGCCCAATCATGAAAAGATTTTGAATTATTACTAGAATCCATGTTCATCTCTTTTAAGGGAGATGAACTTTGATTCTAAGGAAAGTGGTGAAAAGAAATGCTTTTCTTGTGAATCAAAGCACTAATATCACATATCCCAATGAAGAGAATGTGTTTTCGTCAGCCTATCATAAAAAGAACGGACATTATTATGTGAATCCATGTTTATCACTTTTGAGGGATGAACTTTGATTCTAAAAGAAAAGCTTTTTTTGCAAAATCAAACCACCAATATCATGTATCCCAATGAGGTAAATGTGTTTCTATAGCCAAATCATTAAAAAATGGACATCATTGAGAGAATCCATGTTCATCTCCTTTGAAGGATAAACTTTGATTCTAAGGAAAATGGTGAAAAAGAAAAGCTTTTCTTGCAAAATCAAAGAGTCAATTATATTGCAACAAGGAGAATGCATTTTTGTAGGCCAATCTTGAAAATAATAAACATTATTACAAGAATCCATGTTCAACTCTTTTGGAGTGAACTTTTGTTCTATTGAAAATGGTCGAAAAAAATTGTTCTTGAGAAATCAAGCATCAATATTGTGTATCCTACTGAGGAAAATGCCTTTTTGTAGCTTAATCAAAAGAAAAACGTACATTATTATGAGAATCCATGTTCGTCTTTTTTAGGGATGAATTTTGATTCTATGGAAAATGGTAGAAAGAAAAGCTATTCTTATGAAATTAAAGCGCCAATATTATGTATCCCAATAAGGAGAATGTGTTTCTATAGTCTAATCACGAAAAAAAGGACATTATTACAAGAATCCATGTCTATCTCTTTTAAGGAATAAACTTTGATTCTAATGAAATTGGTGGAAAAAAAACCTTTCTTGCAAAATCAAAGCATCAATACCATGTATTCTATTAAGGAGAATAGCCTAATCATGAAAAAATAGACATTATTACGAGAATCCATGTTCATCTCTTTTAAGGACTAACTTTGATTCTAAGGAAATTATAGAATGAAAAAGTTATCTTGTGAAATCAAAGCATTTATATCATGTATCCTAATAGGAAGAATGTGTTCTTGTAGCCCAATCACAAAAAGAATAGACATTATTATAAGATCCATGTTTATCTCTTTTAAAGGAAAATGATAGAAAGAAAAGTTTTCCTTGAGAAATCAAAGCACCAACATTGTGTATCGCAACGAGTAAAAAGTGTTTTTGTAGCCAAATCATGAAAAGAATAGACATTATTATGAGAATCCATGTTTATTTCCTTTGAGGGATAAACTTTGATTTTAAGGAAAATGGTGTGAAAACATGCTTTTCTTGCAAAATCGAAGAATCAATATTGTGTATCCTAGCAAGGAGAATGTGTTTTTGTAGTCCAATCATGAAACAAATGGACATTATTAAAGAATCCATGTTCATCTCCTTTGAGGGATGAATTTTTATTTTATTGAAAATGGTGGAAAAAAGTTTTTCTTGTAAAATCAAAGCATCAATATCATCTATCCCAATGAGAGGATTGTTTTTTTATCCCAATCATAAAGAGAATGGACATTATTACGAGAATCCATGTTCATCTATTTTGAGGGTCAAAATTTGATTTTGAAGAAAATGGTGGAAGGAAAAGCTTATCTTTTTGAAATCAAAGCATCAGTACCATTTATCCCCCGATCATGAAAAGAATGGATATTATTAAAAGAATTCATGTGCATCTCTTTTGAGGGATGAACTTTGATTCTAAGGGAAATGATGGAAAGAAAAGCTTTTCTTGTGAAATCAAAGCATCAATATCTTGTGTGCTAATGAGGAAGATGTGTTTTTGTAGCCCAATCATGTAAAGAATGGACATTGTCACGAGAATCCATGTGTTTTTATATTACTCATAGGTGTGGAACAAGGCTTTGCTTCATCCATTTTGAACCTCTTTTGTATACTTCATTTAATTGATTAAGATGCCATCTTTTGCTTGCTTAACTTATAGTCCCAAAAGGAATATTAATTTTCCCATCATGCTCATCTCGAATTCACCTTACATTAACTTAGAAAATTATTAATAAAGAGATTCATTTGTAACACCAAAAACAATATCATCAAAATAAACTTGAACTACTAAAATGTCCTTGCCTTTGACTTTCATAAAAAGAGTTTTGTCAACATTGCCTCAATTAAAACTTTTTCAATTAAAAATTTTGAAAGCCTATGATACCATGCTCTAGGTGCTTACTTTAAACCATATAAGGCTTTTGATGCTTCAACTTGAATTACTTGTTCTTGCTTCTTATTAATGCTTCAACTTGATGTTCTTGGTAAATGTTTACATCATCACTAGTACGAGATACCTTTCTCTAGGTTGAGTTAGCTTCATCAAATGTATGAACTCTTCAATAATCAAACTTTTCTTATTAAACACTTTATAAGCTTTGGAATTTGCAAAATGCCAAGAAAAAATTCCTTCATCACTTTTTGCATCAAATTTACCAAGATTATCCTGTCCATTATTTAATACAAAGCATTTACAACCAAAAAGATGAAAATAGCTAATGTTAAGCTTTTTTCCTTTAAAAAGTTCATACGGAGCTTTCTTTAAAATTGGCCTAACCATAGCACTATTTATAATATAGCAAGAAGTGTTACTGGCTTCCGCCCAAAACTACTTTGGTAAATTATTTTCATATAGCATGGTTCTGACTATTCTTTCTAAGGTTCTATTTTTCCTTTCAACAATTCAATTTTGTTTAGAGGTTCTAGGAGTCAAGAAATTATGGCTTGTACCATTTTTATTGCAAATTTTGTCGAAACCAAGATTTTAAAATTCTTTTCCATGATCACTTCTTATATTTGAAATTGAATAACCATTTTCATTTTGAATAATTTTGCAAAAAGTTAATGAATTTTTCTAAGGCTTCATCTTTAGAGCTAAATAAGAGAACCCAAGTAAACCTAGAGTAGTCATCCACAATAGAAAAAATCCATATTGTTTACCACCTAAGCTAAATGTCCTAATATGACCAAAAAGATCAATATGAATAAGTTATAATATTCTAGTAGTTGAAATAATAGTTATTGGTTTGAATAAAACTCTTTTATGTTTTCCTTGAACACATGTATCACATATTCTATCATTATCAAATTTTATTTTTAGCAATTCAACAACAAGGTCTTTCCTAAATAATTTTGAAATTACACTCATACTAGCATGTTCTAATCTTCTATGCCACAACCAAGGCAAATCATCATTATTAGCAACAAAGCAAACATTTTAAGAAGACAAGTCATCTGGATGCACAATATAAACATTTCCTTCTCTATGTCCTATAAAAAGATGTTATTTGACTTAATACCAACACTTGACAATTCATTGGCTGAAAAATGCTTTCATCCCTTTATCAAATAATTGACTAATACTAAGGAGGTTATATTTAAGACTTTTGACAAATAGAACATTTTCAATGTTAGATGAGGAGTTATTACCAATAGATCCAATGCCTTTAATTTGTCATTTTGAGTTATCACCAAAGTTAACACTTCCACCGTCCTTAGGTTTTAGTTCCATGAATTAACTTTTGTTACTGGTCATGTATCTTAAGCATCCACTATTAGGGTGCCAAAATTTTTTCTTTGTTAAATTTGTCTCGAAGCAATGCTCTTTCTTCTAAAAACATAAAATCATGTTTTGTTTTCACTTAGCCAAATTTTATTGTGTCCTTGAGTATTAGTGTTCATAACTCCTATGCCTTTTGGAATCCATTTCATTTTGGTAGCCTCATCTTGAGATGTGCTAACTCTTTTAGGAATCCATAACTTCCTAATAAGCTTGCTTCTGTAAGTAAATAGTCTTTAAAGAGCAAGTATGAAATGTATGACCAAGTTTATGGAAATAAGTGCTATGCTAGATGCATCAAATGATTTCTTTTGTGTCACAACGAAATTCTTAAAATAAGTTTCTTTTTCAAATCTATTATAGCCTAAATCATCTTTATTAAAGAATGCTCTTTATGTTTTTAGCATGTCATTTAATTTTTGTTGTGCCATATAAAATCTAGAGAATGAATTATGCAAGTTCATATTTTTCTTGGTTAGATCATCAATATTAACTTGTAACTCATCTACTTTCTTTTAAAGATTATTATTTGTCATGCTTAATGATTCATTTTTTTTATTTAAGTTTAGAAATCATTTTTCTATATTTTAAATTCATGGTTTCAAATTCTAATGCTAACTTATCAAATGCATCTTGCATTTTATTAAATGAATACTTATTAGCATTGAAGGATATCTTGGACTCATCAAGAGCCATGAGACATAGGTTAGCCACTTCATTATCATCTTTGTCGGATATGTCACTATCGTTCTATGTAACCACCATAGCCTTCTTCTTTTGTTTCTTTGGGTTTTGCTTCTTCCATATTGGACACTCAAATTAGATGTGTCCCGATTTCTTGCACTCGTACCAAATTATTTAGTTTTTTTTCTTTCTTGCTTAACT
>JBBYHO010000010.1:13755659-13768971 GCA_038382025.1 Adansonia gregorii | reverse complement strand
TGGCCTTGCTTCTTTTTTGCTGTCTCCTTTGAGAGCTTGGTCAGTGTAATTAAATTAAAGTTTGAAGTTTGGGCTGAGGTAAAAATAATTGAAGAAATAAATGAATAACATGGTTTTAAAGTGTATTGGCGTGCATGTGGTTGGTCTGATATTTTTGGAGAACTTCAAGAGTCATGCTAAGAATCACTTTTCTTTTCCCGATATCTAGCTATTGACTCAATGATGGAGGATAAGGTCAAATGGAACCAAATATTCAAGGTTTCCCAACACAAAGTAGCTAATGCTCTATTTTATTTTTGCTTATACTGCTTGCTTTTTACTAATTAAAATGTTCATATAAAGCAAACTAAAAAGGAAAAAATAAAATGAAAAATCGTAATTGATTAAAAATTGACAAATAAATCAATATGTAACAGTAATAATAAAATCATCCGTTTACTCAAATGGTAGAATTATGCATTTTATTGTTTAAGCAAGCTTCTCATCGATAATTCTACAAAGACATTGTTTTTGCATCCAAAAACTTTTTCTTTTTGTTTTGCTTCTGGAAGCAAAAAGCAAGTGGAAAAGCAACAACCAAATGTGATATATGCTATGATACTGTTAGTTTCACTCAAAAACTGATACTGTTGCTTGTTCAATGACTTTGAATTTCCGCTTTTTAACCCTTAATAACTTTTCCAATGCAAGCTAATAGAATTGTTTAGTTGAAAAGTAACTACTAAGTCAATTGCTGAAAGATCCCAGGTCAGAATTTCAATGATATTCTTTATTCAAAAAATGGACCTATAAATGAGCATGATTACTTTTCCCTATTGTCAAGATGATTCAATAGATAAACATACTGATGAGAATTTTTGCTCTTCAATGAGGGGAGAAAAGATATAATTGTGATTTCAATGGTGAGCTGAACACTCTTACTTAGCTTTGCTATCTCTTGTGATGTGGTTTTTCTTTTCTTTTTCTTCTTTATTTATTAAAAAAAAAAAGAAAATAGAGATTTAATTTAAGAGTGGACGGACTACTTCATGGATGCCTGGTTTCAAGTTGGTTAGTGTGGTTACAGTTTGCATCTTTGATTTAGAGAAATGGTTGGTTCTCGTTCACACATTAAGAAGATTATCCTTTTTGTGACAGGCCATAAATCTGTTTGGAACAAGAAGGTTAAAGGCAAGTTTATTAGGGAATAAATTTCTGGAAGTTAAACCTCTTAGAGTGACAGATTATTGTGCTAAAAGTTTAAAATGACATGTTGACATGTCATTGAGTCATATTTAGATGTTTTCTATTCTTATTCTTTGGCAATTTATAAGATTAGTTTGCATTCCATAAACACAAAAATGTAAGTTTCTTTGTTTGGATGGTTTTATCTCTAAGGTGCTCTTATCCAAACAGAGTCTATTTATGTACTTAGCTTGAATATTTTTATGTAGTTGGCTTGTATAGTCCCAGATGGGAAAAACTTGCAGTAGACTAGTTTAAGAGTTGAAACCTGAAAATACGCAAAATTTGGGAGCTGTAAATAAAATTTTAACTTGATAAGTTTGATGCTTCATTCGAAGTCATTATTTCCAATAAGCTCACATGTTGCAATAACAGCTTTATAAGAAAAGAATATAGATCACTATGTAAACTTATATCTAGAATATCTACTTAGTTTATATGAATATTTTACATCTGCATAGTGAATGACTATTATTGTCTTTCCATTTAGTTTCTCTATTTGTGGATGTCCTATTATGTAGAATAGAACAAATTCAATAGACTTACGAAAACGTGCAAAGGAGTTGTTTGAAGTTAAGTATTGAAGAGTTGTTAAAATGTAGTTTAAGCTGTATTCGATTGTTGATGGGTGGATTTTTCTTCTCTATTCTTTTACCTAATAGCTTATAATTATTTTTGACAAAGAGTAGCTGATGACTTGAACTTTTTTTTTTTTTTTCCCCTTACATCATTGTGCAAGATATATCGAGAGTCTACAGGGACTGCTTCAGTTGATGATCCTGGTTATGGAGATCCTGTACAAAAGGCTGAGGCCATGGCATTTCGGCGAGCTTGTGCACGCTTTGGGCTTGGCCTTCATCTTTATCACGAGGACTTGTTGTAGAGATCTATAGGGCTATGCCTTTTGTCACCAAAACAAAATGCTAAAGGGTTCTTGTTGTGCTATAGGGTTGTGTTATGGGGGCAGACATGGTTCAAATAGCATAATGTTGCTATAATTTTGTTTGGGAAGGATTGAGTCCTCTGAGATTAGAAGAGAAACAGATTTTGGCAATGAACGGACACTTGGGTTTAGCTTGTTATGTAATTTAATTTAAGCTACTCTTCATGCATTTAATTTAAGCCCACTGATTAGAGGTTTTTGGTGAAATTCTCTCAAATGCAATGCAATAATACCCCTTGAAAGCCAATTGCTTGGGGCAAAAACAAACGCCTGTAGCTTGGAAATTACACAAGATCGGTCTGATTTACATCTGCATCTGGCTGAGCCTTCCTCCCATCCGTACCCCTTTCTTCCTCGATGATCTTTCAGTTTTTTTTTTTTTTGAATTTTTTGTACTTTATTTTCCAAAAAAAAAAAAATAGATTTTTTTATTATTTTTCTTTTTTTTTAATTCTAAAATACTACATATTTTTTTATTTTAACTTTCAAAATGTTTTTTGAAAAAAAAATTAAAAGAACTAGTATGACATGCAATGCTTTTCAATTGGCTAATTTTATTATGTTAGTGTACTATGTCAGTTGATGGATAATGCGTTGATCCAATGTTTGACTATGAATTTTTTTTCTTTTCAAGTTATAAACTGACAAAAGTAATATAGTTTTTGAGTATCAAATTATGCTCTAACCTTTTTAAAGTGATGGCAAGTGATTGTAAAAGGAAATGACATGTTAGGAGGGCAATAAAAATGGATCGGAAAGGAAAATTCATAATATTGTTCATGCAATGCATGAAATTTTCTCATATAAATGAGATGTAAAAAAAAAAAAAAAAATACAAGCAAAGAGGCATGTGTCGAAATTCATAAATTCTAAGAATTTTGGTGGATTGACTGATGAGTTTTCATTAACAATCGAGTGTGTCAAGGACGACGTTTTCTTTTTCTGTTTTCTATGGTATTGAATGAGATAATCCAAAGTCACTCAAGATGAAATCACTACAAACAAAAAAAAAAAAAAAGTTAGTTTCACCGGCGCTTATCTAGAAAACTGTCGCTAATAGTTTCACCGGCAATTCTCCAACCGCTGATTGACTGCTGACGAGGTGACTACAGGCGAAAACATTCTGGCGGTCAGTCCATTGGCACTGAAATGTGTCTTGTATTTCCCAGTAATATCTTTTCTGGTACTTTTAAATGCCGTTGCAAGTAACTAACTTTCATAGGCACTTAAAATGCCGCTAAAAGCCTCCATTTGTTTGAATATTGCAGATCAAAAATATGAGTTTTGCTGGCACTTCAAACTACCGTTGAAAGTCCTATTTTTTTTTTTCTTTTGCTTTTCTAAATTACACCGAAGGCTTAAATATTTCAAGTTTTAACATATTAAATAAAATAATCCAAACTGTAATCGGAACTCTCTTTTTGCAGACAAACTACCATGTCAAACAACCTTAAGAAATTTGATCAAAGTTAACCAAAATGTGTATAACATCTATGGTTAAAGTATAACATCTGGAATAAAGTTAACTAAAAGTGTATAATATCTATGATCAAAGTTTGCAGCTTTACAAAACAAATCCAATAAACTCGATTCACAAAGCTTCCATCCTTCCAAGCCCTTTAGAGAAATCAACCTGCTAAGCATCGCATCTATGATGCCGCATGTTGCAATAAGGTTACCAAATGCACAATTTGGACCCAAAAAAGGTCACAATTTTCCTCTTAAAAATAAAGATAAATAAATCCCATAAAAAATACCAATAATAATAACAACAAGTTTTCATCAAATTTATTCAAAAACGAAGGAATAAAAAGCTTCCATCCAAGTTCCAAAAGAGCATACCTTCCCTTATTTATTTGCATGCATTGACCCCTATGAACCCGATACATCTGAAACTTTTATATTAAAATTTTAACTCATATTGAATAAACAAACAAAAACCCATAGTAGAAACATCAAACTACCAATAAGTTCAACAAGTATGCGCAGAGAGATTTACAATACTAAACCATAAGCTAAAAATCACAATATGATATAAGAGAATTTGGTTCTCTACAGCAGTTTCATAATCCTATTTAAGAAACAAGAGAGCTACATGTGCATGCAACCTTTACATGAGATAATCATATGACAGAACATCTTAACAATCTCGCTAGTATCAACAATAAGTTCTGCTAGAAAATTGTTCTTTGAATGCTTTGCATTGTTAGTATTTCATGTAAAATGAATGTGCTTTCTGTCTTGGCCATACAAGTATCCTATGTCTCCATCAATATTTTGATTTATTTTTGAAGAAAACAAACAAGTTTAAAAGTCAAAAAGCATAATTGTTACTTGTTTGTTGCCTTTTGGTCTGGAAGCTGAATTGATGTTGTCGCAACGTACCTCGAGGCTGGATCCTCGTGGATCTATGAGTGTGTACGACTTAAAATATTTTATGACTTTGAATGTCTTTTTGATCGAGACTTTTCCTTCATGACATGATGAGAACGAGAAAGTACAAGTTCTCGACTTATGACACAGTGAGGGGAGACCATAAGACGAATCGCTCATCTTATTGGTCTCGGATGACCATCATGAAATGGCCAACGCTTAGAGTCGTCATCGATCATTTTGGGCTAGGCATGATCGGATGCCTATTGAAACCTATGTTTTGAGTTACGAAATTCAAAACATCGATCCCGTGGTCTATGTAATGCAAAGATTCACCATTTGAGTTCGAGAGTTGGTTACGCACAATGAGGTACGAGCCTCTTCATGACGCTCGAAATCGATACCTTACTAGCTATGTCTTATCTCGGTTTCGATTCTTTCGATCTTAACTTGTCACTATTTTGATAAAACCCTCTTTTAATGCATGAATCTTATAGAAATACAAATCCAGATTTTGATGAAAAAGATTTAATCTCATATACGCCCTAGAGAGATGGGGAATATAGAGATTTTCAATGCAATGACCTTTGGATTTTACTTTAAAAAATGGAATATTTCACCTTAGGCATTGGAGAGATACCTATGTAGAATATTACCCTTAGTTTTATTTGAAATGATTGGAAAACATGAATGCAAACAATCATCAGTAAGAAATCATATTAGTAAGGCAACAAATGAAGTAATATAACATTGATCATTCAATGCAATGATAAAGAAAAGGAATGGATTATTGGAATTTGTCTCGCAATTTTCATTGATTATTTGAGAATAATCAAACCGAAAATTTTCAAGATACATCTAGGTTTCTTGATTAAACGAGTTTGTTTGACATATTCGTGGAAATTCGAGAAGGAGAAAAATTTAATTGTAATTAAAAGACAGGGTTGGAGTATCCCCTTGAAAAGATGGGGTTGGAGTATCCTAGTGGATGACAAATCATTTTGACAAAGAAAGATCTTTCAATCTTGACAAATTTGAAAAATGAGGTTAGAGTATTCCCTTAGATGGTCGGGGTTGAAGCATCCCCAAAAGTGACACGTTTGACACTCTTTAGAAAAGTCAAGTTGGAAAACTTAAGTCGATAAAACTTCGTGATTTAGAAAATGTGTGAGCGTTTTGATAATTTTTGGCAGGAGAAATTATTGTGAATGAGGATGGTAAAGATGTAAAATGTGTTTGTGCCTTGATACGAGCTTATGGGAGATCAAAGCATGTTCTCAAGTCTGATCGGGTTGATACGGAGATATTTGAATGTCTTGAGACAAAACTCGGGAAAACAACTCAATTTTTACCATAACTGAAAACAAGGGACAATATCGTGCTATCCTGCTTCTCGAATTTATTCTAAATTGGTTTGAAGGATATACCACTAGAAAGCTAACTCGATGAGGGTCAATCTAAAAATATCCCCAATATCCCAAAAATTCACTTTTAGGGGGAATAAATTTTCAAATTTGGATTAATTTCGCTGCTGGCTAAGCATATGAGAATTAAGGTGTGTCAACATTTGAAAAATCATTTTGGACACATTTAGTATTGGAAAATTACAAATGATACCTTTCTAAAAAGGGGATTTCATGAATCTTTCAGGAAAACTGTTTGAAAAATTTGAAAAAATCATTTAGTGGGCCTAAACGGCTCAACCAAAATACATGTTTGGATTCTAAGGGTTCTGGACAGTTTAAATTTGAAAAATCATAACTCTCTCATCCAAAATGATCTGGGGGTGAATAACATTGTTTTAAAGATAATTCGACCTACTTTGAGAGAAAAATATTAGAAAATTCATGAAAAGTCATTTAGGATTTTAAAGTGATTTTTCAATTTGCAATAGTTATGCTACCAGTAGGGGATAAAACAAAGCAGGGGATATCTCTCATTTTTTTGTCTACGGGTTCAAACTCGAGTCATTGATGTTCGAACGTCTATGACAGAAGGGAAAGAATGGCATCAGCATCACAAACTCATTTGCACAGCCCCGGAGTAGTTTGGGAAGATGAAACTACTCGTTAATCATACCACTCAAGGTTTTGACTCAAAAAAAGGCACAAACATTTAGGGAATGAGTGCAAGGCTATTTTATTGGAAAATCAGAAGATTTGAGCTCGTTTAAACAAGATTCCAGATATGAAAAACTTAATTTTCCCTAAGATTTTTTTATGTTAACTTTAAGGAAAATGCTAAGTTCATGCTAGTCCTTATTGGTTGAGATTAACATGCTTGGCTTGGGGGGTTTTTGAAAATTAGTTTTTTGATAGCCATCAAAAATGCATTTTGACAAGGAGAAAACAACAAACATACAAGGGGATAGCACATAACATGAAAGAGGATGCTAACTTTATGAATGGTTTAGACAAAGAAGTGTTATACATTGTGATAAGAAAATATTATGGATACTGAAAATGACAATGGTTCATGCAAGCTAATGTATAAATGTGCTTGAAATGTGTTAGGCTAATGATTCATACATGGGTTAGGATAACAAGATACATGGATATGGCATAAAATGCATGAGCAAGAGATATCAGACTAATGAGGATGAAATGAGGCATTTGGCACATCAAAAGGGCATTAAGGCATCCAAATCTTAAACTACCATAACCAAAAGCCACAATAATGCATGATAATCCTAGGAAGGTGATGGAAACATGGAGAGCTCACTAAAATGATGAAGATGCTGAAAAACATAAAATGGACGTGATAGAGCAGGAAGTTATACCAACAAAACTTTAATTTTCAGCCAAACAGTTGGAGCAGCAGAGATAGCTTGAATTTCCCTTTCTTCCTTGTTGTTAATAAGAAAGAAAAAGAGAGAAACAATGAGGTTTTGGTTCAGGTATGGATGAGGGTGATTTTTACAATGTGTAGAGGTAGAGAGTGAGTGTTTTGGGGCTGTTTTTGGGTGGTGGGTGAAGAGCTACGAGATTCTAGTTTTCTTGGAGTAGGAATCATTTTTGGAAGTTGAAAATAAGCTGGAATCTAACCTTTTTTAGCTGAGATAGAAGTGGTCTATTTATACTAGCATTTTAGAGCCAAATTGAAGGTGTTTTTGGCCATTTCTCAAGGGGGACAAAGTGATGTCAGCATGGTGGTTATAGGATGGCTACAGGGAGCAACTTGCTGCTAATGTGATGTGCATAGGGTGGCTGTTTTAAATGTTGAAATGATTTTCTAGCAAATAGGGTGGTTAATAGTGATATTGGCCAACAACTAAGGAAGAGTAGGGTGATCAAATGACATTGACCCTTTTGATCTAATTTAGACTTAAAAAAATGTTTTGATTAATTTAAAAGTCTAAATTTGTAATTTAATATGTGTTTTAATCTTTCTTGACGCAAAGAAATAAGTTAAAATGAGTTTTGGATCAATGGTGGACGAGTCAAAAATGCTTGGACCATGAAAATGGCTTGCATGTATCAATACATTTGGTCCAAATACCTTAAGTGTATCAATATAATGAACATAGTATCGATACAATGATCATTGTATCGATACTATGAACCACTGTATTGATACTATGAACCACTGTATCGATATATTTCTTTACAGAATGTATGTTTCAGTCTTGGCATGGCCTAGTATCAATACAGAGGCTCATGTATCGATACAACTACATGTTGTATTGATACAAATAAGGAAATTTCAAATTTTTTGATCGTTGGAGCATTATATCGATACCTGAGAACCATGTATCGATACATTAAAGTAAAATTATGAATTTTCTCATATATTTTGTCCCCGGACACCTTGAACTATGTCATTTGATGCCATATCTTTGCATTTACCTTTGATATGTTCCCTAGGCCTCCTTGACCATCACCTGGCGATCATCGCCCCCTCTTACATCCATGCTCCAGATTGCTAAAACTAGACTGGACAAAATGAGGTGTCTACAGATGTCCATGCTTGGCATATAGGGAAATCTCTTTTGCATAGCGGTTGCTAATTTAACAAGTTTAGCATTTATCTTTGTAAATGAATTTGCCTTAGCTTCTAGCTTATTCACTTTAGATACTTTTTCTTCCAACTCTAACATTTTAGCTGCTTTTTTTTTCAAAGTAGCTTTATTATTGCCTCCAACTTTTCTTATAGCTTGCGTACATCTTTCTCTCTACCATTATGAATCTTATTCATGGCTTGAAAGTGGCAAGAAAACAAACCCCAAATTTTTATGGGTGTAGGGCCTAAACTAAAGCCCTTTACACAACAGGGATATTCCTTCCCCCTCACTTCAGCAAATACCTCATTCAATTAAGAAGTGATTGCTTCGATTGCTCCAAGTTGGTAAAACGTTGAGAAAAAAGCTCATTTAACTTTTCTTATAAAAAATTCAACTACAAAACTAGGATATTGATGCATCTAAAACAATCTCTTAAATCATTTAATCTATAAAATTTGTCTCAAATCTTGAATTACTTATAGCAACTTGTGCAACACTTTCATCCACAAAACTTCCATTTTGCGTTGATGAGTCATTACAAATAGCTTTATTCTGTTTGGCCTCACCCTACTACTTTGTTCCTAGTATCAAAGAAACAATGTAAAACTTCATCGATGTCAATCCTTCATCTAAAACAGTTTGCAATAAATAATAATACCTTCTCGTCTACAGGAGGAGCATAACTCTTTGGTCTTATAGTTTGAAGTATAACATGTTTGGCTTGTTAATTACTATTCAATTGAGCAAGAGCCTAGAATCTTGTTATAAGATCAATTTTAGTAGTAAAATTAAACAATTGTAATTTCCATTTTATTTGAAATTAAATGGAATTAATGGTGTAATATGGAGGTATAATAACAAACACAATAGCAATTGGAATAACCAATAAGATAACAATGCATGTAGTTATTACTCTTCTGATAAGCAATTCTCTTTCAACCAATTAAATAACACATCCGAAAAGGTGCAAAATAAACAAGTTTGCAATATCCTACTATTAATAATAGTTTTTGTTCTTTGTTGATCAAGTCATCTACACTTTAATTAAAAACCTTATAATTAAACGACAAGACTTTCATAGAAGACTTACATTTGAAGGTGAATTGCTTCACATTGAAATAGCATGTAATGATGAGCATGCACCCATGTTTTTTTCATCTAACTCAAATCTTATTACCGTTTCTAACGATTGCCCTAAGCTTGGAAATAAGTTTGAGTTTTGACGGGGTTCACTGGGGACATCATAATTTCTAATTAAGGGATCGCGCTTCAAACTATTCTAGATATCTTGAACAAAAAACCATACACTCTTCAGCCAAGTAACCCTCTGCAATTAAGCCTTCTAGGTGGGCTTTATTACTCTTATAAGACTTTAATTTACAAAGGAACATATTAAAAAAGACCAACGATAAAGAAAAGATCGAATATTCATAATTAAAAGACCACACTAAAAAGAAAATGAAACAAAATATTAACTTCTAAATCATCCTTTTGACCCGATACATCCATCTATAGTGCATAAGTTTTGCAATTTTTGCCTCTTTAAGTAAATGAACAATCAAATGCACTATGATGGTAAAGAATGAAGGAGGGAAAATCTTCTTCAATTGGCAAAGAGTGATCACAATCCTAGACTAAATTTGCTCAAGCTTTTCAACTTGGAGAACTTTATAACATAATGCCTTGAAAAATTGACCCAATTCAACCAACACCATTGTTACATCCGTAGGCAGAAGGCTACATAATGCAAGTCCAAGAAACTCTTGCATCAATACGTGGTTATCATAACTTTTCAAAGGTAAAATTTTGCGATCTTTGAGACTAACGTGTTGAGAGATATTTAAAGAGTAAGCATCAAGAGTCTTGATACCTTTTAAAACTCTTAGAAAAACATCTTTCTTATTTGTTGACAACCGATAGCAAACAAAAGGTATATGAAGTCTACCATTATTATCTTTCTTTGGAGGTACTTCTTCTCGTATGCCCATTGTTTGCAAGTCTAGATGTGCCTTCAAATTATCCTTGGTTTTCCCTATGATATTCAATAAAGTCCCCGATTATCACACAGTTTTTTCTACATGCATCACATCTAGATTATGACAAATTATACTCCCAATATGGCAAACGCCTTTTTTTTTTCCAAGTATCAAAATAAATTGAATTTTTGTTGCCCAAAGTCGCATGAACATTTTCTACTTGTTTTAAAATCAAAGTTCCTAATGGTGAAATTGGGGCAGGCCTTAGTTCTTCAATGCCATCAAATGAAAGATCAGTTTGAAATTTCTAAAAATCGACAATGACCCATGAAGCAATAGTTGCCTTAATGATGTAGCCATATACCACGTTTCCATAACACGATGAGGACATGCAAAACAACTTTAACACTCCAACTAAACAAATCTCCATATGCTGAAAAGTCATTTATTGTCCATATCATAGATGCATATAGCTAAAAATTCTCTCCAACAAAAGCATCAAAAGTGTTTACACCAACTTTCCACAATTTTTTTAATTTTTTTATCAAAGGTTGCAAGTAAATATTATTTCTATGTTCATTTTTACTAAAAATCACTAAGGAAAGTATAAAACTTGACTCTTTCATGGACAATAAAGAAGGCAAATTTTATAGTATCAGCATAACAGGCTAAACACTATACTTTATTATCCATTATCCCAAATGGATTAAATCTATCAGTAGCCAAGCCTAGCCTGACATTGCAAGGATCTAAGGCAAAATCAAAATACCACTAATCGAAAGATTTCCAAGTAAGAGAATGAGCTGGATGCCTATATTTTCTATATTTAATACAACCTTCATCATGCCATGTCACAGCAGAGGCTATTTTTGGAGACAATCAATTTTTTAAGTCTAGGTTTTAAAGGAAAATGACGTAACACCTTCATATGTTTTTCTCCTTCTCTCCACTAAAATCGTTCTCCCAATTATCATTATCACTTTGCAGCCACCTAAAAGCACCACACACATAAAATAAGTTTTCATTTGCTTTCTCATCCAAGTACAACATACAATAATTTTAGACAATCATGAATCTTATTATACCTGAGACCTAATTCCTTAATGACATTTTCAGTTTCATAATAGGAATCGGGCAACATTTCACCTTCAAGAAGAACCTTTTTTAATAGTGAGTGAGAGAGGCATATTGAATGACTCATTACTTTACCCACCAGAAACCTTTACCTAAAACAATTCTAATATGATAGATAATCTCGATAATTTTTTGAATCCCTGGTACAATTCTTGGTTATAATCCTCTAATAGCCTGTAAATTAGCTACTTTAACATTTGGCTCTTTTTGGGATTGTTAACTATCACTCCCTCTACTAGAAAATTGAGACAAATAAATAAAATTTTCATTTTCATCAACTTTTAAACTTTCTTGGGAGTTTTGAACTGAAAAATCCCTTTAGGTAAATGACATTAGTAAGACAAAATTGAAGTTTCACCATGAAAAACTAAATTAGAATAACCAGACAAAAACCCATTACAAAGCAAATGCTCTTGAACAACTTCTAATAGCATCCAATATAAATTGACACATTTCATGCATGGACATAAAATCGTACCATCTTGACATGCATTCTCAAATGCAAATCTTAAAAAATGACTAACCGTTTCCCATATATTCACTACTGAATTTAGACTTTTAAATCCAACTCTTATTGATGTTTATAGTACTTATGGAACAAGAAAGCAAGCAATGAAGTGAGAGAACACAACCTAAAATATAGCAAGGATAACTTTTAAGAGTTGTAGCATGATAAAAATCTTAATATAAAACCATCAACATTTATGAAAAGTTTTGGCTCAAACAACTTTCATCGAAACTAAGAGTGGGAAAGATAGAAAAGAAACTCAGAAGATAAAAAAGAGAGGCCGGTTGGTGAAAGTGTAACTTGAAATTATATGAATGAAAGAGTAAATTTAGGGTAAATCAATTATGTTCAATCATAATGTAATACAACATAATCCACCTACATATATTAGAAAAACGTTCGTACACCCTAAGAACCATACAAATTATTTCATATGCATATATAAATATATGTTCCTACATTGATATTAAATTTTATTTTTTTTTAATTAAGAGATCAAAATGTCCATATGACTAAAAATTAGACTTTCACCAAAATGTTTACACTATCATCTAAATTTTTATGGAATAATAAAGTGAAACTTCGATTGACAACCCTTTTGGCTTTTAGTATTTGAATTTAAGTTTATACATAAATATATATATATATGTAAACGCAAGTTTAAGAAAGTAGCGACCAATTAATTGAGTAGATTGACAAAATAAAGATTAAGGCCAACCGACCATGCATTATATGCATATGTAAATGTTCATTTGATTTAGCTACTATTGAAGTAGGCTGAGGCTAAAGTTGTAGTGTTGTTATTGTCATTTTTTAAATTTGTCATTCTTTAAAAATTCATTTATTCACCCAACACAACAACAAAAGCAAAAGCAGATCAAAAGTCTTTCAATTAATTAATGTTAGTACTAGTACATTATGGAGGCCTTTCGTTTCCTTTCTTTTTGTTAACTTTTCCTCCCTAAATCCTTCGTTTTAGCCAAAAAAAAAAACCTGATAGATTTTCAAGGTGAAAAGATGGTGATTGTTAAAGCAACCCCCTCTTTCCCACTTGTTAGACCTTTAGGTGGTGAATGCAATCAAGAGGGGGGGTGAATTGATTTCTCAAAATTTTGATAAATTAAAATTTTGGTAGACAAACTTGAGAAATCCAA
>JBBYHO010000010.1:13730553-13753525 GCA_038382025.1 Adansonia gregorii | reverse complement strand
ATCGGTAATTAGGGCCTGCAAATTTGGCCTTAATTTCCTCTTAGCCAAGTGACAAAACTATGAATACGTGTCGCTATCCAAGAGTCAAAAGGTGACCGAGATTGTCTCGGCCCATGAAAGCAAGCTAGCTGAAAATCCATTAGCAATTTCTATATTATGGAAAAAAAAATTTATTTTAATTTTTATATTTTAAAAATTATGATAAATAAAAAACTAGTTAATGATATTAAAAAATTATTTAAATATCATATGTCATATAATATAAAATTTTAAATTATATACAAAGGAACTTAAACCTAACTTGTAACATAAATTTATTTTTATATAAAATTTAAAATTATATATTATACGATATATCAATTTTTTATCAACATTTAAAATAATATTTTAATATCGTTAATTATTTTTTTATTTGTTATAGCATAAAAAGTACAAAGATTAAAATATAAAATTTAGTAATATAAATACTAATTTTTTTTCAGTATAATATATATAACTGCAGACTTTTCACCCACGAGCTAGCATATATTTAGCCCTTTAATCTTATGGGACAGCTAATTGGATAACTAACAGAAACGCCCTGGCCATGCGTTGTATCCTCAAGTTAGCTTCAGAGAACCTAAGCCCAACTTAATACAACTCGACTTATTGGGCTTTAAATCTTCAGACAAAACGGCAAACTTGTTTCGGTCTTGACCCAAAAAAATGTTGTAAATTGGTCAAATTACCAACCAATTCAGGTCCTGGAATCAGAATTCAAGCATGTTTTCGGAGATTATCCACGAAAAAAAACTTTCGGATATCAATGATTTACATGTTCCATTCATATAGAGATGCAAATATCATTTATCGCCGACTCTCCAATCGCAGATGGGAAGAGAATAACAAATCCATTCAAGCTTTTCCCTTGTTTTAAAACAATCGAGATACGGACGATTCAACTATTCACAAGGCAAGAATAATATAACAACAAAAAATACCATCAAAATACGTAAAAATCAATCATCGACACGTAAAGGTAGTAATTAATAACGAAAATCTTTTAACTTTGTGTATCGAAGTTAGTTTACATAGAATCTAATCCACCCACAACAAACACAAAGAACTTAATGAATTAAAAACAAGAGGAAAAAAACAAAGTTAAGCACGCTCCCCACGAATTCGCCTGGCGAGTTGAATATCCTTGGGCATAATCGTGACCCTCTTGGCATGGATAGCACACAAGTTGGTATCCTCGAACAAACCCACTAGATATGCCTCCGCAGCTTCCTGCAATGCCAGCACCGCATGGCTTTGGAATCTCAAATCCGTCTGCAAAACCCCTCCAAAAAAAAAAATTAAAATAAAGTTTCTACACTATAAGCACAAAGTAAACGATTTAGGATTATTAGGGGTTTTGCTTTCTTGTAATTTTATAAGAAGACATACCTTGAAATCTTGGGCAATTTCACGAACAAGTCGCTGGAAAGGTAACTTGCGGATCAAAAGCTCTGTGCTCTTCTGGTATTTCCGGATTTCACGAAGAGCAACGGTTCCAGGACGGTAGCGGTGAGGCTTCTTGACTCCACCGGTGGTAGGTGCAGATTTCCTTGCAGCCTGTATTTGGTTGATTATCATTGAAACAAAGAATCAGAAACGTTTTCTGAGAGAACTCTATTAGAATTGAAAGAAAAAAAAAGAATCTGGAAAATCAGAACTCTAACAAAACCATACCTTGGTGGCGAGCTGCTTTCTGGGAGCCTTTCCTCCAGTTGATTTGCGAGCAGTTTGCTTCGTACGGGCCATCTTTTTTTCTTTTTCCCTTCAATTCAAGGAATTGGAACCAAAAATTCTGAAACAAATACAATAACCCAACAAAGGAACGATGAGATTAGAACATTAAAAACCCAGAACATGAATTCTTGAAAACCACTCTTTACCTTGTTAAGGAAAGATTAGGGATTTGATTTTGAGAGAGGATTTTGGGAATCTGATTTTGAATTGATAACGCTGGACTCCGAATGAGGAAGATGAAGTATGGACCGTGCATATATATATATATATGGGGACTGGGCGGGACAAATGTAGGTTTGATTGAGGGACAAATAAGGAAAGAAAATTTTGAAAGGGCCTTGATCCTCGTGACTGAATTTGTTTGGGCGTCTAAGAAACAAGGATTGCCAGCGTGGAATATTGTGATTCATTATTTAATACAAAGAAAAATAAAATTACTATTATGTTATATTAAATGAATAATAGTATTAGGCTAAATAAAAAATTTATAAGTTTGCATAAGAATTAATAGTAAAACACTTCCAAATTTTAATTTTTTATAACATTTTTAGTCTATTCAACGACTTATGAATTTTATTTAACAATATTCAAGAGCACTGAGATTATTGCCTATTTGAAGTAGTAAGAGAAAAAAAATGGTATGTGAAGCCTACGTTGTCTTTTGGTTAGATTTGGACTAAAAAAATTTTGTTTTCGTTTGCTTAAATTAGTCTAAATTAGATTAATTTTGAAAGTTAATTTTATTATTTTAAAATAATATTAAAATATTAAAATAATATTTTATATTAATAATTATATATTTTATAATTAATTTTAAATAAAATTTTCATTAAATGAATTGTAATTTAAGCTAAAATGGATTAGCATGAATTGTAAAAATATTAGTTTAAGGCTGCAATAAAAATCTTTGGATTTTATATCCATTAAATTTTCCTAATTTATATGATATTTGTTACCATTTATTATTCGCTTACCATTTACCAATTTTACTATTAAAATTCACATTTGATTTAGATAGTAATATCCAAATAAATATCAAAATTTATTTAATATTTAAATTTATTAAATTATTTTTTAAAAAATATAAAATTAAAAACAACTTCAATTTATCAATGAAAATTGGATCCGAATATCCGTATCCATTATCTATATAAGTAAAATAGATTTAAGAATTTAGATATGCTAATCAAAATCAAAATAAATTCTAATATCGAATATTATATGACTTTTATCAAACTTTACTATAAAATGTAAACATAATATTCAAATCTATAATATCTAAATGTGAAAAAAATTAAGTCATATAGAATTTTAACATTCAAATTTTTACAAACCATGGGCGTCCTAAAATGGAACCTCAATCAAACAAGGGGATTTAAGCATATATTAAAAATAAATTTTTAAAGATAATAATAAAGTAAGTTTTAATTGATATTTATAAATATTCAGAAAACAAACAATCACCAATTGGATTAACTTCGTAAGTAAAATGTACTTTTCGTAAAATGTATAATCAAGTTCACGTGCTAGGAGCGTAGGAACCGGGCCCCTATTCTTGATTCTTGTTTGGTTGCATTTTAAGAATTTAAAGTTGTGTTTTTATCCAACGGGGAAATCAAGAGACGAAATCCCCAATTCAATGCAAGAAAAAGAACAACGTAAACTGGGATAGGCAGACGACTAATAAAAAAAACACCTCTTAGCGCACAAAAGGCAAGAGAAAATTCCTTTTGTCTTTCCTTCTCCTACTCTTCCTTTTTTTTTTCCCAAAGATTTTCCATATTTGCCAAATTCATGCTCTGATTCTCATCTCTTTCCTCTGAAATTCCTCAACTGGTGAGCTGCTTCTTCTTCTCTATTATACCCACTTTTTTTTTTGTTGTTTGATCATCGGTTTGGCTTTAAACCCCTCTTAAATATTTTCAGTTTGATTTTTTTCTGCTTTTAGTTTAGCTTCTTTTTATTACATTTTGTGGTTGATGCTTAATGGGTGCAACCTAAGATTGCTTTGACTTGCTTCATAATTTTAATGTCTAGGGTTTTAAGCTTGATCTATGAAATGGTCTTTTTTTTTAAATAGCTGTGGAAGTGAACTTAAGACATTGTCATGATTTAGCTTTTCAGGTTAGAATTAGATGGTTCTATGGTTTTTGTTATTAGCTTTCATGTCCTAAGAATAGCAGAATTTCCTGCAATTCCCTTTCAATTCTAATTCTTTTGTTCAGACTTTGGGACAGTGTAATCACTTTGCATATTTGGCTAAAATATTGGGCAATCATTTTGATTCACTTTGCATATTTGGCCTTCCCATTTTCATTCATCGTACTGCAGAAAAGCTAGGGCTTTGTTAACCAGGTATATCTTTATAGATACTTGGCTTTCTCCTTTGTTTTTTCATTTTATTTGATTTTTTTTCGTGTAGTAGTTGAAAAAACTATGAAAGAAAATGGAGGGCATTAGTGATATGCAGAAGCTTCAATCACCACTGTCAAATTCAATCCCTAAGCCTCAAAGCAACTTGGATATACCCATGTTCGATGCCTCCCAAATAGCTTCTCCTCCTCCTCCTCCTCCTTCTACTTATATGATTTTGAGTCCTGAGAACAGCAACAATAAAAGACCTGGGATACCTCCTTCACACCCAAACAACCCTACTGCTTCATTGCCTTATTCTCAGATCATTGGTTCTCATCCTAATTCTCAACAAGGGGCACCGTCTCATTCTAGGTCTTTATCTCAACCCACATTCTTTTCCCTTGATGGATTGCCCTCATTGTTTCCTGCCCCTTATCGTGAGCCTTCTGGCTCGTCTCTCTCTGATCCTGCTACAAATAATGTTTCAATGGAAGAAAGAGTTGTCAATTCTAATGTTAGGTCCTCCCTTCCTTCACCCATTGCTAGAGGAGGCAATGAGTTTCGCATTGGTGAGAGTTCGAGTCTGCCTCCGCGTAAAGGACATAGGCGGTCTGGCAGTGATGTTCCATTAGGATTTTCTGCAATGATTCAGTCTTCGCCTCAGTTGGTTCCAATAGGGAGTCGTGGCATGTTGGATAGGTTGGTTTCAGGTAGGGAGAGTTCTTCTGGTGTAGAGAAACCGATTCAGTTGGTGAAACGAGAATCAGAATGGAGCAAGGATGGGGGTAGTAATGTAGAGGTGACAGGTGAGAGGAAATCCGAGAGGGATGTGGCAGATGACTTATTCAATGCATACATGAATTTGGAAAATCTTGAGACATTGAACTCCTCTGGCACTGAGGATAAGGATTTGGATAGCAAAGCTAGTGGCACAAAGACATATGGAGCTGAAAGTAGTGACAATGAAGTCGAGAGTAGAATAAATGGACACCCAATAAGTATGAAAGGAACGAGTTCTGGTGTTTCAAATGAGAAGAGGGAAGGGGTCAAGAGGAGGGCTGCTGGAGATATTATTCCGACTGTTCGGCATTACAGAAGTGTTTCAATGGACAGTTACATGGGAAGTCTGCAATTTGATGAGAATACACCAAAAAATCGTCCTTTGGGAAATCGTGGCAGTCATCACTCTCCTGGTAGCTCAGCTGATGCAAATTCGAGCAAGTTCAACTTTGAGCTTGGAAGTGGTGAGTTCAGTGAATCTGACCTCAAAAAGATCATGGAAAATGAGAAGCTTGCTGAGATTGCATCTGTAGATCCAAAACGCGTTAAAAGGTTTTCCACATTGCTCACCCTTCTTGCTTTTCTTTTCCGTTTTTTGCTTTTGGTGTTGCATATAATTGGGCATAGTCGATGTTTCTGATTTATTTATGACAGGATTTTGGCTAATCGTCAATCAGCTGCTCGTTCCAAGCAGCGGAAGATGCAGTACATTGCAGAGTTAGAACAAAAGGTGCAAACTTTGCAAACAGAGGCAACCACATTATCTGCACAGTTGACAATGTTACAGGTGGGTATAAAGTTCTAATGATTTTATCAATTATTACACATTTTTCAACTTTAATTGCCCTCAATACAATCGTAGTTGTTCCTTATCTCCTCTTTGCTTGGTCTTCCTTGTTCAGAGAGATTCTGCTGCGCTTACAAGCCAGAACAATGAGCTAAAATTTCGTCTTCAGGCCATGGAGCAACAGGCCCAATTGAAAGATGGTATACATTTCTTTATTTACAAATCTTATATCATCTGTTTTTTTAGATGTCTCTCAATTGGTGCCTTGCTTATTTTGCATAGTCCACTAGTGTTTTTTTTTTTTTTTTTTGTTTCTTCCACGTGAATTTTTATCACCAATATGATAGTTGATGAAGGTTTGGCATGCCTTACGGTTTCATAGAAATCTATCATGTATTTTTTTTGGCGTTCCTATGAGTTGCACCACTTTTGGATTTTACCATTCTTGGTTATGTCAAATGTGATCAGCCATCGACTTAAAGTACATGCATTAGACTACCTTAGTTCCAAATATTCATATTATTTTTAGCAATTTTTATTCACCTGATATTAAATACCTGTTGCATTTCTAGCGAAGCATACAGACAGTAAGTATGAGCTTTTCCTATTTGCTTTTCAGATATATTTATTGAAAATGTCTTTGCATTCTGAATACATGTTGCTGCATCTGAATACCTGGTTGGTGTGGTTTTCTATGCGTAGTTCTCTGATATTTATCTGTTGGTTACTGACTTTCTTGACTCTTGTGAGTTACACTTATAAATGCACATATGGTTATTTAAGATTACATACATCCAGAATTAATTGGAGGTGAAGGAGGTTTAGGCTTATCAAACATATGACTCATAATGGAACATTACAATGGGGAAACTCCACACTTTTTTCTGTTTTGGTGAAGACTACACAAGGTTTCATGACCATACGATGCAAGACATGATCATGAAACTTGCTTAGAATTTTTAAGAACGGCACTATTTTTATTATTATGATGATGGTATCAAAGTCTAAATCAAAGATGTTTGAAGAGAACCTATTTTTTTTTTGTTTTCTTGTGGCTAGACATCTTTCCTTGTTCTTCATTTTGATTTTTAGTGCGAAATAGATATGATCATCTGAGTATGATTGCTCTGGTTAATCAGGTTGCTTCTGACTTTCCTTTTTATTTTTTAATGCAACTATAATATGCTAATGATACATTTGTAGTTGAACTAAAACATGTCTCCTTTGGTGTGGCAGCACTAAATGAAGCATTAGCTGCTGAAGTCCAGCGACTCAAACTTGCTGCATCAGGGCCGAGTGGAGAGGCTCTTCTTTCAAACTGTATGGCTCAGCAGCTTTCCATTAGTCATTCAATACTCCCGTCAAAGCCTCAGCAACATCAGCAGCTAAATGTTTATCAGATGCAGCAGCAGCAACACCAACAACCACAGCACGGTCAGCATAACCAGTTGCAGACCCAGCAACAAAATGGTGATCCTGCTGGGAATGAATCTAAGTGATGACCGTCCAAAGTTCAACATCAGTTTCTATGCAGTCAAGTTATCGTATCGGAACTAGATTTAAAATACCAGTGATCGTCTAGAGGTTTCTTCATTATTTAGATATATTTTATTGATTCTAGTAAACTCGACCATTTTTTGTTCATTGGTTGCGTTGTCATGCCAATGCAGTGGAGATCGTTGAAGCTAAACTCTATTTCTATTGGTTCATTTAGTGTAGGCACAACACAGACAAACCTCAAACATTGTCTTTACTTGATGTGTTATAGTTTGCTTTTCTCAGCTTGTGATGAGTAATGAGTACCTATTTTGTTATAAACTTGGAATTTTTATCATAATTCTAGGGATGTTATTAATACTTGAATTTGACTCTATGTTTTATTCCTTTTATTTTTTTGCAATGACGGCGACATAAGGGTAACTGAAAAATAGACCCACTCCCCCAGGGTTTCCCTACGGGAACATCCAATTCATGGTCAAGTTGCTTCATTTAATGGCTTCCTCTGTTTTATATAGCTATATCCTTCATGTCGAACTGGGAGCCAAAGTTTTTGAGCAAGAAAATTGCAGTTCTAACAGTGGCTGAGGATTTGGATGTTCAAGAAAATGATTCAATGGAAATCTTGCTGCCTGATTCTGTTCTATCCATTGCTGGTCGGCCTGATAAACTTGATGATTCTGGTGAATCGGTATATTTAATTGTTGCAGAGTTTCCTCGAGTAGGGCAGGATCCATTGAAGGGCAGATCTTCTCTGCATAACTAGTTTTTATGTAAATTATATTTATTCGCAGGCGTTAATTTTTATATTTTTATTTATTTTTATCGTAGTTATGTCTTGTCAAAATCATCATGTGTAAAGGACCCTGAAGGGAAAAGAAAACGTGGTCAGAATCTCGACTTCTCAACACCAAATATCCAGTTTACTTCAAGCGCACTTGCATTTACAGCGCGTGAAATGCAACATGCTCAATCCCAAGATCCCTCCATTTCCACGCGTCAAAAACTGCGTGTGAAATCCGCAGTAAAATACAGAGGCCCAGAAAGAAAGATACAGAATAAAAGGAAAATATATTTAAAAGAGAAACAGAAAAAATAAATCAGATAGAAAAACGGCTAAGGCAAAATAATAATAATAATAATAATGACAGAGGTTATAGGATTGCCTTGGATCTCTCTGTTTCGAAATACAGATAATTAGGTATGGATATGTACATATAGTTCTTTGTTTATCTTGTAATTAGGGTTTTCGAAATAGGTATTTTGATTTAACGGCTGAGACTCTTTTCTTTTATTGGGACAGTGGTATTGGAGTTTGGGTTTTAATCGATCAAGCCCTAAAATCGGTGATTTTGGGAATTGGACCGTAACATTTTACCGAGAATCGGAGCTGGAAAGAGCATTTTTGAGAGATTTTTATCTTAATAGAATAATAGTGTATTTTAGCGATCTGTAAATATGCGAGGAGTGCTGAAATCGAAAAGGGTTGCTTGGGCGCCGGATGATACCCTTTGTCAGGTAAAACTGCAATATTGCTTACGATGTTCCTAAATTTTGAGAGACATTTCAGGTGAAATACAGAAAAGAAATAGAGTGTGAAAGTTTTACGTCGAACTGAATCAAAAATGTTGGAGAATTAAGCTATGTGAACCCTTCTTATGCTTTTGGGTTTTTTTTTTTAATAATATTTTTATCTATTACTTTGTGTCTTGAATTGCATTTGAACCTTTCTGGTGTTAATTTTTAGTATTCTTGTAAAGCATGATTTCTAATGTGTTTTTCATTTTGATGAATGGCATTTTTGAATTAAGCCTTTTTAGGGGGTATGAAATGATCAGCTGTTTTTTTTTTCAGTGGTATTTATGGCTAATTTAGTTTTGCATCTTACTGCTTTTATGGGAATAAATCTGTCAGTAGAGTTTGGAAGTTTGTCATGCTAGTTAGACATAGAAATGAGAGAATGCAAATGGTAAAAGGCTTCGACTTTTATCTTATTCAAAAATGCTAATAATGATAAAATATGCCAGTGATTAGCATCCCTGGCTCATCAATTCATGATGCTTCCTTTCATATAATGTTCATCGAAGCTGAAATTTATAATACATAACAAGAGTACTTCTGTAAAATCTCCATGGAGTTTGATTAGGATGCGAGTCTGAGTAACATGGGTTAAGTTATTGAATGCTTGTTATGTTGCTTTAGTTCTGAAGTCGAGACTTTATATAGTCCCTTGTAGTTATAAGACAAGCTTCCAATATGTGGCTTGTGTCCTTTTTCATGTAGGATGGTTAACTGTCCTTCCAGTGTCTTAAGTATTTAACTTTTGTCCTGAGTCATAAACAATTTCAGTTTTCTTTGTAGAACTTCCAATTTTAGAATCTCTAATTCTTAGATGCATGATGTTGTCTACAAATAGAAAGGGCAGGCACCTACATAGCCACCACAGGTTGATAAAGCCTCTTTTTTATCCTATCCATAGATCTTCATTTGATACTCTAGACTGATTCGAAATGAACTTTTACTCTTATTTGATGTGAGATTTCAAAAATATCCTCTGCCAAAGGACTCTGACTAAAAAGTGGCAATCCAATGCTTTCAAGCTAGTAATTCAATAGGTACAACTTACTTTCTAGTGAGTCAAGTAGTGAGAGTGAAGGAAGCAGTTTTTCCTCGATAGATAGGCTGGGTTCTTCTCACAAACATGACAAATAGCTGCTTTCACTGTCTGATCTTAGCTTTACTGCAAAGAGGCCCATTTATATGTTGGTTGGTAACATGTATCTAAATCTAAAAGACTCGATTAGATGCTTGGATTCATAGTATGTAATTCATGTAATTCATGCAAAACTGATTGTTTCTGCCCTCATCTGACTGTCCAGGAGCTAATATTTCTTCTCTGTCTCATTTTACCTAGTTATAGGCTGCTTATATACAGCTGGCCTCTAATATCTATTTCTAACAAGATGGTTATTTACCAACCTAGTTGAGCAGCTAATACTACCTGCTTCCAATTGTAACAGTATAGGCACAGTTTACTGGGATAAGCATCTAATGAACACCTTAAAATTTTATTAGTCTTGGCTGATATTTAGTGAGAGTTAAAAGATTTGTAATAACTCAGGGAGAAATGACAGGTTCTTTGGCACATATCAGCATCATAGATGCAGTACTTTATTTTGCTTGCGCTTTCATCATAGATGCAATAGTTTTGATATATGTTAAAAAATCCCCGTTTATACAAGCTCTCTTGAATTTTGTTGCTAGAGGGTGTTTCTGCAATAAAATGATGTTTGAGCATTGCACAACCCTGTTTCATTTAAGATGATAAGCTAAAAATATAAATGCTTCTCCTCTTAACAGATAAGGCTGTTTCTGTCAGAGGAATCACCTTCACAGGTTGGGTTGGGCGCTCAAGATCACCTCCAAGCAAAAACCTCTTCGGTATCACATTTAAATGGGGCAGCTGTGGATGACTTTCTGCCTCCTGGATTTGAAGGAGCTCATTCTACAAATCATCTGAAGATGAACTTGTCTGAAATTCCTGTCATTAAATGGAGATGTCCTCTAAGAGTAGTAGTTTCTAAAAACTTCTTTTCTGGCCATTTCCATTTTAGTTTGATTTATGATTATTGCTGTCAACATTTACTTGAAAGCTGAATCTGCACTTTCACAGTTTGTATTGGACTTGAATTGGCAAGTTGTTGCCGGAGAGGAAAGTAAAGAGGTAGAGATTCAAAATCAGAGAGAAGTGAGGGTGCTTGAAGCTGTTTATCCACGCCCATCTGCAATTCCTACAAAGTCTGATACTTTTCTTTCTCTTTTTCCTTTTTTGATGGGTTGTGGGGTGGGTTTTCTTGAAACTGCTTCTCTTGGCTTTTACTTTTCCACGAGCCTAAATTTTCTTCTTGTCGTGCAGTCCTGATTCAGCAGATACAGAAAATTGTCACTATAATGATCAGCAAACTCCTCAAATACCCATCGTTCCTATTGAAGATGAGGATGCAGCAATTGAAACTTCCTCTAGTTCACAGCCCCAGTTGTTGGCTCCTGGTATATTACCTCCTCTGCATTGCAGTATGCCAGGTGTTCCAAGTGCTTCAGCCGATGAAAAACCAGTTGCTGTTGAACCCAGTGTAGCAGCTGCCACGTCTGCTGCCTTTACAGCAATTAACCAAAGCAATGAACTTGGAAAAATGATTGATCCCGAATTGCTTGTCAAAATTCTCAGCAACCCGGGATTGATTGATAAATTAATTACAGATTATGGAGCGGCTACAGGTGCTCAAAGCTTACCTTCTCCTGATCCACCCCCACCTGTAAATCTATCCGAACCATCTCCTGCCCACATCAATGGAACAGAAAATGGTACTGCATCTTTAGCAGCTACATCTGGTGGGGTGTTTTATGCTCAGCGAAATGGGGTTGGAGTTGGATCCTCAAATAAACAGGGTCCTGTTCCTGTTGTCCATCCAGTTTCGCCTTTACCTGCAGTTGGACTTCCTCAGAAGAAAGATGTAAGCTATTACAAGAACTTGATTCAGCAGCATGGAGGAGAAAGACAAGAACCAACTCAGAAGTTCAACAGCCGATACAATCACCAACTAAGACCAAACCAAGAACTAATAAGTAACCCTAAATCAAGAGATTCAAAGACGAAGATAATGAAGCCGTGTATGTACTTTAACAGTTCCAGGGGATGCAGGAATGGAGCCAATTGTGCTTACCAACATGATACATCTTCCCAGAACAATGGCAATAATATTCCGGAAGCGCCTAATGCAAAGAGAATGAAAATGGATAGAGAGATAAGCAGTTAGAAAACACTGGTGCACCTATGCCTTTTTCTCGTGCAAAAAGCTGACGGCAGCTCTCTATCTGTGTTCCTTAACTGGCCCTTTTTTTTTTTTCCCCTTTTTTCAAGTAGTTTAATTCTTGGAGTCACCCTTTTTTCCTCTTGCAGCAAGCATTAAGGTTGAAAGTATTAGGCTAGAGAGCTTTAATAATCACAATCAATTCAGGATATTCATTTTAAGAGTGCATTTTTTGTGTGGTCCTTTTGTTCCTTCTTGCATCGACTGCTAATGTTGTTTACATGTATTACAATTAGTAGGATAGCTTGCTGGCTATCCGCGGCTAATATTATAATTAGACCCGTGTAAGGGTCAAGCTATTGGCTCAATAGACGTGGTCCGTATAAGATAGGCATTTGATGGGGATTTAATGATTCAAGTTTAATTCGAATTATTATTTAATAATAAAATTTTTTATATTTAAATTTAATTATAAAATTTATTAATATTAATATAAAAATAATTTTTTAATATTTGAATATCATTTAAACACTAAAACAAGTTAATATATGAGTTTGAGTTCAGTTTGATTTAGATTTGAAAAAAAAAATTTAGTCTGATTTAGATTTGGACCAAAAAGAAATAGATTTTTTGAGTTACAACTCAACTAGTTAATGAGTTTAAACAAAAAAAAGTATTTTTAAGTTATAACCCGATCAACGAGTAAATTTAATATATAACGTGTACTTGAAATATTTTATGGATGTTTTGTGGAAGTAAAAAGCCGGGAAAAAAAAAAAAAAAACCTTTGCAGCTCGTTGTGGGGATGTGGGCTGCAGTCCAATCATTACTTGGGACAACGTAAAAGAAACAGTGAACCATTGAGGAACTGATTCGTTGGCCCAATTAATTTTTTAAATAGTACGACTTTCCATCTCTCGTTTAACGAACCAAAGAAGGCCAAAGCCCAAAATCCTGAGTACATGCGAGCGTAAATCCCACAGGGAAGACCTACTCTTTTTATTTCAGAAGTGAGTTGGGAGCTTTAACCAAAAACCCCAGAGAGAACGGACAATCAACCTTTTAATGCTGTACTAGGAAAAGACAAAAGGTAGAAGATGTTGAAGTTTCTATCGAAAGTACGGATCGAGTTCAATGCATTGGACCCAAGAATAGCTTCATGCATGGAGTTCTTAGCCCAGTGCAACGCTCGAAAAGCCAAAGAGTCGAATCCCACTTGCCAGATTCAGGTCAAGCGCCGTACCGACGATGACCCGCCCCAAATCACCGTTACTTTCGTCAACGGGGTGGAAGAAGTTTTCGATGCCACATCGACTCCTGCGCAAACGATTAGGAACATGATCCTCGAAAAAGGTCAGCTCCTTGAGACTGAGCAAATGTTCCGTGAAGCTGGCGAGAAGTGGCCCGTCATTATACCGGAGGAGGAACTTCATCAGTCGTTCCCTGGAACCAAGGTTTGGGCATTTTTTTAATTCAATGATTTCCGGGTTGATTTCTAATTGTTGGTTCTTTGTGTGTTGTTGGTAGATGCATTTTGTCGAATAATTGGTATGTCTTATTGGGTTATGAAAGCTCTTCGTGCTTTGTTAGTAGAGTCATTTTTTCGAACAATTGGTATATCTCTCTGGAGGTTATGGATTTTTCAAGTAGTTTGGTATGAGTTTGATCACTATTTGCTGTATTGGCATCCTGCTTGCTTAAAATGATAGGCTAAAGGATATCGACCGGATGATGAATAGTTATTCTTAGTATTTGTCTTTTAAAAATCTGATTTCCATTACCTTCTGCTCCTGTTAATGGTTATTAATGCTAACTACTATATTTTTCTTCTTATATGCCTATTCTGTCAAATTAATGTGAGAAAATTCTGTTTCAGGATACTAAAATAGTTACTGTAATGCTATTTTTTTTGTAGCCTTTCCGAATATAAATTGCCATTTTATATATATGCTCAATTTGTCATGGTTTTTTTCCCTTTTTTCTTCAGCCAAGGAAAGCAGAAGAGAAGAAGCAGTAACTCAACTCTGTCTCGCCTTAGCCATTTTACCGGGTGTCACTTTGGAAAATCACAAATGTTCCATTGTATGATAAAGCTTGAGAAAGTACCCTATATGAACATTTTGAAGGCTGGTTTATGCTGCTGGAATGTCCTTGTAGCCAAGTTCAGTTGGAGGCAAATCTGTTTTGATTTACTTGAAAGAATCTCATTTGAGTACTTTGATATCATCTATTTCATATCATAGGAAAACCTTTTTCGCCGCATCTCGATGGAGTGATCTGCAAATAATAGCAGAGTTTGCTATGATATGACATTTTTCTGCTTATGAAATGAATTACCTATGATTTGCCGTATGTATCATCATCATCATCATCGTCTTCCTGTGTTCAATTGTTCAGTGATTTTCTTGATGAACTCTGTTGGGATCACCCATCATATGCATCATCATCATCTTCTCAGGTGAATCATCCCAATTCGCAAATGTATCTGTAAGTCAACCTGCCCAAAGGACAGATCCCTTGCTGAAGCCTTCACTTGCATTAAATGGTTTGGTTATCTTGCGTCTTTGCTCGGTGAAAAGTTGTTCCTTTTTCCTGTATGAATTCCGGACTTGTCTTGCAGTCTTACGAAGTCCTTGAGCTGCCACTTTGATATCGAAGATTCTACTAGCATATCAGTTTCTTTGCTGCTGAAATTTGATCTATTAATTGTACCCAAAAAAGATCATGATTTTACTGTCATGATTTGTCCCTTGGGTTCATGAAATTGTTTGCAGTTTTAACATGGCAGCCTAGCAGATGTTTCGAAGCGTTCTACAACCTGTAATAATATACCTAGAAATGGTAAAACACCTTAGAGAAGGAAGAAAGCTACAGGATATGTCAAAAGAACAAATTGGAGTTCCGATGTGTGATGGTGGAAGAAAGATGCAACAGTTTCAATTTTGATTTGAAAATAAATTTCTTGGGAAGGCTACTTGCCATCTAAAAAAGCAGCTATAATATATGTATATATATATATATATATAACATAGCAGCTAAAAAAGTTGCTAATATATATATATACATATATATATATATGTATATAAAACATAGCAGCTAAAAAAGTTGCTAATATATATATATATATATATGTCGAACAAAATTGATTCTTTCCATGACTGGTCTGGGACTGATTAAACAGTTCAATTTCAAGAGAACGACAGATTTGAGAAAGATGATTGTGTGGTGATCATGAAATGTGAATTTGTTCACCATTTTAGTTTTCGGAATAGATCTTGGGGAGGAAAATGCAGCAAATAAAATGCATATACTCTGATTAACTGGCATTAACTAGATGAGCCATAATATCGTATTGTTCGTCTCATATACTCTGATCTTATGGACGTAATCGAAGTTGGAAACATCTGAGGGCATCACCCATCGGCAATGCATGCATTAAGTTCTAGTTTCTCATACTATTTGCTAGATGTTCATTTCCCGCTGAAAATAGTATTTTGCTAAAAGAAGAGCATCCGAATTAGAAGTCAAAGATGCAGGCATAATACTAGTGTTAATCATAAAAACCACCATGAATATTTATCTGGTTCCAGCAATCAAAGACTCCTGCCATTTTTTCATCTCCAAATAAACAAAGGGGGAATGGAGCATTCTTGGGTAATCTAAGAGCGCAAATGGCAATTCAGCTCGGTGAATCTTTAAGCATTGCAACCTTCTGAATTGGAGCCATTAATGCCTTGCATTGTGGCACTATTGAGAAGTTTCATCCCTTCTTCACTCATCCGTTGTACTTCTGCGGGGGATAGAATTCTGATGCAGCGGACACAACCGACAAACTCTCTGCACGGACATCAAATTATAACACCATTAGAAGCCGGATGGGATGCTGACACAGTAAAAGCTGTGCTTGTGCTGAAAAGGCTTAGTTAACACTCCAATGAATGCCAGACCGAATCAAGTTAGATATATCATGTGAAGAATTAACAAGAAATAAATAAATAAATATATACACATATACACACACACATATACTTACTCCCAAGGATCATCACCAACAAGTAGAACATCATTCTCGTAATCCACGTATACTAATTTCCACCCTGAACCTCTTGGAGCATCGAGCAGCCCCTTAAGTCCAAACATGCATTCAATTGCAGAGATTAGTTCATCATAGTTTTTAAAACTAGTGACATCAATTGACCTCCCAACAGATCCTGCCATCTGAACCTGTCAGACAGAACCAATAACAATCAGAAAGATGAGTTAAAATCAAGCAAACACAATTCTGAATGGAACTTCAATGCCTTATGAAACACAAAACGGAACTATGAAATCTGCACAGAGCTCCAGTTGATGCCTCTAGAATTTTCATATTCAGAATATGAAGTGATATCATACCTTTGTATATGTTCTCACACGTGGAGCTATTTGCTGCCATGAATTATTCTGCAGAAGGCCACTCTCATCAAAATCAACATTGCTGGAAGATGTGACACCTGAGCTGTCTGGTAAGTCTTGTCGAGAGAAAGCCCGAGAGTCTGCAAGACTAGCAGTGGTAATCTGAGACTGAACATCTTGACTAGAACAAAAGTTTCCAACTAAACAATCCGAAGGATTTTGAAACTCGGCCTCCTTCAACAAACAAAACTCATCCAGAATCACCCCTGAAACGAACGGATCAATCACGGTACTACCACCATTACTAACATCAATGTTAAGACAGCTGTATATCCTACTTTGATTATTGCTGTCATCAGACAAATCTCTCACCCCACCAGAATTAAGACTGCATGGGTCTTGTCGAGTGAATGAAGCTAATTGGTCAGATTGTGATAAAAACCTACAACCATTCAGCTGGTGATCCCATGTATCCTGACCCACGGTAGTTAAAGGATTAGTTGCTTCAGGAAAGGCAGCTGAAGAGTCTTGTAACACACTCATTGGTATAACACCAGGCGATCTATATATCCCGGCAAGAGATTGGCAGGATGAAAGGTGAGATGTCCATTCATCGGTGTCTAAAAAAGGAAGAAAGCTGCTTAAAGTACTAATATCAGCTTGAGATACCTGCATTTGATGAGCTTGGAGAACTGATGATTCAGACTGCGACAGAACCGGCCACGGATTATTTTGCAATTGCATTGGAATCTGGTTCTGATTAGTGAAAGAAAGTTGGTTCATAATAGCTGAACCTATAGCATTTCCAGCCAATTTTTCCTCATTGCACTCTGATTTTGAAGACAACTGACTTAACTGATCAGTTGAATGCTCTGATTCCAACTTTAGTTTTTCATTATTGGTCCCAGCTTGCGTTTGGCTTTCAAATTTGTTTGCAGGATGTAGATTCCCATTAGCATTTACTTTGGGCAAATTTGCATTAGTAGGATCAGGTCGGTAAGGCACTAACTGGGAAAGATTTTGGTTTTCTATTGATAGATTTTCTGCTTGGATTAGCTGAGGTTTCTGATTGCTTGTAGGCTGCACAGTCTTCATCTCTTCTAATGCAGATCCCTTTGCAGCAGAGTTTTGTTGTAAAGTAGATGCAAAAATTCCTGGAGGGTTAACAAGCTGAGGCTTCATCATCATCTTCATCAGTTGTTCGGAATATAAATTTGGGATTGAATAGGGAAGATTCCCATTCCCATTTTCAGGAAACTGGAGGAGGGGCCTTTTTATTAAGCTTCCCCATTCAGATTCTGCTCCTGTGAATATAAACAGCCGCTAGGTAAGTATCTAACAATGTCACACGCCGGTCAATATAACAAACAGAAGCTTACCCAAAATTCCAGGATGTAATGGTCGCTTGAGACCTGACGTTAGAGAAGGAAAAATAAAGAGACTTTCAGGAGTTTCAATTTCCCATGCACTGACCCTATTCTGTTTATCATTACAACCAGGTTCATCCCATTCAACCTGTTTAGAGAAAAGATACAAGAAGTTCCATTATTAAACTGGCCGGTAGATAAAAGCTCTATTATTTGATAGGAAGATGCAAACCAGTATCTTGTTGCAACAAAAAATATTCAGCAAAACGAAAGAAAACCTGAAGGTTTCGCCACTTTGAGCCAGGCCATCTTAGAGGATCCAAGTCATTAATACCAACTATTGTACCCATATATCTGCATAAATATGAGAAACATTAACAGATATATAGATAGATACATTACATATTTATCCTACACTTCAAACAAACATTAGAACAAACAATATTGTTATTTTTCTTATGCAGAACAATCTTTCAGCAATTATCATCGTCCATTGTCAAGAAACAATATGAAACAAGCCCATAGTATTTCATTTTGTGCAAAAGTGCAGCAAAGTTTTAACATCCAAACACATGCCTTGACCCCAAATTGATCATTACAACCAAAATTTCTTTAACACCTTATGGTTGGAAACCTATGGTGAGATAATAACTATCTAGAAACTTACCTACGTTTTCCTGACTCCTCTGTTTCAAACATCATTCCGAACTTCATACCAACAGAGACTTGAGACCCATATATGGATTTACGGTATTTGGGCAAAGGGATGACAAATTCTGAAGGGCAGGCTCTTCAAAAAGACAGAAGAGAAAGGAGTGTAAGAAATAGATAAAGAACCTTAAGAGGAGAACGGGGAAAAGAGAGAGGGAGAGAGGAAGCAAGTAAACAAGGTGCGATATAAATGCTATCAAACACACCTTGGATTGTAGAAAATTGTAAATGGGCTTCTATTGGAAGCAGCGTGAGCGGCAGCAGCAAGGACACCAATGTGCATACTATCTGCAGATAGAACTGATGATGGTAATGTTGTTTGTTGACGATTTGCACGCCTCACACCCACCAATAACTGAGATTTCTCATCCCTTGCAACAATAAGACATGATATACGAGACAATCATGAGTTTAGCATTTAAAATACCTTGCACCAAACAACTAAAAGTATATATATAGCTTAAAAAATTGCAGTAAAATGACTATAGCATACCTGATAAAGAGAACAGAATCACCTGCCCTAAGCCTTTTTGATCCAACAAACAAACTCCACCCAGTTGTAAGAAGGTGTCGCTTCGGCTGACCTACATAAAAACAATATATATAATACTCAAGATAAAGTTGACAATATCAATATTATTTTATAGATACAGACATATATATACACAGACAGACGATAATAGTTGTGCTCTATTATGAGAACTAACAACAAAATCTGTATGTTGCGATTTCTATTTTAACAACTTCCGTAATTGTAGCTGTTCAAATCATATTACTTACTGAAATAGAAGGTAAATAATCAAAACAACACTCACCACGGTATATATGACGAAACGTCCAGGTATTATCATGCAAGTCTCGCACAACAAGCTCTTGAGTTGGGGGTTGCATTGTGTAATCCTGAAAATAAATAAAAACAGTAACGTGATTTTACATTATTTCCCAGCATGTCTGTGCATGCTTGCAATGGTCAACCTATTAAAACCTCACCAATGGGGGAAAGAGCTTCTCAGCAGCTCTGCGCGGCACTGAAAAACCACCATGAGTACTTGTATCACTTGCAGTCAAAGTCTTGCAGAAAAATTCACTTGGATGCTTGCTGGGCTTCAATCCAAAATCCGGTATAGGGAAGACATCTTTTTCCTAATCAAACGAAAATTCATAATGAGAAGTGATAACAATGCCAAATGTTAAAGTCTAGCTACATTATCTTAATGGTTTTTCTTTTTTCTTTCTTTTGTTTTTGGTCATAGAAAGATTGGAAATTTTAAATTGTGGCAAATTAGTAAGATTTTCCAATATATATATATATATATATATCTCAGAATAGCGAAGCTTACAGTGTTCACCGGTTGAAGACTCATTTGAGCATATATTTCATCTGTATCTTTGTCTGCCTGTCAAAATTACAAAAAAAGCAAGACAGTGTTTATTTAGAAAGGATAATGCAGTAGCTAGTGCCATATTTAAGCCTAAATGGCTCACACGGCTCCTTTTTGTGAAAAAGTAAATAAATAAATACCATACATGTAGTGTAATATTGTGAACTTGGCACATCAACTGAGATGGAAGATTAGGATAGTAGGGAATTTGAGATGTCGCCATTCTTTTTGTGGACACTGCAACCTGCTCAAAAGAATTCAACCATTATTTGTCCTGCTAATTTCGTTTTACAAAATAAACAAGGAAAAAAGTCGAGGGAAAAAGATCCCTATTTTCCCTGCAGGAGAAATAAATGCAAACCTGTTCGCTATGTCCTTGAGGGAAGTAATACACAAGACTCCCCACCTGAGGCAAGAAAACAAGTGGACCTGCGCAGGCATGCCATAACTCGGAATGAATAGCCTTCCGGGTCCCTGAAATCAGTCAGGAAAACAAGATCCCATAGGATAGTAAGACGCATGCTTCAGACAGATAACACATTATAATGTTGAAAGACTTAAATGGGTCTCCATTAATACCAAGTAATGACAAACATCTTCATTTTAAGGTTCTATTTTGATTTTTGAAGATTGGAACTTCAATGGTTCACAACTTATCAGCAAAATGAAGAAGAACCCTCAGAAACCAAGTAAAAGGAAGTGTATTAACCGATAAAACAGACCATGCTTGAACCTGACCGTAGCCAGAGAGTAGAGACTCTTAAAAAGCAATGTAAGAAATAATTAGAAAAAAAAAACATAATGTGGAGAAAGAAACCAAGCAGATTCCCCGGAGTTTAAAAACTAAATGCTAACTGTCTCATTTTAACACACAAGTACAAGACAAAATTTTAGAAAACAAACAAAGAAAAAAATTGTCCAGGTTTTAATGAAGAAAAACTGAAAAACAAACCAGACTGGTCTTGCATTTCTTTCAATAACTTCATCTCGTCAAGCAGAGTGGCTTGTGTTCCCCCATTAGCCAAAGCTCCAGTTTTGATCTTCTCTTCAACAACACAACCCATTATGTGGTCTTCAGTTACTAAAACAATTCTTCCTTTTTTGCGCTCTTTGAGGATACAAACCAACCAGATGAACTCAAAGTAACGACCCCACCTTTAGATCCTCACTTGAAAAACCAAAAAAGCCTTGACTTCCAAAAAGAGAAGAAACAAATTTCCACTGCTCCACCCTTTGGAAGCCCCCACCTCAGAGATCACCTATAGTGTCTTGTAGAGATGGAGGAATCACCTAAGAAAAGAAGGGATCTCATGAGACACTAAGCAAGATATTCCCAATTAGTCAGAAAAAAGAATCTTTCACCCTGCCCCGACCCTCTCAGCCTCGCCAGCCTCCTGCCCGCAGGCAGCAGCAGAGTCCAAAATCAAAGAACAAAAACCTGCAAAGAAAAGGGACTAACACTAGAAAAGAAAAGATCTTTTCTTATACGTGGGGCATTTTAGTATAACGAAAAAAAAAAGCACATCCCCTATCAGTTAGCAGCATCAAAGCACGCCGACCAAAGTAGTTGAGTATCTCTCATGCTTCTCTCTCTCCCTAAAAAGATATAGACCTTTCTATGAAACCGCACTAATCCTTATCATCGCTCTAATTGCTTCCCTCTGCTCAATCATCAAGAATCACAAAAACTTGTAGTAAAATATCAATCTTTCTCTCTGCTTAAAATACCAAGAAAAAAAAACCGAATATGTTAGTTGCTTGAAACTGGGAAGAGTGTGTGCATGCTCTTATCCTGCGCACACACTTTCTCTACACAGGTGATTCGGTTGCAGCTTTAAGCTTCGAACAAATTAATATAATATTATAACATAAATTAAAAGCGCTAAAAGAAAATTTATAAAGAAATGTGGAAAAGGCAGAGCAAGACTGACAGATCAGTAAACAGAACAAAGTGTAGAGAGCGGCTGCGGAATGGCAAAAAAAATTACAATATTCTATACTATACTACACAATAAAAATATTTTTCAAAAAGGGAGGGAGCAAAGCTAAGAGAAGAACAAGGCTGCATGGGATAATGAGCATGACCTTACGTGGCGTGAATTAGCACGTGGACAACGTGGATTTGCTTATTTTTCCTCTCCAGATTTAGCCCTCGGAAATTTATTTGATTTTAATGAAAATTTTAACCGGTGACTAATATGATAAATAAGAGTCTGCTTACTTGATTTTTATTTTAATAAAAAAAATACATAAAAACAAAAACAAAAAGCTTTGCTTCGAGGAAACTTCTAGAGGAAGCTCTTTAGGGTGAGCTTTTTCTAAAGTACTTGACGTGGTATGCTCCCTGCTCATCACGTTAAGCACACTTAAATCTTTTCAATCGATTTTACCGGTTGAAATTTTTTTTTTTAATTTATAAATTTTTTTATTAAAAATTTTAAAATTTAATATCATTAGTTATTAAAATATAATTTTATTATTTCATAAATTATAAAATTTATTTTTTATTAATAAAAATATATATTTTATTATAAAATTAATTTTTTTATTAAAATATAATAATTATTAATATACACAAATAAATAACATGAAGAATTTAAAAAAAGTAATATAGTGTGATAGTTTTTACAAAAGGTAAAGGTAAAAAAAAATTATTCTAAAAAATAATATTTATTAAAAAAATTATAATTATAATTTAATCGTATTATTTTTTACTGTTTTATTTTTTGCATTTTTGTTCATAAAAAAGTTAATTTTTTTGATATGAAATGCGAATTGACTCTCTTATATATATAAATATATAAATTACAAATATAAATTATATATTAAAAATAGTTCTTAAAAATAAAAAAATATAAAAAAATATTTTTTACTAAATTGTAAGCTACTATTGAAAAATAATAAAAATAAAAATATATTTTATATTAAATTTTGAAATATCATTTATGAACAGAAAAAAATAAAAACTATTTTATATTAAATCTTGAATTATTATTAAATAATTCGTGAAGGAATCAACCCTCCACCATTTATACACGATATATATTAAAAATATTATATTAAATATCAAGTTCTAAAATAATCTTAAATTATATTAAATACTGGATTAATATA
>JBBYHO010000010.1:13636450-13649528 GCA_038382025.1 Adansonia gregorii | reverse complement strand
ACTCCTATTTTAAATACAAAATAATAGTTTAATTTTAAAATTTAAAATTTTGATACATCTGTATGTGTTGTATTTTTTACGTAACTGACAAGAAACAACATTAAACAAGACAAGCATAGATAAATTACCAGATTTGTCCCACAAAACCATAAAAAAAATTTATAAAAAAGTTGGGAAACCTTGAACTTACCTGCCATCAAACGTAATTTGATGTATGTCTAAACGTATCCTAGTTTGCGTAATTAGTAGGTAAGATCGATCAAACCGATTATCTGCCTCCATTGTTTTAGTTTAAAAAAAAAAAGAGTCAAATCACAAGAGTTTTGTTTCGGACAGGAATCAAACCAGACAAGATGCTTTGTTACTTTTCAACATTGAGACTGTTGAGAGAGACCTGAGATGATCAGCTTAGCTATTTTTGAATTTTGACGGTAACCATAAAGCCCTTCAGCTGATCAAAGCTAAACTCAAGTTTGGCGTACCGTTGTAATGGAAACTTAGCGCACTCTTACACGCATTGAGGGCTTCATTAGGTGGAATTTCAGAACAGGTCCAATGAGGGAGATGGTTATAAATTCCGGCCATTTTCATTTCATTACTTAAACGAGGAAGCAACTGTCGAACAAGAAGCGAGTTTCACTTTCCCCGTCACTCTATGTCTGTATTTGATGCCCTTGCATGTCTTTCCATATCGCTGGTTGCGGGGTTGGTCTGTTAATCGGAAAACAGAAACAATTGTGACACTTAACATGCATCATGTGATTTAGTCTAACAATTGATTCTATGATGATATTGCAGCCATTCGTTCATGGAAGACGATGAGAAAAATAAGTAATTAGCAAGAGCCGAAAAGTTACACATATTTACCCTACTCGAAAGAATAGTAATAAGCAATAACCAGTTTTAACACCTACGTATTTATAACCAACATCAAGGCCAAGTGTTTTACCATGAAAAACACAAACAATCAAGGGATTCAGCCATCGGCCTGCTCCAAAGAAATATCATACATTACCAAGTTACCATTTCATGTATAGATTGATAGAAATATCATACATTATACCACAAATAAGCAACAATTATCCCTAGCATACAATCATTGAAGATATCCATAAGTATAAGGTAGTTCAGTTTCAAGCCAGAGCATATCTAGGAGTCTTTTAAGTACTTAATGGCATAAATCTGGAAATATAACTTAGCAATGGAAATACTTGATACTAGAGTTACTTATAATTTATTTACAAGGCAATGCTACTGTGACTTCGTATGCAAGGCAGTCACACTTGAGACCATGGAGTCCACTCCACAAACATTGCGACCCCTGCAGATCCTGTAATATCCATCTTCTCCCCAGTTTTCTCCCCATGAATTCTTTATGATCCAGAAAGGCTTGTCCTTAAAGCGGATTGGGGCGTAACCAGTAGCTCCATAACCTACGAGAAGCACTCCATGATCCAAACTTCTAAAACAAATGTATGGGCATGAAACTCCTCTAACATATGTCTGCATGAAAGCCGCATTGATACCAACTGCAAGAACCAAAAGCAAGCATATTCAGATTCAATCTAACAAAGCGATGATGATGCATGATACTCGAAAAGGCATGAAATTTACCTGCGAGTGGACCATGCTTCACCAAATTTGCAGCGATTTGATCCTCATCAACGGAAATGACACTGAAATTAGAAACAGAGGCAGCGATTTTGGTCTTGTCAAATTTGCAGGGACCACGGTCCTTCCCAGTGTAAGGATAGTCCTCCTCTCTCTCAAGTCCACCAGCCTTTAGAGTGTACTCAAAAGCAGTGGTCATAAGCCCACCGTTACACCCTGAATCACACGCACCGTACTCTTGTGGGTCACACTGCAAAATACCCAATTCTTATCTTTAGTTTACGTGTTTTAAGCAAGTAGCCGAAGCAACCATTAAGCAAATTTTGCTACTGAAATTGCAGCTAAAAACCATTTAAATTTCCTCAAATTTTGAAATTATAGAATAAGATATGATCCTTTGGGATCAATTGCAGTTCTCTTAAGAATTAACTAACATTTTAACATGTTTCACTCTTCTAAAGCATCAATCTCTAGATTTGTAAAGAAAAGATAAAACAATCAAAAGCTGTAAAGAAAAGGGTTGAAACCTCGTGATCACAATCAACAAGCTGCTGCTCACTCAAGCTTACAAGCTCCCCTGTCGCCAAATAGTGGGCTCCCTCCAAAGCTCCTGTCGTACTAAACGACCAGCATGATCCACACGCGCCCTAAATATCAAAAAATAAAAATAAAGATAAAAACGATCCTAAATAAAGAGGAAATTTTAAATGATCTGTAAAAATGGATTATCCACATAGTTAATTAAATTTTATTATTACCTGGTCTTTAACGCCAGTAACGGCGCCGTAATCGCGCCAGTCCAAGTTATCCGGTAAGTTGTCGGTCGGAAGGATAGGAGCCTTTTGAGCATCGGCTGGGAGCTTGAGCGGTTTCAAGCCAAGGAACTGACCACGGAACTCCGATGGAGTTAAATCGAAAAACTTTGTGACGCCGTGGACGGCGCTCGGGTCGAGGAGCTGATGACGTTTAGCCCGGAGTAGGTTGGCCTTGAAGACTCCCAGTCGGTAATCGTGCTCCTCCTGCGTGGCGTAGGTTTTCCCGTACTTGGATTTGAACAACGTGAAGTGGTGCTCGGCGTTCAGGAGGTGGTCATCGGAATCTTCCTCGACACTCCCGTCGAATACAACTTGACGGATCAGAGGATCATCCGCGCTAGCATCGTCGATAGCGAAGGCGAAAGCAACGACGGACGAGAGTAGGAGTAAGAGAACAGAGAAGCGTACCATCTTTTGGAAAGGGGTGAAGGACAGAGCTTCCTGAAGGGGAAGATGTAGAGACAAGACATACTATAACAGTGGTTCACAATTTATTGTTAGTGGATTGGATGAATGATATTTGGACACGTTTTCCCTTTTAATTCGCTGAAATGGAAAATATCTCCTTTAAGATTTGACTTTTTTTTTAAAGTTTTTTTTTTAAAATTTTTCCCCAATTATTGTAGCAAGGGTGACATTTTCTTACACCCTTGAGCCAATTATTCCTTGATATTATTATCCATTTTATTATCGGATGTGGGTATTTTGATAAATTCCACCAAAAATTTTCATTAAAATTTCAATTAGCCATATGTGGATTAACGAGAGTGTTCATATTTAAAGTAATTAAAGTGTTTATATTTATATAAAATTTGTAAATTAAATAATATTATTTTTTAAAAAAATTATTTAAATTTATTTTTTAAAATTATTATAAAATAATATAATTTAATCTATTATAATATAAATATATATATATATTATTAGTGCATCATGTAAAAAAAATCTTAAAATTACCTGCCTAAGACTACAAGTTTATGAAAAGTATTCTTTATTTTAAATTTTAAATTGATTAAATTAATTTTAAAGATAAACTTAAAATTATTCAAAAATAAAAATTTGAAAATATTTGTGATGGCATAAAAGGGCAGAGACATTAAACGTACAAAAATATGGATTTTTTTTTAAAGTACCTTTTTTTTTTTCAATTTTTTGTGTTGCATATGAAAACTTTTTGCTGTCAATTCTCTATTTCAATTCAATTTACATTTTTTGTTTTGGTACAACATCTAAATAAGGGCCACGGTATAAGATTTCAATCTTTGTTTCTCTCGAACTGAACTTGCAATCTTTTTCATTGTCTTTTTCTCCATGTATACGTATATATCTCTTCCACCACCATAACCTTGCATTTATATCTTGTTTTTTACTGACTTCACAAATATTCATGTACAAAATACAAACTTTTTTTATTTCTCCAATTAGGATGAACCCTAGTTTGATACGGAAAATATAGAGGGAAAAAAAAAGTAAACACACTGACCCACAAACGAATATTTTCTTCAAAACATCATTTTCTTGTCACCATTATTTTTGAACTAGATTTGGTCATCAATGACGTCATCTTTAGGCAAAAATAAATCATAAATTATCATTTTTATTATAGTCATTAAACGCCTTTTATATATTTATATAAAGGGTGCACATTGAAAATAAAAGAACCTTTCGAGATTTAAATTTTATATTAATTAGTTATTATATTTTAAAGTTGGTTATGGCATAAATTAATTATATTAAACTATAGCTTGAAAGTCTTTCTTTACTCCTTCCCCTCAATTTATTCTTTTTGTTTTTTTTCCTTCCTTATTGATGTTTTTATGATTTGTAATAAAATTTTTAATAAATAATATATTTAAAAATATATATATTTATTAGATATTATATTTTAAAAATATTTACATTTAATTCAATAAATAATATGCATCCTTTTATTTGTGTCGGCAATCAAGCGTGGGCCGGAATAGACAAAAGAAAATAAAAACTCTTTATCGGGGCCTTGAAAGCCGAACTTTCCCAAAGATGAACCCAAGATCCCATATGAACCGAAACCTAACCAGTCCCTGAGTTCATGAAAGGCCTCAAAACCCAATTATATCTCTACTACTGAGGCCAGTAGGCCCATAAAACCTGCCTTTGCTTTCATTTACTAGCTTGAAGACAAAAGACGGCATTTGCCATTCATCTACTAAAAACTGTTCATTTCATGGAAATATATATATATATATATATGTGTGTATATATATATATATATATATATGCACCTCAGTACAAAAGGCTTGAAAAGGAGTTTCCAAAAGTGGACAAGACAGAGACACCTTGGTTTACTGTTCTTTTGCGTTGTATGAGCCATTGTTCGTGGAGTTCAAGGTTGTTGTTGCATTTGCTGGATGCGTAGAGATCTCTGACAGCATGTTCAGTTCTCGTTCTCACGTAACTATTCTATTACGAGATCATTTAACACGTTACAGTGAAGCAGCTGTTTGATTTGCACAATGGTCAATTTCAACCTCATTTCCTATTGTCTAGATTAAAAACATATATCTAATAACTAACTAGTCTTAATTTCCACCATCAATTAATTCTTATGTTAATTAGTTATCCAGATACTAAGTAGTCATCTTCAACTCTGTTATAACTAAACTAGTTTAATTTGAATAACATTTATTGAGGAAATATTTTCTAAACAATTAAACATTTATATGGCCAACTAAATAATCACCTAGGCGACATTAGTTTCCGAGAGTATAATTTTGTTAAAGCACCCATCTGCTCCCTTGTACGTAAACCATTGAAGATGGAGGAAACCTGGAAGGATTAATGACAGTATGCAAACTGGTTCTAAGATTTGTTTCCTTGAATCAAAATTTTGGTAAGTGATTATCATTTAACACCGTTGGTCTTATTGAACAGGATGCTGAGACACAGCCAAGCTGGTCTGCTTATCACGAAGACAGATGCTCAACGGATATTGGATTTGGACCATTTCAGCATCTGCAAATATTACGGTCATTACTATTGGTGGACAATTATATTCTACGACAAAACATGTGTTTGCACTTGCACATGTATTTCCTACCAGTTAAGTAGCTTTAGCAAATTATATTCGACGGCAAAACATGTGTTTCACTTGCACATGTTGAATTTTTTACGAACATTTTAGTTTTATACTTCGACATAGATGCTGTCTGGCTGAAACAGCGCGATATTTACAGAAACATTAAAAAAAAAAAAAACCTTAGAGCCCACGATAATTAAACCCAGAAAAACCCATGTGGTTTTAATGGATATTGCTATAGAGTGTAGACAGTAGGACACTGCATAATTCTATATTTCTATTTACACATTTATATATATGCATTGAAGACTTTATGACTTTCTCGTACCACGTAACTGTAACAGCTAGCTAGCTTAGGTTTTTTACATGCACCACGGGGATTGCAAGGCGTCCCACCCAGTTGCTTCCACAAGGTTGCTAGCAAAACTACTGCCTGGATCATCCATCAGCATCACTGGAAAATCTAATGACATAGCAGTTTCTGCCCAAATGGAGTCATCTAAAACAGGCAAGTTAACACTCATATTCTCCCAGAACCCATCGATTACATCTTCATTCTGCTGACCAAGTTTTGCGTTGTTCTCCGCCGGCAGGTTCCCTTGAGAATCAATGTTCTCGTTGGGGAAAGACATGACTGACTCATTGTTGTACACTGGTGTTATATCATAGACCCTAAGAGTTGGGCTATTTGATGAACTCATACCAGAACTATTCACGTTTTGGGGTTGGTTCCCTATTGGAGCGCCCTGCTGAGTATTAGCTGAAGAAGGCTGAGACTGAGGGTTGACACATAATTCTGGCAAATTGAGCTTGGCATCCGAGCCGTAGAGTTTGCGGGCGGCAGCATCATAAGCCATTGCAGCTTCGTGCGAAGTGTCAAAAGTACCAAGCCAAAGACGAGCTCCACGATTTGGTTCACGAATTTCAGCTACCCATTTACCCCAAGTTCTCTGCCTGACACCTTTATAAGTGCAGAGAGCATTCTCTGGACCTCCCTTTCCTCTCATGCACCCTTTTCTCGAGCTTGCTTGCGCGGACTTCTTGGCTTGTTTTCTCTCTCCAAACCCACCCGTGACTGATGTTGACATAGTTCCAACAGGAACCAGGGGAAGTAAAAAGTGAGGAAAGTGATTGATAAGCACATCGCGCAAAAGTATTTAGTGGTATTTATATGACAGAAAAGGGAGATAAGGGCTCAAATGGGGATGATTAAGCTTGGCTGAAACGTGTCTTAATATGGGTTTGGCATGATACTTGGCAAGGAGACCCTTTTAGCTCGTGTCGACAGGAAGATCACTGTCGTTTCTCATAGACACACTTGGCCCCAAATTCTTGTCTGTACACAAGCTCATGTGGCAAACAGTGAAGGGAAAAAAAAGAAAAGAAAAGAAAATGTAGTTTGATTTTGTAAATTCTGTGGGGGAGAAAAAGAGGAGGACAAGTATGGATAATGGTCAGTTCAACGATGGAACGGCGTGTATCGGTGGGAGATAAGAACGTCAACATGCGAGGGATCTAAAAGGAACATATGACTTCGTACACTGAATCTGATTTGGAAGTCAATATGGGACCCATACTGGTATTACTTTTCCAATGAAGATCCCTTCGTACACTGAATCTTGCCGAGCCAAAGTGTAATATGGACTCGGGATGCCAACTCGGTTGTCTGCATTCTATTCTACCTCGAGTTGTTTGTCTAAGAATTGATGGATTAGATCATAAAAATTAAGTTCGAAGCACCCTTTCTGAGGCTGTAAAAGTTTGAGGCCAACATTTTGCATGGAAGAGCAGCCATCAAGACCAACTTGGAATTTCAGATGAAAATCCAACTATAGGAATCCAGCATAATTCATCTCTAAGTCCAATAATGCGGGGCCCTAGATTTAGCAGAAGCAGCAGGTTCGACTACGAATTTGGCCCTACTTGGATTAAACAAACTTTTGAGTTGTTAGATTGAATGTTATTTGAATTCAGATGTTAATGTTAAAAATAAATTTATATTTGATATAGATATATTTAATTTATTTATTTTTTTAAGTATTTGAAATTAAAAAATCTTTGAAAGTTTATATTCCATACTTATATTTGAAAATATATAGATATAACTATCACGAGAGTTCAAGAAAAATAAAAGATCAAAGGTTACATTAACAGGAGAGAAAAGAAATGGCAGTAAAGAATAACGGGAAGCAAGGACCCAAAATGTCATCATATATTCATGAGCTACAATCAAAGGAATCTCATTATATCTAATCCAATTAGATCGTCTTAGAAAACTGGTATTTTCATGAATATATATAAGAACAAAAATATAACTAAGATTAGTGCAAAATCTTGTCATTATGATGATTTTTCCCATTAATCAAATGTGGCTGAAAGTCTTAACACTAAAACTCATATATCTTTAGCTAAAAGAAGAAAAGAACAAATTATATACAATAATATATGATGTCTCAGACCAAAAATAGTAATCGTGTAGAGTACAAAATACGATAGTCTTAGCCTCTTCATTTATCTGAACCGTTAGTTATAATATAATGTTACCAAAAATCCTTTGGACTAATCCATAGTTTGAAGGTCTCATCGAAGAAAAGATGATAGCAATAAGCACCTGACGTGAGTAGGCATGGCATTGGCGTATACTTATTTCAGAGCCAAAAAATCTGGCAGTTTTTTTGAGCTTTGAAGAGTCAATCTTGTTGCTCTACAGTGTGTGGGCCAAGACTGTTTCAGTTCATTTGGCGGCTCAACTCAAAGCTTGAGTTTAATCCAATAGCAAAAGATCATTCATGGGGAATTAGCGAGTTTTGGGCTTTGGCGTGAACTTTTGTTAATATGGCATATTTCTATTCTGGGCCATTGACAACATCATAATGCGCCGCATGTAGCTGTCATGCTCTTTATCCAATTTCTTTAGAAAGGAACTGAATTATTATCACTGGCAAAGAAAAAACGTCAAAAAGCTTAAATAGCTAAACGGAAGCAGAAAGATTGAAAAGGAATCTGCTTCGCTGATTATCAGCTTTGAAGGAGGAAGGACTCAGAGGGAAAAGCAATGGCGGAAGAGGGACAAGTGATCGGCTGCCACACTGTTGCTTCATGGAACGAGCAGTTCCAGACAGCAAACGCGTCCAAGAAACTGGTAGAAAATCTATTCTTTCTCTCAATTTCCTTAAAATTTCTTTGCTTAGATTGCTTGGGAAAAGTGGGTTTTGGTCACTTCGTTCGGTTGTGCTTTGTTTGTTTGACACTTTTTTTGTGATGTCCCAAATGTGCTTAAGTGAATTAAGCGAGCAAATTTTGTGTTACATAGTGAAATTGATAGTAAAACTTGGCTTGATTTCTATACAAGGTTTAGATTTTTGGCTCATTGTTTGCTTGATTCGATCTTAGATGGGCTTGAAAATCAGATCCCAATCATTGATAGTAGACTTGGTTTGATTTCTATTGAAGGCTTTTTTATGCTGTTTTTATGATCAATTGCAAACTTGCATCATACTTAAGATTTCCCTGGAAAGACGTTGATAGATTTCACAGCTTCATGGTGCGGGCCATGCCGTTTCATTACACCAGTCCTTGTAGAGCTTGCTAAGAAGCTGCCCAATGTCATATTCTTGAAGGTGGATGTGGATGAACTAAAGGTAGGATCTTCAAGCCTTTGCTTAATTTATCAATGTCTGACACATTTTTTAATATGGCTACAGGAATATGGCTCTTCAAGTACCCTCCAAATGCATAGAAAAACCTAGAAAATATTAAATATATTTGTGTCGGATATATATCTATATTGGGTGCTCGCACCCGAATCTGACTCACATAGCTTACTATAGTTTGTAATTTAGCATTTGATTTATATTAACTTGACGATATCATCTTGTATGTTGCAGACCGTGGCTCAGGATTTCGCTGTGGAGGCAACGCCAACTTTTATCTTTCTGAAAGAAAGCAACATAGTTGACAAAGTTGTTGGTGCAAGCAAAGATGAATTGGAGCAAAAAATAACCTTGCATATGTCGAAGGCATGAATCAACTTTTAATTGTACTTTTGAATCCTGAACTTGTTTCTGAAACTAGTTTACTTGATGGATCTTAGAAATGCCCGTCTCTCGGATCGATACTAAAATTATGTTCTTGTATTTTGATTTTGATACTTTCTGCTTCTGTTCTGGCCCTGTTTCAAGATGATAATATGAGATTAATCTCATGTTCAAATTCTATGTCTAATCCTTAATTTCATGCACAGGAAGACAAATGTAAAAGGTTACCATGGCAATTAGGGAAGGCCATCATCCCTTTCCCATTTCTCCTGATTATAAAACCCTCTGTTTTATATGCAGATTGTAGATAACAAATCTTGGGTTCGATTCTCTTTAGCTTATGTACTAGTTATTTCTAATCACATTTATTTCAAAGAATAGCAGTTGTAAACAGCACAGTGGAGTTGAGATTAATTGTTCAAGAATTCTTATTCAGCAGATTACAAAAGCTACACCAAATTTTCTTACCAAATCTTTGGAGATGCATGTGCTTATCTACACCACTCTATTGGTATGTTACAAATGGGTTCTATCGTGACAATACTTTCAGTTATTCAAACATGTAACACAGAACCAGACATCCCGAAGTAAGATCTCAAGGCTTGCATTATTTTTTTACATTATATATCAAGCGAGCCATCTTCTAACAACTAGGACCCCTTCCATAAGCCTTGAGGTGGACATTCTTCTGACCACAAAATCATGTAATATATGGGGATTTCCAAACCTGTCTTCTTGTTGATTCCCTGGTTCCATGCAATGGAAGTCCACTTTGTTGTTACCTGTCTTAGTGGTCTCTCCAGACATGAGAAAGATATTATTTTCATGATGCTTTAATCCAAGTGCAAGTGACACTTGACCACCAACCGAAAACCGCTCACTTCTGTCAATCATACATGGCATCACCAGTCATAAGGGTGCCATGACCATGCTGGCTGGATGGGATTACTGTATCCAGATAAGGATTATTGCTCTCCATGTTACTCATCTGGTCAACTTATAATTTCATCCGGGTTGGTGAGCAAGTATCTCCTATAGATACATTTTGAAACATTGATTTTGCAATATGGCTGTTCAGTTCTACATCTTGGATATGATCAGGTTTCAGGTGTTGAACTTGTCCTGGTTGAGCAGTGTCAGCATCAGCAACGTTGGATGTTGTCCTCTCTTGCAATTCTTCCCCCCATCCTAGGATGCTGAGGAATTTTCCCTAGTTGCTTTGGCTGCGAGTTCTATGGAAGATTTGCCATGCGAGTCCATTTCACCAAACTCTCCCTTGTACATCTCAATCATTGGCTTCCAAAGACGCACTCTCGCATTAATGAACGAGGTTTGCAACCTGCTTTAAACAAAGCATTAGCAATATTGCTTGTGAGTCAAAAGAAAAACACATTAAATAGATGAATGAATCATTCAGTATGATAAGTGAGCGAGGCAAGCTGCTAATTAATGGTATACAATTTTTTGGTAGGAGTAATAAACGAAGGTTTCGATTGGCTGGTTAGTCGATAGGTGGCACAATGCATGTGAATGATACAATATGTAAACCAGGATACTAATGATTTACAGGTCAGATAATTGCATTTCATCTCTTCACCTGGTTTCTGGCAAGACCTGCCTGTTTTGCAAGCATGATTTTCTCTGAATCCTTTGGGTAGCTGGCCAACGCCAAAATCAAAAAGGGTTAGCGAACCGAACTCTTTGTCAACAGGACACCAAGTAAAATGGGTACAATGAGAATCCAAGCACATACAGATCCAGAAAATGCTCAAAAAGCCAAGCAGGATCGAAACGGAGCTTTCAGGAAGCCCTCCTTGAGGCCTCCAAGCGTTTCGCATCACACCAAGTTGCTGAAGAGCTCTTTGTTGCCTGAGCTGATGATCAACGTAGCGGAGCTGAGGTATCACTCCTCCTTCATTGTTTGATAAATTATCTTGCTCTCCAGGGCTTCTCTGAGTTGATTGAATTTGACCTGTGATTACATCACGCAAGCAGCAGAAGTGACAGGAAATCGTCTGTAGGGCAAGTGCAGTGTATGGTTTAGTGCCCACAACCAGCTACCATGTCGAAAGCAGACACCACAATTTTCATTTGATGGTGATATTGCCTGTATCTTCCATCAATATATAACAAAAGCATGACCATTAGCAATCCAAAACAAGTACAGCTCAATTACAACACATATAAGATAGTTTCCAAAATGTGAGAAAGAAGAGAATAATGTAATCAAATGGAGGCATGCCAACCAAAGAGATTAGTCAAACCAAATGAAAATTAGAAAAGGAACTGCATGACACAATGGAAGCGGATGCTCACCTCATCCAGCATGGACAAGAGTTCTGCAAATCGTGTCGTTCTGTAGTCGATATCTCTGAAGAGGAGTTGCTAACTTTCTCACTAGTTCTTCTGACATGCCATTGGACGGACTTGATTGAGAGTTTACCTTTTTATCCAAATCAGGATGTTTCAAAGCCTTCCGTACATTAATCACTTCATCAAGCAACTTTTGAGCCACCTTGAGATATTTGGAGTTTAAACTAGTACATGCAAAACTTGATTCAAATATTTTATATATATATATATATATATATATATATATCCAAATGCATCTCTTTGTGACTTATTGAGCCCTGAAGGTTAGACAAAGCATTCGTCCCAATTGCATCACTTTTGCCTCCAGGAAAGCCACATTGCATGTAATGAGAAGTTTTCAACTCTTCGGGAACTGTCCCCTTTCCCGAAAATGCAGGATGACCACTAAAGAATAAAGAATAAACCTGTACAGAAACTCCTCATGATATCTGTGAGCCAAGGCTCAAAGATAGTCCATGAAATTGAGAACCCACAACAGTCCTTGGTATTGCAGGGGAATTCACTGCAACAGGGTTGCATATTCAATTGCTTGTTGTAATGTTTAACTGCCCATCAACAGATTGAAAACTCACGGTATTACTTGAAGGTGGAATGAATGACATTTCATTTCCATCACCAATAGATGGAATCCAAATACAGTTCTGTCGAGACAAAGAAGTCCCAGCAGAAGAAGCTTGGTTCAGATATATTGTTGAGTTAATATGATGGGAACATGAACCAAGGTAAGAGACAGGCTTTTGGCCCCCCATATGTGCAGTTGATAAATTGTCTCCTTGAGAGCTGCAAGTTGGATAATAAGCAGCCATAATTTACTTCCTTATGTCTGGCAGGAAAGAAATGATAAAGCGTTACCATTCTCCAAAAATCAAATGATTGCTAAATATGGCTACTTTTCAATAAAACAATGATCAGCTACTAGATACTGATAAAACAAAAACCATAGCAACATATATTAGAATTCTTTCAAAGTTGCAAATTCTATAGCAGCAAATTCGAAGGCGGATCCTTGCATCAATGTTCTCAGCTCATGCAATCTCAGCCAAAGAGCTTTAAAGTTTTAAAGTGTTGGCCCATGGCATGAAAGTGCAGCAACAAGGTATTGGCTCAAGTTTTGAAGTGCCTTAAAGTTTAAACAGAATCAACTGTGAGAAATCCCCGACAAAACAAAACCAATATCTGCCAACTAT
>JBBYHO010000010.1:13608353-13624291 GCA_038382025.1 Adansonia gregorii | reverse complement strand
TGAGAAAATCATATTTTTATAATTGAAAATATCTGAAACATTGATTTTTCTTTATAGAAGATTTATTTTTAAAAATTAAAAAATAATTAACATCAGAAGATCTACGTATTAATTCAATAATCATGAACACTAAATCCTAACCTTTAGCAAAAATGACAAAAAAGAAAAAAAACAATGGCTGTTTTTGCAAAGTGATAGACAAGAATCAGTAAACGGTAGAATGGGCTGATCTGATCACACCTTTTAAATATTTTCTAATTTATTTTCTTCCAATATCATATATTATTAGTTAATCTTATCGTGATCTTGATAAAATCTAGAGCCAAAGAATGCACTCTTGATCTAGCCAAGATTTTGCTGTGTTGCATTTGGAATAAAATGGATGGGCTGAACAAGCAACTGTTGCGTTGCGTTGGATAAAAGGTAACTTAGATTTTAAATTTCATCTAATTAATTCATACAATAATTTTTTTAAAAATAATATATAATAAATTTAAAATTTAAATTACAACATCTTTGATTTTTTTTACAAAAAATGAAAGATAGCCCTTGCGTGCACTAGCAATTATTAGCCACTTTTCTTGACAAAAAAAAATAGAGGAAAGAAAAGAGAGAGCAATTGAATTATTATCACTAGGATACAAGAACAAAAGACACCATAAATCATGACTTTTGTAAGAAAGAAAAAGACACCAAACAAGGTGAAGGAAACTAATTATTAATAATATATATACTAATGTAAAACGTGGGAAAGGACCACATACATCCACAATCCTTCGCACCATATTTTATATCTGAAATCCCCATTTACAAAACCCAAAAAAAAAAAAAAACTCTCATAAGCTTAGATCCTAGTAAGCATCCTTTACTTGCTAGTTGCCAATTCTCTTACCCACTCATTGATAAAAACCCACCACCAAAAGAATGTAAAGACATCCATAAATTTGACATTTTTTTTCATCCATTTAGTAATGATGATGTTGATGAAGATCATGAGAATCGGTACTGAAAGATGTCCGCAGATGCCATGATGGGTTGGTTAAGATGAGGCAAATTGAAAGGGTTGGTGAAAATGTCAGGGCTGGTTTCAAGACCCTCAGTTTCATGTACCCCAATACTTGCTGTGGGACTACTGCTGAGATAATCGAGGATCTCACTTAGAGAGTCTAGTCTTTGGCTTAGTTCCATCATCTGAGCCCTCAAAACTGAGTTCTCAGCCTCGACGTTGAGATAGTGTTGGGTGGTGAAGTTGATGCTTGTAAGGATTTGATTATTATCTTTCCTTAGCTGTGCCACTTGGGCCACTAAATCATCTAAGTGCTGCTGTTTTTTCATCCTGGATCTTCTTGCTGATTCTCGGTTTGACTCCATCCTCTTTCTTTTTCTTTGATCCATCAAGCCAGAATTCTGAACCGGAGTCGAACCAGGGGAGATGGAATCTCCACTAGACGAAGCCATGTTATATTTACACAAAAATCACCGCTAAAACTTCAAAAGAAAAAAAAGGATTAATCTAACCTCAAAGATGACAGGCCCCTGATACTGATTATGTATATCTTTAGGTAATCTAGGCAGTTATTTATTTGATTTATTATATTAGAAATTGAAACGCAAGCAATAGAAATTTAGTTCTGAAAAAACATAGAACCAATAGAGGAAGACAACTGAGAAAGATTGAACAAGATGGGTCCTGCGTCTGAGGGAGGAATTTATCATAAACCCGGATCGGAGGATTTCACTGACAACTGGAGACATGAATCTCAAACATCAACAACAACAACTTATGGAGCATCAAGATTCACAACAGAAAAGGGAATGAACGGAAAAAACAAAAGGAAAGAAAGCTTCTTTTTGGCAGAAAATATCAAGAAGAAGAATTTTTTTTTTTTTTGAGGGAAGAACGGAGTTTTTTTTCAAGATTTCGAATTTATCGGTTTTCTGTATAGAGTCTAGAATCCAAAGTCTAACAACCAAAACCCCGCATAGAAGGGCCAGAACCTAGCAAAAGCATATGAAAATAACAGAGAAAGAAGGTTGAAAAAAAAGAAAAAAAACCAACAGAACCTCAGTTGTAGAAGGGGAAAGAAAAACAAGGAGAGGGCGGAAACAGCCTAAATTCTATAAGGGGAAGAGAGCAGAAAGTGGAAGAGGTTTTTGAGAGAATCGATAAGGCAATTTATAGAAGAAAAATGGGAAATTTAAAACACTAATAAAATTAATTAAAAAGCGAATAAAAATCACAGTGCTTTGGAATCTCCTTCTTTAGAGTTGGAAGATCGGGCGATTTCCAATATTTTTATAAACATAAATATATAAATGCATTAATAATATATCATAATTTATTTAAATATATAATATTTTAAATATAAAAATATAAAAAATATATAAATATGACGTGATTGGCATGTATACGATGAAATTTTCCACAACCGTCCAAATCCAGCTGATGACCGAAGGCTTACAAATAATAAGAATTATTTAACCATGACTTATTTCAGTTATTTATTATTTCTTTATATATTTGCTCTTTTTCAGTCGGACGATCGGTGGTTGTACTATTTACAAGTAGTTTTTTCTTCTTGCTTTTTACCTCACTTTCACCGCCCAGTACCAGAATCAACCGTTTAAGTTCAGCACAGTTGCCTTTTTGACATGTGGCCTTACCTGACCCAGAAGGAATCTTAGGGATGGGTGTGGAATTTTAAATAATAGTAGGGGTAATCTAGGTATTTAGAAAAAGGTCAATAAAAATGGAAAACAAAATTCCTTTTAAGCCTTAATTAAGACCGGCCAACTACCAGCTTGGACCACAAGACCAAAAAGGCCGCACTGCCCCAGCCTTAATTGCAAAACATGATAGGGTGGGAACCTATGCTATTCAATTTTTAATTTTGATTAAAATATTTTATATTTCAATATAAAAATATAATTTTTTAATTATATAAAAAATTAAAAATATTAATTTTTTCTATTTAATATATATTTATATTCAATATAATCCGAAAACGATATAATAGCAATTTATGATATTTTTTAAAAGTCTTAGAAATTGGACAATCTAGAACATCTTCTTATTGTTAGTCTGCAGGAAATATACATTGAACTAATATTTGCTAGAAACAGGGGAACAAAATTTCGTCCAGTTAAAGTTTAAAAAGTTCTTCTTAAATCATTTCTGGGATTTGTCCTCTGGTGCAATTCTTGTTCCATTTGATGCAAAAATAAAGACTCCCAAGTCATTTGTAATGCAATTGTTAAAAGCACCCATTCCAGCTGCCAACCTTCTTATGGGGTTATAAGAGATTTGCAAAATCTTCATCCTTGTCTTTGTTTGCGAAGGACCAATGAAAAGAAAATTGATCTACTTTCAACTTGCTGTTTGAAAAAAAGATGCAAATAAAGGCTTTTATAAAAGGGTTACATCACGTAACAATTATCTATATTTAATTATTTATATGTTTATATTATATTTATATATTTTATTATATTATAATTATATTTAAAATATTTTATATTTATATAAATTATATACATCAACAATTTAAATTATATATTTATATTATATAATATTATATTTTAATTATTTTATACATGTTATATTGACATAATATTTAATATTACTATCATAAGTTAACCTTTTTTTTTCAGAGAATTAATGCTACCAGCAGCGAATAGAAACTTTCCTCTAGCTCATCTGTGGGAGAAATTTTAGAAAAGCATAATTAAGCAGCCAGAAAATTTTTTTCTATATTTTAATTTGAATTCAAGGTCCTTGAATCTTCTCTAGAAAAAAAAAAAAAAACCAAGAAATTAGAGAATTACAATTACTTGATGAAGCAGTCGGAGAAATATCTATCTGAAAAATATACCATCTTTTCAAGCGCGTATAATATGCTTCGGAATATTCCATCGGCTAAACCTCTTGCCTATTTCATTACAGGTTTCCCCTCTGTTGTTTTTTTTTTTGGGTGTGTTACTGTAGTTGAGCTACGCCATGTCACTAAAAGATCCAATCCCATGCTTTGCTTTAGTGCAAGAAAGAATATCAACATCTTAAGAAATAAAAAAATTACAAATATAAAAATTTAAAATTAAATTTATTAAATATAATTTTTTAAAAATAATTATATGAATTAATTAAGTTAAGTTTAGATTTAATGTTACGATATTTCTTATCTCTTTTGAATGCTTGTTTATATATGATATTCAAAAATTTTTATTCGGCGAAACGAAAGTTGAATAAAACATTAATCTTTATATTTGGAAATTAATATTGACGTATGTTCCGATCGATGGAGTGGTTTTGTTGTGTCACAGAGTAAGGACCTCTTTTCTTGTATCCTCGTATACTTCTTTCTTCACTTCCAACATAAGAAAAGTGAGAGGCTGAATAGAAATCCCTCCATCTAAAAAAGCTAAGAGAAAGTACATGAATGAAGGTAAATCTATATATGATTTTAATTATCATGATAGCGTCGTGCATATAGTATTCAACAAGAGAACTCGAAATCACATAATTATGCTGATGCCGTCATTAAATTTGGTTCAAATCACAGTATTTTCCATCTCTTTTTTTATTTTTATTTACGAGTTTTTTTTTTTTTTTCACAAACGAAAAGCATTGTACAAGAAAATGGCAGCAGATAGACACAGAAAAAGATTATTACCTAAATATTTCTTCTTTTTTTTTTTTTTTACGAATAAGAGAAAGAGAAATGTTGGAACATTCTTTCAGTAGACAATTCTAATTGTTGAATTTACATTACAGCATCACCTATCGAATCAGCGGTACGTGAAAACACCCAAATCTTGGCGACAATTATAGAGGTGGAACAAGGATATAAATTTGGATACGCAGACATACGTAACAATTTATTCATATTATTTTATTATATTATAATTACGTTTAAAGTTATATATTTATATAAATTTTAATAAATTAATATATTTATGTTAATTTTTACGTATCGAATAATTTTGTCAAAAATTTTAAATGCTGAGAAAAAGAATTCACCACTTACCTAACCTAATTAAACTGGTAAAGTTTCTTCTTATGCTTGATATAATCAATAATCTTAGCCAAATTTGGCCCTTATTTACTCAACGAACAAGAAGCAAACGTCATAATTATTAAATGGCCTCTCATTCTTCTTTACTTATTTGGAGTCAAGTTAAAATCTATGCCCTTTTGGCCACCCCCATGTGACAAGATTAAGGATTGAGAGGAACAGTTCTGAAAAGAAGAACACTGACTTTTAACTTTTTGATAAATACCTTCATCAAGGAAATTTGAGATGTCATTTATTTTATAAGTTACTTATAGGAGTTTTTTTTTTTCTATTAATTAAAATCTGCATGCTAATTATCAGCTTGGTTGTAACTCCATTATTTGAATTGAAAGGTGAATACTAAAAATGAATATATTTATAAACACAAACATATTTAATAATTTATATATTTTAAAAATTATATATTTATATTTATATTTAAATATTGATTAAAGGCATACATCGAATCTAAATTATAATATTAAAATTTTCAAAATAAACGGCCGAGGATAAATGGCGATGAAAGAGACCCATATAACAGGTGGTTATTATCCTGTGGTGCTAAAAAAGAATATGCTTTTGTTTTTTCTTTTTCATTTTCAAAATGTATTGTTCCATGGATGAAAACCCAATTGCATATTAGCAAGAATTAACTACGTCTTTCAAATAAAATTAATAAATATTTGAATCTTGATTGATAATAGGAATAGATAGAGATTTTGAAATTCGACTTTAAATTTACTTTTTTTTATTAATATTTAGGATTTTATTATGTTAAAAAATTAAATAAAATTAAAGTTTTGCATCAGTCCCACTAATAATACCTCATGATCGTAGCTTCTATGGTGTTTCAGTTTAGTGTGCTGAGTACTTTTTTTTTCCCTACATTTTTTATTAAATGTTTTCATCATGATATTTTGGCTCCTTTTTAGACAGCCCTTGGATCTTACAATAAATGTTTGTTACAGGGAACAAATTTTGTACATAAAAGTGACCGAATATTTAACTTGCTTTTGGAACATTAGTTGAAAGTTGAATTATGAATAACTTCATTTTCAAGCCATATGTGTGGTTTTCAGAAAGTTGAATTATGGATAATGTTGACATATAGTCTGAATTAAAGAAAGAAATCCAAAGCCAAATGCTGTCAATCTGCACTTACACTTTTCACCCGTATTATTCGTACTAAAATTAAGTGTGAAATATTGATTTATGTTTTATATATTTAAAAAATTATATTCATCTACTCATTTAAAAATATGTATTGAAAAAAATAATAAATTTACCTACAAATGGGATTGACTGTAAAAAATATTTAATAATTGTAATCAATTTAACAAAAATTATTATTTAAATATATAAATATTAATATAAAAATAATATTTAATAATATTTAAGTAATTAAATAACCTATCTAATCAATCTAAATATAATTTAATTTAAATTTAAATAAAAAATTAAATTATGATTAAATTCGACTCATAAACCGCCCTGCACGGCGGAAAGAAAAATACATATAATTATATATATATATATAATGGGTCGGTTTTTGTAGGGTCCAGGCAGGACTCAGGAGTCTATTTCAGCTTTTGCAAAAAGGTCCCCAAGACAAGTTCAATTTTGATTTTCCCTGCAAAGAATTGCACGTGTTTTCTACTTTTCTTGTTTCCCTTAATCTCCTTCGGTTAGGCTTTTAATCTCAACAACTTAAGCGGATTTGGTCATCAGAGTTTCCTTTTCCAACCATCAGCAGATATTCGGTCTTTATAGATAAGAGAAACTCTTATTCTAAACACATATAAAAAATCAGTAAACATTCCACTCTTACAAATTACCCAAATCCCTGAATCATATTCTGGAAAAGGCTAACATTAAAAAAAAAAAATTGAGATTTGGGAAATTGTAATGCAACAGATTTCAGGGAAACTTTCTTTTTGATCGGATTTGTATTAGAACTTAGAACAAATTGTTCTTTACTGCTTAATCAATACAAGCAGTCTCAGACTCTTTGAGTTTTTGGGTCAAAGTCAGGGTCGCTTTTTGGACTAGTGATGGCAACCCACGTGCTACTTTAAACGAGCCACGGAAAAGAACAAAAAAAAAAAAAGCGGCCAATTAGGCATCAAAGATCAAACATCCACAACCTTTATCCCCTTTAAGGCTGCAAAGTCTCGAAACAGAAACTAACATTCCTTGAAAGACAAAAAAGCTAATGGCACTGGGCTCAATCGTTCATGGGAGAATAGTGTAAGCGTGATTACCGCAATAAGATCTAGAATCAAGATATGTCGTACCAAATTCATGTCTCACCAGGAGGATCTTTTATCCAACTCTGGAATCTACCTTCGTTGTGAAGGCAAGCATACTCGAGGATGATATATATATATATATATATAAGAGATCATTATTTAAAAATTAAAAAAAGTTGAGAATTATAGGTAAATCCCGAATTCTTTTCTTGTTATCTTTCTGGTGAAAAAATAAAATCTCAAAAAATCTTAACCATATTAAAAAAAAAAAAGTATTATCTCTATAGGTGTGCCTAATAAAACCAAAAACTAGAAAGGAATGTTGGCTTTTGATAATTTGGTATGAACCAAAGATTAATTTCTTAGAGGAAGCCATGATATACACGAAAGCAATATATATATATATATATATTCGAAGTACTTGGTCATAGTGGGAATAGAACCAAAAATCAAATCTCTTTTCTTTATTATTCTTATTAACTTTAATTAAAATGTCTTAACCAAAGAAAAGAATATATATGTTTATTAAGAAACATTCGAAGTGTGCTCAATGGTTTGCTTGCAATGAACATATATACATATATATATATATATATATAAGCAAAAAAAGGCATATCAAGCAAAGGAGTCTAAGCCAAACTGCTGTTTTCTAAATCATAGAAAAAAACATCTAGGCATGTGAACTGAACTTGAAATTAAAAAAAAAAAAGGGGTTGGGGGCGGGGTTCAGAAGCTGAGAAAGAATCCATAAACTTTGACCTTTTATAGATTTCAATCTTCTCATATCTGCATCTGATTAATTTTGCCCAAAAATTCCCCATATATCTGGCAGAACATTTTGGTTCATAGTCTCATAGCTGTTTTCTATTTTATTACCCTTATTTTTTTTCCATTCATAGCGCATCTGTTATTTCATTTGCTTCAGGTTCTTTCATCATATTTTATTACCCTTTCCTTTCCCCTCCATATATATAATTAATTATCCAGAGCTTTGGTGAAGATCATCTTTGGGTTCGAAGCTTTACAGTAATTTCCGAAGAAGTACAGTACAGTAAAAGAGAATAACAGGAAAGAAAGTAAGGGACTCTCAAAGGTTTTATCATTTGGAGATCAGATCAGATCTACTCTGTTTCTTTCCAGTGTACTTAAGAATGATCATTTCTGGATAATTTTGAGTGGTACAAGTCCAAAGCCCACATCACGGCCTTTTAGAGGACAAATAGTTCGTAGGACATGGCCCCTAATATAGAAAAGGAAAAGGTTGCCGGTAACTGGGTTAAAATGGAGCTAATTTGGAAGGTTATCCCCGGCCGTAACAGCAGGTACAGCGGCCAGTTTATTTGGGCCTCGTTTTCTAAAAGATGGCTTCTCTTTCTCATCAGGTAACATTGGGCTTTATTTTCCAGACAACTGAAAAAACAAAAGAAAAAAAAAAAGAAAATAGCAAAACGCCCACAGATGATCAGACAGACTACACTCAAAATAATTTTCAAAGTGGGGGAGCTAATAGAATTAGAATATGGATAGACCAATATTGGAGGTTAAAAAATAGACCTGACAATGTGTATTCATATTGTGTTTGAATACTTTTATATGCCATAATTGTATTTAAGGTATTATATAAAAATACGGTGCCTCATAAGTTCACTGCCCAAATCCCTTGACCCATGCTTCTCATCTCCAAAAGCCACTAGCAGGAGAAAAATTCAACGGCCAATAAGGAAACAACTCTTTCTTCCAATTACACTGCTGATAATACAAGTTATTGACGTCTAAACTTAATTTACACGTGATAAAAATAAGTTCTCAGAGTTAGACACGTACAACAGCAACCTTATATACAAGTAGAAAGAGCTCAAGCTCCTACCAAGCTATCGATACAAAATTTATTTATATCATGCATCACAGCAGACAGTTGACCCATATCATGTGTGTTTCTCCAACATCATTAGAGCCATAAAGGAGTAGCAAAGACATAAATATAGCTTCTAATACTACCGAGACAAAACCATGCTCGTCAGTAGTAAAACAGACTCGTAGACTTGACTGCAGAACCAAGCAGTGGAAAAGATTAGGCGCACACCTCACCATCAGCTGTAGCAGCTTCAGGATGGTAATAAAGCATTTCCTTCCACATCATCTCCCTAATCTTCTCTTCCCCCATATCCTCATCTATGTCAAGATCAATTGGCACCTGGGCTGGAGGATTGCAGTTGGGATCGTACAAGGGTGCCATGTAAGGGTGTTGGAGGGCTTCAGTTACACTAATCCTTTTTGAAGGATAAAAAACAAGCATTTTTTGCAGTAAATCAATAGCCAAAGGATGGGCATTTGGATAAAGATGAGAAAAGGGGGTTCCACGGGAATATGGGAGTGATTTAATGTACTTTCTTGCCTTGGGGTTATCTATAAACTCAAGATCCTCCTCCTTCTGGCTGCCAAGTATGTTGATGATCCGATTAAGTTGGTTAAGACAATCTGTACCAGGGAAGATTGGTTTTCGGCCAAGAAGCTCTGCAAAGATGCATCCAACAGACCACACATCGATGGACGTTCCATAGTTGTCACAGCAGAGGAGAAGCTCAGGGGCCCTGTACCAGCGAGTAACAACATACTCTGTCATGAATTGACCCGTAGCATTGCTGGTGCGTGCCAGTCCAAAATCGCAAATTTTAAGGTCACAATTCGCGTTTATAAGAAGGTTTCCAGGCTTCAGGTCACGGTGAAGAATATTTGCTGAGTGAAGATACTTCAGGCCTCCAAGCAACTGCAAGAAGGAGCATGAATTACTACCCAAAAAGGTACAGAATTTTGTAATATTTGATCATTTCCTGGTCCCAATAGAAGCTGTAATGCAGAATTCTAGAACCTAAATCCCCCACATAATTTTCTCAACCGAATTACAGTATAAAATTAATGTCTATAAATACCGGGAAGTCCCTTTATGCCCACACTGATTCTTGAGAAAGTGGCAGTCAGGCAGATGCAGCTACTTGGAAATATGCTTCCTCATGAAACTATATTTTATAAGTAGGCCTTTGCATAAAAGCTTGCCGATGCATAATCATACGAGATCAATTAGTGATGAAAAGTTACATTATGCCAGAAAGCTAGAATGCCCAGAACATGTTTTCCCAAAGCTACCATGAAGTAGCTCCCATCATGTCAGTCCCTAACTGTTAACCAGTCATGTTAAAACATCCGAGATCAATTAGCAGGAACAAACATTTTCTTCATCAATAATTCAATATGGTGCTAAGAAGGAATAAAATGAGTAGAAAGTGGTTCTGTTCAGTGATTGGAAAACTGCCAGAAAGGAAAGCAATTAAAGCATCTAAATACATAGGTTTCCAGGCACAAAATTATAAAGTATCATGATAGTTATCATCAATTAATACAATAGTAGTAGTAATGCAAAAATCCACAACATAGCGCCCAGGATACACACATTCAAATTTGACCATTTAGGTTCTTGGTTCTCTGTCTAAACTTCGTTTAAGTAAACGTAATGAAGTTTGACGTAAGGTTGGATACCAAGGATTGTTCTGTTAATCCATCCACACGCAAAATGTATCTGTTGTAAGCAGGCACATATAAAATCAGACCCTTTAGTTTCTTTAGTTTCTTGCTCCTTGATATTAACTTCATTCAACTGAAATGTAATGCTGCGTAGCAGAGCAGTTATCCATCCATATGAACCAAATAAACTAACAAAACTAATCCAATAGATATCTTTCCAAAGGGATTGGTAGATACCTGGAAAAGGAAATACTGACAGTGATCATTTGAAAGTGCTTGAGAAGACTTAATGATTTGATGCAAATCCGTATCCATAAGTTCATAAACTAGATAAACATCCTTAAAGCTCCTCCTATGAATCGGCATCATGACATCTTTCAAAGCAATCACATTTTCATGTCTAAGATGTCTGAGAAGCTTCAATTCACGCAAAGTTCTCAGTGCATCAACCCGGTTCTCCAAGGCATTGTTTATCTTTTTAATGGCAACTTTCTCATTGGTTTCGCTATTCATGGAAGAGCAAACGATACCATATGCCCCTTTCCCAATAGGCTTGATCGGCACATATTTGGTGTCGATTTCGAATAATGTTTTCCACATGGAATAGTAATGTTTTCCTTGGTTATGAATACCATTTGGAGGCTCAACTGGAGTTGCCATCTGTTGCCTCTAACCAAAATTTTGAAGAGAAAGCCCTGAGCTAAAAAAAAAAAAAAAAAGAATAACCAGATTCTATTACAAACTGAATAAGGAAAAAAGTTTCTATTTTGGGTTGAATTTGTTCACTAATTATTTTCCTAACTATTTCAGTTAATTAATGGAGGAATTTTAAAGAGAACAAAAAAGCAGCGAACCAAATATTGAGAGAGAGATCATTAACTTTTTACCTGTTTCGAAATATTTGTGAGCGATTCGTCTTTATTCAAAAAGAACTGAACTTTGGAAATTCTCGCGGTACTGGGAATTCATTTCAAATTTCTCGTATACAAGAAAGTGGGGGAGAGGAGAGGGGAGCTAAATCAAAGCTCCATTTTCATCGATGAAAAACCCTAATTGAAGCGTTGAGCAAGGCCAGACCGATCTCGGTTTTGCAAAAAAGTAACGTGAAGCTCGGCACACTGAAACTTTCAGGATCTCAAAATTTTTGGAGAAAAAAGACTACGATTGCAATGTAACTATTATCTGTCAAAAATTGAGGTCAGAAAGAGGGATCTATTCAAAGAGGAAGCTTCGTCATCTCGACGCCATTAGAGCATCGACGAAAAACCAAACGAATTATTAGAATTTATTTCTGTTGCATTCAATTTAAACACATTAACAAATGACCGTGTTTCGCTCCGGTAGTGACACCTATTGGACTTTCTTTCTTTTTTTTGGCTTAATTAAATGATATACATGTAGGGGCCCGCCGTAGCAGCGACGGCAACCAAGGCGATGTTACGTACGAGGTCGTTTTAACCCAATTGATGGGGGAAGGAAACAACGTCAAACGACATTCGTTAACTATCATACTCGGAAATTATGTTATTTTTTTAACTCATGTGAATATATATAAGTTTTATGATAAGAATCTAACGGTTTTACTTGAATGGAGTTGAGTTTATTTTAAAATCGTTTGGCTAAAAGATAAACAAAAATGAAAAGAAAGAAAAAAAAAAAAGAGAAGAAAGAATAGTGCTAAGTCATTCGTAAAAAAGTGATAAACTTTGGTTCTGAAATACATATATATATATATATATATGAGAAAGAGTGTAACCATTATAATTTCCTAGGTGCGTCTAACTTTTAATCATCTGTAAATAATACTATCGACCAATGCAATCAGTAAGCCTTTTAGATTTGTTTTTATCGTGTCTTCCTCTCTTATCATACACTTATTCAAAAGGTTTTATTTTTTTTCTTTCTTATCTCTTTCAATTTCTTTCTTTCTTTTCGAAGGTCATATCATATAGAATTTGCATTTTGTTGAATAATTAGAAACGTCTTAAAAACTTTTTTTTTTTTTTTTACAATCTCCTTAGAAGCAATATATATATATGTATGATCCCAAAAAACGAAGCTTTTCTTCTGGATTTTTTCATATAGATGATTTTTTTATATATAATTTATTAATAAAAAAATGATTAGAGATAATAAAATTCAAACCTTAAATTTACTTGAAATTATTTTTTAAAAATAATAACTATATTAATCAATTAAACTAAAACCTTAAGTTCATTTTTTAACGATCCATCAAGAATTCATATTGGAAGAACCAAGGATGAAACTTTGATCAAATTGGCCTTTTTCTAGATGGAAACTGGATGTGTACATCCTATCACATTGCAAAAAGAAAAGCAAATGTAAGCAAAATGTGTTTGAATCCTTGGGCTGACTGGCTGACTATATTAACAAAATAAACTAGCAAACGAGTGGGTAATCTGCACCATTAGTGCTGGAAGATCATGCATTAATTGTACCAAAGCTATTAAAAAAAAAAAAGACCCTCTGGATATACTCTAGGAATATAAAGGAATCAGACATAATAAGGAAATATATATTTATATATGTGGGGTTAAGTGGGGGTGGCTGATATAGAAAACAAGCAGTGGCCCCTCGAGTTGGATTTTTTCATGTCATTGCCCTAAGCTAGAGAGAAAGCATCTATCCTGCTGTGATAATGCCTTTGTCTTCTTCTTAGACATAACCTTTTAAATCTTATAAAAACTTTAGACCCTCTTTTTAAGGGCTTTTGTGGATTATTTTTGACTCAAAAAAAAAGTTCAATATCCACTAATATACATGAGGTAAAAAGCACAAGAAACAAATGAGGTTGAACAATGGAAATGGAAAAGGAAACAGAAAAGGAAAACAGTTGTTATAATTATTAATAATTTATTTATTTATCATCAATTAACCATTTTTCATATATCGTATGTTATGTTCTCGAGTTCAAAATTTTTAGATTTTAGCATGACAAGGCAAAGTAGTTTGAATATAGAAAAGTTAGTATGAATTTATCTAATATATTATCTAAGATATGGATAAGTGTTTGAATTTCGATATCTTCTAGGAAAGTGGATGTTTGACGCTTGACCAGTTGACTGGCTTACTTAAAAAAAAGGCGATGTCATACATCACTTGATCTTTTTGTGTCCAATAATCACTAATTAATTACTATACTGTCATTTACTACCCTATGCTTAGTATTTTTTTTTTTTAAAATAAGGTTGAAAGACGTTGAAGGCAGCTGAAATCATACACCATTTAATCTTTTTGTGTTTAATAATCACTAATTAATTGCCATAAAGTTTTTAAATATATATATATATTTTTTTTCTAAAACTTAATGATCCATCATTAATCATGCGGGTCTTTGTCCATTTTACCGTATTGATGTTTTCTTGATAATGGAGCTGACAAGATTCTAAAGATCACCGGCTAGAGATTGGAGTTGATATGTAAATGCACGGGTCAAAAAGGTCGTCAAAGTTTAACTTTTCAAACATTTTTTTTATGTCTAAATCAATGTATATTTAAGGGAAAATTAGGAATAAGCAAAGGATGATCAAAGAGTTCCGATGTCTCTATTTTCCCTTGTTTCATGTCTACATTTACTTACCATTTTATACTCGATTATTGAGTGTTTATGAGTTTAATTAATAAGTGTAAGTTACGAATCTATTCTGTTTAGAGTTGTTAGGTAACTTTGAGCTCGTAAGTCTTGGGATGGTCGTGCCCTCCAAATTTTTTCACTTTGTGTGTGTGTGTATGTGTCTATATATATATATATATATATAAGCCAATTGCAAATTATATATGGGACAAAAAAATTTTTTCAACTCCGCATATATATGCATATCAATACATCATAAGATATTTAAAGTTTAATCCACTTAAATTCGACCCATTCCCTAATATTCTCACTAAAAGACCATAAAACAAAATATTGTTTTGATAAGTTCATCACTATCCATTTATATATTACTTTTTGAATATAAATGCATTAAAATTATATATATATTTTTATGTATATATGATAAAACAAATGAAATCTACATTCATCACATCTAAATGTTAGTCAAAGATCTTCCAGTGCAAGTGTTGCATGTAAAAACCTAGGTGGATATAACACAAGGAAATAAAAATTTTTAAACTAATGTTTGAATTATAAACTATAATGCTATTAACTCAATTAATGTATAAAAAAGCAAAATCAATCAATAGATTCAAATTTTTTTCCTTGAATTTTCTTGTTCTTTTTATTACCATAAAAAGAACTGAATGTAAGTGTTGTTGAAGATCTTAGCAAAGTACATTTTTCACTTGCTTTTTTTTCCTTGTACTCCAACTAAATAGTTTTGCATTGCTATTCAAAATTTCTATCCAATTTCTTAACTTTAAGTACCAATTACTCAGAAAATTTTCTTATAGATATATTTACTTTGTTCATGCTTCTACAATAGTAGCTATTACTTTAATTTTTATCATTTAGCATAGCACATTTTGCTTGTATCCAGTTCAACATTAAACATGAATGATCACTAGCACACACACACACACACACAAAAACATGAATCTGCTTAATTATTGTAAGTTTGAAACATATAATGACCCCGCCTTTAACCATAGTTTTAAAAGGAAATAAGAGTTTGATTACTTTTGTTATGTCTTTTTGTTCATTTGAGTTCTGTTTTATTCTCAATTTAAGGGACATATCTCCGCATGATTCATCCCTTCTTTTCTAAAGCTAAATATCTTTAATGCAAAGTGGCACCCAAGGTTAATTTTATTCTCAAAAATGATATAAATATATATATATATTTTTTTGAGATTCTTAATTCATCATTGATCTTTAAACTCTTATCTATTTAATTCACCAAAAAAAATATTATACTTTTAAGTTTTCTCAAACATGTAATTTTTAAAAATTTATTTAGCGTGCATGTAATTTAAGCTAATATTACAAAAATACTACTACAAATTAACCAAGTAATGACCATATAGCTAGCCACTTTTAATGTATACAGTATTTCACTTTTTCTTTTAATTGAATTATGATCTAAAAGCAACTTTTATGAAATGAATCTTGGAAGATAGTGAAACTAGGAAATATGTAAAAGACAACAGAGAAGGAAAGAAA
>JBBYHO010000010.1:13587128-13608253 GCA_038382025.1 Adansonia gregorii | reverse complement strand
GTAAACGAGGTCAATGAAATAGCACATGTTCCGTAGAGATGATTGCAATTTGTAAATTTAGTGGTGAGTTTTTTTGTTACTATAGTTTACCTGAACAGGGAAGAAAAGAAATGATTGAAAATTTTATAATTATTATTCAAATATTATATAAAATATAAAAAATGAAAAGACAGAAACAAATCATAAATTTAATATAAAATTGAATTAAAAATTCGAAACTTCACGATTATTCCAACATTTATTTTATCATTAAATCAAGATTTTACAAGACAATTAAACATTAATTCTGGTATGTTTTGCATGTTTGACAAATTAGATTGCACGTAATACACTTCTTACATGAGTTAAATAGATTAAAGACAAAAATTAAAATTAAATTAAGATCCTAAAGAAAGTCAAGACCTTCATACAGTTATAAATTGACATGTGATAATGATGATAAATTGGGGGTTTCCTTTTTTATTTTTATGATATTTTCAATTTCATTTATATATATACATATATATATATATATATCTCTTGATAAGGTACATATAATTTGCAACATTTACTGCATCATATAATCATAACAAATTAATGCTTCTTTTTATATCATGATGGTGACAAAAAGCCTATTATTTTCGCGTTTAACTTCATATTCCTTTGCCCCCCAATAACAAAGGATAAAATCTCACGAGAACCGTAATTATCTATAGAAATAATTTTTGGAATGAATCCATAAGTATTTTAGACAACTAATAATTACAAAATTACAAGTGTACAAAACGTGACTGCCATATATTAATTATGATTTATACCTAATCACTCAGTCGATAAAAATAAAACTGCAAAATCTTAACTTTTCTTACATAAGTACGAAAAAGAGAACTGTAAGCTCTACGGGGGAGAGGGGCAGAAATTGGAATCACAACAGCATTAATATATAGTGACAAGGAATTGTATCCCATGGATATCTTTATAAGTATCCTATTTCTTAAACACAACTTTATCAAAAAGACAGCTCTAAGAGAGCTGAGGTGAGTAGGGTCAATAGGTTCTAAAGAAAAGCTAGTAGGAAGAAAATTTGATAGAGTTTCGTAGGTTTCGGTGTTTATTTCCTTCATATCAACCTTAAGCATGGGTATATATGTTTGTAGCTGTTTTTAGGTAAAAATTAGATGCCCTCTGGAGTTTGATAGAACTATAATGAAGTTGGGAACTCGTTAGATATCTTTCATATATCTATTATGCTAAAAACTTGACTTGATTTTAGGCTGTTTGGTCGGACCTTTGGCCTAACAAAAGAAAAGGGATTGCCGACTATTCGTTTTTTCTATCTATATACATAATGATCATAATGGAATTTGTGAGAATTTTATTAGTTAATTTCTTATATATAAATGTCTAATATACTACTCCATAAATATAGTTGTGAAGCATGGGAAATTCCGACTAACTAGCTAGTCTTCAATAAAATCATAGCTATATATATATATACATGTATATGGTGTAAACCTTATCAAATTGGATTTCAACCACACAAAAATCCATGAATGGTAGTGAGAATACGTGCAAACCCACCAGCATCAGGTAGTGCTAATTAAAAAAAAAAAAAGCTTCATGTCTAAATTCCTAAAGTAACCCAACAAAATAAAGGTTATACCAAATACCACTGGACAGTGTTGGAGAAATATTGTGCACTTTACAGATTGCTGATGTTATACATAGCTACATATATAACAATATATATATATATGTATGTATGTATGTATATAAGGGCCTTTGAATATGTGGGTATGAGAGAGAGAGAGAGAGAGAGAGAGAGAGAGAGAGAACATGGCCAATGGCCATGGCATGGCATGGCTGCTATTATTTCTCTCCTAAGTCCTAAGACCTTTGTTGAAGGCATGCATGGATCTTAATCATAGCTTTTGGGAAGTAATTAATCATCTCACTGTAATTGCAGTGAGTGCAATAAAGCATTTTAAAATAAAAAGAGTTTCTTTTTTAAGCAAAATCTGATATTGAGGGGTAGCTGCAAAAAGTTTGCCTGAAAAAGAAAAATAAATAATTAAAAGTCAGAGAGAGAGAGAGAGAGAGAGAGGCATGTAGAAGGATTATTCAGGCTCCCTTTAATTCTATTCAAGACGACTTTAAGATGGAAACTTGAAAGAGGAAAGGGGAAATTAAAACTGTGAAAAGCTGCTATAAGCCTAAAAGCAAAAAAGGTATGTTGTGGGTATCACCTGAACTGTATTCTTTGATTAGAGTCAGAGATTCCTGGAGCTAGCAAGCTATTGCTTAGTAAATTTTTAATTACTCAAATCTTGGGATTTTCAAGCCCCTTCTTCTTAATGGAGTCCGAAAATGTCCATCATCATCACCAACACCAGCTCCAAGACCAGCTGCTAGTTGGGCCATCTTCTTCTTCTTTAACTATCTCACCTTGTTATGGAGTTGCAGGCACCACCCCAACCCCAACTGATATCACCTTGTAAGTCAACTCTTCCTCTTTCTCTCTCTCCTTCTAATTAAGCTTTCTTCCGATATATTTTGCTCTTCAATTGTCATGAATTTACTTTAACTCCGGAATCTTTCTTCTATATTTCCCTCTTCTTTTCTTTTCTGATTTGATGTGCATCAATCAGAAATAACTAGTTAAAATTTAATTGTTAGATTTATTTTTATTATTATTATTTGATTTTCAGGAATTTTTTTTTTTCATGTATATTGTCCTTGGATTCCTAGAACTTGCGGGTTCACAAAGAATATACAGTATATCACATGATATTCCACTCTTTTAATTGCTTCCCATCTCCTCTACTGGCTTGTTCTTTTTTTCCTTCATTCATTTATAATCTGGATTTCATTTTAAGACATCGATACCTTGTTTTTTTTTTTTGGTAGGAATACCAGTGAGTTCAATCTAAATTATAATGGGGCCATGTTACTGTCAAGGCAGAAAAATAAGATTTTAGCATCTCCTCACAACAGTTCCATGCTCCAAGACTGGACTAGCAATGAAGGGAGCTTCACCAGTACCCATTCTTTCCATGACCTACAGCTTGCCAAAATTAAGGAAGAGCTCTCGGAACCTCTCACAAGATTCACCGATGAAATGCTAAGCGACATTTCAAGCGCGGGAGACTCTCATCATCTGCTGCGTCCTATTGCAAAACCAGAAGATTTGCATGATCTCAGCGAGAAACTATTGCTCAAGACAATATCTTCTGGTTTTCCAATGTTTTCAGCAGGATCAGGTTTTTACTCAACCACCCAGAATTGTTCTATCCCTGCAGGAAGTACTTCTTTACCGAGTGGAAGGAATTTCAGCCAGATATATCCTAGTATAAATATTTCAAATTTGAACCAAGCATCTCCTCCAAATATCCCAAGTTCCTTTGACATGAACTTGAAGGCCTTGAATCTCTTAAGCCCTCAAAGATTCAGCAGCCGACGCAGTTTTAGCCACCCTTCACATGATCATAATACTAATCTTAGTATATACAACGAGAGCCCTTCTTTTATTCTTCATCACCGCCATTTTCAGCCGTCAAATCAGAGTCCAGATTATAGCCATAGTACAGTAAGTTCTCTCCATTCGTTATTGCAGCTGCACTCATTTCTGCCACAAACAATTCCACAAGTACAGAACATTATTGCCAGTAGGCTTCTATTGCATGAAATATTTATGTTTTTTGTTTTTCTACATTGAACTTGTACCACGCATTGCAATAATCTTGTTAGCTCGTAGTGCAAAAATGAATTCTGATCATAATATTGGATGAAAATCAATAAGCTAAAGTTCGTAGCCGATCCATCATATATAAAATTTAGCTGTTCAGTATCTAATTCATTATCAATTTATCATGTTTAAATGTAAAGCATAATTGCCATCCCTAAATATACAGTCTAATACACCATTAATAGGTAGTTGAACAACCTTAATTAACAAAAATAACAAGCAGAAGGATAGGATTAGTCAAGTACTTTCTTAAATGAGGAAAAATTTGAAAATTTAAGACCTTTATTCATAAGTTATGCCCACTAAAAGAAATATTTAGCTATCTGATCTTTTGGTAAGCAATGGGGTATCTTCAACTTTAATCGTTTGTATGCAAATATCTTTATCAGAACTTCATGCCTCTTTTTCTTTTTCTTTTTTTTAACTGCTTTTTAATGATCATTCAACTGATGATCCTACTCTTTGCACTTGAAAGATATCAGGCTTTTCCACTGAACTAACAGAGGCAAAGAGGCCGAGCTATTTACCGGAAGCGAATGCAACAGCAGATGCTGCAGCGGCCAAGAAATCTCGTTTGGAGTCACGCTCTTCCTGCCCTCCCTTTAAGGTGACCTAACTAAGGACCAACAAAACTTAATTTTCAGCACATATATGTATATTTGATAAGCCATAATTATTATTAATAAAATCCAAAAGGATACAAAACACCAAGCTAACTGCCAGATTAGTAAAAATCTTAAACACTATATTGTTGTACAACGCCAGGCCACAAATTGCGATCCCCTAAAAGCTATAGACTTAATAAAAAAAATTTCCAACCCTACTATATTCTCCAAACATCCAAGCAATGAATTTGGGCAAACTTCTGCTTCTTGACCTTTAACTGCTACAATCTCATCTTGCTCCGATTTTACCAGTCCTTCACATATTAATAAACCCCTAAGCACTTCTCATCATATAAAAAACTTTGCCAATGCTTCAAAGACGCATGCCTTTAAACCACAGAGCGGCAAGCAGAACTCCAGAGACTAAATATTGATGCCAAACCAGCATCAGAACCTTCCAAACCTGCCCACCTACAACCTTGGATTTCAATTTCCTTAGAGTCAAACAGCCAACTTTTAGCAACAACAGCAATAATGCCAAAGTCTGACCTGTCACCAACCCTGGACTATAGTTCCTAGACCACCCGCAAAGCATTATATCCGCAATCTCAAACTCCTTAACAGCTCTTGAAGAGCACCTCCTAAAAGACCATCATGATGAAAGAAGATATTCCACTGGATTGAACCACCATGATGAATCCGAACAATTGTTCTTTTACAGACCAATCCTTCTAAGCAAAAATCGATACAGTTCTAGTTTACCATAATGTCCCAGAAGTATCATAAAAAAACTAACCACTACAATTTTAATGATCACCAAAAGGATATCGGAATATTATTTTGTGCACACATAAATAATTATTAGCCATGGTAGCTAACTTTCGAAGACCAGGTTGCAAATTTCACGGTTTTCCAGCCTTATGTTATTTGCTTTCTATTAAACAGGTTAGGAAAGAGAAATTGGGAGATAGAATTTCAGCTCTCCAACAGTTGGTGGCTCCTTTTGGCAAGGTAAGGTGTTTTTTTAATTAAAATATTCGTATTCATCTTTATATATTTGAATGTAATTTTTTCAAATAAAAAAATTAAAAATATTTATATGAAAATCGTATGAATTCAATAATAAATAAACAATCAACTAGTACCATTACTAATAAAATAAAAGAAAAGAAGGAAAGATTAAATATTAGTTTAAGGTTTTATGGTAATTAATGGAAAATGACGTGTGAGTTTGCATGTGTTGTTCCGGGAGAAAACTATAGACAGACACAGCGTCCGTACTAATGGAGGCCATTGGATACATCAAATTCCTTCAAAATCAAGTGCAGGTATTCTCTCACTTCCCCAAACATTCTGCTTGCATTATTTATTATTATATTTTATTTTCTGACACATGTCCATAGTTTAGAGTTCAGACCATACTCAGTAAAATAAAAAATAAAAAGTTCAGACCATACTTTAACATCGCATCTGCTCAGAATTCGCGTGGACTTGTGTCTTTTTTATAATATAATATGCAATTTTTTAATATAATATTTTTATATTTACAATAAAAATGTCAGTTTGTGCATGGATATATATATATATATATGTATATATAGGGAATAATGTATTTTTCTTTTTGCAGGCATTAAGCGTTCCATATACGAAGTCATCTCGCAATAAAACACCCAGATCCAAATTAGTGGTAAGAAAAACCAATCTATATTGCCGATGGAAAAATAACTTCATTTCATGTCATGTCATTAATTAAATATATCGTATCCGAGGCTTTGTCTTACACTCACCGTAACTCAAAGTTCATAGATTTTGGAAAAATAAGGGAGACCGGATCGCTTCAATTAGTGAACTTTTAACGTTGAAATTCTTGTAATTTTGATATTTAGGGTTCAACGATGGAGGGCGGGAACGAAGAAGAACCAAGGCGAGAGCTCAGAAGCCGAGGTCTATGTCTGGTGCCATTGTCGTGCATGTCTTACGTCAGCAACGTGACTAACGAGAGCGGTGGCGGCATTTGGCCACTCCCCAACTTTCCCGAGGGAACTTAACAGCCGCTAGCTATTTACCTATGTGGAGATATTAAATCATGCAACAAAATTAATAATAAAAATATTGATTATTTTCTAAGCCCATATAAGTATATGGTTGGGTAGGAGACAATAAATTCTAGCTTGGTTTTAATGGAACAAATTTGGTCATCTTGTTAAAATTACAAGATTCCAGGATGGACCAACTTTGATCCATTAATAACATTAATTCTTGTACCCTTTTAATATATATATATATATATATATTTTTTTTTTTTTTACTTTTTGAAAGGGCTTCTTTTTGCATTGTTTTCTCAATAAGTTACTGCAATTTACTAAATAATTAGTTAAGTTAAACCTTACATGAGACTTTTTTTTTTTCTAATCTTTGTATAAAAGAAGTTATGATTTAAGAATAAGGTAATGGATTACAAATGCTTGAATTCAAAATTTAGACATATGGTAGCTTTTAAAAATAATTATACGAACCAATTTGACTAAATAAATACGCATTATTGAGGAGGGATTTATCCTTCAAATGTTCATAGTTGTATTATGTTAAGAGATTTAAATTACAATTGCTAATATATTTTTAGTCGATTTGTGTCATTGTAACTGTGCACATAGTGAATGTTATCTCAATCAATATTATAGTCAATATCAACAATGAATATACAATAAAAAGAACCAAAATTATAAAATAATAATATTAATCGCAATTTAAATCCCTAAATATGTACAGGGAAGTGAACTTTTTATGCCGATTTCTTGGCTAGTTGGAATTGTCACAAAAGTCTTGACTGGAATGGAAAATCAATGGTAATAATTATTTAAAAACTCATTTGAATAAAGATTGATCATAAATTTATTTTGAAATATGCACTTCTAAATGTTAGGACAAAATGGTGTAGTGTATTGTCTTTTGGACTGGATTAACTTCACAAATTGGAAGCCCACAGCCAATACCTTTCGGCCCATACACGAGTATTATTATTATTATTATTATTACTATTATTATAAATGTACATTGCAATAGTCCAAAAGATGTGGCCAGAGAGTATATGTCAATTCGTCGTATCATGATTTGAGCAAAGACTTTGCCGTACATTGTATTCAGGAGCCAAAATTCGTTGGCTATCTATTCATTTTAGTCTTTTTCTCTTTGAAAAAAATTCCTGGATTATATATCGCAACAAATTCTGTATGTCATAAGCATATTTTCCATTAGAAATATTTTTTTTATATATATTTTAATATATATTTTAAAAATAATGAAAACTGGTAAAGTGTACAATAATTAAAATTGACATTAAAATTTCAAATTTATTTCAATTTCAAATTATATCAAATTATTATAAAAATATATTATTTTTAATATTACATAAAATTAATACTGAAGATAAAAATTTAATGTAAATTTTAATTTTTAATTTTTTTATTTATGTCAAAATAATTTATTTATCTTTTAAGATTATTGAAAAATAAAAATTTTTAAGATAAAATAATTTGATATAAAACTTTTAATTTTTATTTATATTAAATTAATTCTTTTAGTCCAAGCATTTTAATGAAATATTATAAATAAGAATAATTTTTTCGTTAACTAAAAAAATATAAATAATATATTTCTTTTGTGGACGAATTAACCCTCCCTCTTGTCTTGTGCTAATTTATGAACTTAGATATTTTGAGGAAGGGGCCAGAAATTTGATGTAACGTTTATTTTGGAGGCAAAGGTGAGGACATAGCCTTATCCAGATCGTCCGATAGAGGCATTTACACGTGGCGCTCATCTACAACCTTGATATTTTCGGGTAGCCGGTTTTTTTCATCTGTATTCACTACTTACAACTGAGACGGCTAATGTTGACGTCACCATTAGAGCCAGGCTTACCAACATTTTTTATCCTTTCAGCATCAATCCCAATTTTAACCTTCTAATCCATCAATAAATCACCAAATTGTTCAAATTTTATTTATGCCTTAAATTTAAAAATCACATAAATATGCTTATATGATTTGTTTAAAACTATAACGTTCCATTTGATAAATATTTTTATTTTTTGTAATAAATTATAAAAATAAAAATACTAATAATAATAATATCATAAAATTTTTTATATAATTTTAAATATTTTTATAAATTTAATTTAAATAAAAATATTTTTATTAAATAAAAAGTATTTCAAGTCCGCTACAATTAGGTCTAGACTCGACTGAGTTCAGATGGGATATATCAGACTAAACAAATGATTTAACTTTTAAACAAGTTTTTTTTAAATAAAAGATAAATATAGATGTATGATAATATTTGTTCATAAAATTTAAAAATATATGAAATAATAAAATTAAATTTTATATTAAATATTTGTTTATAATTTAAAATATTGACATATATTACCGCAGAAAAATACATTTCTTATATTGAAAACAAAATTTATAAAAAAATAAAATAATATAAAAAAGAAATTAAGAAAATGGGCAGCACCCTAGCAAGGATAGAAGCGTAATTTGAGAAAAGAGTATAAGATGTTTGATAAAAGGGAGTAGATCCAATGCGGTAAGGACTAGGGATATAGCATACATTTTACAATATCCAAAAAAAAAAAAAAAAAAGGGAATCTCTTATCCTTTGGCTTCTGGTCATCTCTCATTCCTTCATCCGATCCCCACCTTGTCGGTTATTTGCTTACTCCGCAAAGCAAACTCTTTTTCTCTCGTCATTTCCTTCAATCTTTCTTTTTCTCGCTTCTTCTTCTTCTTCTTCTTCTTCTTCTTCTTTTGGAGTACAGATCTCGGAAAAACCTTCAACTCTCGAAGATTCTCGAGAAACTCGCTGTGATCGCTTATCAAAACCGATCTTTGATTATTGAATCCGTATAGTTGTAGTGCCTGTTTCGGATACCTTTTCAGGTTTAGATTTTTAACTATCGATTATAGTTTAATTGATGCTTCAATTTTAATTACTTCAACTTGTTTTCGAATTATAGGACCATCTATCGTCTTTAATGTAGAAAATTTTTTGTTCTTTTTATTGTTTTTAGTTTCTAAGCTGGGAGTTCAAGTTAAAAAGAAACAACACAACTAAAAATAAATTGTAAATTTCCTTTTAAATTGAGGAAATTACAATTTATGGCATCTGTTTGTCTTTATTGTGGAGTAGGTGGTGAAAGAGGAAAGATGGTTTCGTTGCAAGGACCGGTGATTCGCCCTCCTGCCATTCGGAGCAAAAAATTTGGGGATTACACGCTGCCGGTGAATGGGCCATTTCCGAGGGCAAGATTGTATAGAAGTGATATATGGGGATTTAGATGGGTGACTGATGGAAAGAATAATGCGCGTGCTATTTTTCGTCAACTCAAATTACGTAAGTGCAGGACCACGGTGCAGTGTAGTTTCAGTTCATCTTCAGATGGGAATGGAAGCATGGCCGAGAATTTCAATGAAAATGATGAAGATTATGTTAATTCCAGTGTGCTTGAAGCTGGTATGTGGATGTTAAGTCAGCGTCTACATCATTTTCATTATTGATTTTTTTATTGGTGCCTTTAAATTCTGTATAAGCTGGAGTCTGTTTGTATAGAATTGTTGGTACGTGGGCAATTAACTGATGTATTTTATAATTTTTATATAGTTGAGGTGAAGAGTGGAGCTGATGGATTTATGATCAAAATGAGGGATGGCAGGCATTTAAGATGCGTCCATAACAATCCTCAAGGTGGGCATCTGCCGGATTATGCACCACACCCTGCTATTGTTCTGAAGATGGAAGATGGGACCGGTCTTCTTCTCCCAATCATTGTTCGTATGTGATCTTACATGATTCCAATCATTTGGCTCTATTTATTACTTTTTCCATTCATGTTTTGATTTGAATTTTGGCTTTAATTGCAGTGGAAATGCCAAGTGTGTTGCTCATGGCAGCAATGCGCAATGTCCAAATTGTATGTTATTCTTTTCTCTTCCCCATTCAGTCAGGGTTCTTGTTTTCCTGGCATTTTGGATTTACTGAATTTGGGGTTTGGAATTCTTCATCACTTGCTTTTGTGTCAAATGTGCATGCTAATATATGTTTTTGCCATTGATTCCAGGCTAGACCTACTATGTACCAAGTGGTGAAGAACATGATTGACAAGATGGGCTACTCGGTATGATTCCTTTCCTGCTTCAGTTCTTATCTCTCAACATTTTAGTTCATTTTAGTTTCCTATTGCCATTATGATTACCAGAAGCTGCTGTCTCTTATCTTTTCGAGATGCCTTTACTCCTTTGAGCTCTGGATTATTAATTTGTGAAATTTATCTTGTTCTTCTCAGGTAAAGCTTGTCAGAGTTACTAAAAGAGTGCATGAGGCCTATTTTGCTCAGTTGTACCTCACAAAGGTATGTATCTAGAGCATGGAACTTCTATTCATGCGATCTCTTTCACTCCCACTTTTAGCGCACTCGTCTGACTTGCAATTCTGGGATATTCATTTAGAGTAGTCTTCACTGACTTATGCGGATGTTCTCTCAGGTAGGTGATGAGACAAAGTCCGTCAGTTTTGACCTTCGGCCTTCTGACGCCATCAACATTGCTGTGAGATGCAAGGTATCATTTGTGTGTTATTCTCTGGTTTGATTCCTTTTTCTTTTACCAAATATTTGGAGCATTTGATGACTGGTTGCAGTATAGTATCTCAATTGGAAATGTTTTAGAATTGCTTCTGCTGGTTTCATCAAGTAATACATCTATCATGAGAAGGTCTTAGATGGATACTTTAATGGTCCTTGCCGAAGCATATTAACATATTTAACTAGTGATTATTTTGAAATGATGCTTTAAATTCTTGCTAGATAGTATTTTCCGACTGCTAAAATGCATATGATGGTTTATAATGCTGATTGACAATTCCAAAGGCTCAGTGTTGAGGATAAAGAATGCCTAAGATATAGTTTTGGATATCTATGCCAGTTTAATGATTAAGGTCTAAGGATATCTCAGAATATGTTTAGGATATTACTAGAATTTCTTTCCCCCTTTTTTTCAAGTACTGTATTACCTTGAAAAGTGTTAATGATCCTGGAAAATTGGCTTTCTCATTGTTATCGATATGATGGCAGAAATGATGCATTCTTTATAGAGAAGCATTCCTGTGGCTGTTTATGCTTTTGCGATGACCTCACATTGTTTCTCCCTTTTATTGGTCACCTAAACTAGATTGTTCGCAAGATATGATTTAAACATAAATTTTCATTCACCTATATTTTTCGTTCACTTACTGGGTTGATTAAATTAAGAATGGTGTAAACATATAATTTCATATACCTATTTTTCTGTTTACTTTCTGGGCTGATTTAATTCCTACCGAATGTGAAAGTTTTTCAGAAATTATTATATCGGAAACCTCCCTGATGTGTTGTGCAGGTATCGATACAAGTGAACAAGTACTTGGCATACAGTGATGGGATGCGAGTGATTGAATCAGGGAAGCTCTCGATGCAGTCTCTAGCTTCGGATATTGTATTATCCACTGAAATGGATCGGTTAGTCTTGAAACCGCATTGGAGACTGTGTTTGCTTTTCTACTGAGAGAATTGGACATGTTAATACTTGCAGAAGATACTTGTTTTGAATTTGGGAATCTAGAATGCAACATGCTTTGATTTATGGTTTCAGGCCAACTGGTCACCTTTGTCTCGAGACAGAGGAATTTACTATTGTCTGCGACTTGAATGATGCTATCATTCAGGAGCGCTACAAGGATGCTGGTACTCCTCCTCTTACTCTCATCGCCCATTCATTTCTTTTAACCGTCAAAAATATAACACCTGACCTAGAGTTGAGGTTTTTTAGGTCGTTTTTCTCAATGACAGTGCCCTGGATACATGAGATTATTTGATGAATTGCTATCCACTATATTGGCTCTAGCCTTTTATCTTTTATCCGAAGAGTAACTCTTTATCTATTATGTCAATGGCAAGATCTGAAGTTAGATCTTCCAATATCTCTTTAGGAATGTGTAGTAAACTATAACCGTAGCATGACCTACCTCTTTTCTCGGCATGATATTTTTTCTTGTTAATATCTTCATGATTTAATCTGATGCTCCCTGGCAGCCAAATTGAGAGACAAGCTTCGTCAGTTTCGGTCTCAAAGGAACCTAAGGAAATATAAATAGCAGGTGATGTACAAAGACCCGAAACAGGGTGAATCTTGAAGGTGTAATTGTGTTCCATATTGGTCTCCGGCTTCCCTTTTCCCCTTTCCTTTTTCTGACTTTTGACTTAGAACACCAGTGAATAGCCGTTAAAGAAGTTTTATTTTTGTGTCAGTTGTCCCTGGTAACTTCAAATTGTAAATAAGAATTATTGTTGGAAGCTGATGAACCGGGTAGGGGCAGCCAGCATACAGCAGCAATCATCAGCAGTCTCATCTTCTACCAAGTATGTATGTAACTGCTGTAACACAGGTCTGTGAATATATGTATAGTACAGGTACTATTTAAAAATGATGTAATATTTATATGTTTAAGCACTATGATTTATGCTTTATCCATTTATCAATGTGATTGTGCCACTTATTGTGGTTAGACTATGCGGTTAGAATATTCGTGTTGTTTTTTGTGACAATCGTGTTTGAAAAAATATATATTTATATAAATTTGGATACATAAATTTTAAAATATTTATGTAGTTGTGTTTATGTTAATTCTCTGTATTTAAAATTATCAGGCTTTGTATGTCTTGTTTTTCCTCGTTAGCACCACGGACTGGGGATTTTGGGTGGTCATCTGGTGGTGATCGTATTCTATTTAATTCGAGAGAATTACAAATATATGACCGATAGATTTAAAAAAGAAAAAAAAGATTTGGCATAAGATTGAAAGGCAGGTATTTGAATCATAATTTTTTTTTATAATTTATATCATCTAAATCATAGTTTATTTTGGGGGGGAAAAAAAAACTTCATTAGTAAAATTAAATCTAGCTTAATGTTCATATAGAAAGACACGGGTGAAAAGTCAAACTTAAAAATGTTGATACTGGGGAAAAAAAATCAGAGATAAAATAGTAATGGCAAAACAAAAGAGGGAATAAAAGTCCACTCAGAAGAATTTGATAAAAAGTGCAGGTTATGATTGTAAAAAGTGTCGAGGTAAGGAAACGTTTCATTCCTTCCGTTATGTTTGCATTTATTTAAAATTTTATTATATAAAATTATTTCTTTGTCAGTAACTTCAACGCAAAAAACACCTGCCCTTGATCGCACAGAATAAAATTCAAGGCATCGACAGAAACTCGTAACGCGTCAGCAAATTCCAGCCAACACGACAACGTTTTATTACGCCGTATGTCAGACATTTCAAAGTGGGACCCCTCCAACCTTTTCAAGCGATAACCCTCCCGGGCCACAATGTCCCTCTCTATCCCCATCCCATCCTTCTCACCTCTCCTCTCCTCTGCGTTTCGTATCCGGTCCCCCGTCGTTTTCTAATGTTTATTTTTGTTTATGTGTATCTATAAAGCTTCAGCTAGCACATCAATTCCGAAGTTCGAGTTCTCTTAGCAACCATTCTTTTAGATCCCAATAGCACTGTTTTATTCTTCATGACTCTCACCGATATCGTTTCTTCTTAATTTCTTTAATTTTTATAAAATAATCTCATTCGCGTTCTTGATCGTTGGATGCACTTTTGACTCCTTTAAGCATGTCCAGTCCTCTCGATCGTTTCGCTAGGCCTTGTATGTGAATTTCTCTTCATTGTTCAAATTCTTTGCTTTGTTTTTCTTAAATGAAATTCGTTGTCTTGAAACCATTTTGTTCCATCAGTTATGAATTCTAGGTTTTATTAGTGTCTCAGTTGTCGGTTAATAATTTTATACTTTATTAGTTTTCTTGATTGTTACTTGCTGTTACTTTCGTTTAAGTCTGTTTTTAATAGAATTAATATTTCAGAGTGTCCATTTAATTTCTGCTTTACTGCATCATCGATGAACTTCATTTTTTTTTTTGATTATATAGGTTTTGAAGGTAGTAATGATGAAAGAAAAGATAGGAAATCGGATTTCGAAATCTCTGAAGATGACAGGAAGACTAGAATTGCGAATCTAAAGAAGAAAGCAGTGAAGGCGTCGAGTAAATTCAGACGTTCTCTTAAGAAGAAAAGTAGTAGGAAGAAAAGTGATCTATCTGTTTCGATTAAGGATTTTCGAGATATTGAGGAGTTGCAGGCTGTTGATGCTTTCCGTCAGGCATTAATTGCAGAGCAGTTACTGCCTTCGAGACATGAGGATTATCATATGCTACTGAGGTAGGTTGCAATCTTCTTTTGTTTTATATATGAAGAATTGCTTCAACAATTACTGTATAGAGATTTTTGCACTGGAAAATAAGTGATGCAAGATTGATTTTACTCTGTGCTTATGGAAAGTTATGTCTCTCAAATAGGTGTTTTCTTGCAGATTCTTAAAAGCAAGGAAGTTCGATATTGAAAAAGCAAAGCACATGTGGGAAAATATGATTCAATGGAGGAAGGACTTTGGTACTGATACTATTTTAGAGGTGACCTCATCTTATTGCAGGAATGCTCCACATCTTCTGTGGGATTTTTGTTAATTACTGCATTAGATAGTTGATTCTAAGTTTTGAGGACATAGGCATATGGCATACTTCGATGTTTCCTAGTTGTTTATTCACTTATTGCTTGGTTTCAAATAGATCAATGTTGACTCTAAAAAAAAAAAAAATTGTTATTATGATTTAATCAGGATTTTGATTTCACTGAGTTGAATGAAGTGTTGAAGTACTACCCTCAAGGTTATCATGGGGTGGATAAGGAAGGAAGACCTGTTTATATTGAATTGATAGGAAAAGTTGTACCTGACAAGCTCATGCGGGTGACAACTTTGGAACGATATGTAAGGTACCATGTGCAGGAATTTGAAAAGTGTTTTGCAACTAAGTTTCCGGCTTGCTCCATTGCTGCAAAGAGACACATAGATTCCAGTACAACTATTTTGGATGTTCAAGGCATGGTATGTTTTATGTTCTTTGTAGTCTTCTATGGCATCAGTTTATGTTTACCTTGTAAAAGTTTATTACATTTGCATCTTGCTTATTCCCCGTCATGTTTCCTCATAGGGTTTTAAAAACTTTAGCAAGTCTGCACAAGATCTTGTTAGGTGGCTGCAGAAGATTGATGGTGATAACTATCCCGAGGTAGATTGTTCCAGTTGCTTATGTGCTCAGATATTTTGAGAAAATAGCTTGTGTTTTAAGTATTGATAGAAATTTGTCAGGAAGCAAATCGAGGTTATGTCTTTGAATATCTGCCCTGTGCAGACTCTTTGCCGAATGTATATCATTAATGCTGGTTCGGGATTTAAGATGGCCTGGAAAGCAGTCAAATCTTGTCTGGATTCCAAAACAGCTAGTAAGATTAATGTAAGTTCAAATTTTTTATATAGTTTGGCTTTTTCTTTGGTATTGGTTAAAATATACTCTTCTCAGTTAATAGAAGCTAGTTCATTTCTGAAAATTCTCTCAGGTTCTGGGTAGCAACTACCAGAAAAAGTTGCTTGAAATTATTGATGCAAGGTAATTTGCATATATGTTGGTTAATTCACATTTAATTGTACCTCCGACTAAAGTTTTTGATAGCAAGTAAATTTAGTGAGTTACCGCAGTTTCTGGGAGGTACGTGCACCTGTGCTGATCAGGGGGGTTGTATGAGATCTGATAAAGGTCCATGGAAAGACCCCAACATATTAAAGGTCTGATTACTCTACCCTGATTTTGTGTTCCCTTTCTTTTTCAGTGTTACCTCTTAATATGTTTTGAGTAATATGATTGAATGTCTTCATTTAGATGATTGCAAATGGTGAAGCACTATTTTCCAGACGGATTGTGACAGTTTCAAACAGTGAAGGAAGGGTAATTGCCTATGATAAGCCATGTTATTCTGTGATATGGTTCACCGTATTGTCTTTCACAGTGCATATCTTGTCTTCTCAGCTTTGAGTTTTATATTGTTAGAATTCAGTCAGATACTCTCTAATTTTATTTCTGCTTTTCTTTTCTTTTTCCATCCTGGGTCAGATAAAGAGTAGCGACACATCTGCAGCCGAGTCAGGATCTGAAGTGGAAGAAATTGCTTCTCCTAAGCCAATTAGAAGCTATTTACATCCAATATTGGCTCCCGTGAGGGAAGAGGTATGTGCTTGCAAATTGCAATGAAATTAAGTAGCATAAAGTATTTCATTCATTGCACTCCAGATTTATGGTTTAAAACATAAGAACAGGATAGTCCTTTCGTCTATCCAAGAGTGCTTCACTTGCAAGTATATGTGTTGATGCTTTGCTCATGGAATAAAATAACATGGTAACATCGTAAGCGGTCATAGTGGGAGTATGCTTATGGTCTCACACTATAAATTCTTAAATATTGAACTCATAACGCCGTCCTATGATGTTTGTATAGGCTAGAATGGCTGGTAAGGCGATTGCTGCTGGTGTTTCTTCTGAGTATGATGAATATGTGCCCATGATTGACAAGGTTGTAGATTCGGAATGTGAACTACAAGTGTCCCATCAGAGTCCATATACTTCTGAAGGTTAGCAATATGAGCTGTTTTTAAAAGCTGTATTTTTACGCAACCAGTATGACTGGAGAAACTACTTTGCGTACTGCATGTCATCTCAGTAAGTTGTTTTTATAGCAACTTTTACTGCAGGGTCATCCTGCATGTAAATATATGCTTAAAGCCAAAATTATGTGCCTTCTAAATGGTCTTGCAACCGTGTTCATATTCTCAAGCATGACATATGGCATCAACGTCATGGTCTATTGAGAGATCATCAACACCCAAAATAAACAGAATGTTGCCAGGCTGTGCACGTCTCTCCTCTCTCTTTCTCTCACTCACCTTTCAAAGCTTTTAGCTCATCATAGCAGATTTAATCATATCATGAGTCATGAGAACAGTCTAATCAAAACCAAAGCTAGATTATTTCTTGCTATATTTTGAATATATCTGACTTTCATGAAGTCCGCTGGCTTCACTTCCAGGGACTCCTATGCCAGTGGTAAAGCATACACCAAAACGACTCTATGGTCATATCGGTGCTCTAGTTATTGCCTTCTTGACCTTTCTCTCTTTCATCCGAACAATGGTGTTGCATCTGATGAAGAAGCCGAGTGTAACTGATTTGAGATGTAGCATTCCTGAACGGCAGGTTGAATCAATGTACAAGGAGGAAACCCGTCCTCCTTCGCCTGCTCCAAGGTTTACAGAGGCAGACCTCCTGTCATCTGTCGTAAGAAGGCTGGGTGATCTAGAAGAGAAGGTTGAGATGCTACAGTCAAGAAGATTTGAGATGCCTCATGAGAAAGAGGAGTTGTTGAATGCTGCTGTTTGTCGTGTGGATGCATTAGAAGCAGAACTAATTGCTACGAAAAAGGTAATTATCCTAGATTCCAACTTGAGTAGAGAACTATAGATGATTTCTTTGATGCCGCCTTATTTTATTTAAGGTTTGATATTGTCCCCAACTGTCATGCTTCTTTATTAAATGACTCGAGCCTGACATGATAGAGCTTGTTATTTGATTTAAGGTGTCTAAGATGATGCATTCTTTATTACTTCTTGATGGGAATTTTTCGATATTTGTGTAATTGATTGTGCTAGTATACATGAGCAGGCTCTTCATGAAGCTTTAATGCGACAGGAAGAACTCCTTGCATACATAGATAGTCAAGAAGAAGCCAAGTTTCGGGTAAGCCAAAATATATATATATATATATATATATACACATATTCAACGTTCGTTCTATACATGCAATCTGATTGATTTTAATTAATTAGATAAATGATTGTATGAGTTGTTTGCTTGGTTGCATGAGGCAGAAAAAGAAGTTTTGCTGGTAAGATAAGAAAAGAATTGGCGTTATTTGGATCAGCATTCAATACTTCTATACCAAAAAAAAGGATGGATAGCAAACTTTCTAATGGAGGGTTTTGTGGATATTTCCTTTTCCGGTGTGTGATATGTCAAATAATAACAATTATAATATCAGAGTCAAGAGTCTGAAACGGAATGCCATATAAAATAAAATACCGTACCACATGCACATACACATACGCACGCATAGGCGCCTAAGTTTGTGCCTTTGGACCTGTTGGATGGTTACTGTTTTTGAGGTTTATTAAACATTTTGATTTTGTATTATCATAGAAATGATGCCACGTTTTCATATGCTATTATCATGTGGGCTACTTGGAGATTGGGATAAAAGTATGTAAAATAAGGGTTTGATGCGTTAAGGGTCCAAAACCCTTTTTTTTTTTATAGTTATATATATATTTTTCATCTTGAAAACCTTAACCAGACATGCACTATTTAAGCTTTCTCATAAAATAAACAAAATACTAATTACTGATTAATATGATAGTTATAAAAAAGTATATTTATTATTATTTTTAATTTAATAAACATAATATATCAAATTTAAAAATATTTAAAATGATAATTAAATAATCATTAATATCTATAAACGCGCTTTATAAAATAGATACATAAAAACATTTACAAACTAGAACTGGTTTATTTTTTTAATGTTTTAAGAAAAAATAAATAAATAAAATGGGTAGCGGTTGCCTGTCCTTGTTCATGGGAATTGATTATTTCCGCCTTAAATGCAAAATAGTTTTTGCAGAAAAGAGATAATTTTTTTTGGTGGGATAAAGCCAAAAAGAGAATGTAAATAAATTATAAATTTTCTATAAAAGAAAATTGGTTAATAACATGAATTTCCAACTTATGTGTCTTGGTTCTTCACCATACGCAAGAATAATATCTTAACCTCATTTTCACAATGTACCAACAAATTATAAGGTTTCGATAAAGTAAATTCAAAATTAGAATGGTTAATAATACTGTTCAATTTACCCAAAAAAAGCAGTTAGCAACAACATTAGAGAGAGACAATTTACACCTCGTTGTGACATATAACCTAATACAAGTACAGCTTAATCATGAGTTATGGCACATAATATTGGTTGATGTTTTCTATATATCGATTGTCTCTCAGAAATCAAAACCATTTGATCAAATATTAAATAATTAATATATTGTAGCCTAGTTGTAAGACGATGAATTCTCTGTACATATAGATTAAAATTCAATTTTGATTTTTGTGGAGCGCAATTTAAAAGTAAAATTTTAAATATATCAAATGAAATATCTTTAAAATTATCTAAATTAGATTTTAAAAAAACTTAAGATTTTGTTACTTTAATCAATATTCAATGTATTGCGTGTATATATGATTTTATTTGATTAAATACCATTTTAATAAGTCTATATAGCGAAGCTAAGACAACATTCGGATAGAAAACCTGCATAAAATAATCATAGGTTAGTATATACCTGCGAGAATGAATCCAGCTAGCCTTAAAACCTTACCCCAATTGGGAGAGAGGCTGCCCCTTAATCTAAAGGCAAAGGACAGGGTTGCCAATTGTGATTGATCTGCCGTCATTTTGAACTTGTCTTCTGTCTTCTTCCATTTCAGGAATTGTTGGAAGATCTGCTGCACTAAACAGACTTTGCCATGAACATCTTTAGGTCTCACCAATTCCAAACAAATGATATATACTAATACTTGTGTCAGACAGTTTGGTTGTATCCAATTTTTTAGTTTAATAATTATCTATATCTGGTTTCTCCATAATGCTTTTTTAGATTTGATAGAACATGATATTAAAAATAATATAAATATATAAATATATTAAAATTTATATAAAATTAATTATTAAAATATTAAAATTTATAAATATAAAATATTTTTAATAAATAATTATAATATAAAAAATAATACAAATATGAAATAAGTATGTTATCAAGTTTAGGGAAGCTGGCTACATTTTGGTTCCAATAGAACGGATTGCCGTGGTCCTCCCCCCCCCCCCCAATAAAGAGAAAAAAATTTAGATTCCGAGAAATTAAAAAGGGGCATGAAATAAGACTTGGCACGGTTTGGTATTTAAAAAGAGAGCATATTTTTTATACTAATTATATTATAATTAATTAATATTTAAAATTATGTAAAATTAATAAAAAATTACGTATTACTTATATTTATAAATGATAAATTTTTATATAATTTTTAATTATAATTTAATAATTAAAGTATTAAAATAAAAAAATTACATGTAAAATACTCTCATCTAAGAAAGAATAAATGTGGGGACAAATATTTAATGTTAATTAATTTTTGTTCCAAAATTAAGTTAACTTGCAACATGGATTAGGTTTCGTCTCTTTAAAATCTTTTTCCACTGATCATGATGTTGACTTTGTCAATCAAATAATGCAATTTATTTATTTGTTTATAGACCCTATTTTGTTTTTTGTTTTTTTTTTTTTTAAATTGTGACCGACACAAGGTAATCTTGTGGTCTGCCCCTAAGCCTAGTCTCCTAGATGTTTCTAAGAATTTAAATATAAGTAAATGCCTTTCTCACCTTTTACTGAAATCAAGATTTGTAAAGTTCATTAAAACAGATTCTATTCGGTAATTGATACATAATTTTCCGTTAAAAGAATAAAACTCAAATTTATTATTATATTGAAAGGTTTTGAATAGAAGAATACATGACCCAAATCGAGTTAGGAAGTTACAATTTGCCTGTTTTCAGAGAAATGGGGGGTCTTCCATTCCCATGAAAGCAGAAGTTGCCTTTCTCTAATCAAGGATGAAAATTCTTATATTATATAGTTCAAAGT
>JBBYHO010000010.1:13540943-13556796 GCA_038382025.1 Adansonia gregorii | reverse complement strand
TTTTATTTTTTATTATTTTTAAATAGTTATTCAAGATTTCATACAAAATATTTTTATTTTTTATTATTTTTAAATAGTTATTCAAGATTTAACACAAAATATTTTTATTTTTTATTATTTAATATATATTATATATTATTTTATAATTTATATTATATAATTTATATAATATAATATAATATATATTATATATGTATTATATAATATATATTATATATAATATGTATAGTATATTATTTTTAATTTTTTAAAATATAATTTTGATTTAATATTAAATATTTTTAATTTTTATTATTTTTTATATTAATCATGTATTTAATATAATTTGAGATTATTTTTATAATTTAAAATTTAATATAATATTTTTAATATATATAATTTATACATAATATATATAATTATATATATTATATATAATTTATGGGGGTTGATTCTTTTACGAAGGGAACCTATCCCCCAACATATATATATTGTATTTAATATATGTGACATATATTATATATTATGTAATATTATATAATATTACATATAATATATGTTAATTTGAAACTTAATACAAAATATTTTTTATTTTTTTATCATTTGTAAATGATAATTTAGGATTTAATATAAAATAATTTTTATTTGTTTTTATTTGTAAAAGATATTTCAAATTTTAATATAAAATATGTTTTTATTTTTTTATAATTTTTAAATAATAAGTCAAGATTTAATAAAATATATTTTTTAATATTTTATTTTTAAGACTATTTTTTATATATATAATTTATATAAACTTCATATATATAGAAGAGTGAGTTCTCACACCAACGAAAGTGACTCTCCCATGAACACAAGAGCAAAGCAAAACAACATAGAAAAGCAAGATAGAGAAAAGTAAAATTAAAAAGATAATTACAATCTCTTTTTTAATAATTTTAATAATTACTGTTTTTTATCTTGGAATAATTTTTTCGCTTTACTTTTTGTAAAAATTATTAATCCATTTCACTTTTTTCAAGAATTCTCACAAAATTAAAAGGGCTTTTATTTATTTTAAATAAATTATATGAATAATTAGTTGCATGGAAAGGAAAAAGATACGTATACCCTTGATTTTATAAAGTAAATAAATTTATTTGAATTAATTTTTTCATAAATTCACTATCTTTGTATACTAAAATTTATGACACTTATATTGTAATAATATAGAAATATAAATATAAATATAGATAAAAGATAATGCATCAAATATAAGTATCTTTCCTTAATTATTATCTTAAACAATATCTCAAAGATTGGTTAAATCTTCTCTTTTTTAAGTTGAAAAATAAGAACGCAAATTAAGAGAGAGATTCATTTATTGTTGGGACAAATAAATTTGTCAATAAATTAGTAAGTCGGTATAGTTGACTGAGTCAACAATGTAATGTAACACTTGTTATTGAAAGAAGGATTTTATTATCGAGTGTGTTAGGGTAATTATTAAATTTGTTTTATGTAAATATATTTAAAAATTGATTGAATTAATCAAATAAATTAATAAAATATTAATTTAAATAATAAATTTATTAAAAATACAATTAAATATATATAATATAAAATGTAATTAAAAATATTAATACAATTTATTTTTAAAAATTTACTTCATCTGTGGCTTCCTCAGATAATTTCTTTATTTAGAAAAACTATCAACATCATATTCACTTCTTTATTTTTTTTTTTTAAATTTCTATCTTATATCATCAGACTAATTATTTTAAAATATTTTTTAACTTATTGTTTTTTATTCCGAATTTATGAAATTTAGTGTTAATTTTTGCCAAAAAAAAATCTTTATGATACTTTTAAAATTACTTAATATATTATTTATAGTAAAAGTATGTTAAATGAAATAATCGACAATTGTATTAATTATTTTCAATAAATTTTTCAAAGATATTATTTATCCTATTCATGATATGTCTAATTGAATTGGTGCTACAGATTAAGTGCACCAATGAAAATTAAAAAGAAAAACAAAATATAATCATAATATCAAAAGTAAAATAAAAAATTTATATTGTAAATTATATATAAGTATGTATTTTTTACAAAAAATAATCTATTTATTTTTAAAAATTTGTCAACTTATCTAAAAAAATTTCTGTATTTTTATTTTATAATTTTTCACCCATATAATAGATATGTATAATAATTTTAACTAATATATTTAAAACATTTGTTAATAAAATATTTATTAAAAAAAAAAACCTTAACTAATGTTAAAGAGGTCCAATTAGTAAAACATTTAAAAGATAAAAATTTATTTGATCAGTGAAATTAAAAAAATTTATAAATAGTATTAATATAAGACATATGTTCTTTTTTTAACTACTATTGACAATTAAAAAGGAAGTTTAAATAATGCTAGTTAAATGTTACATCTTTTAAGTAATTAAAAAAGTTTAATGCTAGTAAAGTGCTAATTATGGGCAGTTTGTTTTTTAATTGTTAATTAAGTCACTTTCAAAAAAGAATTGTTTTTTGTTTTGAGAAAATAAAATAGAAATTGTTTATTTTAGCCAGAAGATTACCTTTTTTTTTTTTGAATAATTTTCTTTTAAAAAATTGTTAAAGAATAAAGAGTAACTAAAAAGTGAGTAAAAATATAAAAAACTAGCGCTGGAAAAGCAGGTTGGAGCCCGAAAACCCATTCGAGTTGATTCGAGATCGAATTCAATTTAACTTGAATTGATTTAAAAAATCAAAGGCTTGAATCGGAAAAAATACAAGCCCGAAAAAAACCCAAAACCAAAAAAGCACGAGCCCAAAAAAACTCAAAATCAAAAAGACCCAAAGCCCATGAAAGCCTGAATTCATTTCAACACGAGCTCTAGATCGAACCGATCCGAGCAAAAGTAAGTCGTATTAATATAAGATCTAAACCTAACTTGAGATTTGGGTGGAGCATCTATTTTTCATTTAAGATCAAAACAATGTCAAACTGAATCCATAATACAAAAAAGAATGATATACATAAATATATATACGTAATTTTATCGTTTAGTTAACGTTGTGTGCTTAAATCATGAGATATGATTTTTGTTCAAAACTAGGGTAGGATAATCTTGGAAAAAAAGTGGGGAAAGAATAGGATAATCTAATAACTAATCATGATTACATACAATACAAATTAACGTCAATAATATATTACATTATTGAGAACTATTCTCCAGCTTTTATAAACTCATTACTTAAGCACTTAATATAAAGAATTAAAGTGAAATTACGCAGGAACTATTTTAAAATAGTAACTAACCAAAAAGATGATGTAAGATTATCATACATATGCATAGAAAATTAAAAGAAGATACATGAAAAAAAATGCAAATATAAAATTTTTATAATTAAAACACCATTGAAACTCAAAAATGTAATACTACAAATCTTTAATTAAAGTTTTGAAAAAAAATAATTGCAAAAGAAAAATTATTATATTTTTACTTTCTTATTCCATGCATTTTTTTTATTTTACTTAAATAAAAAAATCAACAATAATCTCTGGCACCTACTTTTTGTCTTTTTGAACTAATCAATTGAACAGTTTCCATTTCATAGACCTAAAACAATTAAATGAAAAAAAGTTATCGTATATGGTTGCAATTAGTCTTCATAATTTTTTTTGGTAAAAAAGAAAAAAAGCTACTTTAATTAGCACAATTGAATTGTATCCGTAGTGCAAAAGCTGCAAAAGGAGCCAGACAGCCAATCATAACCCAACGTTAGAGTTGCATTAAGTGTGGATTTGAATATTTAAGGTTTGAATTATTTTTTATTTATATTTTATTGAAATTTAAATATTTTAAATTTAAATTTTTTTATATTTAAAATTTTTGAATTCAAGTCGAGTTTGATTGGTAAGATTTTTATTTTATTCTTTGATTTTGAAGTGTTTCAAGTTTAAATTTTTTTAGATTCAAACTGTTTCAAAATTAAAATTTTTTTTTGAATTTTTAACCTTTATTTTTTATACATAAAATTAAAGTTTAAATTTTAAATAATATTTTTATTTTATTTATTTTATCACCTTTAAAAACAATAATGAGATTGGAAATAGTGTTGGAAAGATATATTCCATTTTTTTTCCAAACTATAACATGCTTGAAAGTGAGTCACTTAGGATTTTGCAAAGATCGATGCAATTATGTGGAGGGAGAGAGAGAGAGAGACCTTTAGATGGATCGGTGGTAGCGTTCTGAGTCTGAGCATTGAAATAGTTGGTGAATAAAATATTTACTTAAAATATTTTAAACCTAAGTGGGAATAGTGAAAGAAAGAGAAGGGGAAGAAGCGTGGTAGAGTAATGGTTAACTCACCAAGCTCATGATCTGAAAAACGATATATGGAAAGAAGACCATTGGATAATAATAATTGGAATGGAACGAGCGAAGGCTGTTGATGGGGATTATGGTATGAGTAGGACTTATGGCTTTCAAAGAAAGGGCACTAAAGTGACGAAAAAGGAAACGAAGATGAAAAGTGCGCTTTTTCTTTTATATTCATAGATCCTGGACTGAGTCAAATCTTTGAACTTCGGATGACTAGATCTCGTAAAGTAAGTAAGCAAGCTCGAAATGAGCCACAGTCAGCCCCTACGCACCTCTACGCTTCCTCATCTTCTTCATGTGGATTCTTAAATTAAAACCTTCAAACTCGCATTTCACTCTTAACTAGGCGAATCAAGTTTAGTACTAATCTGTTCACTGATTACCACTGTCATCACCTTCAGGAGTTTTGCATGAGCTCATGCTTTGCTTTCTTAGGCCTGTAAAGGCTCTATTCCCTCTCGCTATAAACATGGAATTAGAACCGAGAAAAGCACTTCGAAGAATATTTCACAACAATCCCTTAGGCCTCTTTGGGGCATTTCTCTCATATCTGTTTTAATGCCTAGTGGTTTTGAAACAAGAGGGGATTTTCATTGCTTAGGGGTCATCCCTTATTGAATTAGAATAAGGGTCGTACCGCTTTGACCTTTCTCTTCTTTATTCACTTTTATAAGGCACTAGTTTTGATGCCTCACATTTATTCTTTTTTCTCTTTCCTCCTTTTTCATTAAGGAAGGCAGTTGCTTTTTCCAAGAGTGCTTATTCCGTAACAATAGGGGTAAGCCCGATGGATAAGGCGTAAATAATGCCTTCATGAATAGTTGATTCATCTTTTAGACTTGCTCCCGTAAGCGATGCAAGAGTAAGCGCTGGTACACTAACAGCTCTTAGTCTTAGCTCTCTAAACGTTGTTGAAGAAGCATCCAATCCATTTCCAATTCACATGTGTTAAGCATAGTGACACCAATCCCTTTGAATAAAGGAGATTTTGATTGCTGCTAGCTAGGGATTGGGGCAGAGGATAAAGGCATCCAATGCAATGAAGAAGACAATGCGCAAAGGACTGCTTTCGATTCTTTCTTGTCTATCAGATTCTGTTGAGAAAAAGGGAAAACCATCCGACCCGCAGACTTTTATGCTTGCTGTTCTAACAAGCCAAATAGCATATATAAGAGAAGATGTTTCAATAAATTCTTCATTGGGGCGATGTGCAAGCTCTGACTTCTGTCTCCTAAGTCAGTCAGTGGATCCAGAAAGCTTCGTCCAAAGGTGCTTTTTGAAAGTCAGACCCCTGTAGCCCAAGATCTATTTTTGATAGAAGAATAAAACTAGCACTCGAGTCAAGCGAGACAGGAATGTCACTCGACTGAGAAATCATACCTTTAATAGGGGAAATATTATCGCATATACGCTATATTATATGACTACTAACCATATCAGCGGATATCTTTCATAGCTCCTTCCTTGCCTCATTCTACAAACCTTTCTATAATATAAGGGAAGCTCGAAGAGCTTTCTTCACATATTTGAGCCCATTAATATTTCATTAATATCATATCAATCAAGGCTTTCCTTTAGTTTAATTGTAGCTAGTGGTTTCAGAATATTCCTTTCGTTAAGCAATTGCATTAAGTCTTCCTGGGCTTCCTCGCCTCTATAGCTTTTCTTTGAGATGAGCTTTCAACTTGGAGCAGAGCCGGGAACAGATACAGGATCAGAGAAAAACCTCCTTACTTTTCAAATAATCAGCTTTGGCGATTGCACTTTCCATCCCTTACAACATAGGGCTTACAAAAAGAGTCATTGAAGAAACCAAGACCAGAGAGAGAAACACGTCTCGCTTCGCTTTAAAGGGTAGGGGGAAAGCAAAAAACTACCTTTAGTAGTTTGTAGGTACGTTATTTGATCTAGTAAGGGGAGCTAGAGCTAGAATAGCATTTCTAAGCACTACCTTCAGTTGCAACCCTAAGTCTATATAAAGTAGTCAATTTACCAGCAGAGAGGCTGCTGATACGTGTCCACCTATTTATTTACTACCATAAGCAAGAGCAGGTATCGAGTGTTGTGAAGGTTTTCATTTGTGCGTTAAGGGCGGTTTCTGTTATATAACTAGGAATCGATGTTGTTAGTCTAAACTAAAATAGAAGGGCTTTGGAATCTATTCCGTATTTCGTACGCTAGAAAGTCGATCCAAACTTTCATAGCCTTTGCTTGAACCAAAGAGAGCGATGAGAACAGTTCAAGAGATTGTAAATAAAACCCCTAGTTTAATGTCGAGTTTCATAAGTACTCTCGATCAATCATATCATTCTCAGACGGTATAGGGTATAAGCACGTTTATTGGAGCCGTTACGAAGGTACTGCTTACTACAGATTTGAGCTCCATTTCCCTCTCGAAACTTAGATCTTCCTCTAAAGCTCTCTCATTCCTATTTCTTTTGTTTCGCCAACTACATTGATTGGATACTGCTGGGCCTGCCTACGCAGAAAGTATACCGATTATCTCATAAAGTCATTGAATTGCCCTTGGTTATCTTACCCATTTGTTATATCTTATTCCCACCTTGTTCTTTTGCTCTTTCTCGATGGTATTCTAGGGTGCTAAACCTCATTCTTTTTTAGATAGTTATTCAATTGACATTGCCCCTTCCTCCTATTTCGAAAATCTTAAGTAAGATGGCTTGTGATGTGCTAGGGCTTAGAGGGGTCGACGCCAACAATGGCTGCCTTACTCGACAGTAAACGTTCACTTCGCTCACTAAAAACAAGTAAAGGATATAACCAGCATTCGCTTCCTTATGCAGAGCTTTCTTTTTTTCACTAACTCGCTGCTCGCCTTTGAAACTTGGGTTAGGGTCTTTATCCTTCTTTCACTTAGGCAAGACGTTGCGAATGCTTAACTTTAGTATACGACTACTCTTGTAAAGCGATAAGCAAAGCAAAAGAACATTATTCAATAGAAGACATCGCATGGTACTCGGCTTTCTCTATGCTGGACTTGGATACAATTTCTTCTTTCTTGCTTTTCTAAGAGATCAATGATGAGCCAAAGAAAACACAATAGCCTGTCTTTTGCACAACCGCTACTTTTCTTTCAGGGAAGACTGAGCTCAGCCTATGTAGACACCTTATTTGTCTGGGCTAATTTTCAGCAATCTAGAGCATAGATGCAAGAGGGGACGATGATCATCGGGCGGTATTTGAAGTATGTCAAGAAGGCCTAGGGATCATATCAAAGGTAAATGTGAAGATGTGGCATCAAATGATGGAGTTCAAGGCATCTGAGGACAAAGGAATCGAGAAAATTCATAATTTTACTTAAATGTATCGATACATGGTTCTCATGTATCGATACAATGCTCCAACACACAAAACATTTGAAATGTCTCCATTTGTATCGATACAACATGTAGATGTATCGATATAGAATCTCGTGTATTGATACTAGACCATGCTAGGACCCAAACATGCATTCTGTAAAGGAATGTATCGATATATGTTGATTATTTTTGAATTAACATGAAAGGTTCATTCCTATTAAATGGCTATTTTTGCCAATTTATGAGCAATTCTGCAACTTTTAAGTTTGCCCTATCATATTCTTGTGGACTAAAAAATCATAAAAAAAGATGAATTTTCAAAAGGTTTCCCAAAAATAACTTAACAACTCAAATAACTATGTTTGATCAAAATAGACCTTTATAAGTACGTAAACTAGGCCATGGTTCATGGTTTAAAAAGAAAAGATAGATAGATAGATAGATAGGCCTAAATCAAGTTTTTAAGGGTAATTAAATTAATGATCATTTCCCTTCACAAAGGATTCAACCTAGCATATCTTTCAAGATGAACAAATCTTAATTTCTTTATCTTTTTCTACTTTTTTATTTTTCCTCGCTTCTCTTTATTTCTTTTTTCATCATGTTTTTCTTTATTTCATTTGAAAGAATTTGAAATCTTCTTTGTTCTTTACTTTGAATATTTGAACTTAAAATTTGAACTTTATTAGGTCTTCAAAATTTGCCGCATGACATTTAACCTATTTCTCTTGTAACTTTAGATTGGAATTTACCCCTTCTGAACTTGGAGCTTCGCTTCACTTACCCCTCAGTGTAGAGGTTGATCCTTGATTAGGATTTAAAGAAAGAATAAATCATTAGGTTTAAAGGGGATTGCAAAAGGAATAATTTTTTAAATTTGTGAAAGGATAAAAAAAGAATTGCCATTTTTCCTTTCAAGCAAAGCCATTTGAATTAACAAGCATTTTGCTAGGAAATAGGAAAATTTTCTTTTTTAAATCATTTTAAGTACCCTAACAACATGATGTTGCACTTAGTTTTTAAATTCTTAAGGTGTACAGCTCAACATTTTCAACTTTATAGCTACAAATGAATTATGGTTATGGTTGAGCTTTTGAGAATAAAAATAGAATTGGCATGGAAAAACTTCGAATCTCATATCTTATGTATTAGGTATTGGATTGAAAATATTTTATCCCAAAAGAAAAGGTGTTTTCGGCTTAGTGTTTCCTTCTTATTTTTCCTTAGTCAAGGATATGGAAAAGTGTCATAAAAATTATGGCAAAAAGTTATTTAAATATGGAAGATCTCAAAACTATTATAATTATTTTAACATATATCAAACTATCGGCATCTGAATCTTTTAGGAGCAAAACCCATTTGTTCGACTTCCATGGAATCCATAGAAAAGAACATTTAGGTGTGAAAAAACTATGGTTGTGAAAGGTCTATGGTTGTATGTTTATGACAATCATATAAATGGAAGAAAGGACCTTTATAAGAGAGTTCAACCTATTGGTGATCATTTACCAGAGCAAAATTTTTCAAAATGTTCTCATTATCCTAGATACTAAAAATCATTAATAATTCATCGTACATGACAGTATGCACAACATTCATAAATCAAAATTTATTTCAAAATTAATAGTTTCTAAAAGAAATAAACAAAATTATAAAGTTAAGATAGAAACTGCCCCTGATTGGCATAATACCATAAATTCGATAACCTTTAGACCAATCGTCCTTGATATGCTTCCACCAACTCATCAAATTTTGTTGAATTAGCATGCATAAAGGCCTCTATTTTGCTTTTCTTCCTAGAGTTTTTCTTTTTCTTTTACTAGGGATGTGTTTTCACCACCGCTATAAACTTTGAATATGCCACCAAAGATTTTGAAAACTTTTTAAAATGCTTTAGATTTCACCACTGAAGACTTTGAAAACATTTTTAAGATGCTTTGGATATCACCATCAATGATCATGAAAAACATTTTTTAAAATACCTTGGATATTACCATCGAAGGTTTGTTTTGTAACAAAACTTTTAAATGCTTAGAATATCACTATCAAAGACTTGTGTTTGAATATCACCATTGGAGACTTGTTTTTGAATGAAAACTTTTAAATGCTTTGAATATCACCATCAAAGCCTTGCCATCATCGAAGACTTGTTTTTGAATGAAAACTTTAAATGCTTTGAATATCACCATCGAAACCTTGTTTGAATGAAAACTTTTGAATGATTCAAATATCACTATCGAAGACTTGTTTTTGAATAAAAAATTTTGAATGCTTTGGATATCACCATCAAAACCTTGCCTTTGAATATAACTATCAAGGACTTGTTTCTAAATCAAAACTTTAGAATGTTTCAAATATCACCATTGAAGCCTTGCCTTAAAATATCACCATTGAAAACTTTAAAAATTGTTTTGAATACTTGAAATATCACCATCGAAGCTTCAAAAATCATTTTGAATGCTTCAAATATCACCATCATAGCTTTGAAAAGTTTTTTGAATGCTTCGAATACCACCATTGAAGACTTTAAAAACTCTTTTTTCTCTAAATAATACTATTACATCACCCTAATTTGACTTTTTAAGCTTGCATACTTTATTCAAACTTTTATGAGAATCGATGATCTTCTTCCAACTTTTTCTTAAACTTTACTTTTCTATGACAGGGTTGGTTTTCCCCTCCTTATGGCAATTGACATGCTCTACATTAGTACTACTTTGATTCCCAATTTTATAGTGCTTTTGCTTATCGGTAGCATAAGAATTAATTGTTTGATGAAAGAAGTGGATACAACTGCCATCTTTGTTTGTATCTGTTAAGGTTGTTGAGTGATCAAATGTTGGGGATGATGACACAATTTAAATGGATTTCCTTACTTTCTCAACTTTTTACGGTCCCAACCTCTATCAACTATGACTGGTTAACATCCATTGATATAGTCTCTTTTTTATCCCATATATACTACTTTTCAACTTGTGTTCCCTCGAATCCCTAGCATAAGTGATTGGTATGATATGAGATTATTTGTAATTTTTTTTAATCATGGCTTCACTTTTGCATAAATATTTCCTCCATAACCCCTTTTTTCCTTTTACTTCCTTGAGTGGCTTAGAGTATTCGCGGCTTCTATTTCCCATCATTGTTTTTGACTAGTTTCCATTCATCTCATCGAGTAATATCTCCTCTTTTTATCTTGTGATTCTGTATTATTTCACCTTAAATGAAAAAATAACTTAAATTAGTCTATGAAAATATCAATGTGTCTTATTAACATTAATCCTTATTATTATCCTTATATGATTATCAATGAATGAAAAATTGATATATGGATTAGTGAATGAATAAGTAAACAAATGTAAGAATGAATAATATATAAGGTAATATTTAATGGCATGAACTGAAGGCTAAACATTTGGTTAAATATCAAGCATGAATATTACTGTAAAAGCAAAAATCCAAAGAATTTGAGTCATAATTCAATACCATTATTTCACTGACCAAAATTTTCTAATTTGACCATTCATTATACAAAACCATATTTACAAGATTCAAAAAGTAGTCAAAAAGGATTGTTTTTTCATGTACTTTATTTTCCTAGCTATGTTAATGCTTTATGGGATTTTTTAAAATCCTAATCATTTTTTCATTTTTTTAATCCTTATATTTACAAAATCTAACAGGTAGCCCAAAAGAATGCCTGCATCACTAATTCATTGCTCCTTGGTATCCTAATACTTCCCGTGACACGATGGTAGTTTAATAGCCACATTTGACTTTTGTTCATTATGGATTACACTAGTATTGAGTAAATCTTAACCTTTCCTTTGAACCTGTCCCATTTTTCTATAGAATGCCCTCGTAATCCCATGTGGAATTAACAATGTGCATTGATATCATAACATTTGGGGTCACAGGTTCATGGGGAGGCTTGTATATAGGAACGATAAATTGATCCTCAAACAAAATAAAGTACAATTCTTTATCGATAAATGGGAGTAAATCAAGTTTGCTCCATCATAGTCTTCTCTCAGTGTGGACTCTAGAGGATAAAGGAGTAACACGAAGAAAATCAAAAGGATTGAAAGGCAAGCAAATCTCAGTAAATGCAAAATTGGGTGTCTTCCTTTCATTTATGTCTATAGGACACTCAATCTAACCATTAAGTGTTAATTTGAAAATTTACTCCTTTACCTCTCAGATCTCATGCATTATTTCTCTGACTACTTCCCTCAAATAGCTCGATCTTTTTTATTAGTCCATCAAGTAAAATTTTCATTACTTGAATTTTACGTCCATACACTCATTTGATGGATTCCAACATGCTAATTCTTGCCTCTAAATGATCATCTGTGCTTGATCCTTGAAAATACAATAAATGGAATAGTTTTAGTTTATTGTAAAAATTATGAATGCATGAGCATATAAAAATATGAACTTTGCAGATATAAAAAGAAGTGCATGAATAAATTTACAAGTTTCTATGGGTTATGGATGTCATGCCAAAAATTAAGAAAAATCCCTCATAATATAACAAATTAATGCGAGAAATAAATAAAAGTAAAATTTATCATAGTAGCACAACACACACTCATAAATATCAAGAAATCAAACTACAAAAGTAAAAAAGTTAGAGGCATTTTCCTATGTGTACCTAATTCGATGATTTCTAAAACTTGGGTGGCTCTAACTAGGTAAATCCCCTATAGTACATGAAGTTTGAGTTAGACATCTAAATAGGTTCTCGAATTGTTCCCGAGTCTAGAAAGAAATTATGAGTGTAGACACTTAATTTTATCCAAGCCTCTTTTCTAATCATCCTAATTATCCGAGAATAAGAACTTAGTGGTCACCTGGTAGAGGTCAACTTTCACTAGGTGGACTTGGCAATTTTATAACATGATTTATTCATACCTAAATTGCCACAAGTGCAAGTAACAGAAAAAGTGTTATTTAATGATCAATCTTAGATAAAAAAGATAAATATTCAAAAGAAAAATCTTTTTTTAAATATTTTTCTCGACAAATTTTAAAAACCACTTATGTTAATGATATCATGGTCAAATTTCTCATTTTTATGAATCTTTTGACATTTTTGTAAGAATTTGGAAGTTGACCATTATACATTTTTATCGATTTCCATGCAATATTTCTACCGTTACGCACTCTAAAAAATCACAAATATTTAAGAAAAAATATGTATTGGCATTTTAAACCATTAGGTGTCAAAATTGGCAATTTTGCTCATTAATTTTGAATTTTTCATATATCGTAATTGTCATACTCGCAAAATTTTTCAATGAAATTTGTTTCAAAATTCAAGCTTTTACCTTTATTATTTTTATAAATTAATATTTTGAGTAACATATTAAATTCAAGACATTGTTCTCAAAATTAGAATTATTTTTAAATTTTTTTCTCATTTCCAGTATACGAGGTTTTTTTACTCTGTAAAAGTTTTTGGTGAGATTATTCTAGGCTTAAAACTTTTAAAATTCAAAAAATATTTTTAACATTAAATATTTTTTATTCAAAAAATTTTAAATTCATGTTAATTCAGTATTTGAAACTCAAGTTTATTTTATGAGTTTTGAATTTTCTCATATATATCAATTTTCCTCTGTAAGGATTTTTTTCGTATAATTTTATAAGTTTTGATTTCCAATCAAGATTTTTTTTCATTATTTCATTTCCAAAATTTGGTTTATGATTATTAATTTTAATTTTAGTTTTAATTTAATTTTATTATTTTATTTTAATTTTAGATTTTTTAAACTAGTTTCATGGAAACTGATTGGATTTTAATTTTCCCTAACCAATTTGGTTTGATTCTAACCATATCATTAGCTGGTTTTATCTTGATTATCATTAAGATGATGAATCATATATGATGACTCACACAAAGTGACAAAATTAATTTAATTCATACTTATCTTATTTTACTAATATCCATAAAAAAATATAATAATAATTAAAAAATAGAATAAAATTTTAGCAAGGCCTAGCCCCTTATAAATAGGGGAGGATACTTCATTTTTAAGGATTGGCTTTTATGAGAAAATGCAAAAAAAAAAAACACTAAATCTCTCCAAGTTTTAAATTTTCTAAGGTAGATTTTTTTTCTAAAAGCTTCAATTTTTGTTTATTTCATGCATGATTCTTCCTTTTAGTTAGTATTTTGATGACTTGAGCTCATGGATTTTGATCCATCTTAAAGGCTAAGTCTGAAGCTAAGATAAATCTTTCTTCATTCATTTGTTATATATGATGTTTATTAGTAATAATTTAATTTTGGTCATAAAAATATATGTTTGGTGGTGGAATGATGTTATGATATTATATTTGTGATTTTGTGCTATTTTCCTTGGTATTTTCATATTGATTATTGTTAAAGTGTAATCATATGTTCATTTTTAAGGATTTTTATGCATGATGATGATAGTGTGAGCTTGGTTGATATTAGGATATACGTTGATTTTCATGTAACCATGTTGTAAAAATATTTTTCCTTTTTTATCGATGTTGACTGAATTTTATGATGATTTTTAAGTGAATTCTCATGCTTATATCATGACATTTTGGATTATTATGCTACGTTTAAAAGTTGTAAGGACTTAAAAATAATTTTTCAAAATTTTTAAAGACTTGGAAAGATGTTTCCATTCTTGGCCAATCTTAGCAAGGGCGTATTTGTGAATATTTTATTTTTTAGGCTATTTTGTAAGTATGGAAAGCTTAGGGATTAAATTGCAAATTTGAAAAAATTGTTTTAAGACATTTCATGCTTGGATAAATGCTTGGTATATCTTTAGGGTGTTTTCCATGCATTTTCAACAAGTTTTGGATGCATATTATACATTTTTAACCTTTTTAGGGCTATTTTGTAATTTTTTAAAGTTTGAGAACTTATTTGCAAAAAGGTGAAAATTTGTTCCATAGCCAAAAGCACTTGACTGAACCTTCCACTTGATTTTTGGGTATAATTTTCATGTTGACGTGGATGTGTTTAATATTTGATTTTGAATTTTATTTTATATAGGAACTAAATTACAAAGTTTGCAAAGTTTAAAGTCCATTAACAATCTTGCACTTTAGTGTTAATGGAATATTTTTGACATTTTAGTAATATTTCTAGCATTCCTCTAGTCCTCTGGAGGGGCGTAGAAAATATTAAAAGCTTTCATATTCCTTTGGCTTTTCAATGGGGTACAAAATGCAATCTTAATAAGTTTAGGGATCGATTACTAATTTTTACATTTTAGGTCACTTTTAATGTCTAGGTTACCCATTTAGGGTAAAATTATCATTTCATACCATTATCGAGTCCTCTAAGTTACCTAAATACTTTAATGTAAATAGTTAGCCTTAGGGATATTTAATAATTTTCCTAAAATGGAGTCCTATGTGATCAATGGGATACTTCTATGTCAAAGGTATATAATAGGGATAGGTTTATTTTTTTATGAAGTTATCAAGTTTTTTAAGGTTATCAAGATACTTTCATATTAAAGGTATACCCTAAGGGCTTTTTGGTAATTTTGCATTGAAATAGAGTCTTACATGATTACTTGGATACTTTTAAGTTGAAGGTACACACTAGGGAAAGGTTTATTATTTTAAACTATTTTTTAGTCCTTTAGGCTTATTGGGATACATTCATATTGAAGGTATATCCTAAGGGCATTTTAGTAATTTAGCATTAAATCCAAATCTTCTAGAGTTACTAGGATATATTTCTAAGTCAAAGGTACTTCAGAGGACAATGTGGTCTTATCGATCAAATTTAAGTTTTAAGAATCGAATTTTAGAACTTCTTATCTAAATTAGGTCTTATGACAGTTTTTCTTTTAATGTTCTTGATAAGATTGGAATTTCTTTAATTAAGGCAATGTCTCTGAGTTAAAGTAGTTAGTGGAATGTCTTCAGTATATGAGAGGGGTTCCATAGATTATTTTAATAATGAGATATAATTTTTGAAATAAACATCAAGATTTATGAATTTTGAAAAAAAATAAAACATTTTATTTGCTCCGGCTTTCCAGTGAGGTACAAAAGATATTTATGATTTTTAAAACCTTTTGTATTCCTCTAGCTCTCCAGTGGGATATGAAAGATAGTGATAAAACCTTTCACGTTCCTCTAATCCTCTAATGAGGCATAAGAGATATTTAGCTGTTCAAAAATATT
>JBBYHO010000010.1:13513187-13528133 GCA_038382025.1 Adansonia gregorii | reverse complement strand
ATATATATATATATATATATATATGATGCCATTTAGAATATCGAGGAAAAAATGAATGAGTTAACATCGAAGAATAAGAATAATTCAGTAATGACTCAACATCGCTTAGTTAATGTTTCTGTTGAAAATAAGGAGTCATCTAGACATGGTCAATCCAGCCACAAAATGCAACTATAGCTGCCCTTTTCCTCAGAAAAATAAATCATAGCAAAGTAAGTGAAAAATAAATGCTTGCTTTTGTAGTGAAGGCATCATCAGTTCCGAATATCGGGAAGTGGGAGACCCTTGATCTGCATCTGCTTGTACATCCATTGCCAATTCTCCGGGGTTACTTCACCCCCAAGCGAACGAATAACTGACCCGCCACTACATGAGCCTACTCTGCAACATTCCTCGAGAGATAATCCCTTGATCAATCCATATAAGAAACCACTAGCAAATAGGTCCCCAGCTCCCGTGGCATCAACCGCTTTTGCCTCCCCTATAGCTGGAACTCGAACAATCTGTCATAGAAGGAAACTTTGGTTGGCTTGTCTTCAATTACACTACCAAAAGGAGAGGCGATAATGAAATCCATAAAGGCAAGGCCCGTTCGTGCATCACAAACCAATAAAGACAGTTATAGGACACAATTTGGTAAATACTTTCCAAATTAAGAATGGCAACTAAGCATGTTATAGTTTAAGGGTATCCCTAAATGGAGGCATTGATATGTTGAGAATAACTCAAACGGTAAGTTTTTTGTAACTAGTGAACCACACGTCTAACCAATATAGCCCAAAAAGTATGAAAGACACCAAATAGTTTTACAGGGTTGCAAGTGACCAACCTCTTGTCCATGTTTCGCAATGCATCCATCAGGCCCTAACGTAACCACGGCCCATCGGCAATATTTAGACAGATATTCTAGTGCAGCTTCAGGATCAGCATTTTGTTCACCCCTAAAGAAGTAAAACGGAGAAAAAAGTATCAGCAGCTAACAACTGCAGTTAATGCAATAATTTCTGAAGTAGAAAAATCAGGAAGCTGGACTCCTTCCATTCGTTATAAAAAGAATGATATCCACCTTAACAATTCTGTTGCTTCATCCTCATTGGCAAAGCAGAGGTCTATATCCCCTGACTCCAGTAATTGTTGAAGAGGTACTCTAAAATTCCGAACCATCTGACCAAAGCCAAAGACTATAAGACAAAATATTCAGACCTGAAAATTTTGATATTAAAAAGCACAATAATGGAGAATTGATGAGCAGTTAGATGCCAATTAAAGGATGACATACACTTTACTAGAATATCAACCGTAACTCTAAAGAATTAATTATTATAAACACTTTCAAAACTCCTAAGAAAATAAACTATTTGAGTTACATATTAATCCATGATAGCTATTTCACTCTGTGCATAACATTGCATTTCAGCCTTCAGCAAAACATGAAGTTATCCCGATTACCTCGAAACTGGCCAAATCCAAGGAGACCGAAACACCTTCTTGTTTGGCAATTCTTATAGCAGCTTGAATAACTTCCAAATTGAATATCCCATATCTCATAACCAACCACTGCCATGAAAGACACACCATTAAGTTGAACGCTCTGCAATCAAATCAGCTGCAAAGAGCTGAACGATGTAATGTGGTCGAAAAGTGCAAATTCTATCCGGCTACTTTTGTAAGTCATTAGAAAACCATGATGAAAAAAATAGGGCCATCAGATGAAAATTATCCAAAAGAACAAGGCTCCTCTGTTATAAACCAAAATCTCTCTTCTTCTTCTTTTTTTTTTTTTTTCCTTTTCAGTTCCGTAAAGTAGGACTCACCTTAGAACCGCAAAAGTCCTCTCTCGTCAATTCATCCCCCTAGAAAGAAAGAGAAGAAAATTGTTTGTAAGTTTATCTTCATGAAGGAGCAAACATAAATCCTTAAAATCATGAAAGAAAGAGGTTTAAAACGAATATGAAAAAAAGGGGATTGTGACATTCACCTGAACTTTTACAGAGGTCGATAGGCAAGGTCGCATTGTTCTATTGCCAAATGCATCAACTAGGCAAACACACTGCACCATACCATTTATTCACCAAGAAAGTTTCAGCACTTAACATTCAAAGCACAATTAAATTTCATAGAAATTGTATAAATGAAGATCACCTGAGCTGTAGGTCCCTTCTTCTTTCTTAGTCTCGAAATCTTAACTCCACTAATGTCCATGTTAATTACAAACAATTGACCTTGTTCATCATCTCCATAAGCCCCAATCATTCCACAGTTAACTCCGAAGCCCAAGCTCAGTCCTCGAATGGTATTCGCAACACTGCCCCCAGCCATAGTCTTCATAGGAGATGGATCATCAACTGAAGCAAGGATGTGCTTTTTCAACTCACTTAATATATGCTCAAGCTCCTCTATTGCTACCTGCATATAATAGACAAAATTCACTGTCCTTAAATAACGAGACAACCTCGTCTCTATGATATGTATCAGTAGCTCATGCTCATTAAAAAAGATAATTTTAATTTTTTTCATTTCAAGGTTGAAAGCCATTATTTTTGTTTGGACAAAACTTGGTAAGAAAACAAAAATGATTAGAAAAGGCCCGTGAATTATCAAATCCCAGAAATAATGCTAAAGGAGGCAAATTGAAACAAATTAGAACAAACCCAGTAATCAGCGAATAACAAAAGATAGTTAAAAAAAAAAAAAAAAGGAAAAAGAAGTTAAAAGATAGGAGCTTATTAAAATGGGTATTTAAAAGGAAAAAAAAAATGAAAATACCGGAACAGAGCCACCACGTTCACCAGGAATTTGATCTAGAAAGGACCAATCGACACGAGCCACATGGTCGATGAGGGCGCCTGGTTGGAGTCCCAGTATAACAGGAGCCTTGGCCTCAAGCAGAACCCGCCTCTCCCCATTCTTTACCAAGGTTTCTGCTCCCATAGTTATGGTGTCAATCTCGCTCAAATAATCTTTTAAGCCTCCCAGGCCTCTTGAAGTGGCCTTTACTCTCAAGTGTCACGGAATTTGCAATGAATATATAGTAGTAATTAGTTCCATAATATAGGCAGAGGACTGAACACGCTTAGTCAGCACTGCCACTTCAACCCCTTTATTCCACTAGTGTTTATTTAACTCTTTTAACCTAAAAATGGGCCTTTCGGCCCCAAGAATGGTATGGATTCCTTGAATCGTGATTAGGGCAGCCCTAAAAATGTAGTAGTAAGGTTTTATTCGTCTTACGGGTTATTGTGCTTTATTTTTTTTCTTGGCTTCGTCGGTTCATAGTAATAATTGAAATGAATGAACTAATCCAACGGAAATTTCGAGGTTCTTTTTCTTGTTAGTAATTAGTAAACGTTTACTTGAACTTGACTTCTTATGTAATAAGATGTCGGTCCAATAGTTTTCATTGTCTTTTTGTTGTTCCGGGGGGGAGCGTCTAAAATTGGTTAGATTTGGCAGCTCTTTTCTGAAGAAAAAACATTGCATTGATCCTTTTATCAGAAACAAATTTTGACGAATGAGGATCAAAACTGGACAGGAATCATTACTGTCAATGAAATTAAGGTTCGACGACTTTGTACTCAAATTATCAAAACAACTTCACAAATCAAAATTATTATTGTTTTTGGTTGCCAAGATTCCAATGCTTGCAGCATTTCATGGAAACTCATGCACATATTGGCCATTTCTATAACCATATAAAGGAAGAGATGGCAGACGTCGAAGATTTAATGTTCAAAATTTAAAATTATTATTATTGAATGATCGCACGAACAAATTGAATTAAATCTTAGATTCTATGTTTACTTATACATTTTGCAAACTCTATATATAATAATAGTAAAAGAGATTATATGAAATTTTAGATACAAATATTATGGAGATAAGTGATAACCAAAGTCTAATTAGCACCAAAAGAAAAAAAAAAAAACATTGGAATTTTTTTCCATATTTGATTAAATGAAAGATCGATATGAGAAATGTGAACCTTGCAGTTTGTACTGTGGGCTGTGTGGCATTGCGGCTTGTCCCTTGTCCTACCTTATGTATATACATATATATAATTTATATTTATAGTAAAAAGAAAACAATAATTGCATGGATGGAAAGGAATTGTGGGGAGCGAAAGGCTGAAAGACAAGAAAAGAATGGCCGTATGGGCGTTTACTTCCATTGCACTCTTCAAATATCCTTGAATCAATCAATTAATCATGCACCCCAGCCGAAAGGTAATAACCATTTGGGTATAGCTTTCCGCAACACTAGGAGTAGAGCCTAGCTTTAAAATATTAGCATTTTCAGGGCATCATCAGCCGTGACAATAATGCTTTCCTTCTATTGTTTTAAGCACGAATACCATACAATTTTATCATGTAAATATTAAAAATATTTAATTATTAATTTTTGAAATTTAATTAAAAATCATACTTATATTTAAAAAAATATTTGGATGAATTTGAATTTTACTATTCAATTATTTTTACTATTGTTGAATTGAGCTTAAATAAATATAAACAAATAGTAATACCATATATAAATTTGATTGGATCCATAATAAATACCAGTGTTAAGAAAAGAGCCAAAGATTACGGGAGCACCAAACAGATTTAATTATGATGAAGGCAATCTGTATCAGATTTGGACGATTTGAGAAGAGCGACGCTTTTCTGCTAAGGAAAAAGGAAAAAGAAAAGAAAGAGCGACCTTTTCTTTTGGCCTCACCAATCAGAAAGCCTGCTGAAATTACGGGGAAAGGGGAATTGTATGTTGGCCTTTAGACTTTACCTTTAACTATTGGAAAAAAAAAAAAAAGAAAGATTCAATCATTTGCATTTTTTTATTAAGGATTAAACACTAATTAACTAGACGAGCGTTAGAGTCTAGGTTTAAGAATTTTCATACATGGGCTAGTTCCAAAATACGAAGAAAAAAATAATTTTATAAATAACAAAATTCTACGACTTAAAATATGAATATATTAAAATTTATATAATATAAATTATTAATTTATAAAAAAATATATATAAATATAACTAAACATGTGCACGGATTCTAGTTTTGTCTCAAAATTTTCCAGCCCTCAGAGGTCATTTCTTTCATGCCCCAAATATTAAAAGTTGAATAAGTTAAAGAACCCTGGGCTTTGTCCCACAAGTGTTCCATCGGAGCCTTCTTTACCTCTGAGACCCAGAAAAAGTACAGGCAGGCCAGTGGCTTCATAATTAGCAATGATAAAGCCCCTTTCCAACTTCCTGGTTTCTTTGATTCCCTCTCAAGTCCAATCCATGTGATGAAACATAGTTGCACCAACTGTCCACAACCGAGGATGCTTTGGACACGCGTATTAGATATGAGTATTTCAGAAAAAAAAATACAAAAATCAAAGTAACATAAATGTTGGGTACAAGGAAGTACATCGGACATCAAAATACATTCTACCGGTCATGAAATGGGTCTCCTAGTAACCATACAAAGAGTAGAGCTTAAAGTTTAAACGAAGCCATGATTCTGTCCTAAAACATGTCCGGTATTATTGGGAAATAAATCATCCCTCTGCCATGTCCTTGCACATCACAACAAATATTCCTTTATGCCAAACCTCAAGGCTAGAAAGCAAACAAAGTATAGCTTGTGAAAAAAAGATCATTTTTTAGGAGACTTCTGTTCTTTATCTGGTAGGACATTATCTGGAAGAATTAGTTCTGGGGGAGTTTCACGTAAGATGCCCAGCATTGAGTCATACTCCTCATCCCTACGAGCAAACTTCTTGCGGAGAACTTTCTCAAATTCAATTTTGTCCAAGGGCTTTGCATTCTCAGCTGCATGTACCTGTGCAAGGTCGGCATAATTGGTAGCTGATTGAGAAATAAATGATATCTCTTCATCAGTTAGCTTCCTCAGGAACTTCGCTGGATTGCCTCCCCACACCTGTTACAAACCAATACAGATTGAACACGAACATCATCTAAAGAAAAATTTTAAGTATTTCTTTTAAGCACCCTACGGCTCAAAATATTAATGAAAGCCGTAGAACCATATGTTATATTAGTCGCCAACAAGAAACATCACACCTATTTTATCTTTATGTTGTCTGAACTTAAGTATATATTTTTAATTTCATTTTATGTTTTCAGACTTCAAAAGCATGTTTTAAGTTTTTTTTTTTTTTTATTCATACATTATAGCATAAGAAATGAAAGTGCCTTTGACAAACAGATAAATCAGTAAGTTCATCAAAGATATTTGATGATATGGCCATTAGAAGAAAGTCCAAGAAATAGTGTTTACAGTACCTCCCCGGTCGGGATCCTTGTATTTTGTCTCACAAGGGCTCCAGCAGCAACCATAGCATGTTTCTCCACAACTACACCATCAAGAAGTGTTGCTGCCATGCCGACAAATGCTTCATCCTCAACCGTACAGCCATGTAAAACAGCACTATGACCTGTTCATTTCAAAGTTTCAATAATAGACTACAAATAGAAGGAACATTTTATCAGGTTAATTCACATGAAATTTATGGCCAGTGCCATTTTACTCACCAACAGTGACATTGTCCCCAATGATGGTTGGCAGCACTTTCCCACTCAGATTAGACTTTGCAACATGTACAAGGGAGTTGTCTTGTATATTAGTTCCAGATCCAACACTAATGCTGTTGACATCCCCTGTTCAGAGAAAATCCCAGGAATGATTATCAGCAAAATAATGTCAAATAGCCCAAATCCATACAAATACAACTTAATTTTGTTGAAAAATTTCAGATTGGACAAGAAAATTATAGCTTGCTGTACACGGTGCGGTTGAAAGATACTGGGGTGGGGTGCTGATCTCAGAAGTGTTCCTCTTCCTCAAGCATGGTACCGAATATCAAAAAATACTCTTATGCTTTAGATAGCATTATAAAAGGGGAAATTTTTCTATGATTTGTTTAGGAGAGATGCCCTAACCCTGCATTGTACAAAATAGGGTTTTGCTAAGTGGCATGATGCCCACACATGCAAATCAATTTTCAAATTCCTTCTTAGAACAATGCGGAGCTCGGTCACACACGTGGTGCAGGGCTGCAGGCATTAAACCTACCACGACATTTCTTCATGCACGAACCAAGAACTTAATCATTTTAAATGACTTTAAAGTAGAATCCAAATATTCTATCTTCATAATATAAATAAACAGTTCCACTTTATTGTTAAGAAGAAGAATGATAAATAGTAGTAACAGTAGGCCTGTTCTACAGTGGAATAAGTTTTAAATCTTATGTTGTTTGGTTTGTTCTTAAGTTTTAAGAAACTAGTCGAGTTGGGTAGACATGAATCAGAAGGAGGATAAGGAGCAAATTAGAAGCATCCTGCTTGTATGAATCAATAAATTGTTTAGGCAAGCTTAAAAGTTAAGGAATTAATTAGGAAGACAATATCTTACATCATCAAGAGATAATAAAATAAATATAAAACCAACAATTAAAGTTTGAAACTACTAGTTAAAGTTACAAGCTACACCCTGAAAAGCAATTGTCAATGTTGAAATAAGTTATTTCCCTCATCAAAACAAGCCACTTTCCTCTAGATCAAGTAACGAACATACACATTCACTAAAGTTAAAACGTTCTGAATATGTGCAGAGATAATGAACTGAAGTTTACTATCTTTATTCACATAGTTTTTGACATAAAACACACTGAATAAAAGGCAATGCAGTATTATCAATAATAGTAACTATTTGTTTCTTATGTCACCATCTAAAATCAACTAGCATAACCCGAAACCTTTTATATGCTAATTTGTAAACATGAAGTTGGATACTGCCCTTTCTTGAATAATTTTAGTTAGACTTATACAATTTAGTCATCAAACAAAAACACCAAATTGTGTGTATAAGCAAGGATCTTACCCCTTAAAACACATCCATACCAAATAGATGATCCTCTTCCCACCTGAACATCGCCAATTACAGACGCACTCGGGGCCACAAATGCATCCTTGTCAACCACAGGAGCTTTATCAAATATGTTCATCAGAGTCCGATGCCTAGAAACTAAGAAAAGAAGAATACCGTTGACTCATAGTCAGATATCGTAAAGCAAGCTAAAGCAACATAGACCAAATCCCATTCTTTGAACGCAAAACGCAATGATAACAAATAAAAGTAAAATGTAGCCACATTTCCACATAAAGTAGAAAAATAAACAACCAATTAACCAGTAAAATTAGCTAAACAAGGCCAGTGAAGAATTTTTGGGAGGAAAAAAAATACCCTAAGTTTATCGCACATAACTAGACTTTATGATTTACATAGAGCAAGCTAATAGTTAAAGAACAAGATCAAAAAAACATTTTAGCTATATCCTTATTTAAGTTGGCATTAGCAGAGGGAAAAGTTCACCAATATAAGTTGAAGATTGAAAAGAAAAGAATTGGAGAAATGGATAAAACTCACGTTGCTCTTGAAACAAGTAGTTGCCTTGGAGGCGGCAGCCGAGGCGATCGATGGCCTGGCCGGTCTCGCGAATCCAAAATCCGATGGTGTATATGGCTTTCCCTAGTGTTCCCATCTTCAGCTTTTTTTTTTTTTGGTTAAGAAAAGTTCTGATCGGTGAATTTGCAGTGAGCTCGGAATTTACCAGATCGGAAAACAAAGCTGCAAATCGAGAAATGATGCTTCTAGTGGACTTTGGGCCTCACTCAACAACTGGGTTTTCCATCCTGGGTCTGACCGAGTCTGCTAATATGAGTTGAGTCTTGACTCTCGAGTAATAGCCCAATAGCAATAGATCGAAGTCAACATATATACATTCATATATATACACACATATATATATATATATATATTGGATAATTGATTGAAGTCAATATTATCATATAGAGAGGCACCAATTTCTATTAATATAAAATTAATTAATTTAATATATTTTATAAATTTTTAAATAATTAATAATTTAACAAATAAATCGTTGAATGTAGTAATTTACTTATTGAATACATAAAATTTTTAATCGATATATCTTATATCAGGTTAAAAATATTTTAAACATTAAATATATAAAAAAGATACATTGAGAATACTATCATTTTTATATATTTAATGTTCGGAATATTTCTATAATAAAAAATTGATCAATTATTTTTAAATTACTCAAACTTTAATATTTACAATCTACAAAAATAAAGCATGAAATACAACAATCAAACTAAATAAATATAAATCGTATAAAAATTATAAAAAAATATGTAAAATTGAATTAAATTTGTATTAGAATAAATGAATCTCTCCTTTGATTTTTTTTTAAATGTACTGTATCTAATCTTGTAATATAAACAAATAAAGAGAAATGAGCCTCTCCATTTTCAGACTTCGAAATTAAAACAAAAAAGGATAAAAGACTTTTTTTTTTTTATCACCAAACCACAAAAAGCCTAAGACAGCAGTAAAATGAAATATAATTCTAAACATAAACTGATTAAAGCCTAAAAAGAAATTCAATTTAGTGAAGATAAAAGAGAATCCATTAGGAAGGCTTTCTGCATGGCCTTCTTGATGACTTCCTTTTCTGTATTTTTTTTTTCCTTTTTTGTTACGCCCAAGCAGCTGGATCTTCTTACATGTAGGATATTTGCCGAATTCACGACTGTCTGTCTAGCAGGTCCAACATTAAAAAGACAAATGATTCACATTATCAAAAAGCTCCCGGCACAGTCAACAAACAGATATAAACAGTCCGACGCTGTTCCGCGGTAAAAGAAACCTATACATACCGAAATCCTACCAATGTAAACATTGGTTTTGGTCTTTGGTCGATGGTGTAAAGAAGGGTTGACCAAGGCCAGTGTTAAATTGCCATTAGTCATCAGGAAAGGTCCCAGGAATCTCTCTTTGTCTTTAAAGCTTTAAATTATGTTAAGTTGTCAATCATCAGATTCTCATCAATGGGCAGTTGTAAACTGAATGCAAGGGCAGCCTACAGAAAAATTGACTTAAAGGGGATGATGTCAAAGTGCCAGATGGATGCGTAATCATGTCTTAAAACAACTCTCGAACAACTGAACCCCAGTAATCTTCATAAGTTTGTTGTCTGTACTTGACTTTTGATTAGTTTAAGAATACAAAAAATTACAATTTGAATATTATAATAATTTCTATAATAACATTTGTTCCTTAAAGATGGCCAGCTAATTTGTTGAAGGTTTCATGCTTGTCTCTCTTTCCCTCGCTATCTCTCCCCTCTCAAAAAGCTTCCATTAAAGCTCTGCAACAACTGATCAAAACTGAAATCAGTATTTTTTTTTTCCCCCTGGAAAAAATTAGTGGAAGAACCTTTGTCGTGATATTCTCCTTCTGGGCTGCTCTTACAATTATTACTCCTACCCTTGTTCTCTGGTCAGAATCCTCCAAACACAGCTTCGATTTAAATGGTAAGTGCTGAATCTAACTCTTCATTTTCTTGACGTATTTATATTCAACATCCATGTCCCAACATATTCTGATATAGGTGCAGGATGCAATCCTCGTATGTCATCAAATATATAAAAAAAAATTAAGTATAGCATATGCTAGTGTTAAATACTTGCCTGAGTTTGAGCAACATAATATATACGTATTTTTCTATGTTTTATGGACTTTTTTTGTTCTATATTTTGCAGTTCAGAAAACATAGGGGATAAAGGACAGGAAAATGATTGGATATGGAGTGAAACAAGTAAGCAATGAAACCATAGCTTCGACTCAATTGGAAGCAGCAGCAGCAGCAGCCACAACTTAGCACCAGAATTGAAGCTGGCTTCAGGAATTTGAAAGTCATGTCAATGAAGTATTTCGAAAAGCAATGGGATTGTTGATAAGCGTTAGCTAAATTCAAGTATAAACATTCCAAGAAAAGTGTAGGTTTTTACAAGTCAACGTTTTCCCTGATACATGAATCAAATCCTTTGATACAAAAACTCAAATTCATCAGGTTAAGGTTTTTCAATTCAGCAAGAACACATAAAAGAAGAAAAGAAGGCAAACTTTTAGATATCTTAAACTTGTACACAAAAACCGACTGCACAAAAACTTACATCAAATTTATTTATTTATTTTAAAAATGTTTCTTTCCTCTGAAAGTTGATTAGTAGAGATAGATGAAAAAACTGGGTAGAGTAGGTGAAGGAAAAAAGGCTTAATTTTAATGAGGGATTTTTACGTTAGACAAGTAAAGACTTTGCAAGCAGTAACTTTGTCTGCTGAATGTGATTCAATTCATTTTTATGGGACTTGAAAAGCATACTGTATGATTACTGGTTTTTTTTTTTTTAAGGGTGTTTGACAGTTTCATTTACAGGAGGAGTTCCCGAGCTGACTTTGTTATAGTGTGAATTTTTCCGAGTCTGCTAGAACAAGGTTAGTTGAGGAATCTGACAGATTGATTTGTAAGTTCTAACTAGTGCAGTGTTCTTCTTACAAGATAAAATGAATTACTCACACCTACAGGTTTAATTAACCACAATCTAGTAATTCATGTGTTCGGTTGATTAGACCAAAATAGAGGGTGATAACTCAACTCTGCATACTCAAGAATATTTTTAGTCCTGGTACTCGTTATCTTTTTGTTGATGTTTTCTAGGAAAGGAAGCTGGTGAACTCGCTAAACTGTATGGAACTGGGTGAATTAGTCCTGTGGAAAACACAGAAAGGATCGGGCGGACACCAGAGTTTGAGTTCCGTGAGAAAACGTCAACAACTTTTGATTCAAATTCAATGCTAATATGGAAATTACATAAGCAAGTAGACAAATAGCCGCTCTTCATGCTATATAGTAATTTAGACCAGCATGGTTCACATCATGTTGAAAGATAACATGAAACTTATGATAGTTTCTCAATTATTATTACTAGTATTAGTATAATAACAAAGAGCTTTGATTCGTTTCTTTCTCAAACAAAACGGCTGAGGTATTCTTCCACAGTGGTATATTTCACATCAGGGTATAGCTCTGAAGCCTCGAATCCAAATGACGGTTCAATCTCAAAGTTGGTGTGATCACCCTTCACAAAGATTGAGTGACTGAATGCCAATACAACATTGATTGGAGTTGGAGCCTCTGCAAGAATTGTTGAAAACCAAACAACACCAATTAGCCTTCACATTTAAAAATAAAATAACAATAACAACAATAGCCAAAGAACAAATTGGTTTGAACTGCAAGTCAGAAAGAATATATCCAACAGGAAGTTTAATTAACAGTACTTTTGATTTTTTTTTTTTTGGAAAAAAAAGGGGATTTCACCTTGGATCTGTTTGAGAAGTTGGTCCTCAGAAACATATGTTTTCTCAAGGGTTTTGCCAATCAATTTCTCCCACAGGGCAACAACCTCATTAAAGGAGTAGATGTTTTTAGGGGGCCTGATGTATAGGATCTTGTTTAATGTTCTGGGGTCATCAACAGCTTTGATTGTGTATGTGCCGATATCACCTTCGTAGTTGAAAACAGCTGCAAACAGAATAGGATGCAAATAATGATTATTAAATGCTTAGTTTAATCTCTATAACTAAGCCCTTAACTGTTGTAATCAAGTCTTCAGATGCTCTATTTTACTTACATAATAAAAAGGATTTAAGTTTCATTTGTCCCTCTTTTTTTTTTTCTTTCTAATTCACTAAAACCATTAGATGGAATGAAGAATTTGAAAATAACTGTAAATAGTGAAACATATCACCTTCCATTGGATAGAATGCATCTATCATCTATGGATGGTTTACGGCTTCCTTCTGCTAAAATACTTGAAATCGAAAAGAACTGATATTAATGAGCTAATAAAAACTATTTACCTTTAGGATTTCCATCGCCTAGGATAACCACCTTATCTCTTGGGGGAGCAGTGGCTCCTGCCTGGGACAAAGTAGGAAGAAAATAGCCTGCAAAGCAGTTACTGGACACATAAGTGTAAGGGATTCCCTCGGCCTCAATAGCACGGCGGATTCGAGCCTTGGTTGCGAACACTGATTTCGCTGGCTCAACGGCATGAACGCGGTCCACATCGTTTCCGAATTCCGACGGGAAAAACCTCTGATCAAACAAATTAAAAACCATTAGAATGGAATGAGGAACTTCAAAATAACTGCACTCTTGCTCGTTATTACCTTTTTTTGTAAATACAAATGGTATTCCAAATTAATTAGTCTCGTCCACCAAAACAACAGCAATCTGCTAAGCGCATGCAAATTTCTTTAGTCCAAGGCCATCACATGTGATTAATTGTACTATATATATTTACAGCCATGTAATCTGTGCTACCAGAGGTCTGTAAATATTCTTCACCATTGGCAATCTCATCTAACCAGCACATGGATTTTCCACTCCAAATTGGCCCGAAACCATGATTTATCTTTGAAATGTTTATGCCACAATCTGAACTAAATTTCCAGTTACGTGGTGTCAGTATTCCATGTGCACCACTTTAGTCTTACTCCGATCAGAAATTACAGCCATTGATATGCAATTCTCTCTTTTCTTACAGTCAGTTAACACAAAGTCCAAAACTTCTAATTGAACTCAAAACTTTCGATACACAAAATTTAACATGAATGACAATGACTTCAGCTTATTTCATTTACGGTGATGTCACATATGCTACATACAATGTTGCTCCGACTATTCATTTTTTTTGTAGTATCCATGCTTGACATGTAGGTCTGATATATTTTTGGACATGAACGTGAGGATATCACTCCTCAAGGATCCCCCAAATTCATGAAAAAACATAAAAAAAGTGAACACACACATCCTTATATCTGACAATCACACCTAAGTCTATGTAACGTAGGCTAAAGATCAAAGACCACTAAACAATTGCCTGATACGTATACATCAGAATAATCTTATTCATACGTTCGCAGACTCACAGGTAAGTTAATTCTACACGATTAACAATTTGAGTAAATTATCTGGGAAACGCTAACCTTCACATTCCCAGCTTCTTTAATGGCACTAATGATCTTAACTTGATCTGCTAATTGCATTTGACCTACGGCAGATATCACCACATCAACTTGCTTTATTGCCTTAACCAGACTCTCATGATCGTAAAGATCCCCCTGCATGCCCACAAAACATCACAAAGTAACAAAATAAGAGCACCACCAGAAGAATTTCACAGCTCTGAATGAACAGTCATGTTCACAAAGAACCGAAACATACTTACATACAACAACTGGACCCCTAAGTTCTTGAAATTCTCAATAAGCTTTCCCTTAACAGGATCAGAAACCGAACTCTCTCTTACTAAAGCAAAAGTGGGATGACCCTCTTTTGAACTGGCTTCAACGATGAACTTTCCGATGTATCCAGTGCCTCCAATGATCAGAACCTTGCTCTTTCCAGCCATCGAAGACTGCTTCAGCTACAGAAACAAGAACCTAGTGAGAAGCAATAGTTGGTAAAGAAAGGTTCTGGATTATGTTCTTGTAATGGAGTTTAACTTTAAAAGCCAAATAGAGCACCATTTATGGATGAAATGAGGGGGGAAAGTGACAAGGATAGGCTTGCTTAATTAGGCAGAGTGTGGTTGGTTCGATGATTTTCAGGTTTTATGACTAGTTAAGCACCACAAATTTTTATTCTCAACGGTGAAGGCTAACATGGGATTGAATTAGTAGTTTTTGGAAAAAGCGAACATTGATATTTCACTTAAAAGCGCCGTAGAAAAGTTGCAGCTCAAGATAAAACAAATGGGAAAAAAACCAGAACATGTAATTTGACATTCTGGACGACTCGTGAACGTGGTAATTTGGTCAAAGTGCCTCTAACATGAACGGCCCAGACTCAACCCAAAGTCCAAATCAAGTTGGGTGCGAGAAGATATTTTTCGGCTTTGAAAAGGTACCACATAAAAGAAAGTTGAAAGGGTTGCTGGGAAATTTGTACTTGACCTCTCGAATTTAATTTTTTTTAAATTTAATAATTTTAAATATAATATA
>JBBYHO010000010.1:13449152-13460456 GCA_038382025.1 Adansonia gregorii | reverse complement strand
GAGCTGACAACTTCATATATCAATTAGAGGCGGCAGGATTTTCCAGAAATTCCATGAATTAAAATCCTCCTGTAATCAATAGAAATAAAGAAGCAAACCGAGAAAAAGATGAGACACCCCAAAAAGAAATAAATAAAACTTTTAAAAAATTAGACATAATATGAGACCTGACCTGGCATGATATATGCCACCAACGTGAAGATTAGAAAATCTAGAAGAACTCGGGGGAAAATCGGATCTCTATCATAGAACCAGAATTAAAACATTCAGCCTAGTTGCCTTTGCAACCATGTTTTCGGAACAGAGATATCCACAAGAGGTCCCGGTCATACTAAGTTCGAAGTCATAGTTTATGGCTTTGGAAACGAGCTCCATATTGTAAGTTATAAATGGACAAGAAAAGGTAACGAAACCTGCTCAGAGGAGGCCATTGGTGGAAACATGTCATGAACAAGAGCATGAAGGGAACTATAAGATTTTGTGTCAATGCGTCGGTTCACAACAACCTCACCCTGCAAACTTGAAACCATTAGAAGAGAAGTTTGGTACAGTAACACATTACAAGCATTTTGTAGCCTTCCTTTAAGCATGAAAGACATAGATAGATTTCCTTCAGATTAATGATGAAGATTTTCCCTTTTGGGATTCCGACCTTAAGATAGCTGATTTCATCGTTGTCTCAATTCCCAAAACCAGCATAGAACGGATTGCAATCAGATGGAAACAACGCCTTTATATCCTATAAGTCAAAACATATAAAAGACCATTAAAATGTTCCGAATTTAAGACATACCTATCATCTACCTATCTTCATTGAAAATCTTTTGAATCTCTACATGTAATACATATTATTAACTTTTAAGACCGACTGAAATCACAAGGACGAGTTTTGAGCTCAAGATTTGTAATAACATAAAAATTTGTATTATAACTCAACAATCAAAATCTCACTTTGCTGAGAAGGGGAATAAAGTAAGACATCCCTCAAAACTCTGTAAATTCCTGAGACAACCCATTGGGATATATAGAAAAAATTGAAGTGCTAGAAATAATCATAATTTGTATATCAGCAAAAATGTTGGAGCAGAGAACTAACATCTAAGCACGAAATCTTGAGCTCGTGAGGAGCTCTCCTAATAACTGAGAATAATATGGGATGTTTCAGTGCAATTAATGTTGTTTAGAGATATCTGTTGGGGTCTGCGAGGAAGAGATAGATAAGAACAGATATCTAGAAAACTCTAATACGCTCCAAGTCAGAAACAATTACATATTAACTGCAGATGTGAAGCATGCTTAAACCTTTGATTTGAATTTCAAAGCAGTCATGCATAGGCGGCTTTTAATTTCTTCATAAAAGGCACATATAGCAATCACAAACGAAATAGAATAGAACAAGCTTTCATTTAATTTATTGCAGCTCAAGGTGATAGAACTAGACTTTGATTTATCATGTTGTAATTGCATGTTTCATGCATCCACTTACAAAGGTACAGCGACGGCTTCTCATCTTAGTTATTGCAGAAATGTCATAAATCTCTCCAGGGGTTTAACGTAATGGTGTAAGATGATTTAATAGCCTCGAGATAATGCACCATGTCCTTACGGATACAACTTTAAGGGAACGTAAAAGGAAGCATTTGCCTTATCCTGCACAAGGTTGGCAATTTAGACACTCATATGCCACATTTTTCTTAATCTAATGCATGGAAGAACATAACTAATGTCCTACTTAGACTATGTAATGCATGATTCATGCAACAAAGCCTAAAGGATAAAATGATAGGAGCAAATTAAAGTGGTATATGTTGCAAAAGGAAAGCAAGACCAGAACAACAATCACATATCTTGCATATGAAATGCAACACCAGAAAACTGTCTTAGTAGGTCCCGAAATGCAAGACAGTTACCTTCTCGATATAGGGATGGAAAAAGCCCGTCAGGGGAAATAACAATCGGCCCATCTGGTAAAGCCTTAACATCCTACAGATATGAAGAAATGTTCGTTAAACAGTTTCTCCTTTTTATGTGCAATGGTGGTAAGTTAAACAAAGAACAAAGACAAGAAGAATTTTTTGAATTTCTTGATTCTCAACGGTGGAAAGCATCAAACTAGCGTAAGTTAACTGCTTAAGGTTGATTAAAAATTGCCTAGCGAGACATGCCTGGGACATTGCACGTGCACTAAGAAAAAGCAATTGATAGCCATTTTCCTGCAATATAGAAGAAGAATTTTGATCCATTGAAGATATTAACAGCATTATTCCTATTCAGGCATTAAAGTCCATATGAAATCTAGAAATGTTTTATTCCTTATAAAATCCCAATAAAGGGCTTTCACTAAGATCGCATGTGGTTCATGAACCAATGGGTTTTTGGTTGTGCAAGAAGGAATAAAGGATCGTGACCTGCAAATTAAAATGTGGGATGAAAAGAACCTACCTTAATAGCTGAAAATAAATGAGCAAAACCTGTTTGCGACCAATCCATCCCAACCAAAGGCATGAACTGACTTAGAACATCAGATCTGTAACAATAACTTAAGATTAGGATAGCTAGAAATGACCAAAAGAAGCCTTGTCTGAAGGGTATTATGAACTTAAGAAAGACACAGATTATAAAAGAAACCTACGGTAAAAATTTCAATGAGCAATTCAGGTTCTGCAATGCTAGCTGTCTCCAATGCCTTGTGGGCCAAAAGTAGAACCATGAAAAACAAGCAGAATTCATTTTGAGAAATGATTGACTGAAATAAAGAACAATGGAAAAATGCGAGTAGCCATAAAACTCGAACTCCAAGAAAATAAGTTTCCAATGACTGAAATGTCAGAAGTATGGACAGCTTGAAATCTAAACTCTCGCCACTTTCTTGGGCTATCAAAGCTAGCATTCTGCAGAACTTTTTTCTTGTGCACCACGCTTATCTTATAACCAAATCATCAATTTCTCGCTCTCGGTTTCACCATGTCCAACTGATTAGCATCCATATCTATGTTTTTGTCTTTCTGTTGCATGTGCTTGTTTCTCATGCGGTTACCCAAAACTCAGCCCATCTAAATCAACTGTGACCAACCTTTACCACCTAGGCTGAGCAATACCTCATAAAGCTAGTAAAATTTTAATTACCAATTTAATATTATACCCATTATAATATGAAGCATGTATTGAAGCATTATTTGCAGTATGTGACTGTTAACTAAAACTGACATTTAATTTTGAGAAAGAGAACTTAATAGCATGGCATGAGCTTTAACTGGTACTCAATCTGAAACGTGAAGTAGCATAACAGGGTGCTCTGCATTAGCAAATCTGAGAAACATCCCTACTTTGTAATTGTCCCATCAACATAGGCGTGCTCCATTTCCACAAATAGATTCTGGCATCAACCCGTTTAGTACATGAATTTGTGTCAGCACATTCAGACAACAGGTGATAAATAAGAAATTAGCTTAACAACAAAAAATTAAATAAGAAATAAAAAAGAATATGTAACTTAAAGTGAGAATTCAACAAAAAGGACCTGCTGCTTCCCTAACATAACGGTGGAAAATGTAAAGGTTATATGATTCATCCCATCCTTTAGATTCAACGATGCCAGCTGTTCAGAGGTTGGAGTGATTGCTCCGATCTGTTGAGATGTGATTCAAAGGTTGTTACCAAGCTAGTGGGGTCATGGGTTGTTTGTAGTTAAAAGTTTATTTTAGTTAAATATGCAGTGAGTATTGTTGTTAATAATATACTAGTGGTTGGAGTGGAATTATGTAGTGGGTATTGTTGTTAATATGCTAATGATTTTAGTGACCTTTGTTAGTGACGGAGTGATCCGAAAGCTTTAGTTTGTTTCGATGTAGCTTATATATATAGGCACTTTACATTTTTTTTTAATCAGTCGTTAAGTTATAAAAAGTTTTATTTCTATCGGGCTGTGTTGTCTCTTTCTTGTTATCTTTTCATAACATCCTCGACTTTTCTACGAAGTTTTCCAGATCAGCTGATAAATTCTCCTGAACAAACTTGTCAGGATTTAAATATGACTCATTACTCACATTGCATAAACCATTTATTTCTTCACGTTCTGTACGAATTGAAGGATAAAGATCTTTATTTATACACTCTGGCTCATGAAATTTGAATTCATCAAGGTCATTGAGAAAGAATTGTTCATCCTCTGAACTTTCTGATGGTGGAACACTTCTCATCGGGTCACTATCACCATAAAAGCTTTGAGAATCATCAACAGACTCCAAAGAAGGATGGAGAATATTCCTGGTATTTTTCTCGTCTTCAAATTGATCACCTAAATCACAGACGGTGGAAATGGCGTGAATGCTATGTGATTTCTTTTCTTCCAAACCAATTATAGGGTCAACACTGACCATAGGATTCTGACATTTGTAATGCCCCTTCAGAATCCAACTCCATGTCCTCCACTTGCTTGAGAACTGAAACCTGATGAAAACCATCTACTACGTCAGTTCAGAAAGATTTTTTTTAATTATCAAAAGAATATTTTTCAAAGAGAAAACTTAGGTTCAATATCATTTCTAATGAAGGTCAAACCAATTTTGTTGGCTTCAAAAGAGTAATGCAACATCAAATAAGTTGCAAAGGTTCCTATCCTTAAAAAAATCGTATTTTTGTTAAAAATGTCTCTTGCAACTAAATGAAACATTTTGGATGAAATTTGACCTCTGGCATTAGCTCAGTTGTTCTAGCCAATGATTCAGTAGGAACATGCACTTTCCCATTTCCTACATCAGAAAGGCAAAGTGTTTGATGAGTTTGTTCATTGGAACCATCCGACGTTATTACTGAGCTCTCTGATGTTTCGAAGTTAACAAAAGATTGAATACTCTCTGAAACAGTCTCTTTATTGAAAACTTCACAGACCGGTAAAACAACATTCCTGTCCTTATCAGCCGGTTCTTCGTCAAATTGCTTGTCCATACATGCTTCAAGCTTATATTGACTTTGCAGATGAGGACCTATCTCATTCTCATCGTGATCAGACTTCCCAACACTATGACCATCGATAGTTCCTGAAATATTGGCTATTGCTTTGCATTTCTCTTCCACAAAATCTTCACATGATAAGGCATTTTCAACAATTTTTTGCCCGGAGCTTACGCAAGACACTTGTACGCCAGCTTCCTCAACGAAATACCCTAACAGCTGATCTTTTGCTTGTTGCAAAAGTCAGTTTGCCCTAGTAATGTCTGGCGACCTATACTATTTTCATCCTTATCATGTACAGTAGATTGAAACTGATTTTCTTCATCATTATTCTTTTCCTCCTTGTCATGTATAGAAGAGAGTCTGTGTATCCTCTTCGGAAACTCTATCATCAGATGCATCCTTTGTAGAAGAAAATTGGGAGGCATTATTATTTGATCTATTAGGGGCGAGATTGGTGGAACACCTCACCTCCAACAGGTAAGCATTATTCTCAGCACGCTCCAATGAATCTAAACCCATTACATCGGCACCTTCCTCCTTTGCCGATCTCTGTCCCAAAACAAATCCAAATATCCGCGACCCTCGGGAACTAGTCCTAGCCACAATCTTCCCATTGCTCGCTTCAACCATGGAATTGTTTATTCTTGGTTTTTTTTTTTTTTTTACATAAAATGTTTAACGAAGTTATTGCTGAGCAAGAAAAAATTTACCGCAGTTGGTGTTTATTAAAGCTCCTTGTTCTGAAAGAATCAGGATTTTCAGGTGTGATTGCGTGTGCGTGTGTCGAGACTCAAACCGTGTGACATTTGAATCCGAAAATATACTTTTTTTCAAGTCAAATAGCAGCCTCCACGCCCTACAAGCTAGAAGCCTCCCGGGGCCCTGGACAAGCAAAGCAGCACGTGGTCCAAGAGGTTCCTGCGCTACAGCATGCAAGGCAGCTTGAGTCTTGAGCCGTGACACGTGCACGGAGGTTGAAATGTGAAAGAGGATCTGCTGGCTCTATATTTGAACCCATTTTTCTTGCTTGAAAGAGTAATTACCAGATTTAACCCCCCATCCCCCCACTTCCAATTAAAACAAACGAGCCGAGAGAAGGATTATTTTAGCTTAATCGGATCAGCAACATTAGATTTTAATACAAGTCTCAAGCATTGGTGTGACAATACGTCCACTATTTACAGCTGTTTTACTGTTGTTGTCTATCATCATGGTTGGCTATAATAGCCCACTTTTGATGTTTTGTTGCAGACAAGATTTTTGCCTTTTGCACGCAGAGCTGCCATTACGAAATACATGAGATTGCTGTAATTTTAGTTTCTGTCTCGTGACAAATTTAAATTAAGTGGTTCTAAATATTTTCACCACCAAGATTCCATTAAAAATGGCCAACAAATTAACGCTTTGAAACGTGTTCTTTTTCCTGTAGTACAGTAATGCTGGTTGGCAATTATCATGAGAGTCATGCCAACTTCACCGGCTCAGATTTGACATTTGCTGTCAGGGATTGGAACTTGGTTACTGCTAGATCTTCATCAAGTGTTTCCATATATAATACTGTTTTCAAATCTGGCTTTTTCGTGAAAATACTGCTTCAGCACTCTCAATCAAATCGTCTACAAGCTTTATTCAGGTACGTTTCGTTTTATATTTCATGAATCATGAATTGAATACAGTCGACCTGCTACTTTATTCCATCGTTTTGGTTCAGAATAAAAAAAAGTACAAAGTAATCTTTCGGGTCAAAATTTATCCAACACTTACCGTCATTGTTTGATACCACGTCTCAGTTTTTTCCCCATGACTTTCAGCTTGAAAGTGGAACTTGTAAATTACTCCAAAGGAACTATCTATGGGATGGTGATTTCATTGAGTTTCGAGGGTCTCCATAGGGAATTTTTTATCCTTGTTGACGACCACCAGATGGCAATCTCAAGCTGAAAAAGTGGGATTTTGAGTGTCAGTAGTTAATCTGTCCAGCCCTTTTTTTTAACTTAATTTTTACCCGAATGGATATAGATAGAGTCCCTGCATGTTTCAGTAAGCTTCGAGAGCACTATCAACACAAGCTGGTCAATTCCAACATCAAAACACAGATTGAACTATAGTAGTCAATGATCTATTTCTTACAGATCAATTTGCCACTTCTAGGACACCTGCTTTCTCCGACATGAGCGTCTTTTATCAGGAAGAGCAGCCCCATCAATCCAAGATCAGATGCAAGTTCCTAGCCACCATTATGAAGGAAACATTTTCCAATTGCCATACGTTCAACGGACGGCTGTCGGATTCAGCTCTAGAGGAAGAAGAATATTCAACAAGTGCCATCCATGATGAATCGGAAGTACTAACCAGTAACTAGCAGCAAAGATGATATATGAACCTTTTTTTTAATTTTTTTTCTGTGGCTATTAATGTTACTGATTTGATGTTCTTTACAGGTAGTTGTTTCTGAAATTCGAAGCCGAGCAATGAAGAAAATGAAGCGAAGGCCAAGTCTATTTGCAGGAAGCTTTTCCAGGGTATTATCTCCATCAACAGTGGAACCTCATATAACATCAAAGCAGGCCAAACGACGTGACAAGGATGATGATGAAGAGGATGAAAGAGATGAATTCTTTTCTATTGGGACTTGTTTCTCATTCTGTTCGAGTGCTATGAGCGGGGAAGCATTTGTATCGGCTAAGACAAACTTTTCCCGTTGTTCAAGCCTAAACAAGGTTGATTTCCCAGAGATTTGGAAGTTTGATTTCCAGAATCTTCGAAGGAGATCAATCATTCAGGAATTCTCTGATTGTGAAGGGTGGCCATTTGGGCTATGCAGGAAGGCTGTATTACTCCCATCTCTGCCCAAATCCCCCTCTGAGTCTTGGTCTTGGCGTAACAAAGGCACCAGATTAGCTAAGACGCCATAAATTTAAGCATGGTCTAATCTCCCAATATATGATCCCTCCTTCGCCTTCTGTTATTCACCGGTGTTAGCAAGTAATTCGTAGGGATTAGGATTGCAAGATTCAAAATATTTTTAGAGAAGCAAAATTCTATGCAATTTAGTAATCTAGGCTTTCTATGAAGTTTTCTCATCGTCTCTCTAAGTTGACTAGCAACCCTCTGCTCAGAGAGGCAAAATGTCTCTCTCGACTCCATCGTTTATGTTTTTTTTCCTTCAGGGAGGTATTTAGATTTACCAATCCCAGTAAAGGAAACAGCTTCGAGGCCCTTCCTCGGAGAAACTTGGTTCTATTTAACATTTTGATGATCGTACCAGAAAACTCCAACATTGCTAAACGAATGCAGCAATATAAGCTTGTTTTGAAAGGACGAGCTGGCAACCATTCCCAAAAGGAACAACATAAGTTCAGATTGGACCATTTGGAAAAGCAAAAAACCATTCGTTTTTCCAGTAAATTATGTCATGCTTGTAATGAAATTGCCTCATCGATTCAGCTCAGGATTGCGTTTTAGTATGCATGGAGATATTTCCTAAGTGCAGTAAATGTCATTCTTTATCGACATTGCCCTTTTTATGTAGGAGTTCAAAGCTTGCATAAATCATCTCATGAAAGAAATATGGTGGAGAAATATTTTCCCACAAAAAAGCATTAAAAAAAAAACATAATGTTAACACTTAGATTTACAGCTGTTGACAAAGATAATCCTTTTATTTAGTTGCCAAGCAACTCCAACCTCAAAGGATTTCCAGGATCTAAAACAGAATGAAGTACACAATGATATTGAACTCTCTTGAAACTATAATGCTAAGCTCTTTGCTCCACATAAGATCCAGAAAGTCCAGAGGTTCCAAGTACAGTAATCTGCAATGAAAGTGACCAAAAGCGTTTAACAAATTTGCCATTGTTTATGGTTCCCAAAATACTTGTATAGGAAGACAAAAGCAAACAGGTATCCGACTTAACACAGTGCTTATGCAAGAATGAGTGCCATTGTCAAATACTAGAAATGCAGCAACGAAAATCTATGGGTCGATTCATCCATTCACTTCCTCGCTTCCCTTATAAAATCTTGGCGGCTGAGGACAGATTGAAAATGGTTACTGTAGGCTTTATGATCTTAACAGGTTAATCTTTGGCCCAGTGTTCTGCTTGTTGTTCCAGAACAGCAGATGATTAGGATTAATCAAGAACAAATAGCAATTTTTACATTTAACCTGACTTGACTACCTTGGTTGTTCTCAAATCTTATTCACCATTACGGCAAGTTAAACCCAATCCTAATTCTCCTGTGTCACATTGAACCATGAATCACATGAAGATGAAATGAAGTACACGACATACAATAAAACCAGGTTATACATCCTCGAGGTAGATCATGTAGTTATAAATGAATTTATAAATGTGGTGCAAATTATTCTAGTACCTTTCCCCACTCAGAACCAAGACCACTACATCTCATCTTTAGATAGATCATCTTTGATCCCAACTCTGTCTCTACCTTCTTTCGCAAATAGGTTTCATCAGGACCAAATGCATCCAAGTAAGTTGTATATCGTTGAAAAACTGTGTTTAGTGCATCTGCAAACTCACTTGACAAAGGCTTTACATTCTTAAAAAAAAAAAAAAAAAAAAAAAAAAAAGAAGAAGAAGAAGATTCAGTTCATCAAACACCAAGAATCGTTAATAATGAGACCAAGAAAAAAAAAATCAGAACCTTATAGATTATAATACCTCTCCACTCACTCCAATGCTGTCATCAAGTTCCATTTTCATGCTCATTAGAACACCACCAAACTCTTCAACTGCTTCAGCAGCACGGAAAACATTTTTCAAAGCTTCCTGGCCAACTTTGTCATCAGTATCTTTGGACAAAGCTTTCTTTGCATCCTGCAAAACTGAGTAAGGAAGTTCATCCCAACTTGCAGCCATTAAGTCCTTAAAAACATTTCGAATTTCAGGGTCTTTTATGACAGGCATATGAGTTACATCTTCACTAAAATAGCGCACGCTTCCTAATCTCAATGTCAAGGAAGACCTGCCACCTGCGTATTTTCACTCACGAATAAAATGCTCGGAACTTGATACAAGTTGGTAACATAAAAAGTTACAACACGCGACACAACAATTCCTAGCAATTGGTAGTAGTTGTTCTAAAAGTAATAGTAAAAAGAGGCATATGAAGCAACTGGAAAAAAATTAGTCTTCACACACTAATTTACTTAGTTGGAGATCTAAAGTGCAGCGTCTCAAATACAATTGTGATTGTGAACTTTTTGGCATGTTTCACTGAATGATAGAAGCAAAAAGTAAACTTTCTCTGTTAGTCTCTTTCAATGCAGCTCAAAAAGATTTGCTATCAGGTCGAAGATTTAAAAAACACGGGAAAAACTCACGTAGCATCCGTGAGAAATTAACATGCTTTATGATAAAAACAATTAAAAAGAAAAAACAGCAAGAACTTATCAAATTCTATGTTAACACAATATCAGAACCCTATGTATTGTCAAGAACTTAAATTCAACCTATAAGGAGTAAAGTTCAAGCCTTGGACTGTTAAGAATAAAAAGGTATAATTTTGAAACCCAAAAACACGATAATAAAGTAATCATTAGAAGCCTCGGCCAACGTTTTTTATATGAATCAGATGAAAGTAAAACTCCCCCAAGAAAATAAGTCAAACACAAAGGCCACGATCAATGTGGTTACTAAATCTAATTCGAAAAACCCCGCGATTCCAAAGATGATTGAAAACGAGAAATGGGTAATCAAATAAGAATCCAAAAGAATAAAAGAAGTACCGGAAGGAAGTTTTCTGGGTGGATTAGAAGCGGAAGGTGATGAAACATAGAAGAAACTCCGGCAGCCCAAGGGGCGGTTGTGGTTGGCCGCGACGGCGGCGATGGCAAAGCGGGAAGATCTGAAACATACTACTCTACAAATTGATCGAAGCACCAACATCTTCTCCATTTCTATGAGGACCTTAGTCTTAAAAAACAGTCACCTGACTGACCGAAGCCTGAGAGTGAGTATAATTATTAAATGGAATGTTTTTAATAAATCATAAACGAACGAGGACAGAGTGTCCTTGGAAGGATGATGACTTTTTTCTTCACAATTCTGGGATGTTCTTTGGGCTACTTGTTGGTCTCTCAACTCCTATAAACAGAACATCTCTAGACTTAAATGGGCTATTTCTTTTTCCCTTTCCATTGCACTCTGACTCTGGTGGGCTGAATCAAAATATAAAAGGAAATATTAAAAGTTAACACGAAATTTATAACAAAATTAATGAATCCTTAAAATTTTGATAAATTTTTTTTTTCAATATAGCCTTTTTTTTTAGTATACATGGGTTTTATTTCTTTAGATCATGCCTTAAGGTTTTGTATCCAAA
>JBBYHO010000010.1:13389684-13430270 GCA_038382025.1 Adansonia gregorii | reverse complement strand
AAGTTTATTCCTAATCCTAATCTAATTAGGACTTATCTAAACAACTTAAAATCCTAAACATAATCCTAATCAATAAAGATAAAATCTACTCCTTATCATAATCTAGTTACGAATTATCTAAATAAATTAAAAACATGAAAAGTCAAAAAAATCAAAAAAATCTAAATCCTAATCTATAGGCCCATGAATACATGTAAATTGGGCTTCATTCATGTTAGACATGTGAATTGGGCTCCAAGCTTTATTCATCTTTTCTTTTTAGCCTTAACACAATGTAGAAAAATGATCAATCTTGGCAATGCATCTGATTCATTTTGAACAGCCTCTTTTTCCTTACATATCCATGATTAGTCCTTGCAATGCTTGCTCCATGCATTTAGTCTTTGCCCTAGTCATTAGACCTCTAATTCCTTGCAAAGGATCATAAGAATGGTTGGAAATAGGTGTTTGTGCAAGTTGATGCCCATCAAAACCAAAGCATTAATGTCATTTATTCTAATGAGGAGATTGAGTTTATGGTGCCCAATCATGAAAATAAAGTTGATTACTATATGAATTCGTGTTTGTCCCAATTGAGAAATGAACTTTAATTCTAAAAATAGAGGAAAAAGAAACTTTTCTTATGAAACCAAAGCATAAATGTTCTTTATCCCAATGAGTAGAACAAGTTTATAGTGCCCAATCAAGAAAAGAAAGAATATTTATTAGGTGATTCATCTTTATCCTATTTGATAAATGAACTTTGGTTCTGGGAAATAATATGAAGAAAAGCTTTTCAAAAGAAACTAAAGCAACAATTCATTAATCCTAATATGGGGAACAAATTTATGGTGCCCAATCACGAAAGGAAGGGAGATAATTAGGTGATTCATCTTTCTCCTAATTGACTGACGAACTTTGATTCTGAAAAACGGTAGGAAGAAAAGCTTTTCAAAAGAAACTAAAGCATCAATTCAAGAATCCCAATGTAAGGAATGAATTTATAGTGCCCAATCAAGAAAATAAATTAGATCATTATGTGAATCTATGTTTGTGCCAATTGGCAAATGAATTTAACACTAAAAAATAATGGAAAGAGAACTTATTCTTATGAAACCAATGCATTAATGTCATTTATCCTAATGAATAGAACGAGTTTGTAGTGCCAAATCATGTTTGTCCTAATTGAGAAATGAACATTAATTATAAAAAATGGTGCAAAGAAAAGCTTTTTTTATGAAACCAAAGCATCAATGTCATCCATCCCAAAGAGAAGAATAAGTTTACGGTGCTCAATCATGAAAAACAAGAGATTATTATGTGAATCTGTGTTTGTCCAAATTGACAAATGAAATTTAACTCTAAAAAATGATGGAAATAGAAGCTTTTCTTATGAAACCAAAGCATCAATGCCATTTATCCCATGAGTAGAATGAGTTTATGATGCCCAATCATAAAAAGAAAGAAGATTACTACTTCAATCTGAGTTTGTGCCAATTCACAAAAGAAGTTTAATTTCGAAAAATAGTGAAAAGAGAAGCTTTTCTTATGAAACCAAAGATCCAATGTCATTTATCCCAACAAGGAGAATGAGTTTATGGTGTGTAATAATGAGAAAAAAAGAGATTACAATGTGAATCCATGTTTGTCCCAAATGACACAAGAAATTTAACTCTAAAAAATGATGGAAAGAGAAACTTTTCTTATGAAACCAAAGCATCAATGTCATTTATCCCAGTGAGGAGATTGTGTTTATGCTGCCTAATCATGAAAAAAATGAGATTACTGTGTGAGTCTGAGTTTATCCTATTTGAGAAAAAAAGTTAAATTCTAAAAAATGGTGGAAAGAGAAGCTTTTCTTATGAAACCAAAGATCCAATGTTATTTATACCAATGAGGAGAATGAGTTTATGGCCCTCAGTAACAAAAAAAATGATTATTACGTGAACTCGTGTTCATCCCAAATGACAAATGAACTTTAACTCTAAAAAATGATAGAAAGAAAAGATTTTCTTATGAAACCAAAGCATTAATGTCATTTATCCTAATGAGCAGATTGAGTTTATGGTGCCCAATCATGAAAAGAAAAGAGATTACTATATGAATTCATGTTTGTCCCAATTGAAAAATAAACTTTAATTCTAAAAAAAGATGGAAGGAGGCTTTTCTTACGAAACCAGAGTATCAACATCATTTATGCCAATGAGTAGAATGAGTTTATCATGCCTAATCATGAAAATAAAGGAGATTACTAGTACATCTGTGTTTGTCCCAATTGATAAACAAACTTTAGTTCTATAATATGGTGGAAAGAAAAGTTTTTCTTACGAAACCAAAGCATCAATGTCATTTATCCCAGTGAGTGGAACAAGTTTATGGTGCCCAATCGTGAAAAGAAAAGATATTATTAGGTGATTTATCTTTATCCTAATTGATAAATGAACTTTAATTCTAAAAAATGGTAAAAGAAAAGGTTTTCTTATGAAACCAAAGTATCAATGCCATTTATCCCAACTAGTGGATCGAGTTTATGGTGCCCAGTCATGGAAAAAAAGGAGATTACTATGTCAATTCATGTTTGTCCCAATTGAGAAATGAACATTAATTCAAAAAGATGGTGGAAGGATAAGCTTTTCTTATGAAACCAAAGCATCAATGTTATCTATCCTAAAGAGGAGAATGAGTTTATGGTGATCAATCGTGAAAAAAAAGGTGATATTATGTAAATCCGTGTTTGTCCGAATTGACAAATAAAATTTAACTCTAAAAAATGGCAGAAAAAAAGGTTTTCTTATGAAACCAAAGCATCAATACCATTTACCCTAATGAGCATAAAGAGTTTATGGTGCCCAATCATGAAAGGAAATGAGATTACTATGTGAATTCATGTTTATCCCAATTAAGAAATAAACATTAATTCTAAAAAATGATGGAAAAAAGAAGCTTTTCTTATAAAAGGAAAACAGTAATGTTGTTTATCCTAATGAGGAGAATGAGTTTATGGTGCTTAATCATGAAAAACAATAAGATTTTTATATGACTCTGTGCTTTCTAAATTGACAAATGAACTTTGTCGCAACATACCTCAGGGTAAATCTTTGCGGATCCATAGGTGCGTATGACTTAAAAGTTTTTCCTAACTTAAAAATGTCTTTTTGATTGAAACTATTCTTTGGTGATGCGATAAGAATGAGAATGTATGAATTAGGGGGACCATAAGAGGAATCACTCATCTTATTAGTCTCGGATGACCATCGCGACGTGGCTAATGCTTGGAGTTGCCATCGATTATTCAGGATTAGGCATGATCGAATACCTATTGAAACCTACATTTTGAGTTATGAAACTTAAAATATTGATCCCGTGGTCTATGTAATGCAAAGATTTGCTATTTGGGTTCGAGAGTTGGTTACAGACGATGAGGTATGAACCTCTTCGTGACGCTCAAAATCAGCACCTTACTAGCTGTCTTATCTCAGTTTTAAATCTTTCGATCATAACTTATCATTATTTCGATATAACCCTCTTATAATGCATGAATCTTATAGAAATACAAATCCAGGTTTTGATAAAAAAGATTTAATCTCATATACGCCCCGGAGAGATAAGGAATATCAAGATTTTTAATAAAATGATCTCTAGATTTTACTTTGAAAATGGAATGTTCCACTTTAGGCATTGGAGAGATACCTACATGGAATATTACCTTTAATTTTATTTGAAATGTTTTGAAAATATGAATGCATATAATCATCACAAAGAAATCATGTTAGTAAGGCAATAAATAAAATAACATAACATAGATCATTCAATGCAAATAAAAAAAATGGGTGGACTATTGGAATTTATCTCCCTATTGGCATCGATTATCTAGGAATAACCAAATCAATAATTTTTTAGATGCATCTGGGTTACTTGATTAAAAAAAGTTTGTTTAACGTATTCATAGAAGTTTGAGAAGGAGAAAAAATGAATTGTAGTTGGCAAATAGGCTTAGAGTATCCCGTCAGAAAGGGGTGTTGGAGTATTCCCTCGAATGGTCGGGGTTAAAACATCCCCATGGATGACAAATCATTTTAACAAGAGAGGAGTTTTTTTATCTCGACAATTTTAAAAAATAGGGTTGGAATATCCCTTTTTAAGCCTAGGGTTAGAGTATCCCCAAAAGTAACTCATCTGAAACTCTTTAGTGAAGTCGAGTTAGAAAACTAAAGTTAGCACAATCTTGTGACTTAGGGAATCTGTGTGCCTTTTGACAACTTTTGGCAAATGAAATTATTGTGAATGAGAATGGTAAAGATGTAAAATATGTTTGTGCCTTCATACGAGCCAATAGGAGTCAAAGCATGTTCTCAAGTCTGATTGGGCTGATATAGAGACATTCGAAAGTCTCGAGATGAAATTCAGGAAAACAACTTAATTTTGGCTATAACCAAAAATAGGGGATAGTGTCATGCTATCATGCTTCCTAAATTTATTCTAAATCGATTTGAAAGATTTAGAGGGTGGCAAAGATACCATTAGAAAGCTAACTTGACGAAAGTCAATCTAAAAATATTCCCAATATCCTAAAGAGTCACTTTTCGAGGGAATAAATTTTCAAATTTAGATCAATTTTGCTGCTGGTAGAGCATATGAGGGATAAGGTGTGTCAAAATTCAAAAAATCGATCTAGACTTATTTGGTATCAAAAAATTGCAAATAATACCTTTTTAAAAAAGGAATTTTATGAACCTTTTAGGAAAAATATTTGAAAAATTTGGAAAAATCATTTATTGGGCCTGAACGTCCTAAGCAGAATACATGTTCAGATTATAGAGGTTCCAACAGTTTAGACATGAAAAATCATAACTCTCTCATCTGGAATGATCGGGGGGTGAATAACACATTGTTTTAAAGATAATTTGACATACTTTGATAAAAAAATCATAAAATTCATCAAAAATCTTTTAGGATTTTAAAGTGGCTTTTCAATTTGCAACAGATGTGTTGCCAATAGTGGATAAAGCAAAGCAAGGGGGTATCTCTTTTTTTTATGTCTACGGGTTGAAACTCGAGTCATTGACATTCAAACTTCTATGACTGAAGGGAAAAAGTGGCATAAGCATCATGAACTCATTTACTCAACCCCAGAGTAGTTTGGTGTGATGAAACAGCCTATTGATCATACCACTCAAGGTTTTGACTCAAAAAAAGGCAAAGGCATTTAAGGTATAATTGTAAGATCACTTTCATTTCAAAATCAGAAGATTTAAGCTTGTTTAACCAAGATTCTAAATTTGGAAAACTTAATTTTCCCTAAGATATTTTGCTAACTTTAAAGAAAATGCTAAGTCCATGCTAATCCTTATTGGTTAAGGTTAACATGCTTGGCTTAGGGGGTTTCGAAAATCAATTCTTATCAACCATCAAACATGCATTTTGACAACAACTTACAAGGGGATGGCACATAACATGAATGGGGTGCTAATTTTACCACTAAAGAAAGTGTTATGCATTATGACAAGAACATGTTATGAATGCTAAAAATGGCAAAGATTCATGCAAGTTAATGTATAAATGTGGTTGAAATTTGTTAGGCTAGTGATTCATACATGGATGAAGGATAACAAGATACATGGACATGGCATAAAATGCATGAGCAAGAGATATCAAACTAATGAGTATAAAATAAGGCATTTTGCACATTAAAGCATCCAAATTCTAAACTACCATAACCAAATGTCACAACAATGCATGATAATCCTAAGAGGGTGATGGAAACATGAAGAGCTCGCTAAAATGTTAAAGGTGCTGAAAAACAAAAAATGTAAGTAATAGAGTAGGAAGTTATACCAACAAAACTTTAACTCTGGTCTATAGTTAGAGCAACAGAGATAGCTTGAATTTCCCCTTTTTCTTCTTGTAAATAAGCAAGAAAAAGAGAGAAACAATGAGGTTTCGATTCTGGTATGGATGAGGGTTATTTTTAGAATGTGTAGAGGTTAAGAGTGAGTGTTTTTGGGGCTATTTCTAGCTGGTGGGTGAAGAGCTACGGGATTCAATTTTTTTATGTGTGAATATGTTTTTGGAAGCTGAAACAAGCTGGAATCTAAAACTTTTTTGGCCAAGATATAAGTGGCCTACTTATACCAACATTTTGGAGCTAATTGGAGGTGTTTTTGGCTATTTCTCAAGGAGACAAGGTGATGTTAGCATGATGGCTATAAGGTAGCTGTAGGGAGAAACTTGCTACCAATGTGATGTGCATAGGGTGGATGGTTGAAATGCTGAAATAATTTTTTAGCAAATAAGATGGCTAATAGTGATATTGGCCAACAACTAGGGAGAAGTAGGGTGATCATGTTATATTGACTTTTTTAATCCAATTTAGACTTCAACAACATGTTTTGGTTAGTTTAAAAGCCTAAATTCATAATCTAATATGTGTTTTAATCTTTCTTGATGCAAAAAAATGAGTTAAAATCAAGTTTTGGATCAATGGTGGATGAGTTAAAAATGCCTAAGTCATGAAAATGGCCTGCATTTATCGATACATTCCATAAAGTATCGATACATTTGGTCTAAAAACCTTGATGGTATCGATATAATGAACATTGTATCGATACAATGATCATTGTATCTATACTATAAACCGTTGTATCGATACTATAAATCACTGCATCAATAGATGTTGACATACATCAATACATTTCTTTATAGAATGCATGTTTAGGTCTCGACATGGCCTAGTATTAATACATGAGGTCTATATCTACATGTTGTATTGATACAAATTGGGGCATTTTAAATTTTTGTATTATTGGAGCGTTGTATCGATACATGAGAACAATGTATCGATACATTCAAATAAAATTATGAATTTTCTCATACATTTTGTCCTTAGACACCTTAAACTATGTTATTTGATGCCGCATCTTTGCATTTACCTTTGGCATGATCCCTAGGCTTTCTTGACCATTGCCAAAATACTTTTTCATTATTTGACATTATCACTCAGTAATCGCCCCCTCTTATGTCCATGCTCTAGATTGCTAAAAATTAGTTCAGAGAAAATAAGGTGTCTACAGCTATCCCTCTTAGATCATTGCTAGGAATCTGGAATAGGGTAAAAATAAATAGACACTATTTTGTTCGAGGTGGACTGATGCTCCCTAGGACACTAGGATGTTAGATTTTCTATGGTTTGACCCCCATAGGTAGGTGTAGAGTAATATGGATCTTTGGTGTGGGTGCCACCAACTTATGTAGACTTTGACTTAGGTGTGTGTCACCAGCTCGTGCAGGCTTTAACTTAGACTTGGGTGCCACTAACTCATGTGGGCTTTGACTCGAGTGCCATCAGCTCGTGAAGGCTTTGACTTAGACTTGGGTGCCACTAGCTTATATGGGCTCTAACTCGGGTGCTGCCAACTTGTGTGAGCTTTGACTCAGACTTAGGTGCCCCTAGCTTGTGTGGGTTTTGACTCAGTTACTGCCAGCTCACGTGGCCTTTGACATAGACTAGGGTGCCAGCAAATCATATGGGCTTTAACTCCAGTGTTGCCAACTTGTACAGGCTTTGACTTAGACTAGGGTGCCATTAGCTAGTGTGGGGTTTGACTCAGGTTTCATCAGCCCGTGCGAACTTTGACTTAGACTACAGTGCCACCAGTTCCTGTGGGTTTTGACTCGAGTTCCACTAGCTCATGTGGGCTTTGACTCAAACTTGGGTGCCACTAGCTCATGTGGGCTTTAACTCTGGTGTCGCCAACTCATGTAGGCTTTAACTTAGACTAAGGTGCCACTAGCTCGGCTGGGTTTGACTCGGGTGCTGCTAGCTCTTGTAAGCTTTTACTTAAACTAGGGTGTCGTAAACTCGTATAGGCTTTAACTTGAGTATGGCCAGCTTATGCGAACTTTGACTTAGACTAGGGTGCCACTAGCTCATGCAGGCTTTGACTTAGACCAAGGTGCCACCAGCTCATGTGGGCTTTGACTCGAATATTGCCAGCTTGGGTGGGCTTTAACTTAGACTTAGGTGCCACTAGCTCATATGGGCTTTGACTTAGGTGCCACCAGCTTATGCCAGCTTTGAATTAGACTTGGGTGCCACTAGCCTATGTGGGCTTTGACTGAGGTACTGCCAACTCGTGCGAGCTTTGACTTAGACTAGGGTCTCACCAACTTGTGTGGGCTATGACAAGGGTGCCATTGACATGTGGGCTTTAACTTAGATTAAGGTGCCACTAGCTCTTGTGGGCCTTGACTCGGGTGCCATCAGCTTGTGCAGGCTTTGACTTATACTAAGGTGCCACTAGCTTGTGTGGGCTTTAACTCGAGTCTCGCCAGCTTGTGCAGGCTTTAACGTAGATAAAAGTGCAACCAGCTCGTATGGCCTTTGAATTAGGTGCCGCTAGCTGGTGCAAGCTTTGACTTAGACTAGGGTACCACCAGCTCGTGTGGGTTTTGACTTGGGTGCCACCAGTTGGTGCAGGTTTTGTCTTAGACTAGGGTGGCATCAGCTCGTGTGGGCTTTGACTCGGGTGCCGCCAGCTGGTCTGGGCTTTGACTTGGGTATCGCCAGCTAGTCTGGGCATTGACTTAGGCTAGGTTGCCACCAGCTCATGTATGACTTAGGTATCGCTAGCTCATGTGGGCTTTGGCTTAGACTAGGGTGCCCCCAACTCATGTAGGCTTTGACTCGATGTCGCCAGCTGATGTGGTTTTTTACTTAGACTAGGGGTCCACCAGTTCTTATGGGCTTTGACTCGAGTGCCACCAACTCGCGCGGGCTTTGACTTAGACTAGGGTGCCACTAGCTCGTGTGGGCTTTGACTTAAACTAGGGTGCCACCAACTTATGTGGGCTTTGACTTTAGTGCCGCCAGCTCATGTGAGCTTTGACTTAAACTAGGTGCCACCAGCTCATGTAGGCTTTGACTCGGGTGTCACCAGCTCATACAAGCTTTGACTTAGACTAGGGTGCCACCAGCTCATGTGGCTTTGAAGAGGTATGCCACTGACTTGTGGGCTTTGAAAGTGGCTAGCAACATTTTTTGATAGAACTTCTAATAGATGTTTTTCTTAACAAAGGTTCATGCCAAAATTTCCTAATGAAAGGGTATTGACACAAGTTCTTAACAAAATGCTTGACAAAGCTTTCAACGAATGTTCTTGACAAAAGTTTTCTTTTTTACAATAGTTTCTGGACAATAATTTTTTGACACTGGCCCATTGATAGTAGTTGCTTGATAAAAGGGTTTTGACATGAGGTGATGAGAAAAAAAAAGACCTTACTTGAATGGCACTTGGTTTGAGAAGCTTACAGTTCTTACCAAGAATTCTTTTAAGGTTCAGCAAACCTTGCTTAAAGTGATATTGTAAAAATGATGAGGTAAGATGTTAATATGAATACATGATGTGGAATGCTATGATGATTACATGATGTGAAGTCTTATACGGAGATTGTTGGAGTTTTCCTTATACGTCATTCAGACTCTCATCGGGATGGCGATTTGTCTTTGATACGACTATAGACAAAAATTTTTCCTAATCTCACTGGGGATTGTAGGTTGTCCTGGCTCCACTGGGGATATGACTAAAAATTTAGTCTCAAGAACTTAGACTATTGCATTTCTCAATTCGGGAGGCTCAATCATTTTCCTAACAAATAGAAGGCATTATTAATAATTTAGAGACTATTTTACTGATTAGGTTGATGTCTCTGATAGGATTCTAATAGAATGCATGGATCAATTTTTGGTTAGTTTAAAATGGTTTTTCTTGAGATGTGGCTTGTGAGAGCAAGAAATGGTTTGGTGTATGGTCATGCCAAGCGGGTGCTTGGATGTGAAAAGTGCATGATCTTAATGATCAGGGTATGAACAGAGTTCCTTATTCTTTTCATTTCCTTTTAATGTAATATCAAGATGTCCTGATGCATATTTTAAGTGATTATCAAACATTATAAGCTAAATGACATGCGCAATGTGAATTGTACAGGGATTAAAAGAAACAAGGCAATATTTATTCATGACAACAAAGGGACATAACTTAGTACACTATTTGACAAACAATTGATATGGTAGCAAGAAAGATGATCTTTTGGGCAAAAGATGCCTCTAACAATCATGACATAGATGCTCTTTAGGTGTTTTTCAGAATCTTTCTCAAACAATGAATGTGCCTAGCATGAGCTAATCTTTGGAAGATCTCTAGGATTGCTTCGCATTGTCTTGTAAGCATTCTCAATTCATGTCCCATCAAAATTGATCTTCTCAAGTTGCCCTTATGGCTTTTCAACTGTAGTTGGGTTGGTTGCCCAAATTTTCTTTTCAGATTTTCATCTAGAGCCCTTTTTGTTTTCCTCATTTTGTTTTCTTTTTTTTCTCTCTTTTTTTATGTTTTTTTTACTTTCTCCCCTTTTTGAAGGATGCCTTTTTAGGTTTTCACCCTTCATGTGTAATATTTCTTGACAGAATTTGAGTTGAATGGGTTAGGCAAGACATTACCATCCATTTCTGACAAGATTAGGGCCTCTCCAGAGAAGGGTTGCTTCATGACATGCGGTCCTCCCTAATTAGGGGTCCACTTACCCCTTGCATCTTTTTGAATTAGGAGGATCTTTTTCAATACCAATTTGCGTGGGTGAAATTGTCGTGGGCTAATCTTTTTGTCATGGGCTCAGATCATACATCTTTGATACATTTGACCATGATAAATGGCCTTCATGCATTCTTCCTTGATGAGGTTGAGCTGGTCATATCTTTTCTTAGCCCATTTAGCTTTTTCAAGTTAAGTTTCCATCAAAACTCTGAGAAAAAGGATCTCAACTTCGATAGGCAATATAGCTTCCTTCCCATAAACAAGAGAAAATGGGGTAGCGCTCATGGAAGTTCAAACTGAGGTGTGATAGGCATGAAGTGCAAAAGATAGCTTTTCATGCCAGTCTTTATAAATCTCAGCCATTTTCTTAACTATTCTTTTGATGTTTTTGTTGGCCAACTTAACTGCCCCATTCTTTTTTGGGCAATAAGGATGGACTTATTATCATGAACTGTAAAAGGTCTGGTGGTATGAAGTTTTCTTCAAAACCATTTTCAGAATCAACTTTACTAGTGCAAATTGGCCTTCGAAATTGATCTTTAAAGACCCATCAGATGCATCCATGTCACTATCATTAGGACACTTAAAAGGGTGAAGGAATAGGCATTGCAAATGGCACACACACAATCAAAAGATTTCAATAAAAATAGAGGCAAAAGAGTAATAGAGACAAAAAGGTTGAAAAGTGATTTAGCCACACAATATGGAATAATATATGCAAGTCATTTCATTGATAATACTAAATAAAAATACCCTTTACATAAGGCACCTACCTACCTTTGGGTAAGGACAGGTAGGTTTTCATTTCTTGACATCACATAAAAGGGACGCAAAAAGTGCAGGGGCTTCTGTTATGACCTTACCATCAAATTCAGGTTCTGGTAGAGTGACACAAATCTGTTGCTCAGTATTGGTCATGTTTGCACCTGGCTCAGTGTGGTTTGGTAAAGAATTTGCACCAACATTTGGTCTTTGGTTCGTCCTAAACTATAAGACTTTTGTGTTGATTAGATTTTGCATATTTTGTTTGAAATACGTGCAGTTCTCAATGTCATGCCCCGTTGCCCTAGCACAGTATTCACAATAGGCATTAGGATTAACCATGGTGCTATAGTGCCTTTTTTTTAGGACATAGATCAGAGCCACTAAATGATTTTAGAGCAAAGTTTGGTAGAGCTCCTTAGAAGTCATAGGGATGAGATCAAAATGTTGTCTTAGTTGATTGGCACCTTGATTATCAGATGCGTTATTTATTATTCGATTTGTATTTTGGTGGACTTATGAAGGTTAGCTTTATCGTGGGTTTGATAGGATTACAAGTGATGGATTATAAGTTATGGCATAAATTGGCTGTGGGATATTGTGATAGGGTAAGAACGTGGCATTCTTAAGTAGAAAGGGTTGGGTGCTTGATGTCGTCTTGACTGAAATGAGCTAGCATAATTTATGGCATTGGCCTCTTATTCTTTTTTTCTTACTGGCCGTGAGCTTTTACTCGATCTAGCCATTTTCCTAGCAGATATTCTACCACTCTCAATGATGGCATCAATCATTTCTCTAGAGAGAACCAAGTTTATGAATTTCTTGGTGGTATTTTTTATGAGCTTCTCATAATAAGGAGCACGTAAAGTGTGAAGAAAAGTGACTATCATCATTTTTTTTTTGTTAGAGGAAGCTGGACTAGGGCTACCTCTTCTCTCCATCTTTGGGTGCATTGCCTGAAACTTTCAGTGGATCTCTTTTTGATATTCATCAAGGAAAGTCGTTTGGCACCTAATCTGACACATGCTGGTATTGATTTAGAAAGGCCTTACCAAGTCATCCCATGATTGGATTTTGACATTATCTAACTCGACAAACCATCAAACTGTTGCCCTAGTGAGGCTATGCTAAAAGCAGTTGATAAAGAGCTTTTCATCTTTCTCGTACCCAACCATTTTTCATAGGTATATTTAGACATGGACGGAAGGGTCAGTGGTTCCATTAAATTTCTTAAACTTTAGGACTTTAAACTTTGGGGGAATAACAAGGTTAGACACCAAAGACAAGGATTACGCGCTAAGAGCTCTAAACTTGTCACTCCTCTCGATAGCTTGGAGGCATTTTTCTAGTAGTTAAAATTTGTTCACTTTGTCCATAGTCATGGTGGACTTTTGACCTTCTGTTTTCTTTGATTCCTTGTGGTCAAGGGCTATCAAATCTACCAATGAAACTCCTGCATTCACCCCTTGAGTATCAAGAATAAATTGACTTACTACAATAAGATTTAGGTAGATAACTAATGGAGCCTGAGCGGCTGGTGTAGGAACTGGCCATTGTTCTTGTCTAGCTTCCTTTTGGGTGAGTTCTGGATTATTGGTAGGGGGACTATCTACATTGAAAGGATCATTCCCTATTTCAGTAGTGCTGGGTTGCCCTTTTTTTTCATATAGGCAGTTATTAGTTCCATAAGTTTCACCATCTGAGTTTGCATTTTGTTTTACTGACAGAGCATCTAGTCTTGTGACTCCTTAAACATTAGCTCAAGTTGCTCAATATGAGCTTCGTGATCATTCTCCATGGTTTGTTTATGGCATCGCATGTTGTAGTGATGCAGGATGTTGGGTTTTATTTTCCTAATTGACCCTAGAGTCCCTTGCACTTTTATGGCCCAATTCCCATATTAGACTTCTAATTGAAAAAGTATTTGTTGATGAGTGATTATGATGCAATGATGAGTTAAGATAATGAATGATTGATGCGAGTGTAAAAAGGTAAAAGTAAATATGCATACGCATTGGAGAGAATTAAATCCTGGAACAACTTTGTCGATAACATTTTTCATAGAGCCACAAAAAGGTCTTTTGTTAAAAACTGAACCAGAATAATTATCTTAACATGATGACAATCATGATAGTTATGATAAGATGATGCATGCACCAGAACACCAATAAAAGGAAACGAGTTAGTGAAATGTATAAGAGACAAATGTAAGAAATTAAAAAAAAAATTAAGAACATCAGAACAAAAAATTCATAACATGTCTCAACCAAGGTGGTAAGATGAGAAACGGGCAGCACATTAGCATGCCAAGATGCAATCTGCCCCTTCATAAGGTGATGTAATATCTTATTTTGATGGAAAAATGATCGACCAGTAGTGATATTCATTTATCACCACTAGTGCTATGCGCATTAAGCCATGACTCAAACAGCATAATAGCTTACTAAAGGGAAATGAGTTAGTGAAATGTATAAGAGACAAATGTAAGAAATTAAAGAATTTAAGAACATCAGAACAAATAATTCATAACATGTCTTAACCAAGGTGGTAAGACAAGAAACGGGCAGCACATTAGCATGCCAAGATGCAATCTGCCCCTTCATAAGGTGATGCAATATCTTATTTTGATGGAAAAATGACCGACCAGTAGTGATATTCATTTATCACCACTAGTGCTATGCGCATTAAGCTGTGACTCAAACAGTATAATAGCATATAGTATTAAGACATTGTGAACGATGGTTTTTGTACCCCATCACTTATTTATATAAAGGTTAGTCATCATTTGGGCAGCATGATGACATACCTCTTGATAAATAATAAAAATGCAGATGTGGGTGACAATTGTATACTTATTGTCACCTACATAATTATGGTAATTAAGAGGTATATGAATAGTATAGATACAATGATAATTGTATCAATACTATGAACCATTGTATCGATACTATGAACCACTATATCGATACATGTTGATATGCATCAATACATTTCTTTATAGAATGCATGTTTGGGTCTCGACATGGCCTAGTATTGATACATGAGGTCCTGTATCAATACAGAGGCTTCTGTATTAATACATCTACATGTTGTATCGATACAAATAGGGGCATTTCAAATTTTTGGATCATTAGAGCATTGTATTGATACATGAGAACCATGAATGATACGTTCAAGTAAAATAATGAGTTTTCTCATATATTTTGTCCCTGGACATCTTGAACTATGTCTTTTGATGCTGCATCTTTGCATTTACCTTTGGTATGATCCCTAAGCCTTCTTGACCATCACCGTCACCTAGTGATCATCATCCTCTCTTATGTCCATGCTTAGATTCCTAAAAATTAGCTCAGACAAAATAAGGTGTCTACAAACTTTAACTTCAAAAAATGATGGAAAAAAAGCTTTTCTTATGAAACCAGTGAAACAATGTCATTTATCCTAATAAGTAGAACGAGTTTATCGTGCGTAGTTATGAAAAAATAGAGATTACTATATGAATTCATGTTTGTCCAAATTAAGAAACGAACATTAATTCTAAAAAAAGGTGGAAAAAGAAACTAAAGCATTAATGTCATCTATCTCAAAGAGGAGAATGAGTTTGTGGTGCTCAATCATGAAAAAAAGAAGATTATTATGTGAATCCGTGCTTATCCAAATTGACAAACAAACTTTATCCCTAAAAAATGGTGAAAAGAGAAGCTTTTCTTATGAAACCAAAGCATCAATGCCATTCATCCCAATGAGTAAAACTTTATGGTACCCAATCATGAAAAGAAAGGTGATTACAATGTGAATTAATGTTTGTCCCAAATGAGAAACGAACATTAATTCAAGAAAAGGTAGAAAGAGAAGCTTTTCCTATGAAACCAAAGTATCAATGTCATTTATTCAAATAAGGAGAATAAGTTTATGGTGCTTAATCATGGAACGAATAGAAATTATTATATGAATCTATGCTTGTCCCAATTGACAAAAAAACTTTAACTCTAAAAAATGATGGAAAGAAAAGCTTTCCATATGAATCCAAAGCATCAATGTCATTTATCCCAATGAGGAGATTAAGTTTATGGTATCCAATCATGAAAAGAAAGGAGATTACTATGCAATTTCATGTTTGTTCTAATCGAGAAATGAACTTTAATTCTAAAAATGTTGGAAAAATAAGCTTTTCTTATGAAACAAAAGCATCAATGCCATTTATCCCAATAAGTAGAACAAGCTTATGGTGCCCAATCATGAAAAGAAAAGAGATTACTATATGAATTTGTGTTTGTCTCTATTGGGAAATGAACATTAATTCTAAAAAATGGTGGAAATAGAAGCTTTTCTTATGAAACCAAAGCATGAATATCATTTATCCCAAAGAGGAGAATGAGTTTATGGTGCTCAATCATGAAAAAAAAGAGATTATTATATGAATCTGTGTTTGTATGAATTGACAAACAAACTTCAATTCTAAAAAATGGTAATGGGAGAAACTTTTCCTATAAAACCAAAGCATCAATGCCATTTATTCCAATGAGGAGAATAAGTTTATGGTACCAAATTATGAAAAGAACGGAGGTCATTATGTGAATCCATGTTTGTCCTATATGACAAATAAACTTTAACTCTAAAAAATGATGGAAAAAATTTTGTTTCTTACGAATCCAAATCATCAATGCCATTTACCCCAATGAGTAGAATGAGTTTATGATGGCTAATCATTAAAATAGAGGATTACGATGCGAATTCTTGTTTGTCCTAATTGAGAAATAAACATTTAATTCTAAAAAATGGTGGACAGAAAAGCTTTTCTTATGAAACCAAAGCATCAATGCCATTTATCCCAATAAGGAGACTGAGTTTATGGTGCTCAATAATGAAAAAAAGGGATTATTATGTGAATCCATTTTCATCCCAATTGACAAATGAACTTTAGCTCTAAAAAATGATGGGAAACAAAGCTTCTCTTATAAAACCAACGCATCAATGTCATTTATCCCAATAAGGAGATTGAGTTTATGCTGCCGAATCATGAAAAGAAAGAATATTACTATGTGAATTCGTGTCTATCCCAATTGAGAAACAAACTTTAATTCTAGAAAATGTGGGAAAAGAAGCTTTTCTTATGAAACCAAAGCGTCAAAGTCATTTATCCCAATAAGTAGAACGAGTTTATCGTGCCCAATTATGGAAAGAAAAGAGATTAGTATGTAAATTTGTGTTTGTCCCAATTGACAAATGAACTTTAATTCTATAATACGGTGGAAAGAAAAGGTTTTCTTAGGAAACCAAAGCATCAATGTCATTTATCCAAATGAGTGGAATAAGTTTATGGTGCCCAATGATGAAAAGAAATGATACTATTAGGCGATTCATCTTTGTCCCAATTGGCCAACAAACTTTAATTCTAAAAACTGGTAAAAAAGAAGTTTTTCTTATGAAACCAAAGCATCATTGCCATTTATCCCAATGAATATAATGAGTTTATGGTGCCCAATCATTAAAAAAAAGAGATTACTATATTTATTCCTGTTTGTCCAAATTAAGAAACGAACACTAATTCTAAAAAAAGGTAATAAAAGTTTTTCTTATTAAGCCAAAGCATCAATGTCATCTATCCCAAAGAGGAGAATGAGTTTATGGTGCAAAATGATGAAAAAAATGGAGATTATTATATGAATTTGTGTTTGTCCGAATTAGCAAAAAAAATTTAACTCTAATAAATGGTGGAAAGAGAAAATTTTATTAGGAAACCAAAGCATTAATGCCATTTATCCAAATGAGTAGAATGAGTTTATGGTGCCTAATCATGAAAGGAAAAGAGATTACTATGTGAATTCGTGTTTCTCTCAATTGAGGAACAAACATTAATTCTAAAAAATGGTGGAAAGAGAAGCTTTTCTTATGAAACAAACGCATTAATGTCATTTATCCCAAAGAGGTGAATGAGTTTATGGTGTTAAATCATGAAAAAAAGGAGATTATTATGTGAATCTGTGTTTGTCTAAATTAACAAACAAATATTAATTATAAAAAATGGTAAAGGGATAAAGTTTTCCTGTGAAACTAAAGCATCAATGTCATTTATTGCAATAAGGAGAATTAGTTTATGGTGCCTAATCATGAAAAGAATGGAGATTATTATGTGAATCCATGTTTGTCCCAATTAACAAATGTTGGAAAGAGAAGCTTTTCTTATGAATCCAAAGCATCAATGTCATTTACCCCAATGAAGAGATTGAGTTTATAGTGCCCAATCATTAAAAGAGAGGAGATTACTATACGAATTCATGTTTGTCCCAATTGAGAAACAAACTTTAATTCTAAAAAATGGTGGAAAGAGAAGCTTTTCTTATGAAACCAAAGCATCAATGCTATTTATCCTAATGAGCAGAACGAGTTTATTAGGCCCAATTATGAAAAGAAAAAATATTATTATGTAAATCTGTGTTTGTCCCAATTGACAAACGAACTTTAATTCTATAATATGGTGGAAAAAAAAGGTTTTCTTAGGAAACCAAAGCATCAATGTCATTTGTACCAAAGAGTGAAACGAGTTTATGGTGCTGAATCATGAAATGAAAGGATATTATTAGGTGATTCATCTTTGTCTCAATTGACCAATGGACTTTAATTCAAAAAAATGGTGAAGGAGAAGGTTTTCTTATGAAACCAAAGCATCAATGTCATTTATCCCAATGAGTGGAATGAGTTTATGGTGCCCAATCATGAAAAGAAAGAAGATTACTATGTTTATTCACGTTTGTTTAAATTGAGAAACGAACATTAATTCTAAAAGATGACGAAAAGAGAAGCTTTTCCAATGAAACCAAAGTATCAATGTCATCTATCCCAAAGAAGAGAATGAGTTTATGGTGCTTAATGATGAAAAAAATGGAGATTATTATGTGAATCTATGTTTGTCCGAATTGATAAACGAAATTTAATTCTAATAAATTGTGGAAAGAGAAGCTTTTCTTAGGAACCCAAAGCATCAATGCCATTTGTCCCAATGAATAGAATGAGTTTATGGTGCCCAATCATGGAAAGAAAGAAGATTACTATCTGAATTCATGTTTGTCTCAATTAAAAAACGAACATTAATTTTGAAAAATGGTGAAAAGAGAAGCTTTTCTTCTGAAACCAAAGCTCAATGTCATTTATCCCAAAAAGGAGAATGAGTTTATGGTGCTTAATCATGAAAAAAAAGGAGATTATTATGTGAATTCGTGTTTGTCTAAATTGACAAACAAACTTTAATTCTAAGAAATGGCAGAGAGAGAAGCTTTTACTATGAAACTAAAGCACCAATTTGAATTACTCCAATGAGGAAAATGAGTTTATGTTGCCTAATCATGAAAAGAACGGAGATTATTATGTGAATCCGTGTTTGTCCCAGTTGAGAAACCAATTTTAATTCTAAAAAATGTGAAAAGATAAGCGTTTCTTATGAAACCAAAGCATCAATACCATTTATCCTAATGAGGAGAATAAGTTTATAGTACTCAATCATGAAAAATAAGGAGATTCTATGTGAATCTGTGTTTGTATGAATTGACAAATAAACTTTAACTCTAAAAAATGATGGAACGATAAGCTTTTCTTATGAAGCCAATGCATCAATGTCATTTATCCTAATGAGTAGAACGAGTTTAACATGCACAATCATGAAAAGAAAAAAGATTGCCATGTGAATTTGTGTTTGCACTAACTGAGAAACGAGCATTAATTCTAAAAAATAGTGGAAAGAGAAGCTTTTCTTATAAAACCAAAGCATCAATGTAATCTATCCTAAAGAGGAGAATGAGTTTATGGGGCTTAATCATAAAAAAATTATTATGTGAATTTGTGCTTGTCTGAATTGACAAATGAACTTTAACTCTAATAAATGGTGGAAGGAGAAGCTTTTCTTATGAAACCAAAGCATCAGTGCCATTTATCCTAATGAATGGAATAAGCTTACAGTGCCCAATCATGAATAGAAAAGTGATTACAATGTGAATTCATGTTTGTCCCAGTTGAGAAACAAGCATTAATTCTAAAAAAGGTAGAAAGAGAAGTCTTTTATATGAAACCAAAGCATCAATGTCATTTATTCTAGTGAGAAGAATGAGTTTATAGTACGTAATCATGAAAAGAACAGAGATTATTATGTGAATTAGTGTTTCTCTTAACTGACAAATAAACTTGAACTCTAAAAAGTGATGGAAAGAGAAGCTTTTCTTATGAATCCAAAGCATCAATGTCATTTATCCCAATGAGTGGAACGAGTTTATGGTGCCTAATCATGAAAGGAAAGGAGATTACTCTATGAATTCGTGTTTGTCCCTATTGAAAAACGAATTTTAATTCCAAAAAATGGTGGAAAGAAAAGCTTTCCTTATGAAACCAAAGCGTCAATGTCATCTATCACAAAGAAAAGAATGAGTTTATGGTGCTCAATCATGAAAAAAAAAGGAGACTATTATGTGAATCCATGTTTGTTTGATTTGACAAACAAAATTTAACTCTAAAAAATTATGGAAAGAGAAGCTTTTCTTATGAAACCAAAGCATTAATGCCATTTATCCCAATGAGTGGAATGAGTTTATGGTGTCCAATCATGAAAAAAAATAAGATTATTAGGTGATTCGCCTCTGGCCTAATCGACTAATGAACTTTGATTTTGAGAAATGATAGGAAGAAAAGCTTTTCAAATGAAAATAAACCATCAATTCATTAACCCAATGTCAGGAGTGAATTTATGGTGCCCAATCAAGAAAAAAAACAAGATAATGATGTGAATTCATGTTTGTACCAGTTGGCAAATAAGCTTAACTATAAAAAAATGATGGAAAGATTAGCTTTTCTTATGAATCCAAAGCATCAATGTCATTCATCCCTATAAACAGAATGAGTTTATGGTAGCCCAATCATGAAAAGAAAAGAGATTACTATATGAATCTAAGTTTGTCCCAATTGAGAGAAGAACCTTAGTTCTAAAAACTGGTGGGAAGAGAAGTTTCTCGTACAAAACTAAAGCATCAATGTCATTTATCCCAATAAGGAGAATGAGTTTATGGTGCTCAATTATGAAAAAAAAGGAGATTATTATGTGAATTCTTATTTTACCTAATTAAGAAATGAACTTTACTTCTAAAAAATGATGGAAGGAAAAGCTTGTCTTATGAAACCAAAACATCAATGTTATTTATCCCAATGAGTGGAATGAGTTTATGGTGCCCAATCATAAAAAGAAAGGTGATTACTATGTTTATTCAAGTTTGTCCCAATTAAGAAGGGAACATTAATTCTAAAAAATAGCAAAAAAAAAGAGCTTTTCATAGGAAACCGGAATATCAATGCCATCTATCCTAAAAGGGAGAATGAGTTTATAGTGCTCAATGATGAAAAAAAAGAGATTATTATATGAATTCATATTTGTCTGAATTGACAAACGAAACTTAACTCTAATAAACGGTGGAAAGAGAAGCTTTTCTTCTGAAACCAACGTATCAATATCATTTTTTCAAATGAGTAGAATGAGTTTATGGTGCCTAATCATGCAAAGAAAGGAGATTACTATATGAATTTGAGTTTGTCCCAATTGAAAAAAGAAGTTTAATTCTGAAAAAAGGTAGAAAAAGAAGTTTTTCTTATTAAACCAAAGATCCATTATCATTTATCCTAATGAGAAGAATGAGTTTATGGTGCTCAATCATGAAGAAAAAGGAGATTATTATGTGAATCCATGTTTGTCTGAATTGACAAATGAAATTTAACTAAAAAAAAATGGTGGAAAGAGAGGCTTTTCTTATGAAACTAAAGCATAAATGGCATTTATCCCAATGAATAGAATGATTTTATGGTGCCCAATCATGAAAAGAAAGGAGATTACTATATGAATCCGAGTTTATCCTAATTGAGAAAAGAAGTTTAATACCAAAAAATGGTTGAAAGAAAGCTTTTCTTGCAAAACCAAAGATCCAATATCATTTATCTCATTGAGGAAAATGAGTTTATGGTGCTCAATAATGAAAAAAAAAAAAGAGATTAGCACATTAGTCCATGTTTCTCCCAATTGTCAAATGAACTTAACTCTAAAAAATATTGGAAAGAGAAGCTTTTCTTATGAAACAAAAGAATCAATGCCATCTATCCGAATAAGTAGAATGAGTTTATGTTGCCCAATCATGAAAAGAAAAGAGATTACTATGTGAATTTGTTTTGTCCTAATTGAGAAATGAACATTAATTCTAAAAAATGGTGGAAAGATAAGCTTTTCTTATAAAACCAAAGCATCAATGTCATTTATCCAAAAGAAAAGAATGAGTTTAATGTGCTCAATCATGAAAAAAAAAAGGAGATATTATGTGAATCCGTGTTTGTCCGAATTGACAGACAAACTTTAATTCTAAAAAATGGTAGAGAAAGAAGCTTGTCCTATGAAATGAAAGCATCGGTGTCATTTATTCCAATATAGATAATGAGTTTATGGTGCCTAATCATGGAAAGAACGGAGATTATTTTGTGAATCCGTGTTTATCCCAATTGACAAATGAACTTTAACTCAAAAATATGATGGAAAGAGAAACTTTTCTTACAAATCCAGAGCATCAATATCATTTACTCCAATAAAGAGATTGAGTTTATGGAGCCCAATTATTAAAAGAGAGGAGATTACTGTGCGAATTCATGTTTGTCCTAATTGAGAAACAAACCTTAATTCTAAAAAATAGTGGAAAGAGAAGCTTTTCTTATGAAACCAAAACATCAATGCCATTTATCCCAATGAGTAGAACAAGGGCATGGGGCCCAATCATGAAAAAAAAAGAGATTACTATGTGAATTCATATTTGTCCCAATTGAAAAACGAACATTAATTCTAAAAAAAATGGTGGAAATAGAAGCTTTTCTTATGAAACCAAAGCATCAATGTCGTTTATCACAATAAGGAGAATAAGTTTATGGTACTCAATCATGAAAAACAAGGAGATTCTTATGCAAATTCGTGTTTGTTCGAATTGACAAATAAACTTTAACTCTAAAAAATGATTAAAAGATAAGCTTTTCTTATGAAACCAATGCATCATTGTCATTTATCCTAATAAGTAAAATGAGTTTATCATGCACAATCATGAAAAGAAAGGAGATTACTATATGAATTCTTGTTTGTCCCAATTGTGAAACTAACATTAATTCTAAAAAATGCTGGAAAGAGAAGCTTTTCTTATAAAACCAAAGCATCAATGTCATCTATCCTAAAAAGCAGAATAAGTTTATGGTGCTCAATCATGAGAAAAAAAGTAGATTATTATCTGAATCCATGCTTGTCCGAATTGACAAATGAACCTTAACTCTTAAAAATGGTGGAAAGAAGCTTTTCTTATGAAATCAAAGCATTAATGCCATTTATCCCTATGACTGGAACCGGTTTATGGTGCCCAATCATGAAAAGAAAGGACTATAATTTGAATTCATGTTTGTCCCAGTTAAGAAACGAACATTAATTCCAAAAAGTGGTAGAAAAAGAAGCTTTTTCTATGAAACCAAAGCATCAATGTCATTTATTCTAATGAGAAGAATGTGTTTATAGTGCCCATTCATTAAAAGAATGGAGATTGTTACGTGAATCTATGTTTCTCTTAATTGACAAATAAACTTTAACTCTAAAAAATGATGGAAAGAAAAGCTTTTCTTATGAATCCAAAGCATCAATGTCATTTATCCCAATGAATAGAATGAGTTTATGGTGCCCAATCATGAAAAGAAAGGAGACTACTATGTGAATTTGTGTTTATCTAATTGAGAAATGAACTTTAATTCCAAAAAATGGTGGAAAGAGAAGCTTTTCTTATGAAACCAAAGCGTCAATGTCATCTATCCTAAAGAGTAAGTTGAGTTTATTGTGATCAATCATGAAAAAAACGAGATTATTATGTGAATCCATGTTTCTCCAAATTGACAAATGAAATTTAACTCTAAAAAATGGTGGAAAGAAAAGCTTTTTTTATGAAACTAAAGTATCAATGCCATTTATCCAAATGAGTGGAACGAGTTTATAGTGCCCAATCATGAAAAAAATAAGAATATTAGGTGATTCGTCTTTGGCTTAATCGACTAATGAACTTTGATCTTGAGAAATGATCAGAAGAAAAGCTTTTTAAATGAAACTAAAGCATCAATTCACCAATCCCAATGTCGAGAGTGAATTTATGGTGCCCATCATGAAAAGAAATGAGATAATTATGTGAATTCGTGTTTGCACCAATTGGCAAATGAGCTTAACTCTAAGAAATGATGTAAGATAAGTTTTTCTTACGAAACCAAAGCATCAATGTTGTTTATCCCAATAAGCAGAATGAGTTTATAGTAGCCCAATCATTAAAAGAAAGGATATTACTACTTGAATCTAAGTTTGTCCCAATTGAGGGAAAAACTTTAATTCTAAAAAATGGTGGGAAGAAAAGCTTTTCCTACGAAACCAAAGCATTAATGTCACTTATCCCAATGAGGAGAATAAGTTTATGGTGCTCAATCATGAGAAAAAGGAGATTATTATGTGAACTCGTATTCTTCCCATTGAGAAATTAACTTTAATTCTAAAAAGTGGCAGAAGGAAAACCTTTTCTTATGAAACTAAAGCATCAATGTCATTTATCCCAATGAATGAAATGAGTTTATTGTGCCCAATCATTAAAGGAAAGGAGATTACTATGTTTACTCGTGTTTGTACCAACTGAGAAGGGAACATTAATCTAAAAAATGGTGGAAAGAGAAGCTTTTTTATGAAACTAAACCATCAATGTCATCATCGTAAAGAGGAGAATGAGTTAATGGTGCTTAAAGATGAGAAAAAGGAGATTATTATGTGAATCCATGTTTGTCCGAATTGACAAACGAAATTTAACTATAATAAATAGTGGAAAGAGAAGCTTTTCTTAGGAAACCAAAGTATCAATGCCATTTATCCCAATGAGTAGAATGAGTTTATGTTACCTAATCATGAAAAAAAAGACATTACTATGTGAATTCGTGTTTGTCCTAATTGAGAAATGAATATTAATTCTAAAAAATGGTGGAACGAGGAGCTTTTCTTATAAAACCAAAGCATCAATGTCATTTATCCTAAAGAATAGAATGACTTTAATGTACTCAATCATGAGAAAAAAAAGAGATTATTATGTGAATCTATGTTTGTCCAAACTGACAAACAAACTTTAATTCTAAAAAATGGTAGAGAAAGAAGCTTTTTCTATGAAAGCAAAGCATCCGTATCATTTATTCCAATAAGAAAAATGAGTTTGTGGTGCCTAATCATGGAAGGAATGGAGATTATTTTTTTGAAATATGTTTATCCTAATTGACAAATGAACTTTAACTCTAAACTATGATGGAAGGAAAAGCTTTTTTATGAATCCAAATCATCAATGTCTTTTACCCCAATAAGGAGATTGAGTTTATGGAGCCTAATTATTAAAAGAGAGGAGATTACTATATGAATTCATTTTTGTCCCAATCTAAAAAATAGTGGAAAGAGAAGCTTTTCTTATAAAACCAAAGCATCAATGCCATTCATCCCAATGAGTAGAATTAGAGCATAGGGCCCAATCATGAATTAGAGCATAGGGCCCAATCATGAAAAGAAATGAGATTACTATGTGAATTCATGTTTGTCCCAATTGAGAAATGCACATTAATTCTAAAAAAATGGTGGAAAGAGAAGCTTTTCTTATGAAGCCAAAGCATTAATTCATTTATCCCAATAAGGAGAATGAGTTTATGGTACTCAATCACGAAAAATAAGGAGATTCTTATGTGAATCCGTGCTTGTTTGAATTGACAAATGAACATTAATTCTAAAAAGTTATGGAAAAAGAAGCTTTTCTTATGAAACCAATGCATCAATGTCATTTATCCTAATGAGTAGAATGAGTTTATCGTGCGCAATCATGAAAAGAAAGGAGATTACTATGTAAATTCGTGTTTGTCCTAATTAAAGAACGAACATTAATTCTAAAAAATGGTGGAAAGAAAAGCTTTCTTATAAAACCAAAGCATCAATGTCATCTATCCCAATGAGGAGAATGAGTTTATGGTACTCAATCATAATGAGATTATTATGTGAATCCATGCTTGTTCAAACTGATAAATAAACTTTAACTCTAAAAAATGGTAGAAAGGGAAACCTTTTTTATGAAACTAAAGCACCAATGCCATTTATCCCAATGAGTGGAACGAGTTTATGGTGCCCAATCATGAAAAGAAAGGTGATTATAATGTGAATTCATGTTTGTCCCAGTTGAGAAACGAACATTAATTCTAAAAAATGGTAGAAAGAAAAGCTTTTTCTATGAAACTAAAGCATCAATTCATTTACTCCGACAAGGAGAATGAGTTCATGGTGCCTAATCATGATAAGAACTGAGATTAATTATGTGAATTCGCATTTCTCCTAATTGGAAAATAAATTTAACTCTAAAAAATGATGGAAAGAAAAGCTTTGCTTATGAATCAAAAGCATCAATGCCATTTATCCTAATAAGTGGAACGAGTTTATAGTGCCCAATCATGAAAAAAAAAGGAGATTACTATATGAATTCATGTCTGTCCCAATTGAGAAACGAACTTTAATTCCAAAAAATGGTGGAAAAAAAGTTTTTCTTATGAAACCAAAGCAGCAATGTCATCTATCCCAAAGAGGAAAATGAGTTTATGGTGCTCGATCATGAAAAAAGGGAGATTATTATGTGAATCCATGTTTGCTCGAATTGACAAATGAAATTTTACTCTAAAAAAGGTGGAAAGAAAAGCTTTTCTTATGAAACCAAAGCATCAATGCCATTTAACCCAATGAGTGGAACGAGTTTATGGTGACTAATCATGAGAAGAAATAATATTATCAGGTGATTCATCTTTAGCCTAATTGACTAATGAACTTTGATTCTGAGAAATGATAGGAAGAAAAACTTTTCAAATGAAACTAAAGCATCAATTCATTAATCCCAATGTCGGGAATGAATTTATGGTGCCCAATCATGAAAAGAAAGGAGATAATTATGTGAATTCGTGTTTGTACCAGTTGGCAAATAAACTTAACTCTAAAATATGATAGAAAAAAACTTTTTTCACGAAACCAAAGCATTAATGTCATTTATCCCAATGAGCAAAATGAGTTTATAGTAGCCCAATCATGAAAAGAAAGGAGATTAATATGTGAATCCAATTTGTCTCAATTGAGAAAAGAACTTTAATTCTAAGAAATGGTGGGAAGAGAAGCTTTTCCTATGAAACCAAATCATCAATGTCATTTATCCTAATTAGGAGAATGAGTTTATGGTGCTCAATCATGAAAAAAAAGGAGATTATTATGTGAATTCATATTTTTCCTAATTAAGAAATGAACTTTAATTCTAAAAAATGGTGGAAGGAAAGGGCTTTCTTATGAAACAAAAGCATCAATGTCATTTATCCAAAAGAGTGGAATGAGTTTATATTGCCTAATCATGAAAAGAAAAAGATTATTACGTGATTCATCTTTATCCTAATTGACTAACAAACTTTGATTCTAAGGAATGATAGGAAGAAAAGCTTTTCAAATGAAACTAAAGCATCAATTCATTAATCCTGATGCAATGAATGAATTTATGCTGCCTAGTCATGAAAAAGATGTAGATTATTATGTGAATCCATATTTGTGCTAATTGAAAAATGAATTGAGCTATAAAAAATGATGGAAAGAGATACTTTTCTTATGAAACCAAAGAGGCAATGTTATTTATCTCAATGAGGAGATTGAGTTTATAGTGCCCAATCATGAAAAGAAAGTTGATTACTGTAAACACCTTATTTTGTCCAAGATAATTTATAGCAATCTGGAGCATGGACGTGATAGGGGTTGATTATTTAAGCAAAAAGAGAAGTAGATCATGCCCCATAAAGACCTAATAGAAGTAATAAATTTAGGTACTCAGGAGGACCGAAAGGAGGATAAAATTAGAACCTTAATAAAGTTGACAACTAGGACCAAGCTGATAGGCCTACTTCAAGAATATCGAGATGTATTCGCCTAGTCATATCAAGACATGCCAAGACTGGACACTGATATAGTGGTCCATAAGCTTCCCATCAAGCCAAGATTAAAATCGATCAGAGAAAAGTTAAGAAGGATAAAGCCTAAAATTAAAGAGAAAGTCAAGAAGCAGTTTGATGTAGGGTTTATTGGAGTAGCCAAATATCCAGAATGGGTTGCCAATATAGTCCCAGTCCTACAAAGAAATGGCAAAGTATGAATGTGTGTTGATTATCTGGATTTGAATCGAGCTAGTCCTAAGGATAACTTCCTGCTACCCCATATCGACACTTTGGTAGACAACACAGCCAAGAATTCTTTGTTCTCCTTCATGGATGGATTCTCAAGCTACAACCGGATCAAGATGGCACCCGAAGACATGGAGAAAACAACTTTTGTAACCATGTAAAGGATATTTTGCTATAATGTCACGCTCTTTAGACTAAAAAATGCAGAGGCAACCTATCAATAGGCCATGGTAACCCTATTCCATGACATGATACACAAAGAAATTAAGGTCTATGTTGATGACATGATTCCTAAGTTAATGAAAAAGGATGAGCATGTCACAAACCTTTAAAAACTTTTTGAACAGTTGCAAAAATTGTGACTCAAATTAAATCCTGCCAAGTGTACCTTTGGATCACTTCGGGTAAGCTTCTAGGCTTTATAGTCAACAAAAAAAGAATTAAAATTGACCCAGACAAAGTTAAAGCCATTCAAGATATGCCACCACCTCAAACCCAAAAGAAAGTGAGAAGCTTTTTGAGGAGACTAAACTACATTGCTAGATTCATCCCAGCTTACTGATAAATGCGACCCTATCTTTTGGCTCCTTCGTAAACAAAATCTAGGAGAGTGGAATGAGGCATGTCAATAACCCTTTGATAAAGTCAAACATTATCTATCAAGCCCACCAGTATTGGTGCCATCAGTGCCTGGTTAACCTTTAATCTTTTACTTAGTAGTCTTTGACAAGTCTATGGGTTGTGTCTTAGGACAGCATGATGAGTCAAGAGAAAATGAACAAGCAATCTACTACTTAAACAAAAAGTTCATGGGATGCGAGTGCAATTACTTCGCAGTCAAAAAGTCATGATGTGCTTTAGTGTGGATAGTCAGAAGACTCAGGTAGCACATGCTGTATCACACCACATAGTTGATTACAAGGGTTGATCCTATAAAGTATTATACAAAGCCCCTGCACTATCAGGAAGGCTAGCTAAATGGCAAGTCTTGTTTTTTGAATATGACATTGCCTATGTTGTTAAAAGGCCATCAAGAACAGTGTGATAGCTGACTTTTTGGCAAGTCGAGTGACAGATGATTATGAACCCTTAAATTTTGACTTTCCAGATGAAGATCTAATGTGCATTTATGAGAATGAAGATGCCTCCAATCAAGATTGATCCTAGAAGATGTATTTTAATGGAGCATCAAATGCTCTAGGACATGGAATTAGGGTAATATTTGATGTCACATGATAGGAGTCATTATCTATTCATAGCAAGGCAAAATTTTTACTGCATGAATAATATTGCAGAATATGAAGCTTGTGTCATAGGGCTTCAAGCAGCCATTCAGAAAGATGTCAAAATATTACAGGTGTTCGGTTTTTTAGCCCTAGTCATCTATAATTTAAAAGAGAGTGGCAAACTCGCGATGCCAAGCTGATGCAGTATGGGAAGCTGATAGCAAAACTTAAGAAAGAATTTGATGATATTAGTTTTCAACACTTACCTCAAGAAGAGAACCAAATAGCTGATGCTGTGCCTACCTTATCATCCATGTTTAAAGTCAACAAGGAGTCAAACATTGCTCCCATCCATATGAGCATCTACACAACTCTAATTCGTTGTCATAGTGTCGAAAAAGATAAGGATGGCCTACCATGGTACTATGACATCCTTAGTTGCATCAAAGATTAGCAATATCCTAAACATGCAATCCAGACTGATAAAAAAACTATCAGAAGCCTGGCTATGGGATTTATTCTTGATGGAAAAATCTTATACAAAAAGAGTCATGATCAAATATTGCTGAAATGCTTTGACATTCCTCTTGAAGTGACCCTAGAAGAAGTTTATGCAGGGATTTATGGCACGCATGCTAATGGACATCGAATGGCCAAGCAAATCATGAGAGTGGGTTATTATTTGTTGACTCTCGAGAAAAGTTACATCAATTATGCACGAAAATGCCATAAGTGTCGAATCTATGCTGATAAAATCCATATCCCTCCAGTGCCACTTCATGTCATGATGGCCCCATAGCCCTTCTCCATGTGGGGCATAGATGTGATTGGGCTAATCACGCCTAAAGCTTAGCCATTGACTATTTCACCAAATGGGTAGAGGCTACCTTGTATGCTGATGTCACTAGATCGACCGTCTATAAGTTTGTCAAGCGGGACATCATCTGTCGATATGGCCTCCTAAACCAAATCATCACAGATAATGCAAGCAACTTAAATAATAAAATAATGCAAGCAGTCTGCTCATAATTCAAGATCCAGCATCATAATTCTATCCCTTATCACCCAAAGATGAATGAGGAAGTTGAGAAAATGGCTGAGAACAAAGACTGGCATGAAAAGCTATTCTCCGCACTTTATGCCTATCAGACCTCAGTTTGTACTTCCACGAGTGCTACCCATTTTCTCTTGTCTATGGGATGGAAGCTGTATTGCCTATCAAAGTCAAGATCCCTTCTCTCAGAGCCTTGATGGAAACTAAACTTGAAAAAGCTAAGTTGGTTAAAAACAGATATGACCAGCTCAACCTCATTGAGGATAAACACATAAAAGCCATCTGCCATGGTCAAATGTATCAAAAATGCATGATCAGAGCCTAAAACAAAAAGATGTGCCCACGACAATTTCACCTAGGTGAATTGCTATTGAAAAAGATCTTCCCAATTTACAAAGATGCACTAAGCAAGCGGACCCATAATTGGGAAAGACCGTATATCATGAAGTAAGCTTTCTCCAGAGGGGCCCTAATCTTGTTAGAAATGGATGACAATGTCTTGCCTAATCTAGTCAACTCAAATTTCGTCAAAAAAATATTACACATAAAGGGTGAAAACCTGAAAAAGCATCCTTCAAAAAAGAGGGAAAAGCAAAGAAAACAAAACAAAACAAAAAACACAAAAAACACAACAACAAAAAAGCAAAACAAAAAAAGGTCTAGATAAAAATTCAAAAAAGACATCTAGGCAACCAACTCGACTACAATTGAAAACCCACAAGGGCAACTTGAGAAAATCAATTTTGATGGGATATGAATTGAGAGTACCTACAAGACAATCAAAGTTATCCTAGAGATCTTTCAAAGATCAGCTTATGCTAGGCATATTCATTGTTTAAGAAAGATTCTGAAAAGCACCTAGAGAACATCCCTGTCATGATTGTCAGAGCTGTCTTTCGCCTAAAAGATCATTTTTCTCGCTACCCTACCCATTGCTTGTCAAATATTATATTTGAGTTATGTCTTTTTGTTATCATGAATAAACATTGCCTTATTTCTTTTAACCCCTATACAATTCATATTGCACTTGTTGTTTAACTAATAATGTTTGATAATCAACTGAAATATGCATCAGGACATCTTGAAATTACATCAAAAGGAAAAGAAAAGCACAGAGAACTCTATTGACACCCCAATCATCAAGATCATACACTTTTCACATCCAAATAGTTGCTTGGCATGACCATACACCAAACCATTTCTTGTTTTCACAAGGCATATCTCAAGAAAAACCATTTTAGGCTAACCAAAAATTAACCCATATGCTTTATCAGAGTCCTATTGAAACCAGAGACATCAACCTGATAAGTCGAATAGTCTCTAAATTGTTAATAATGCCTTCCATTTGTCAAGAAAACGATTAAGCCTTCTGAATCAAGAAATGCAAGAGTTCAAGTTCTTGAGACTAAATTTTTGGTTATATCCCCAACAGAGCAAGGAAAACCTACAATCTCTAGCAGGATTAGGAAAATTTCTATCTATAGTCACATTAAGACAAATCACCATCCCTGTGAGAGTTTAAATGATGTACAAGGAGAACTACGGCTATCTCCTATATTAGACTTCATATCATGAAATCATATAGCATTCCATATCATGCATTCACATTAATATTATACATCATTTTTATAATATGACTTCAAGCCAGGTTTACTAAACCTCTAAGGAATTCTTGGTAAGTACTCTAAGCTTTACAAACCAAATATCATTCAAGTAAGCTTCTTTTCTTTTCATCACCTAGTGTCAAAACCCTTTTTATCAAAAATACTACTATCAAAGGGCTAGTGTCAAGAAATTGTTTTCTAAAAACTATCTTAAAAAAAAACTTTTGTCAAGAACATTCGTCAGAAGCTTTGCTAAGCATTTTGTCTAGAACTAGTGTCAAAATCCTTTCATTAGGAAATATTGTCACGAACCTTTGTTAAGAAATATTGCATTAGAAGTTTTGATCAAAAAAATGTTATCAGCACCCCTTCAAAGCCCACAAGTCAGTGGCACCTCTTTAAAGCCCACAAGTCAGTGGTACCTCTTCAAAGGCAACAAGTCAATGACACCCCTTCAAAGCCCACACATCAATGGCACCCTTTTAAAAGCTCATAAGTTAGTGGCACCCCTTTAAAGCCCATAAGTCAGTGGTATCTTTTTAACACCCATAAGTCAATGGTACCCTTTTAAAAGCCCACAAGTCAGTGGCACCCTTTGAAAAGCCCACAAGTCAGTGGCACCTTTTTAAAAGCCCATAAGTCAGTGGCACCCCTTTAAAGCCCATAAGTCAATGGCATCTTTTTAAAAGCCCACAAGTTAGTGGCACCCTTTTAAAGCCTACAAGTCAGTGGCACCTAAGTCAAAGCCCACATGAGCTAGTGGCACCTAAATCTATGTCAAAGCCCGTACGAATTAGTGGCACCCAAGTCAAAGCCCATACGAGTTAGTGGCATCCTAATCTAAGTTAAAGCTCGCATGAGCTGGCAGCACTCGAGTCAAAGTCAACACAAGTTAGTGGCACCCTAGTTTAAGTCAAAGCCTGCATAAGCTGGCAGCACTCGAGTTAAAGTTCATATAAATTGGTGGTAACCACATAAAATATCCACGTTACCCTGCACCTGCCTAAGAAAGTCAAACTTTAGGAAACCTAACACCCTAATATTCTAGGGAGCATCAGTCCACCTCGGATAAAATATTGTCTATTTATCTTTGCCCTATTCTTGATTCTCAGTAATGGTCAAAGAGGGGCAACTATAGACAGCTTATTTTGTTTGGGCTAATTTGTAGCAATCTAAAGCATGTACGTGAAAGAGGGCATGGTCGCCTAGCAAAAAAGTATTTTGAGGAGGTCAAAAAGGCTTAAGGATCATATCAAAGGTAAATGCAAAGATGTGGCATCAAATGACGTAGTTCTAGGTGTCCAGGGACAAGATATGAGAAAATTCATAATTTTACTTGATTATATCGATACATGGTTCTCACATATCGATACAATGCTCCAACGATCCAAAAATTTGAAATGTCCCATTTTATATTGATACAACATGTAGATGTATCAATACATGAGCCTCTGTATCGATACAAGACCTCATGTATTGATACTAGGCTATGCCAAGACTAAAGCATGCATTCTATAAAGAAATGTATCGATATATATCAACATGTATTGATACAGTGGTTCATAGTATCACTACGATGATCATTGTATCGATACAATGTTCATTGTATCAATACCATCAAGGTTTTTGGATGAAGTATATAAATACATTATGCAATGTATCGATACATATAGGTCATTTTCATAGTTTAGGCATTTTTGACTCGACCACTATTGATCTAAAACTCAATTTTAACTTCTTTCACCAGGAAATATTAAAACATATATTAGATTACAAATTTGGACTTGTGAATTAATTATAAAATTTTTTTGAAGTCTAAATTGGATAAAAAAAGGTCAATATCACATAATCACCCTACTCCCTAGCTTGCAAACCAATATCACCATCAGCCATCCTATTTGCTAGAAAATCATTTTAGCATTTAAACCAGCCATGCTATGCTTATAACATTGGCAGGAAGTTGCTCCACACAGCCACCCTATAGCCATCATGCTGACATCACCTTGTCCCCCTTAAGAAATGGCCAAAAACACCTCTAATATGGCTCCAAAATGCTCGTATAAAGGGAACACTTCTATCTCAGCTGAAAGAAGCTTAGATTCCAGCTCATTTTAAACTTCCAAAACACATTCCTACACCAAAAAAAAAAAAACCAAAATCTCATAGATCTTCACTCACCACCTAAAAATAGCTCTAAAACACTCATTCCTAACCATTGCACATTCTAAAAATAATTTATCCACACTAGAACCAAAACCTTATTATTTTTTCTCTTTTTCTTGCTTATTAACAACAAAAAAATAAGGAAATTCAAGCAATCTCTACTGCTCCAACCATTTGGCCAAAAATTGAAGTTTGTTGCTATAAGTCCTTACTTTATCATTTTAGTGAGCTCTCCATGTTTTCATCACCCTCTTAGGATTATCATGCATTATTATGGTTTTTGGTTGTTGTAGTTTAAGATTTGGATGCCTTAATTCCCCTTTGATGTACAAAATGCCTCGTTTCATCCTTATTAGTTTGATATCTCTTGCTCTTGCATTTTATGCCACATCCATGCATCTTGTTATCCTTAATCCGTGAATGAATCATTAGCCTAACACATTTTAAGCACATTTACACATTAACTTGCATAAATCATTACCATTTTTAGCATCCATAACATTTTCTTGTCACAATGCATAACACTTTCTTTGTCTAAACCATTGCTAAAGTTAGCATCCCCATTCATGTTATGTGCCATCCCCTTATTGTTTATTGTCTTTTCCTTGTTAAAAAGTATGTTTCATGGTAGTCAAAATTGATTTTTTTCAAAACCCCCCAAAGCCAAGCATTTTAACCTTAACTAATGGGGATTAGCATGGACTTAGCATTTTCCCTAAGGTTAGTAAAATATCTTGGCAAAAATTAAGTTTTTCAGATCTGGAATTTTGGTTAAACAAGCTTAAATTTTTTGATTTTGAAACAAAAATGGCCTTACAATTATTCCCTAAATGTTTGTGCCTTGTTTGAGTCTAAATCATAAGTGATATGATCAATGGGCTGTTTCATCATCCTATACCACTCTGGGGCTATACAAATGACTTTGTGGTGCTCATGCCACTCTTTCCCTTCAGCCATAAATGTCTGAACGTCAATGACTCGAGTCTGGACACGTAGACATAAAAAAAGGAGAGATATCCCTGCTTTGTTTTGTCCCTTACTGCCAATACGGTCGTTACAATTTGAAAAATCACTTTAAAATCCCAAACGATTTTTGGTGAATTTTATGGTATTTTTCTTTGAAAGTGTGTCAAAATACCTTTAAAACAAGGTCTTCCTCATCCCTGGATTAGTTCGGATGAGGGAGTTATGATTTCTCAAATCCAAATTATCTGGAACCTCTAGAATCTAAACATGTATTCTGGTTGGGGCCGTTCAAGCCTAGTAAATGATTTTTCCAAATTTTTCAAACAATTTTCCTAAAAGAATAATGAAATCCCCTTTCCAAAAGGGTATCACTTGTAATTTTTTTATACCAAATAAGTCTGAGGTGATTTTTCAAATTTTGACATACGTTGTCCTCCATATGCTCTGCTAGTAGCTCAATCAGTCCAAACTTGAAAATTTATTCCCCTAGAAAATGACTTTTTGGAATATGAGAAATATTTTTATATTGACCCTCGTCAAGTTAGCTTTCTAGCGGTGTCTTGTCCACCCACTAAATCCTTTAAATCAATTTAGAATAAATTTAGGAAATAGGATAGTGCGATGCTATCCCTTCTTTTTTATCACGATCAAAATTAAGTTATTCTCCCGAATCTCATCTCGAGATATTCAAATGTTTTTGTATCACCCCGATCATACTCGAAAACATGCTTCGACCTCCCATAGGCTTGTATCAAGGCACAAACATATTTTACATCTTGACCATCCTTATTCATAATAATTTCTTTTGCCAAAGGTTGTCAAAACACTTAAACATTTCCTAAATCACAAAGTTTTGTCAACTTATGTTTTCTAACTCGACTTCTCTCAAAAGTGTTCGACATGTCATTTTTAGGGATACTCCAACCCTGACCTTCCAAAGGGATACTCCAACCCTGAGGGGGTACTCCAACCATTCTTTTCAAAATTGTCAAGATTTAAAAATCTTCCTTTGTCAAAATGATTTGTCATCTATAGGGATACTCCAACCCCACATTTCTGAAGGGATACCCCAATCCTACTTTTCAAAATTGTGAACATTTAAAAATCCTTCTTTATCAAAATTATTTGTCATCTACGGGGATACTCCAACCCTACTTTTTTGAAGGGATACTCCAACCCTATCTTCCAACTACAATTAATATTTTTCTTCTTCTCGGACTTTTGTGAATATGTCAAACAAACCTTGTTTAATCAAGAAACTCGGATGCATCTCAAAAATTATTGATTTGGTTATTCCTAGATAATCGATGCCAATAGCGAGATAAATTCCAATAGTCCACCCATTTTCTTTATCATTGCATTGAATGATCCATGTTATGCTATTTCTTTTATTGCCTTACTAACATGATTTCTTTACGATGATTATTGGCATTCATGTTTTCAAAATGTTTCAAAAAAAATTAAAGGCAATGTTCTATGTGGGTATCTCTCTAATGCCTAAAGTAGAACATTCCATTTTTAAAGTAAAATCTAGAGGTCATTTTTATAAAAAATCTCTATATTCCCTATCACTCTAGGGCGTATATGAGATTAAATCTTTTTTCTCAAAACCTGGATTTGTATTTCTATAAGATTCATGCATTAAAACAGGGTTATATTGAAATAGTGATAAGTTAAGATCGAAAGAATCAAAATCAAGATAAGGCATAGCTAGTATGGTATCAATTTTGATCATCACGAAAAGGTTCATACCTCATCATGTGTAACCAACTCTCGAACCCAAATGATGAATCTTTACATTACGTAGACCATAGGATTGATGTTTTGAGTTTCATAACTCAAAACATAGGTTTCGATAGGCATCCAACCATGCCTAGCCCTAAATGATCGGTGGTGACTCTAAGCACTGGCCATTTCATGATGGTCATCCGAGACCAATAAGATGAGCGATTCATCTTACGGTCCCTTTCACTGTATTATAAGTCAAGAATTCATACATTCTCGTTCTCATCATATCGCCAAATGAATAGTCTTAATTAAGAAGACATTTTTAAGTCAAGAAAATATTTTAGGTTGTACGCACCTATAGATCTATAAGAATCCACCTTGAGGTATGTTGCGACAATTACTATGTCAATTCATGTTTGTCCTAGTTGAGAAACGAACTTTAATTCTAAAAAATGACAGAAAGAGAAGCTTTCCTTATGGAACCAAAGCGTCATCTATCCTAAAAAGGAGAATGAGTTTATGGTGCTCAATCATGAAAAAAAAAGATTATTATGTGAATCCGCGTTTGTCCGAATTGATAAACAAAATTTAACTCTAAAAAATGGTGAAAAAAAACTTTTCTTATGAAACCAAAACATCAATGCCATTTATCCCAATGAGTAGAACAAGTTTATGGTACCCTATCATGAAAAGAAAGAAGATTACTATATGAATTTATCTTTGTCCCAATTGAGAAATGAGCATTAAATTCAAAAAATAATGGAAAGAGAAGCTTTTCTTATGAAATGAAAGCATCAATATCATTTATCCCAAAGAGGAGAACAAGTTTATGGTGTCAATCATGAAAAAAAAGGAGATTATTATGTGAATCCGTGTTTTTCTGAATTGACAAACAAACTTTAATTCTAAAAATGGTAGAAAGAGAAGCTTTTCTTATGAAACCAAAGCATCATGTCATTTATTCTAATAAGGAGAATGAGTTTATGGTGCCTAATCATGAAAAGAATGGAGATTATTATGTGAATCCGTGTTTATCCCAATTGACAAATGAACCTTAACTCTAAAAAATGATGCAAAGAAAAGCATTTCTTACGAATCCAAAGCATCAATGTCATTTATCCTAATGAAGAGATTGAATTTATGGTGCCCAATCATGAAAAGAGAGAGGATTACTATACGAATTCATGTTTGCCCAATTGAGAAACAAACTTTAATTCTAAAATATGGTGGAAAAAGAAGCTTTTCTTATGAAACCAAAGCATCAATGCCATTTGTCCTAATAAGTAGAACGAGTATATAATGCCCAATCATGAAAAACAAGGAGATTCTTATGTGAATATGTGTTTGTCTAAATAGACAAACGAACATTAATTCTAAAAAATGGTGAAAAGAGAAGCTTTTCTTATGAAACCAAAGCATTAATATCATTAATCCCAATAGGAGAATGAGTTTGTGGTGCTCAATCATGAAAAACAAGGAGATTCTTATGACACAATTGAAAATTAAACTTTGACTCTAAAAAATGATGGAAAGAGAAGCTTTTCTTGCAAAACCAATGCATCAATGTCATTTGTCTAGTAAGTAGAATGAGTTTATCATGCACAATCATGCAAGAAAAGGAGATTACTATATGAATTCATGTTTATACTAATAGAGAAATGAACATTAATTCTAAAAAATATTGGAAAGAGAAGCTTTTCTTATGAAACCAAAGCATCAATGTCATCCATCCCAAAGCGGAGAATGAATGGTAGTCAATAACAAAAAAAAAGAGATTATTATGCGAATCGATGCTTGTTCGAATTTATAAATGAACTTTGTCTCTAAAAAAGGTGGAAAGAGAATCTTTTCTTATGAAACCAAGCATCAATGCCATTTATCCCATTGACTAGAACGAGTTTATGGTGCCCAATCATGAAAAGAAACATGATTACAATATGAATTCATGTTTGTCCCAATTGAGAAACGAACATTAATTCTAAAAAATGGTAGAAAGAAAAGCTTTTCCTATGAAACCAAAGCATCAATGTCATTTATTCTAATGAGGAGAATGAGTTTATGTGCGTAATCATGAAAACAACAAAGATTATTATGTGAATCGGTGTTTGTCCCAATTGACAAATTAACTTTAACTCTAAAAATGATGAAAAGAAAAACTTTTCTTACGACTCTAATGCATCAATGTAATTTATCCCAGTAAGGAGATTGAGTCTATGGTGCTCAATCATGAAAGGAAAAGAGATTATGTGTGAATTCATGTTTGTACCAATTGAGAAACGCGCGTTAATTTTGAAAAATGGTGGAAAGAGAAGCTTTTCTTATGAAACCAAAGCATCAATGTCATTTATCCTAAAGAAGAGAATGAGTTTATGGTGCTCAACCATGGAAAAAAAAGGAGATTATCATATGAATCCATATTTGTTCAAATTAACAGAAAAACTTTAATTCTAAAAAATGGTAGAAAGTGAAACTTTTGCTATGAAACCAAAGCATCGATGTCATTTATTCCAATAAGGAGAATGAGTTTATGGTGCCTAATCATGAAAAGAACAGAGATTATTATGTGAATCTATGTTTGTCGTAATTGAGAAACAAATTGTAATTCTAAAAAATGGTGGAAAAAGAAGCTTTTCTTATGAAACTAAAGCATCAATGCCATTTATGCCATTAAGTAGAATGAGTTTATCTTGCCCAATCATGAAAGGAAAGATTACTATGTGAGTTTGTGTTTATCCCAATTGAGAAATGAACATTAATTCTAAAAAATGGTGGAAAGAGAAGCTTTTCTTATGAAACCAAAGCATCAATGTCATCATCCAAATAAAAAGAATGAGTTTATGGTGCTCAATGATGGAAAACAAGGAGATTCTTATGTGATTATGTGTTTGTCCGAAATGACAAATGAACTTTAACTCTAAAAAAATGATGGAAAGAGAAGCTTTTCTTATGAAACCAATGCGTCAGTGTCATTTATCCTAATGAGTAGAATAAGTTTATCATGTGCAATCATGAAAAGAAAGGAGATTACTTTGTGAATTCATGTTTGTGCCAATTAAGAAACAAACTTTAATTATAAAAAATGGTGAAAAGAGAAGTTTTTCTCATGAAACCAAAGCATCAATGCCATTTATCCTAATAAGTGGAACGAGTTTATGGTGCCCAAACATGAAAAAAAAGAGAGTACTATGTGAATTCGTGTTTTTTCCAATTGAGAAATGAATATTAATGCTAAAAAGTGGTGGATAGAAAAGCTTTTCTTATGAAACCAACGCATCAATGTCATTTATCCCAAAGAGGAAAATGAGTTTATGGTGTTCAATCATGAAAAAAAGGAGATTATTATATGAATCCGTATTTGTTCAAATTGACAAACAAACTTTAATTCTAAAAATGGTAGAAAGTGAAACTTTTGCTATGAAACCAAAGCATCAATGTTATTTATTCCAATAAGGAGAATGAGTTTATGGTGCCTAATCTTGGAAAGAAAAGAGATTATTATGTGAATCCATGTTTGTCCTAATGGAAAAACAAACAATAATTCTAAAAAATGGCAGAAAGAGAAGCTTTTCCTACGAAACCAAAGCATCAATGTCGTTTATCCCATTAAGTAGAATGAGTTTATCGTGCCCAATCATGAAAGGAAAAGAGATTACTTTGTGAATTCATGTTTATTTAAGAAATGAACATTAATTCTAAAAAATGATGGAAAGAGAAGCCTTTCTTATGAAACTAAAGCATCAATGTCATTTATCCCAATGAGAAGAACGAGTTTATTATGCTCAATGATGAAAAACAAGGAAATTCTTATGTGATTTTGTGTTTTTGCTTGACTAATGTAAACCTTAGGATGAAAACACAAACTAAAACTAGATTGGATGGAATTAGAACCCTAGGATCATCTTCAAAGTTAAGCAAAGAGAACTTAACCCTAATTAAACCTGCTGATTAAAACCAAAGTTATAACAATTTTGATCGCCACAAGTTACCCTGGTAAGATCAAATAAAGTTCTTATTTAAAGAACAAAGAAGAAGTTCTCACAAAGTGAAAAAAAATCTCAAGTATTTTTTTATATTTTAATTTGCTGAATTACATGAATAAGAGCCCCTTATATAGGACACAAATTTGTAGAGCCCTAACTGAACAAGGAAATCCAAATCAATAAGGAAAAGTTTATTCCTAATCCTAATCTGATTAGGACTTATCTAAACAACTTAAAATCCTAAACACAAT
>JBBYHO010000010.1:13375437-13389584 GCA_038382025.1 Adansonia gregorii | reverse complement strand
ATCAATTTTATAAAAAAATATTAAAATCAAAATTAAGATAATATTTTACTGGTTAGGACTCTGGAATTAGGTTAATTGGCTACAAAGTTTGCATGTACCAGCAATTATGCGTAAAAAAAAAAACTTAGACTATTATTATTATTATGGTCAACTTTGAGCAAAAGGCTCTCAACAGCTTCATTCCTTTAGGGTTGACTTCAAAGTTCAGTCTCTTCTTAGGAAAAAAAAAGAAAAAGAAAGATAATGTAACAAATTAAGATCATTATTATATTCTTATAAATTAGAAACTATTACAACACACACCCCTATTTTTTATACTCCATTTTTATAATTCCTTTAGTTTGCTTCCGTTTCGAGCGAAGTTCAAAGATCGGACAAATGCAAGCTATGGTCTAAATATTTGGTCATAAATCCCTATACTTTGAGATGCAATAGATATCCGATGAGCTCTCGGTCTTCTAACAGCTTCATCAAGTTTCGATCATCTGAAATATTTAATTTGTATCCGTCAAGATTTAAAATTTTGGTATAAACGGCAAATAGATATAAATAGTCATAACTTAAAGCAAATGCTTTCCCTGTCAAATATATTCTCTTTTCACAAGTTTTTCTCTAAAAGATATTAATTTAGTGCATCCCCAAAAGATATAGCCCTCTCCTTGACTCCTCAAGTTTTTCAATCTTTACCTAACCTACCAACAGCTTGCTCAGTTTGTCACCAAAAAACTTCAGCAATATTGAATTTTCAACTCAATTATATACATATATATAAATTTATATATATTTGTACTATTGATATAGGAAAATTGAACGGGAAAAGGGGTCCTATTACTTGTAAAATTCACACATGATTAAATAATTCTATATATAATTGCACTTTGTCGGGATTTGTCGAGATTTCCTCGGTACAGCAGTTCTCATTGACTCCTCGTTTCAGGCTGCTTTAAAGTTTGTGGGAATCGGTCACGAGGGGCCAAAAAAAAAGAAGAAACAAGTAGGCTTTCCGGAACTAAACTTTGAATTTTTGTAGTAATGACGTTTCATATGGAGCTAAAATTTGCGATTATAGTCAAACTACATCAAAATTTTCTGATTATTTTTTGTGGGACTAAAGTTAGTGATTAGACTGCAAATGGAGGAGCATCCATTTGGATGGGTCGGTGCACTTCTCAGGACAGTAATTGGATCTCCCAAAACGACACTAGACCCCTAATCCATATGAAGCCTAAAGTCATAGTGGGTGATTATTTCGACTGCTACTATTAATGGCCTGGGTCCCAATTTAAATATGGGTGTTCTTCTATCTTTAAGCTATATATATATATATATATATATATATTTATATATATATAAACAAGAGAACTTGCCAACAGCGTGCGTTTATGCATGGCTCATGATCATTTATTTGTTAAAGTAATAAGATCCCACACTAATCCGGGAGTAGACAGTTGAATGACAGCTTTGAAAAAAAAAAAAATTAAATAGTCTGTAACTTGGTATTGAAGTCATTGGCAATGGCAATGAACTCCAAAAGTTGGTGGTTGATTGAACTAAAATAATCGTATGAATCACATGATTGTGATTCCGGTCCATAATTAACTTTCATAAGATACAAAGGAAGCTGTTTTTTCTTTTTCTTTTTTTTCTTTTAATTTTTCAGAGCTTCTTGTCCCTATTCTCTTTCTCTATAAAAGGGGTGTAACAAAACAAGCATCTTTGTCTTTTTAGAAAGTAATAGCAGTCTTTAGCTGGTGCAAATTGCCTCTCTCTATTTTGCTTAAGCAGTTTATAAATTTTGCTTCGGTCTTTACATTGTCGGCCTGTCTGAATTAGTTAGATACCCCGGTCGTTCAGTTCTTCTGTCATGGGTTCTAACGATTCAGAAGTTGCTCTTGATTTGTTTCCCTGGCTTAAAGTATACAAAGATGGAACCCTTAAGAGAATCGCCGGAGTTGAAGTAGTTCTTCCGGGACTTGATTCTGAAACCAACGTTTTATCCAAAGACACCTTGATCATACCCAAAATCGGCGTCTCAGCTAGGATTTACCGACCCAACTTTGTCAGTAAAGATCAAAAGCTACCCCTTGTAGTTTATTTTCATGGTGGAGCCTTTTGTGTAGCATCGCCAGCCTTTCCAAACTACCATACCAGCCTCAACAAGCTTGTTGCTGAGGCTAACATCATAGCTGTTTCAGTCGACTATAAGTTAGTCCCAGAGCATCCTCTTCCTACTGCATATGAAGATTCATGGGCTGCACTTCAATGGGTAGCTTCCCATAAGGAAGAACATGGCAACCATGAGGCCTGGATCAAGGATTATGTGGACCTCGACCAGGTCTATTTGGTTGGTGATAGTGCTGGTGCAAATATTTCACACCACTTGGCTTTGCGGATCAAGGAATCAGATCTGGGTCAGAACTTGAAGATTCTTGGTATTGGTATGATCCATCCTTACTTTTGGGGAACGAACCCCATTGGATCAGAGGTTACTGATCGGTTCAGGAAAGAATTAGTCGATAATTGGTGGCTGTACGTTTGTCCCTCTGATAAAGGGTGTGATGATCCACTTATCAACCCGTTTGTTGATGGATCACCTGATCTTGCAGGCTTGGCATGTCATAGAATCCTTGTTATTGTTGCAGAGAATGATATACTCAAGACTAGAGGGAGGTTTTATTATGATAAATTGGTGAAATCTGGGTGGAAAGGAAAGGCAGAGATCATGGAAACAGACGGTGAGGATCATGTTTTTCATATCTTTAAGCCAGACAGCGCCAAGGCCAAGAGCCTGATCAAACGCTTGGCTTCTTTCCTGAACCAAGGGAAGGCTCCTGTTGAGTGAAATTGTGAAACATATGGGGTTGTTTTTTAAAAAAATATGTTCAAGCGCGATTTGAGGTCTAGCTTAGACTTCCACCCCAAGTCTCCGTCCGTCTAGATTTCTTTTCCACTAGTCTTGATGGATTTGCCCATTTTTAAGCCTTGTTTCTTCCGACACGCAACTTGATTCTACTTTTTATTTTCCAAAGAGTGGCCCATTCTATAGTATGATTTAATTGGCTTCATGGATCCTCCTCATTCATAGTACCTCTTGTTAAGCTTGCGTTTCTTTCTTTATAAAAATATTTTTTAATACATACCCTTCAAAATGAAGAATCTCACAATAGTGAATGCATAGATAACTCAGTTAATTTATGCAAAAAGTGTCATCCAACATTTATAATCATAAATCACAATATCTATAACCCTTTTCTCTATCATCAAGCTAAACCTACTATTCAAATTTTAATATCTTGCAACATTGGGTAACCCCTTTTATTCTCAAGCTATCACTTGACCTCTTTATTACCGAGAAGAATCTCAGAACACTGAAAACACATTAAACAAGACCTCAAAAACCGCCAAAAAGCAAGTTCAACAAGCTAAAACAACATACTCAACTACTCAACACTTCCATAGTTCCATGTAAACAAGGGGGGAGTGAATGAGGAAGGAAGGAAGGGAGTTAGGGAGAGAAGCATGCGTCACAAATTTAATGAGGCAACTTGATCGTCACTTTGAATTTTCACAAATAACAAGACACTGCGTTTGACAAAGAATCTATGATATCAATGTAGATGCAATTCCTGAACTTGAATGAGTACAAGGAGTGAAGAAGCTAAGAGTCCTAGAACAAGACTGTGTCAAGCATGGTTCCCAAAGTCTGAACTATATTTGAGGACATCAACTTTGAGACATGTTCCTCTAAATGCTTCTTGGAATCTTGTCGCCCAACATTTGCAATTGCCAATTTCTCAGGAGGCAATCCATCTTCCTCTTGAACGGCCTTATTGTATTTTATAGCTAAATTGAGCATTTCCAGCACATAATAAATTCAAACAACATCATAAACTGCCTTATAGAAGATAATTTTCATTATATAAGGAAATAAATTTTTTTGGCATTCATATTTTAACTCTTTGAGCAATATAGCAATGCAACTTTTGTAACTAAGAACTATCATGACTATTTAGAACCATAGTCCACATATTTGAGAATCCAGCTCTTTTTTGATGGGCATTCCTATATTCACTCATTGCAAAGGATTATTAATGGTTTTCTTCCCTTTCAAACCGAGTATCTTCAAGCACCTTGAATCAGTGAGGGACAACATAAAGTCATACACACCATAAACTAGGGTGATAAATGTAACCTCCATTCTCACCTCAACAGTCTGTTCATTAGTTTTGGAATGGGTATCAAAAAACCAAAGTGTCAATCCATCTGTCCACTTCTTCTTATGAAGATTCAGTAGCATCTTTTCCTCAAGTTCATTCTTCCTGTAGTTAATGGCTATCGAGTAATAATGTCTATTTAGCCCATGGATCAATGCCTGAAAATGGAACAAAATGAGATGAGATCATTCGCCATATAAAATAAGTTAATAGATAACGGTCAACCAGTACTCTTTTGGCACTCACTTGGATTGATGGCTTATTAAGATGCCCAAGATTGGAAGTTGTCTGGCGTGGTTCTTGGCCAAGCATCATGGTCTGTGGGTTGTTCAAACGGAATGCATCGATAACCACCTTCCCCTTAACACTCTGAATTGGGTCCACCACCACTGCTACAGCCATTGATTCAAAGCTTCAAAACTCTGCAAGCAGTGACAGATTTTAGAAACAGATGGACTAGCTTTCTCAATCAGAATAGTTCAAAGGAAAACAAAACCATAAATGATCCTCACTTCAAAAGATCAAAATTGAAAACATAAAATAATTGATAGAGGATAGATGAAAAAAGCAACTATCAAAACTTTTTCCGCCTTGCATAATGTCTACTAGAATATCCGATAAACTACATTTACGTTTCCAGCCTTTTATGATATCTATCAACTGTGTCATACTCAAATATCTTTTACACATTGCATCAATCATGCTTTCCCCCAGCCATGTCTGTATCACGCCTAATTACTAATAACCATTGACAATAATGACAGATCGACAATTTTTGGAAGGAATGAAAGAGGTAAAAAAAAATATATATATAATCACAACTAATACAGTGCAGTGTCCACAATGACGCCCACCCTCTCCTATCCATTACATGATTGGAACCACTGTGCCCTAATGGTAGTATCAATTAAGGACAGAATTATGAGGCAATCCGTACCATCGAACCACCCCACCCCCCAAACTAAAGAAAAAGAAAGACTTGAAAAGTACAGGATTAAAAATAATATAAAACCATAGCAATGGGTTGACTATTTCTTTGTAAGAAAGGAATGACTTGACTAATAAGTTGTATACTAACACCAAACAAAGAAATTAAGCTCATGACTGACAAGAATCTTCTAAGCAATAGTGGCATAGCAAGTCGACTAGCATGTTTATGCACCTGCTGTGTGTTTATGTCCACACCAGAGAGCCAACAGCCAAATCCAGGATGTGAATGATACCAACCCACCACCATCTCTGCCCTGCAACACCAAGCGAAAAGGTCAGCTTGCAATCTAGAGAAATGGGTCATCAAGGAGTGCAAAACCATCTAATCTTGTCATGCAATTACCATTTCTTCGATTCATGAGTTATTTACAACAACTAACCATAAGTTAATGTTAATGAAACTAGAGAATAATTAATACCTTCGTGTTTATTTGAGCATATCAAGCATATTTGTTTGAAAAACATGATCCACAGCTTCGACACTAACACCAGTACCGCTCTGTGGCATTGCAAAAACATCGACGACACGCACAGTGTACTCATCAACGAACTTTCCCAACATTAAACCCATAACTTCCATCGGAACTCCAGCTCTTCCTATAAAATATTCACATTAAGCAAAAACAGAAACATAATGACAAAACCTCTTACAAGGTTTGATCTCTTTAACCCTAATTTAAAATAGAAACAGTTCATGTTTCTCGTAGGCAAGTACATGGAAAGCAGATCATAAAGTTAACTTTAATTTAAGAAACTAAATCCTATACTGCAAAAGCAAAAAAGTATAAAAGCATTGATAGTTTCTTTTGCTACTTTTCGAACAAAACTATTAAGGCGGCGAAACCCTAATCAGCTAAGAAAATGAAACAAAAACTGAAGGGAAAAGGAAAAAAAAAAAAAACTTTAAATAAGCAGATTTTGAGAAGAGGGGAAATTGGAAAGCACCGTGCTTGAGCATTTTGAGGAGGGCAAGGGAGGAGATGTAGACCTGCTCCGACGAATCGAGAGGAGGGGAATCCGGTGGCGGGTGACCCAACCCGCCCCCTGCACCGGCGAACACCCTTTGTAATCTCTCCATGCCTGACATGACGGTCGCACTTTTGGAAACCTTTTGCTTTGGCAGCAAGACAAATAAAGACTTCTCCCTAAAATCTTTTCTGTCTTTTCTTTCATTTCTCAACTGCTCTGGTTGGATCCTCCTGGGCTGCAAGGCTACTATGAATTCAGTTCACCATGTTGGTCCAGTCTGGCCCGGTCCAGTCCAATTTTAAGAACATGGGTTGTGCTTGATAATGGGCATGGTTTTTCAACCACTTATCTGCTTTCTAAAGGCCAAGTTTGGTTCGGGTATATTTGTATCTGGTTCGACATTGCATTGCATATTGAAAAGTTTTAATTCGGTTCATGTCGATTTATAAATAATAAAGACAAAAAAAAACCGTTCAATTCAAAACTAGGTTATATTTTTTATAAATTTTATGTAATTTCTTAATTATAAAAGTCAAATAATTATTTTATATCTAAACCTATTTAAATATGTTTAAAATAATATTAAAAATATGAAAAACAAAAAACATTCATCTTCAAAAATCAACGAATCAAATCGTTTCAAATTAATAAAATTTAGATAGAATCGATTCAATACAATAAAAAAATATTTAATTCAAAACTGGAATTGATTTTTGAAAATTTAAAATAATATGCATTAACTAGAATAACTTATCTTATCCAATCCATTATGACCTTAATTTTAGGGTAATATATATATTTTTAAAAAAAGGAAAATATTTATGATGGTGTTAAATGTGTAACTATTAGTCAAATCCGTATTATTAGCTTTAAATTAAACATACAAAAGAGATAGCTCTTTCTTATCCCTTATCGTCAAGTAAAATAATTACAGTAGTTTGGTAAGGCTTTTGGTAAAATGAGTTGACAAAGCTGGTAATTTTTTTTTTTGTCTAAAATAGTGGATAATTATTCGGTAGATGACGTAATAATTACATAAGATGAAAGTTTTCGAAAGAGAATAACGTCAGAAAAATGTAGCCTTTTCTAGCATCAGCAATTGCTTTACTTATGCACGAAAGGGAAAATTCATTAGCCCTTACCAATTTGTTTGATTTGAAGCCACCCCATCAAGTCCAAACCACCGCTTCTATACGTTCAAGAATAGTAGTAAACAAAAATAGCTATTTTACGAATAAATATTAAATATAAATATATTTATTTAATGAATGTACGAAGAAAATTTTGCATAATATGACTAATGAATGCTTCTTCTCCTAACTCTTCACAAGCTTTGTTAATGTCGACGGAAGTACAGGAATTTTTAGCCAATCACAAATTAAAATTTTTAATGCAACTGTTTTGAAATTTCTGATTTCCATGATGGTTGGAAATTGGCAATAATAAAAACACGGTGCAGCGTCCCCTTTGAAAAGTAAAGTCAAGGTCCATCACTTTCTGACTTCGATTTCTTTTCGAATGGCTCCTCAGGGATTGCTTGCTAATTCTTTAAACTCCAAAGTTTATAGCATAATATATCTGCTTTCGTCTCCTTGGTTCAAATTCCAATTATAAACATTTTTTCATCGTATCGTATCGTATCGTATCATATATATATATTATAATTATAAATATAATAAATATCATTATAATTAATTATGTTAAATAATGGCGAAGAAAATTGAATTTTAACCTCTATTTAAGTTCTTGGAAAGTTGTCCATGAATCTGGAAGTAAAAATACTACAACTGAACATTAATTGGCCACGTCTTACTTGTTAAAGATTCAAATGAAAAGTAATAGCCTGGGAAAAAGAACGATTTTTGAAAAGTAAATGCATGGGAAAGATTTTTGAAAAGTAAATGTTTGGTCTGTAGCATGTTTGGGGTTTACTCTTTCAGAACTAATTCATCCGAGCCATTCAAACCAACCAAGTCTTCTTAAAAACTTCCAATTTTCATACTTGGACACGGTTTCGCGGCAAAGTTCTACTCAGTGTGGCTGAAAACATAGGCTGCGATTTCAGTCCGAGCTTCGCTGAACTATCCGAGAAATTGCTAGTATCGAGATAGATATGTTAATGTAATAAATGTATGATGATTATCTATAATTATCAAAATAATCAATTTTTATTAGAGATATTAAAGATACGATATGATTTGGATTATATTACAATATTATACCGTAATTTCTAATACTAATCTAATTACATTTATTACATTAGGAAGATACTTAGATTTGCTTTTACTAAAAGCATGGTTGAAAGTTTCAAAGTTGAATAGAGAATTGGAAGTCTATAAATATCAATGGCATGCATTCTTCAAGAGCATCAAACACAACACAGCTTGGAAATCCTTATTCTTGTTCTCGATCGAAACTCTCTTGCTAGTTAGTTTAAGATCATCAAAACCCAACAAAACTCTCGATATCTCTCATCATAATGGAAAGTATCCCACAGCACAATTTAGCGATGTCAAGTCCAAAATCACCCCTTCAACCTACCACCTATGGGAACGTAATTACTGTTCTTAGTATTGATGGAGGTGGAGTTAGGGGGCTTATTCCAGCAACTATTCTTGCCTTTTTAGAGTCTCAGCTTCAGGTTAGCTACAAAACTGTTTTGAAAATATATATTCATTGATATTTGGATTTATAGCTAGAAAATGCAAAAACTTTTGCCTTCTGTATATGATTAGCTTGTTTTTTTAATGTTATTTACAGAATCTGGATGGTGAGGAGGCTAGATTGGCAGATTATTTTGATGTCATTACTGGGACTAGTACTGGTGGCCTCGTGACTGCCATGCTATCTACCCCAAACGCAAATGAGGGCAGCCGTCCTCTTTTTGCTGCCAAAGATATCAATGATTTCTACCTTCAACACTGCCCGAAAATTTTCCCCCAGGATAGGTAATTAATCTTCTCGGCCTTGTTCATTTGTAGTTTTGGATGATAATAAAACCATGTTGCTGACATGATTCTGTTTGAAATTACACAACAGCTCACCGTTTGCCCCTGCTGCAAATTTGGTTAAATCTCTAGCTGGTCCGAAATATGATGGTGAATATCTGCACAATATTGTGCGGGAAAAGTTGGGGGAAACCAGACTGCACCAAACATTGACAAATGTTGTCATCCCAACATTTGACATCAAACGACTCCAGCCAAAAATCTTCTCATCCTATGAGGTTTTTCATTTTTCATCAATATAAATATATCTCTCTTTCAAATTTAATATATTGCCTTTTGCTATAAATCTGATGTAAGATCATTGTGTAGGTTGAGAACAACCATTGCGGAAATGTTTTGCTCTCTGATATATGCATTGGAACTTCGGCTGCGCCAACTTATCTTCCTGCCCATCAGTTTGAAACCAAAGATTCCACCGGCCAAATTAAGGAATTCCATCTTATTGATGGTGGAGTTGCCGCTAATAATCCCGTATGTATCTACATGTTTTTAACGCAGTGGAATTGGTTGATGCTTACAAGTTTGACAAAGATCTAACAAATATGTTTTTAATCGATTCTTACAGACTTTAGTAGCCATCAGTGAAGTGACAAAGGCAATCAACAGCAAAAATTCTGATTTCTTAACTATAAAACCAAACGACTATGCCCGTTTCCAGGTTTTATCGTTGGGAACTGGTTCTCAAAAATGTGAAGAGAAGTACCCTGCTAACAAGGCAGCAAAATGGGGTCTCTTGGGGTGGTTGACCTCTGAACATTCAACTCCATTGATGGATGTGTTCATGCAAGCAGGCAGTGACATGGTCGACTTTCATCTTGCCACCATTTTCAAGGCACTTCAATCTGAAGACCGTTATCTCCGAATTCAGGTATAGAGATACAGATTCTTTTTTTTTTGAAATGTAACCAAGTCATATAAAAAAATCTTTATACTCCATATACTTCACCAAAATTAAATTAATATATATATATATATATATATATATATACTGCAGGATGATACACTAAGTGGTGCGGCGGGATCTGTGGATATTTCTACAAAAGAAAACTTGGAGAATCTTGTTAAAATTGGCGAAGAATTGTTGAAAAAACCAGTTTCCAGGGTGAATTTGGAGACCGGTAAATTTGAGCCTGTTAATCAGGGTACAAATGAAGAGGCTCTCATCAGGTGTCTATATCTATATAAGAACTATTCTAATTTCGATTTTTAACTATTTAATATATGTAGTTGTTGCTGCCTTGAATTTATCTACGCTACTCAAATTCGAGAGTGAGTATTAAATATAAGTATATACTCATATGATTATATTTAATTTTTTTATATCTTTAAATAATTATATCTAATATCTATATCTAAATATGTGTTAAACATATATGTTAATGCTTAAAAAAAATTTACAAATAACATATTCTTATATTATTCTTGTATCATAATTTCATGGTGTATAATTCTTGTGGAACTAAATTACTTTTGCTTTTGATAATCTACAGATTAGCTGAATTTCTATCTAAGGAGAAGCGGCTTCGTGAAATGAGATCACCGCATGGGAGCTTCAAAGAAGAATGATTATTTGGATGGAAACCTAAAAATCGATCTCTGACTCAATTTAGTACCTAATGAATTCTATTATTATTATTATTATTATTATTATTATTATTATTATTATTTTGTTCTGCAATATCAATTTGTAATAGACTAATTTCATTATTTAATTTATCGATATAGTATTTTGTACAAATTAATTCTTGTTTTCCTAATATTTTAAAGTTATAACCTCAAGAGAATTACACTTAGCTTACTGATTCAATTTGAGTTGAATTTGAAATAAAATTTTTATAAATGAGATCGAATCAATCTAGTTTGAGTTATTATTTAAATAATAAAAATATTTTTAATTGAAAAATATAAAATTATAAACCTATTAATATAATTTTTTTATTATTTAAATATATTCCAAACATTAAAATAGATTTTTAAATAGTATCGATCTTGAACAAGTAAAATTTTTTAATATTCAAACTTAACTTGGTTAGACTCTTAGACAATTTTTTAATTTAGATTGTAATTTATGCATTTGAGAACAAATTAAATTAATCCCATCAAGGAATTCAAGTTCATAACCAAGCAATTCATCCAATAATATATTTAGTCATCTTGATATAGTATTTAGGTTTGTATTGTTATTTTTTTTAAAAAAAATAAAACAGGTACTTAATCCAATTAATTAATTAAGGTATTAACTATGGGTGTAAAAGTAAAACCAAGGGGGCATGTGCTGCCTAATTCCTACAGGTGAAATTGGCTTCCATTCATTTTGGAATCAGCCATGCAAAACTATTGGCCTCTCAAGCTTTGACTAAAAAACTTAAAATTGTCAAAGAGCTATTAATTATTTGGAATATTTGGTAGCCATCACAGTCTAAGCTGGTCGGTAGAGGTTGAATTTCTGTTAATATTCATATAAATTTTAATTATCTATAAATTACAATAAATATAAAACTTATAAATCATATTTAAAAATTGAAATATAAAAGTTTCGTCTCTCAAATCATAAATCCTGCTTCTAATATTGATATTATTGTGCCCAAAGAATTTTCTAAGTCATTTCAGTGCATTTTCTTCATAAAAATATCATTACAAATATAAGTCAAATTAATTCGCTTCAAATTCAATAACAAAAATCACTTCAAATATGAAAACAAATTACAAATGCTTTGGTAAATCACAATGCCATCCGTTAGCATTTTGCGTGAAAGAAATAGAAAGCTATATATATTATTAGGATAGTGTACTGTTGGGACGGACTGGCGGTTATTTCTAGTCTTGATCCGATTGATCCGACTTTCATGTTTGCGTACTTAAAATCTATTTGACACTCGGTTTTACTTTAGGCTTTTAACTTTCGACTTTGATCCCGAAAAAACTTTTCTCTTTTAAAATTTTATTTGATATTTTATATTATATCTATTTTTACAAAATTAAAGTAAATACATACGAGAAAATCTTGTAAAAGTTAAGAAATTTTAACTAAAAGTATATTTTATCAAACCCACAAAAAATTGATAAAATTTTTTAACTTTATTATAATAAATTAAAAAATAAAGAGGTAGATTTTTAAATTAATTAGTTGTTTTTTAAATTAAAAGATAAATTAAATAAGTAGTAGTTTTTAAATAGTTATTTTTAATATTAAAAGACTTAACATTTTTAATTTTTAGATATATTATAGACATTTATGTTAAATTGTTGCCATTGAATTGTGACATACAATAGAATCAGAGATTTTATGATATATTAAACATAATTAAAAAAATTAGAAAAGAAGTATTTTAGTAAATATCACGGGAGAAGGCAAAGCGAATACTTTCTAAAAACCATGCCTGACTCAGTCTCGAAAATTTAATAATAAAATCAACTAATCTTGCTCTGTAAGCCTTTCTTTTTATTTTTTAAAACAAATACTATTATAGGATCGAGTCAAAACCCAACAAATTTAGGCTATTTTGTCGATCCCAGTACAGTGCTGACTCAAGTGGTAGATTTGTTTCTTTAACACGTGACTTGCCGCTCACACGGTGAACAGGTAAGATTAGAACACGACAGTCCACCATGGCATAAATATTTTTCACATGCCCAAAATTAGCACCGTATTTTGTGCTACACTATATACAATTGATGATGAAAATCACAACTGTTGATTCAATTACTTTCGATTTTTTTGTCATAAAAAAGAAGCTAACTCAAGAGTTGAAATCGATAATGCCTCCCTAACATTAATATATACCCTAAATTATCTTATAATAATTAAACAAAAGGCTATCTCGTAATTACGCAAGATTTAATTAGTTTATTTTTTTATGAGAAATCACCTAATTTAATAGGTTAATAAATGTCACTGATATTTGAAGAAAGAAAAAAATATAATTAATGAATTGATCTTCTTAAATTCAATAAAAATAATATATTGAATATGAAAAACTTCACAAAAATAATAATTAAATAGTTTTTAATTTGTGTGGACACCAATTAATGAGACTTTTTAAAAATTACAATTAATTATTTATTTAATTATGATTGAAAAATTACAAACTTAATCAATAACATTTATTTTATTTTATTAATTTCATACTACCCTTCAATAGAGTACCAATAATTATTTCATTTAAAACTTTTGCAAACTAAAAAATTGAAAAAATTTGTCTATTGTCTGAATTTGTTTTGATTATGCGCCAAGCTTTTGCAAAGATGCCTTTTCACGTCGCCGTTTCTCCTGAGACAGCAGCTTTGCATACCTGCCAGTTTTGTTAAATTGCAAGAAAATGTGTTAATGGAGGCTTATATATATATATATATATATAGGGAAACATGGTAACAAAATTGGAGCAATTTTTTACCTTGTCAGAGCCTGAGCGTTGGTTTCTGCATCTCCTGAAGGCTCATAATTACCTGTCTCAAAGTTCACCCTTGAAACAGGTTTATTCAACAAGTTTTTTGCAATTTTGGCTAGATTATTCAGGTTTTCCTCGGTAGAAACATCGACAGATGACATCTCGCCTTTCAGCTTATCATCCTGCAATTGTTTTCAATGCAGGGAATTTACTAATTTGAAGCAAAAATTTTGCCGCTACCCTTTATTTTCAGCTTGAAGTCTAACCTGGATGCGAAGATAGTTCTTTTCAGAACTCAAAGCTTTGAAAATCACTGAAATGTGGAAATCAACCATATCAGCGCTGCCTTCAGTAAATGCATTGATTAATGGGGTGGAATGGCCGTTGGTTAACCACCCAATTACGCCCCATTGAGCCGCTTGCTTTGCACTGTACGTCTCTGCAAGTTTTTCTGAGCCCGTTCCTATTGATAGCACCAATAATCTGTTGTAATGATTTGCCGCCTTAATGGAACAGAAATCGGAATGGCCTCGGTTGATCTGTTTTGTCACTTCACCAATGGCAACTAAAGCCTGTAA
>JBBYHO010000010.1:13357663-13375337 GCA_038382025.1 Adansonia gregorii | reverse complement strand
AGCATGGCATAAATATTTCCCACATGGCCAAAATTAGCACCACATATATTTTGTGCTACATTAAATACAATTGACAGCTTTCATCACAGCTGTCGATACAATCATTTAAGAAAATTTTTTGTCAGAAAAACCTAACTCCAAGAGTTGAATTGATGATGCCGTCTCACATTAATATATACCCTAAATTATCTCAAACCAATTAATTAATAAATTATCTCATAATTGTATTATTTTTTATGAAAAATAGTATAATTTAATAGTTTAATAAGCGCCACATTGGTTAAAAATGATATTTGAAGAAAGATAAAAAATCGTAATTGGTGAATTAATTTTTTTAAATTTAATAAAAATAATATATTAAATATAAATAATTTTATAAAAATAATAATTAAATAATTTTTATTTTACGTGAATATCAATTAATAAGACCTTTTAAAAATCACAACTTATCATCTATTAATATGTGATTAAAAATTTACAAACTTAATCTATAGCATTTATTTTATTTTATTTTCTTAATTTCATACTACCCTTCAATAGAGTACCAATAATTATTTCATTTAAAACTTTTACAAACATAAAAAATTAAAAAAGAAATTGTCTATTATCTGAATTTTGTTTTGATTGTGCGCCAAGCTTTTGCAACGATGCCCTTTCACGTCGCCGTTTCTCCTGAGACAGCAGCTTTGCATACCTGCCAGTTTTGTTAAATTGCAAGAAAATGTGTTAATGGAGGCTAAAATACACACACATACATATATATATATATATATAGGGAAAATGGTAAAAATTGGAGCAATTTTATACCTTTTGAGAGCCTGAGCGTTGGTTTCTGCATCTCCTGAAGGCTCATAGTTACCCGTCTCAAAGTTCACCCTTGAAACAGGTTTATTCAACAAGTTTTCTGCAACTTTGGCTAGATTATTCAGGTTTTCCTCGGTAGAAACATCGACAGATGATATCTCCCCTTTCAGATTATCATTCTACAATTGTTTTCAAATCAGGGAATTTACTAATTTGAAGCAAAAATTTTGCTGCTACCTTTATCTTCAGCTTGAAATCTAACCTGGATGCGAAGATACTTCTTTTCAGAACTTAAAGCTTTGAAAATCACTGACATGTGGAAATCAACCATATGAGCACTCCCTTCAGTAAACGCATTGATTAATGGGGTGGAATGGCCGTTGGTTAACCACCCAATTACACCCCATTGAGCCGCTTGCTTTGCATTGTACGTCTCTGCAAGTTTTTCTGAGCCTGTTCCTATGGATAGCACTAAGAGTCTGTTGAACTGATCTGCTGCCCTAATCGAACAGAAATCCGAATTGCCTCGGTTGATCTGTTTTGTCACTTCACCGATAGCAATTAGAGTCTGTAAAATTCAAGAAGAATTGAACGTTTACAAGAATTGTTATTATGCGTTTGTGTTTTAATTTTAAAATCTGATTAATAGTTCTATCTTTTACCGGATTATTAGCAGCCATCCCACCATCGATAAGATTGAACTTCTTAACCTTTCCTTCAGAGTCTACCGTTTCAAAATAATGGGCCGGCAAATAAGTTGGAGCGGCTGAAGTTCCGATGCATATATCTGAGAGTAAGGCATTCATGGCGGGATTTTTCTTCACATAGTGAGGAAGATTTAAGTCAGCATAAGTGAACGTGTAATAAAATATAGTTTACGAAAACTTCAAGAACCAACCTCATAGCTGGAAAAGATGATCGGCTGAAGCTTCTTGATATCGAAAGTTGGAATTACAATGTTGGTCAATGTCTGGTGCAGCTTTGTGTTTCCAAGTCTTTCCTTAAGAACTCCATGGAGATACTTGCCATCATATTTTGGCCCAAGCACTCTTTTAATTACTTTTACAACACCAGAAAATGGAAAGCTGTTGATCAAACAGGACTTCGTCATCTGCTGGCTTTGATTTATTATTATGGAGAAATATTTATATAGAATGATGAATTAATTACCTATTTTGCGGGAATATTTTAGGGCCATGCTCGAAGAAGAAGTCTTTGATATCTTCGGCGGCAAATAAGGGTCTGTTTCTTTCGTTTGGTGCTGTTAACATGGTGGTAAGCAGACCACCAGTGCTCGTTCCAGCAATCACATCAAAATAATCTGCAATTCTTGCTTCTTCACCGTCCAGTTTCTGCACCCAAAACATGATCAGATAATCATTAAGTTAACACCTGTACTCTTAATGAAAAAAAAAAAAAACAGCTAGTTAGGAGGGTTTGATGATTGGATTACTTGTAACTCAGACTCTAAAAAGCTGAGAATTATTCCTGGAATAATTCCTCTAATTCCACCTCCATCGATGCTGAGAATAGTGATAAGGTCTCCATGAGTCGCAGGGTGCCGAGGCTCTCCTCTTTTTTCCATTATGAGAAGAATGGAGTAATGCTTCAATGTTCTAGGCTCTAAACTAATTGGAAGAAACAAGCAAAAACTATCAAGTGCTAGATTGTAGCACAAAACCCCAGAAACCTGGAGTATTTATAGACCTTACAGGCTTCAAGTTTGGTGAGTTCTCAGCAATTTCCTGTAAAGATGCTTACGAATTTGAAATTAGATTTATATTTTTAGTTTTTTTTTTAATTTTTTGTTGATCCGATTTTAGGGATTTTTCTATGGTTTTTTAGCTTTCATTCTAATCCTAAGTTTCTATAATTCCGTGAATATAAACATAATTAATCAAATCATGTAAATTTTTTATCTTCGTTTCTTTTATTTTTATTTTTATTTTTATTTTTGTTTCTCTACAGTTTATTGTGAATTACTCATCAATTAATATGACTATTAGGCAGTTTAATAATTATTTTATTTTGTTTTAAAGATAAATCCGATGATTGTAAAAATCTTGATTTCCTAAGAAGCACGTTAGGCATGGACAATGGGGTCTGATTGACATTAATATGAAACCTGCCACCCTCGATTATTTATATAGTACATTAACTCATACAATATACAATTTTAATGTGGTTTTTTTTTTAAAGTAAGGTAAATTAGATTAATTTTGGATCTTATCCACCTTCAATAATGTTCTATCTTGACATTGACTAACTGAGAAAAATTATCCAAAGATTACCCTCCATGAACATGTTTGATACATGCTAATTAATCTAATTAATTACCATTTTTTTTTGGTAAAATGAAAAAAAAATAAAATATTTAGATATCAAATGAAACTTTAAAATGAAAGAGTTCTTTAGACAATAAAATAATAAGTTGTAGATATAAATATTCTAATTTTAAATTTTTTTAAATATTATTTTTTAAAAATAATTATAAAAATTAAGTAAATGAAATTTCATATTAAATTGACTATCTAAAAATTGACAAAAATGGTCTTCACTTAAACTATCAAACGTCCAAGCATGAACCACAAAGAATATCAAATTAACCAATGATTTTGACATTTGAGTTTTGAAGATGTTTCCTCTTTTTCTTTTCTTTTTTAATTGTGTTTTTTTTCTTTTAACAAATTTTACAAACCCTTTGGTCCATTCATGTTAATAATGACATTTAAGTACATCACGATTAGATCTGTTCATGGGTCAGATCGAGTTAAATTTGGGTTGAGTTTGATCATAGTATTAATATTAAATATGTTTATCCAAATCCAGCCTGGCCTAAAATATGAGCTTCGAATTTTGTCTAAGCCGGCCTATATTTGTAAATAGATAGTCCAAGCCCATTTAGACCTTCCCATAGTGTATTATTTTAAAATTTATTTTTTAAAAAAGCATATTTTTTAAATATAATTTTTATTAATTTAATAATTTTCTTTTATTAAGTTTATAATTATAAAGTTTACACTATAATATTATATATATGTATTATTTATATGATAAAAATATTATAATACATAAAATATAAAATAAATATATATAATGTAATAGTAAAATAAGTTGGGCTGGGCTAGGTCAGGCTCGGGTTTTAAAAGTTGAACCCAAAGCCCGACCCATTTTTTAATCGGGCCTAATTTTTTTGTCCAAGCCCATTTTTCGAGCCTAATATATTTGTTTAAATCCTTTCAAATATTAAGCTGACCTTCGAGCTTGGACAGATAGCCTGACCCTTGAACAGGTCTAATCACAATTAAAGTTGTTTAAATGTCTCGATCTAATTGGCCCATACAATTTGTTTTAATTAAGTAGAAGTAAAAATGTCAATTTATTTTATTTCATTTGGTTTTGATGATGATTTTTACGTGTAGATGATTAAAGTTGTTAAATATTCAAAATCTTCTTTGAATTAGTTAAATATCTATTTTAATCTATACAGGATTATTTTTAGATATGGTAATATAGAATAAGATATAAATATAATAAAAAATTAAAATATGATAAGATACGAAAAAAATAATACGAATATGATATTGTCGCAGTATGTTTGAATGCGAATCTCAAGTTGTGAAACTTAAAAGCAAGTGAATCCCTTGTAGTTAGTGTTTATATATATATATGAATAAATGAATGTTTCAAAATTTATATAATATGAATTATTAATATATCAAACTTTATATGACTATAGAATATCTAAAATACAATTATGACAAAATAAATATATAAATATGACCTGAATACATAAATTGTCAGGTCTAATTATTGGTGGCTAAGCTACCATTAAGTAGATCTCGAAGCTTAGTTCAATTGATTCATGTAGCAAGTTGGTATTCTGCAAGTCTAGAGTTCGAATCCCATTATCTAAAACTAAACCTGTCAATTAAGTGAGTTGGGTTGGCTCGGATCATGTTTGGTTTTTAAATTTTTAGATCATTTTTGGGTTCAGTTCATTCGATTTTGAGTCATTTTGAGGTCAAATCATTTTAGGTTTGAGTCACTTTAGATTCGAATTAATCAAGTTTAACACTCGAGTTAATAGAGTTTGGATCATTCCAAATTCAAGTCATTTCAGGTTCGGGTCAATTGGGTTTTTAATTGATTTTAAGTAAATTAGGTTTAACACTCTGTTTAATCATTTCGAGTTTGAATCATTTAAGATTAATTATTAAAATTAATTCAAGTTCAGATTATTTTAAATTCAGATAATTTTAAATTCGAATTAATAATTTTTATTTATCAAATCAAAATAAATTAAATTAAATTTAAATTAATTAATTAAAATTTTTAAACTTAGATCAAAATTAATAAAACTGCATGCAATCCTTCTCTTTATCTCTAAATTACATATTTGTAGAGAGAGAGAAATCAAGTGGAACTCGTACGTTCCCTACGTGCATTAATTCCTGGCTGTTGAAGTAATAAACCGGCAGGTTAGCGTTCCCGATGATCCCAATCAAACAGTAAATGCATGCATGTGGAAAATATTTTGCATATGAATTGCCTGACTCGGCTCTTGATTGACAGCTTAATTAACAATGCCAAAAATAAGTCAAACCCTCTATTATTAGTATTTATTGCTGTTTAAATTATTGCCATAAAAAAACCATTATGTCTAAGTCTAAATCTTATTAATTAACTGAAAGCATCACATAGAAGGGAAAAAAATGTTTCATACATCACTTGAGTTAGGTTTATGTTTAATATACTAAAGATCATCAATGAATCACTTCATCTTTCTTCATTAAATATATTTTTAAAAATCATATATAACTTTTAATTTTAATAAAGTGACATTGACCGTTTATAGATTTATTCATCGTTAATGCATCAAATATAAATTTTTGGATAATGATCGATTGATCAAAAGGTTAAAAATCCATGTTTCTGCTTCATATTTTGTGTTCTTTCTCATTGTTCATAATAAGCATATTGTCTTTCAAAATAAAAAGAAAAAAAAAAGTTTGTTCAGGCCTATAAATTCTTTAGTCAGGGCAAAGGGTCATTGAATGGCCCTCGGTTCCTAAGGGAGAAGGACCAAAGAAGGAGATGGCTGAGCGTGGGCCGGAGCGGGGCGGAAGGGTTTGGGTCACCTTTTCGATTGGGCATTGCTTTGAATTTGGGCTTTTGGTAGTGTATCCAATGATACTAGCACTGGCCCTTGGCTCTGTGGCTATAGTACTGAAATTTGTTCAGTTTGCCTCGAGAGCTCGCACTCAAGTAGATTATGATCAGGTACAAAGGAGATAGCAACGTTCAAAAGTATCCTTCATTAAGCTCTGTAATGCTGATGGAGAAATTTCCTTTCTGGCTATCATTTACAAACTTCTTTAGGCCAATGGTAAACTAGACACTTTATCTGGCAAGTTAAGTTGTCCATTGATTTTACTGTTTACTCTAATTAATTCATATAATCACTCTTAAAAAAGATAACATTGATAAACTAATCACCGATAAAATTCAATACATCTGAAATTCGAAACTTAATAACTACAATTACATTCCCTATTCTTCAACTGTGACCTCTTTTGTAATATATATATATATATATATATATGTATACATATATGCAGTACCTCATAATGCCAGTATGATTAAAAGGTATTGCATTTGGATTTTAGATTTCCATGGGTAGTCACTTGTGTGATATAAGAAAAGAAGCAAAGCTGATATGCCAATCACGTCAATATAGAACTCTACATTTCTTTTGTTTTACTGAACTTTTTTCCTTCATTGCTTCCTAAATGTAAGAATTGCTTACAACAATGTTCAATGACTAACTGACCCGTTACTTGATACAAAATCAGGTTTATCTGTTTGTCTAATAACAAATTGGTCAACAATCCTGACAGTATGCACTGGATCCTGCTGGCCTGCAGATGCACTCCACTTGCTAGGATATTTTCTCCGATGGCTCAACTGTTGTGGCTGTTTAGACTCGACATCCCAATCAGGATCCAACTTCCATTCCTTGGGAACCTGCATGTCAAATAGTTCAGGGTTTGTCTCACCAAAGGCCTCGCAACAGAAAAAGGAGTTTGAATACACAAATATTGGGCTGCTAACTTATTCAGTGGATTCTCAGACCTATTTGAGCTGCTAAAATCATCAAGAGTAAAGGGGAAGAAAACCTGAGATAAATCATCGATCACATTGCATATATTCGATGTCAATGGAAAGAATTATCACCATAGTATTAACTATTGGCCCTACCAACACCAACAATAACAATGTGGCTAAAAACTAATAACACCCATAGTTCGGTAGCCCAGAGGTACCAACTCATTGCTAAATCCGTGGGAATGTTATTTCCTTCCGTAAGTCATGGGTTCAAAACCAAGGGATGCAATGGCAGAAAGCGATATACGAGGTAATGGTGTTCTTTACTAGCAGCCAAGTCAAAGGAAAAACCAATAAGTTCAAAGCATGAACAGAAACCTAAAGAAAACAACAGCAGCAAGTGACTAAATATTGGTTTCTTACCTTATCAATTGCGAGAGTGAAAACTTCAAGATCACCATCACGGTTGATATGGAATCGTGTGAATGACTTGTAATTAGCAATTCTAAGAGAAGAGAACGCCTCATCGAAGTGTATGTGAAGCCAGTTAATGCAGAAATATAAGTAGCTTCCAAACACCAATGAAACCACAGGGGTTGAGAAAACCCAGAAGTATAGGAATACTGAAGCATAATATATGACAGCACCTCCACGGGATAGCGAATCTATTCCATTTTTGCAAATATTGCTCCGAGTGACAGCCATAACCTGGCAACATTTCCTCCATCAGTACAGTTAACAAGTGAAAAGGTATCATATCTCCCAAAAAAGGACAGGTTTCTTACCTCTGGAATATCAAATGCAGACATGAGATACTTGATACATGCTGGATAGAGGCCAAATGTCCATTGCTCCATACGAGCTCGAAGACCAGTAGGGTCTGGAAAATGCTCAATTTCCACTGATTGGTACCACTGGTACAAAGAGTGATAACCTGAACACAGTAGATTAATCATCATTAACTTCACCAAAAAGACCCCATTAAGCCAGCACCATCAAAGTATCATGAATTACTTTTATGCATATCACTTTTGCTGAGCAGTTTAACTTATTTTACTCAGAAAATAATAAACATAAAGTAGTAACGTATAAGATTCAAAATCCAGATACCTTATGAAAGTAAAATGCTAATGCTGGCGATGGATTATGCTAAAAATTTTGAATCTCGTTCCAACAAAAGAAAGAAGAAAATAATAGTTCTGAAAATTCTCTTTTCATGGAGTTTAGAACAAATTTAAATTGCTTGGAGCAGATTATAATATAAAGCATTGGAGTTGAGGTGATCACAGCAACAACAAATTAATGATCTTACTATTGAAGAAAGATAATTAGAATGTTACTCACCTGAAGTTGCTAATAGTTTATGCCGGATACATGTCTCTACACCCAGTTCCAAGAGCAGCATAAGAATAAGGGCCGCAGCTAGATGTGCAGACACATGAAGAACTCCAATTATTGTACGTTTCTTCCGTGCTAATTTGGAAGGAACAAATGCGAATGCTGCAATCAGCAATAGCACCACACCAGCCAATGATACAAAAGAATGTTCCAGTATGTATACAAAAGCATTCCATACTGTGATAAAGAAACTTCTCAGATGACCAGAAAATGAATCATCTTGCAATATGTGATCAAGCTTACACTGAACAAGGAGGGAAAACAGATCAGTTACTTCAGTAACAAAGTTAGCCTACCTGACAAAGAGTAAAACAATACCATATTGCTTATAAGCTTTCCGATTCAAAAAGAGAGAGAGAGAGAGAGAGAGAGAGAAGGGTTGGATCCTAATAATCAAGTCATTTTAGGTCCAATGACAGCTGAAGTTAGAATAATGAATTCAAATGTAACCAATTTCAAAGAATTTAAAAGAAATTTACCTGTGGAAACAAAGAGAAAACCAATATAAAGTATATAATGCCGCCAATGAAATCAAATTGCCAGTTTTTCTTCCGAAATTTCAAGATATTTCCCAATGCAATCTACATCACAAGCCCAAGAGGAATGAGCACTCGGAGCAAATAAGGCAAATGGGATCTAAGAATCTAAGAAATAGTAAAGAGCAGGAAGAGTACCCTGCTTGAATCATCAAAAGAAGGATAAGCAGCTTTACACTCATATGTTTTCCCATAAAATTTGTTAAAATTTCTAAACACATGAGTGGGGTGTAAAAATGCCCCTCCACACCCATTTACAAGAAGATGCTGCACGTTGACTGGGCCTTCTGATGGAACACATGAATGACGCATATAATGATGTAGGTCTCCGGCAATTCGAAGTTTACACCTTCCTTTTAAGTAATCAACTATCAGATGAGAGGCATTCACTCCAGAAACACCATTCCAATACCAATCAAGAAGCCAGTGTGGTTCATGGGTCATAATAACCACAGAATCATTTTCTCCAACCTGAAAAGGAAAGTGGAGGAGATGAAATTATTCTCAACTAGCATAAAGTTTTGGCCAGAGAATGCAAGAGATAAGCAGATATAGCCAAACCTAGGAACAGCCAATAATATTGTCTAATAGATTGTATTATTCACTGTTATATCAATTTGAAATAGTATCAGATTTGAAAGCATAAATATATGCTAGCACAACAACTTCTTCCACAACTACGTGCATATAACAGTGCAGACTTCTAAAGGTATGCACTGTATTGAGAAATCAAAATTTGTGATCCATTCACTACATATGATATGAATTATAAGTATGTGCGTCAAAGCCAGTATGCCTTGGGCATCAAATGCAGCATACATGACCGAGGAAATGAATACCGGTATTATTGCAATAAGAGTTCATTTGAATGCATTAATGCAAGACATCTAATATGACATCAAAAAAGTAGACAAGTATTCCATTATGTTACAAATATATCCCCCTCCTTCAATTAGATGTATTTTCTCGTCATAGACAATTCAGAACAATGTTATCAGTACCATATCGTTACCAGCCGTACCGGCCGGTATCTACCGGTTTCAACACATAGCGGTACCAGCGATAGTTGGTTCCATTTTGGTTTTGGTTTCAGTCTGCACTGATTGTACCAGTAGGTACCAACCCATTTCAGTCGTACCAGTCGGAAATAGCTATACTGGTCGATACATAATATAAGCTTATAAAAGAAAAAAGTTTAAACTGATATTAACCTTAAATTTGATGAATATTATACATAATTACTCATAAATTTAATGAATATTAGGCACAATTGTTCATAAATTTAACGATCATTAAAAAAATTTCAACCTTACTACCTGACTGATATTGATCTTCTCATATTTGATGAATTTTTTTAGAATATTATACATAATTGATGAATATTTGATATATAAAATTTATTTAATCTCATTTATTTCATATTTGAAAATATTTTTCATATATATAAATTAGAAATGTTCAAACTCCGATAAGCCTGAAATGATATACTGAAATACACCGATATCGATATGTACCAGTATCAGAATAAAAACGATACGTCCACCGGCATGGTATTGACTACCTTGATTCAGAATGTAACAGTGGTAGCAAATAAAGCAGAAAAAGACAGATCTTAGGAGTAAATAGTACCTTGTTCTTTACTAATTCAGAAAAGAACTTGAACTGGTACACATCAATGTCAGCATGGAGTGATAAATCAAGACCAAATACCCACCATCCTTTTGGAAGCTGTAAAGCAAAATAACTCTTCTTTTGAGGCATAAACCATCCGCCCAACCAGCTCTTGTGGCATATATACCTCATAAATGTATTAAGTCCATCAAACCAATCTGCAAAGTTAAAGCATAATTCCATCAGACATGGTGGAATTTTTAAATAGCAATAATAGTTCAAGACATTTATTAACGAAAAAAAGGTTCTACCATTCTAGTTCTACTGAGGAAACATGTGATAATTGTTCAGACAATGAGAAAATTACAGCAATATATACTTAAAAAACAACAGTATGCATTCCTTTGACTTTTTCTCTTATGCAAATAATAGATCACTCATAAAATTCATTTTAACTCCCAAAAAAACAGATCACTCAAGATTAAGTTTGGGCTAAAAAGTAAGACCTACCATGATTCCCAGGAATGAGAAAACACTGGGGTCCATTGTATTCCTTGAGTTCAGGAATCCCTTCGGGTAACTCAGGCTTGTTTACAGCTATGTGATCTGGTTTGTACCAAGCTGGAGGCTGAAGAGCAGATTCAAAAGGACAGAAGAGACGCCTTTCATATGTGAATCCTGATGGATTAGGATACCTACAAACAAACCACAAGTTATGAGTATAACCATCAATATAATTTACAGCCAAATCATCAACCAAACATTACAAGAGCAACAATAGAGGCTCTGGCTTCATGAATAACAAACCAAGAATATTAAAATTTGATTTTATCAAGTCAAACTATAACTTGTATCCAAGACATTGCACCAACTTACGCGAGATCTCCACCAATAAGTAGCAGGTCTCCACGTAGTAGTGTAAGCACAGAATCATCTTTAATAAGCTGAATGGAGGGTTGAGCAAGCAGCCGAGCCACAGCATATGATGAGTTTCCACCATCACCAGTATCTGCCATGAAATCAAACCATAGATCTTCTTTTTCACTCAAATGATCATAAAATAGATCATCCTGTTGAGCTCCCTCATGAACTCTGCTCATTGCAGCCTGACAAACGGAAAAAGGAAGAGATAGAAGTCAATCCTTGATGGAATATTTACTAGGAGATTTTTTTTTCTTATAATACAGAAGGAAAAATATGTTAATACATATAAGATCAAATTTTGGAATTATACCTGCATCATGCGCATGTCAAAGCGACCAACAAACAGAGTTACAGATACCAGGAGGTCAAAAACAGTATTAAACAAATCGGCTGACGTTCTGCAAAATTAAGCATACTAACGTCAAAAGAATGAAACCTTTTAGCTCCCACCAAATGGTGAGGTATAAAACTAAGAAGAAAAGAGTATATGACAAAGAAATAATAGACATTTACCCTGAATACCAAGGAACCATATCCAAGAAATCTGGTTTCATTTGATTCTTTTTCAGCTTCTCATATTCTTCAACAGACAAAGGGTGAGTAAGAGCCCACCTGGACTTCATGTAAAGGTGCAGCAAAATATTAAGATTAAGAGTAAGAATCAAGGCGTGTGGAAGCAAGAGTAGCTCAATCCCATAAAAGAAACCAATCTTAGACCTAGAAACTGATAAAGTTTAAATAGTCATCTACAAGATGGATAATCAAGAAAGAGGGAAATGGTATCAACAGAATACTCGTGCATATAAAATGCCACTTCAGTGAAAATGAACCTCAATGCAAGAATATAGAGCAAACTGAAAATAGATACAAATGAACATCAGTGCTACAATGTAGAGCAATCCGGACAGTGGATCACATGCAAGGTATAATGCAGTTCTCATTCAAACATGTAACAATCACAAATATTTCAGACATTTCAAAACAAGCTAAAAGTCACAACTCACCCTGTTGACCTTTCCACTACATAATTGGCAATGTAAAGGCCGATAAATGTAGCCCACAGAGAGTATACGGGAGAAATTTCATCCGAGGAACCTGGACATGAACCATTGCAAGCTAACTGCAAATGAGATATCGAGGGACAAATATGTAGTAAGGATTAAAAACAAGAAAACACACAAAAAAATCCCATAAGCAGATATAACCGATATGAAACCATATAGCAGCTCAGAGCCTCACCTCACCGTAAATTACCCACTTCGACAAAAGTGGATAATCACTTGCTGAGCCAACTGGAGCAAACCAAGATGAACAGACCTGGTCTTTCAACTCATTCATACGAAGAAATTTTGCAAGCCATGTGTTTCTCTCTTCTTTCTTCCAAAAGGAAAACCAATTAGAAGTTTTTCGATCAAAAGGTCTCTGCTTTAGCATAGCACGGTTGCCACAATGACTATAGAATACACAGCAGGCTATACTAATAACCTACCAACGTCGACAAAAAGAATACGATAAGGACCAGCATCAACAGAAAAGCTAAAACCTGCAGTGTAAAGAAGAAATCAGCAATTGCAACTTCAACACTTACAGTACAATTCTGGAGAATGGTCAAGATTTCTGGCCTTCTTCCAGCCACACGAGAAATAAGACCAAGATACCACAGGCCAAGGAATATAATGTGGAAGACAAGGAGAAAGAGAATAGAAGAGACGTATATTGACAAAAACAAAGACAAATTCATCCTCATATCCACTCCCATTGACAGAAAACTAGGAAGATGATACACAGCAGCAACTAAAATCCATGCTATATACCTGCAAATTTAAGTTATATAATTCATGAATAAGCCATGGATTGTTCTTAGCTTCCTACTGTATATCAACAGTTATTTGAATACATTTATGTCGAAAGAGTTCACAGAATGATTAATAAAGGCATCAGATTAGAACACTCACCATCTACTAAAATTTGAATAGCTTGGTTTGATAGTCTTCCCTATAAATGGAGATGAAAAGAAATAAAAGAATCCGAGCAGACAAGCATACATAGACCACCATTTGATATTATTATCCAACTTTTCTATCAAAGTATGGATGTTATCCGATGAGATAAAGAACAGACACCCCACAACTACAGCAATTATGGCATGACGCGAATGTTCATGTGGATAAGGGTATGTATCAGTTAAAATAGTCCGAACCCTCTCCATTCTGAAGGTAAGTAATATAATAATCCTCCTGTTTAACTTATATGATGTCTCACAAATCGCCCCCCCGTTTCACCTGCACGAGAAGTCAAAAATCACTGCAAGGACCAGCTCTGAGTTCCTTACAACAAAACTAAATAGCCTTAAACTGAATGAAAGGCATAAAATTTAGTAATTTCTAATTTAGAAAACGTAACAAATCCCAAAAGATTACGACATTTTAGCATGTTTAGATTCCAAAGTAATCAATAATCCAATAAAATCAAGTGAACCATTGCCATAAGCTACAATGGTCCCAAAATGAAAATGCTAACTATAACATAATCTAATGAATCAAAAAGCACACTAATTCTAACTCAAACCGTAAACTGCTACATCATCATTAATCAACATAAACACAAAAATAGATAAATAAACAAACTAACTAAATAAAACATATAACAAGACTTAAATTTCTAGTTTCCTAATCATTTCCCTTTTTTCCCCGTCAAACTCAAAGAGACAACTAGGGTTTCGATTTAAATTATATTTAAAAAAATGATTTAAAAAAAAACATAACCGCCACAAAACAGAAACTTCATTATTACAAAATCTTTTTAAAAATTACGAAATCATTCGACAAACAATCAGAAAAATAGAACACCATGTAAACAAAAACATAAACATAAAAGCCTAAAACAACCAATGGCTTTGATGATGCGAAAAACAATCAAAAATTTCCCACAGAGAGAGAGAGAGAGAGAGAGAGAGAGTACCTGAAGAGATAGAAAGAAAGAGAGAGCGTGCATGTGGGAGCAATAAAAGGGGAAAGTTATGGCGGAAATGGATATATAGTGTATTTCAAGAATTTCTAAAAAAAAAGGGGATCTCAGAATGTCTGGGACGAACATAACACCGGCATATTCTCTTTTCTCTTATAACTAGTTGCAGATGCTTCCTTCTTAAAAAAAAAAAAATCGAAGCTACGTTACTGATGAATTCAGGACCGTTGGATTTGGGGACAATTGGGGAGAGTTGAAAATTGGACACGTGGAACTCTACTCTGTGATTGGTGATTTTATTTGCATATTGGGCCCAACTAAATTCGGATTCAGTTTGGTTCCCTTTTTTCTGCCTGGCCGGTTATTTCTTTTGTTTTGATTATTAGACTGTCATCCATCCCACGAGTTTCACGATGTCAAAATTTTGACACTTATTCACATCATCTATTCTAACTGTGTGATTTAAGAACAAAGTTATTTCTACCTTATTCAGCCCCTCGATAAAATTTATAAAAAAAACCCACATAATTTCATTTTATATTTTTGCTAAGTAAAACATTTCTCATTTAATAATTAATCTTATTTATCAATTTTTTTAAAAAAATAAAATATTTTTATTACAAAATATTTATTTTTAAATATAAAATGACAAAAAATGATATTTAATTTTAAAAACAAATAATATTTCGTATCGAATACAATCAAAATAGTATTTGCACCTCTAATATATATTTAGAGGTTGTTTGCCTGCGAAATGAGAAATAATAGGGGAAACAAAAAGGTTAACAACGTTTTTTTTTTTTTTTTAATTTTATGTCGGTTCTTTCTCGGTCATCGTTAGTTTTTATTGCAGACTAATTTGCTTGAAAATTGCCCAATTGTGTGGGAACTTGTATTCATGAAATTGACAAGTAGCCACGCGCGCGTTCCTTGCCGCCGGTGCCGACTTGGGATGCCGATGTGGATTCATAAGACTACGTCCAAGAATCTCTAATTTTAGGCCCATTTCTCAGTGTCCTACTAGTTTTGATGTGAAGTTCATGAAAGAAACTCTTCCCTTTCAGCCCATATATGGCCTGCTTTACCATGAGCTGTTGCATTGGCCTGCAATTTTCAAACCGAAGGCTGTTCACCTTGACCCAATAAAATAGGCTTTTGTCTGCTGCGTTGGACCAGTGGTCCAATGGACCATCTCCTGTCTCTTTAGCTTGACCTAGCTTCGGCTTTCGTTTTTCAAGATGATAGCCTGACCCTCCTTGACTATAGGTTGTCGCCTTTCAGCTATTCACAAGGTTCAAAAGTTCCACCCATTAGAAATTTTGACTTTAATGATTCAGCCTAAATATTACAATAACCTTTACATATCTACTGGTATATATGTTTAACTTGATAAGTAACAAATGACATTTGAAACTAATTAAGTAGTGTTGATGAGCGTGTTGCTTAGGTTAATGAGATGTGCAAAAGTTGAGAGACGTGGCAAAACAAAAGATGTCAAAAGTCATTAGAGTTTTGTTTCTGGGACATATTATGGTGTTTAAGCTAGTAAATTTATGGGAAGAGAATTTGGCAAAATTTCAATAGGTTTCAATGTTAACTTATCTTAGATTAGTTTTAATTATGACTTTTTATATATGTTTATGATTTGTGCTGAAAATATACCTGATAATATGTGTATTTTATTGTGTCATAATCATATTTAAAGATTTTTTTACATTTATCTTAATTTTGATACGTTTATAATTTATATTCAATAGATTTTGAGAATATAATCGTGTCGTATCATGTTATATTTTTTTAACTTTATATATTTTTTATTCATATAATCGTGTCAAATATCGTCAGATCTAACCATATGTTTCGGGGTTTGACAAAGTGTAAACCTTGTGTCTTTTGTTATGCTAGATGAATAGCTAAGAGATTAAAACCTCGCTAGCTGTCTGTAATACAGAAAGTCTGACATGTAGATTCCTAGATTCCTTAGAACCCTAATTGCTGCTTTACTGTTTTCTCAATTAATTTCAAACCCACATTCATTCTCCATGATGATCTCTCCACTAGATATTTCGGAGAACCCTTTTCACAAGTAGCATAACCATCATATCGTACTTCAAAGATTCCTATATTCCTTTGACTTCTAGGATCATGCATATGTTCAACGGCAATGGGAAATTGCTTTAATTCTCTTTCGAAACAAAAGTCAGAGACTCCTTCCTAGTCCTAGCTCTACACTTCTCGTTGCTAAAAGCTCAATCCCCCATCGCATGCTCTTTGCCATGATCACAATTTGCAAATTGCAACCAATGGAGCCCATTTCTCCAGGATCCGACAGTGTTTATTGGATGACAAAATAGCTTCCTCAACTCGAGGAGCCGACCATAGCAGTAAACACCGGCTAACACCTCCCTTCAATTGTTAAACTGAAAACTGAATAAGTGGGAAGGCAATGGCACAGATGATGCAACGTTTGGGGACACTATAGAACATCATTAGTTTTATTTTGACTTCAATATCCTTCTCGCCAGGATTCATTACGGGGTTCCTCTTGGATTCCTGTGGGGCTCGAAGGCTTATACACCTTTCTTTTACTGGTAAAATGCTGTTGAAAATGCGGGCGCACTTGGTCACGATCACTAACACCTTTATTAATGCACAACATTATCTCTAATTATTGTTATCAAATCTCCATTTAAATATATTAACCATGATTTGATCATTCTTAATTAACAATAAATCACCAAATCAGTATGACGGTTGCCCTCTTTGTTGGGATTTTCAAATTCCCCAACCCGCACTGCCACAGTGGCTTAGAACTATGTCGGTTCATTGGTCCAGATGAAAAATCCAATAACAATTTTCTTTGCACTAGATGTAAGTTTATGAACTCGATTACATGAAAATTATCATAAAAAATTGAGTTGCCTTAATTACAATTACAAAATCTTTCATTTTGATAATATATCAAACATTTTTTTCCTGGCCACATTCTAGTGCTAGATCCCGTGGAAACAAGTACTTATAATTTCAAATTTTACAAGGAACAAGCTTTACTGATTGGCAGTAGGAGCCCCCACAAAATTATTCTTTGATTCTAATCATAATAGCCGCACATTGCACAAATTCCTGCACTAGCTTGTCACGCAACTATGATTAGCCTTAAAACAGTTAAAACAACAGAAAGAAAAGAAGAAAAATGTCCCTCCTTTCGGCAGTGAACTTTCTTTCAACATTTTCCTTAAGTAGGCTGTTGAAAGCTGTGGAACGGCTGCTATCACTGGCAGGATAAGATTCTCTGGTATCGGAACTCCTACTATAATTGGTCTTTC
>JBBYHO010000010.1:13265672-13279491 GCA_038382025.1 Adansonia gregorii | reverse complement strand
TCAAAGTGCATAACACCTTCTTTGTCTAGGCCATTAATAAAATTAGCATCCCCATTCAGGTTATGTGCCATCCCCCTTGTATGTTTGTTGTCAAAATGCATGTTTGATGGCTAATAAAAACTGATTTTCGAAACAACCCCCAAGCCAAGCATGTTAACCTCAACCTATAAGGATTAGCATAGACTTAGCATTTTCCTTAAAGCTAGCAAAATATCTTGGGGAAAATCAAGTTTTCTAGGTCTGGAATCTTCATTAAACAAGCTCAAATCTTTAGATTTTCCAACAAAACTGGCTTTACACTCATCCCCGAAATGTTTGTGCCTTGTTTTTGAGTCAAAACCTCAAATGGTATGATTAATGGACTATTTCATTATCCCAAACTACTCTGGGGCTATGCAAATGAGTTCGTGATACTCATGCCACTCTTTCCCTTCAGTCATGGATGTTTGAATGTCAATGACTCGAATATGGAATCGTAAACATAAGGAAAACAAGAAATATCCCCTACTCTGCTTTCTCCCCTGCTAGCAGCACTGCCGTTACAAATTGAAAAATCATTTTAAAATCCCAAACGATTTTCAATGAATTTCATGATATTTTTCTCAAAAAGTGTGTCAAAATATATTTAAAATGAGATCTTGTCCATCCCCAGATCAGTTCGAATAGAAAGTTATAATTTTTCAAATCTAAATGGTCCAAAAGCTTTAAAATTCAGACATGTATCCTGTTTGGGCATTTCAGACCCACTAAATGATTTTTCCCAAAATTTCAAACATTTTTCTTAAAATGTTCATGAAATTCCCTTTTCAAAAAGGTATCACTTGCACTTTTTTGACACCAAATGAGTCAGGGGTGATTTTTTAAATTTTGACACACCTTGTTACTCCTATGCTCTGCCAGCAGCTCAACCATTCTGAACTTGAAAATTTATTCCCTCAAAAATTGAGTGCTTAGGATGTTGGAAATATTTTTAGAATGTCCCTCATTAAGTTACCTTTCTAACGGTGTCTTGTCCACCTTCTAAATCCTTCGAACCAATTTAGAATAAATTCAGGAAGAAAGATAGCGTGATGCTGTCCCTTATTTTCGATTTTGGTCAAAATTGAGTTGTTTTCTCGAATTTTGTCTCGAGACATTCGAATGCCTCCACATCATCCCAATCAGACTCAATAGCATACCTTAACACTCCCACAAGCTCATATCAAGGCACAAACATATTTTACATCTTTATCATCCTCCTTCATAATAAATCTTTTTGCCAAAAATTGTCGAATGCTCACCCATTTTTCTAAATCAGAAAGTTATCTCGTCCATGGGGATAATCCAACCCCGTCCTTCCAAGGGGATACTCTAACCCCTTTTTTTAAATTGTCAAGATTTGAAAATCTTTCTATGTCAAAATGATTTCTCATTCACGGGGATACTCCAACCCTAACCTTTTAAGAGGAAACTCCAACCCCGCTTCTTAAAATTGTCAAGATTTAAAAAATCTTCCTTTGTTAAAAAAACTATTTTCCATTCACGGGGATACTTCAACCCCATCTTTCTGAGGGGATACTCCAACCCTATCTTTCAACTACAAATTAATCATTTTTTCTCCGATTTCCATGAATATGTCAAACATGACTTGTTTAATCAAGAAACCCAGATGCATCTCAAAAATTATCAATTCGGTTATTCCTAGATAATGATGTCAGTAGCGAGATAAATTCCAATAGTCCATTCCCTTTTTATGATCCATGTTATGTTATTTCATTTATTATCTTACTAACATGATTTTCTTGTGATGATTATGTGCATTCATGTTTTCAAATCATTTCAAAGAAAATTAAAAGTAATATTTCGCGTGGGTATCTCTCTAGTGCCCAAAGTGGAACATTCTATTTTCAAAGTAAAATCCAGAGGTCATTTTCATCGAAAATCTCTATATTCCCCATCTCTCCAGGGCGTATACGAGATCAAATTTTTTTCATCAAAACCTAGATTATTTTTACAAAATTCATGCATTCGAAGAGGGTTATATCGAAATAGTGACAGTTAAGATCGAAAGAATCGAAACCAAGATAAGACATAGCTAGTAAGGTACCAATTTCGAGCGACACAAAAAGGTTCATACCTCATCATGCATAACCAACTCCCAAGCCCAAATGATGAATCCTTGCATTACGTAGACCATGGGATCAATGTTTTGAGTTTCATAACTTAGAACATAGGTTTGAATAGGCATCCAATCATGCCTAGCCTGAAATGATCGGTGGCAACTCCAAGCGTTGGCCATTTTGTAATGGTTATACGAGACTAATAAGATGAGTGATTTGTCTTATAGTCCCTCTCACCTTATAATAAGTCGAGAATCCATACATTCTCGTTCTTATCACATCACCAAAGAATAGTCTCAGTCAAGAAAACATTTCCAAGTCAGGAAAGTATTTTAAGTCATACGCACTCTTAGATCCGCAAGGATCCAACCCAGGGTACGTTGTGACATAGGTCACTCATCTATCATATGATATCATACCCAAAACCACCCTACCGTAAGCATTCATCTTTGTGGACCATTCATGATTACTCTAAGTATAACATTCCCCATACTAGATGACTTGGAATCACAATTCCAACGAATACATGATTAGCACGTGAGAAGATATTCCATAGACACTTAAGTGACAATATCATATAAAATTCTCATTTGGACCATGTTCAATGGACTTGTTTCCTTAAAATGAGTATCAATATACTATCCTTACGTATCCCTATACTTTAGCTTATGAGCTTAAAAGGTTGCATGCATCAAATGCAAAGAGGCTTCGTAGATGCTGGTTTTGTGCATTGTTAATGCAATGTCTTAACAATATGATTACCAGGAACATTTTAGAAGCACAATTTTGATGCATAAGTATCTCATTATAGTTAGTCATTACATATCTTTGCAAGGCCATTGTTTTCAATGGGCTTTATCCAATTAGTGCTTTATGATAGTCAATCATACCATAAACAAGAAAGAAAACCTTTTGTTACTTCGACTAGTAACATGTTTGTAGCTAATTGAATATATATCCTATGTCCTAATTCGATTGGTTCAAGGGCAAATACTAATAGTAGTATGGGTATGTTTAGTGTCTGTATTGATACAATTGCTTCCATGATCCAAAAGACCCAAAAATCCTAACATTGTATCAATACAAAACACATTGTATCGATATAATACGAAAATGTATCAATACAATATGCCTTATATTGATACATCTGCTACATTTAGCTTGAAATGATTTAAACTTGATGATGTATTGATTACATTAATGAGATGTATCGATACACCTATGTGAATTTCAAAAAAATGCATTGCTTTTACATTCTAAGGGTTTCCAATTGATTCATTTGGTCCCTACATATTTCTAAACTTCCTTTTTTTGCCTAGCACCATGTTGCCTAGTACTTGGCGACACAGCATCTGATAGTCATCCTTTTTCATTTTTATTATTTTATTTTATTACTTTGTAATGAAGTATTGAGATGTTAGAAATTGGTTAAGGAAAAGGGATAGATGCATTTCACGTGGAATCTTGGATTGAGCATAATTTGCTTGAAAGGGACCTTGACAAATAAGGTGTTTACACAAGATAGTAAAAAAATATATGTTTGTGCATATATGTTAGACTTAATTATTCTCTAAGTTATATACTACCTTTTAATCTAAAACTTAAATTTTAGGAGAAAATGCAAAAATGAGAAGAAATAAATATTTTAATTTTTAGATAGTAAAGGAAAAAGATATATTTAAGGTATTAAGCTAATTATCAATATCAAGCTTAAACTTAAGAAAAAAATGCAATAAATAAACGTCAAGTCTAATTTGGCCCTTTAACTATTACTAAAAGTTAATAAATACATAATAACATTTAAATTTAGTTAATTAAATTAAATGTTTAATAATAAAATTGTTAAAAAATAATTATTCTTCTAACAATCTCTTTGTAGACACCTAAATTACCCCTATTTATGAACTTTTTGGGTCCAAGAGGCATGCATTTTCTCTTTGGAAGAAAGCCGGCAAGGAGATTATTCAAATTTTGAAGGGGCAGAAGATATGGAACGACTAGTGCAAGACGTGGGCACATATGCGAAAGATAAAGGGGCAGAGAAGGAAAAAATAATTATTTGCACTCTGATTCAGCCAAAAAAGTAAATCCTGAATTTAAAATTAGGGAGATTAAGGGGAAGTATATGAAGTAAGAGAGAAACTTTTGAAAATGGGTGAAATAAGAGATAGTGCTGAAATAATAATTTTTAAAAGTTATTTTGTTCGAGTTAAATTGTTTGAAGTGCTTTTACATTTAATAAGCAGAATTTATTAAATTAATGGTAAAAATCTAAGATATAAAAATTGTACAATTAAAATTTGTACTTGTAAGCAATGATATAAAATTAAAAAAAAAAAAGAAAGCCAACCAAAAAGAAAAAGAAATTTCTGTATCCTTCTCTACAGGGTTTATGAATAACCTCATTTTTAAGAATTCTATATTTTTGTTACGAAAAATTCTACTAAATTTATTAAATCATTGATTTTTCTCAATTATAATAATTAATTGAATATTTTAATGTTTATTTTTATCTTTGTAATTTAACATTTGGGATAAACTATGATGATAGATAGAATTGAAATGATTACTTTGGGTAAATCTCAGAACATCCCTTCCTTGATTATCAAAGTTTATAATTAGGGTACGATTTTTTTAAAGAAGAAAATGTTTAATCGAATAAGATGGTAATAGCTTTATCCACAACTTTAAGTAATTGTAATCAATGTTTCAATAAAACAATTATTGGGTTCAAGAAGCATATAAATATTGTACTAACTTAGAGGTCAGAGTTCTTATGAGAATAAGGTTTTCATTTTGGTAAATCTAATGACTGTTCGAAGAATTGTTAAAAGAACTATCATAATTTTTTACTTCAACAATTGTTTTTGAATGGATTCGAAAAGAAATGTCTGCACGAAAGAGTCACCTATAATTGGCTCAAAAGTAAAATTTAGGTTTCTGTTGGAATGATATCTTTCGCCTTCTTACATTTCTATTTGAACAATGATGTTACTAATTTGCGGTTATAATTAGGGATAAACTTTAATTATGGCATTGTATTATGAGTTATTGTTAAATCTTATTATTGCGCATTCAACGTTGTTGATTATTGGACAAATGGTAATGGAATTGGATTATTTCATGAAATATTTTGTTAATGCAAAGTATGAATTTTATCATTGTACTTTCAATTTCATTAATTTTGTGATCAAAGCTAATGAATATTTTGCAAAACAATTTATTAATGAAAATGATAAATTTTTATCATATTTATTATTCTATGTCAAAAATCTAAAAATATTAACCTATGATATGATGCAAAATTCACCTTTATCGCTTTTTATTGTTATTGAAAATTATTGTTTCCTAGAAGTTAATGCAAAACATTTATTTATACAAATTTTGAATTGTTAGATGGTATTAATTACTGTGCTTAAATTGGTAAAATATTTGATATCAACATTTATTCGTTTAGCAAGCCTGAAACATTTTTGTGGTATCAAATCTATTCTTCTATATTTGCATCCAAAAACCTTAACCAACACATTTTTGTTGTGAGTCCCATCAAGTGGAGCACAAACTTAAACCTAGAAGAAAAAAGGGTTAAAGTCTTGTGTATGCTGCACGCGACAAGTAACAAAGGCAAGTGGGGCTTTATTTTTAAGCTTTGGTTTTAAAAGGAAAAGAAGCCTTTTCTTTTCTTGATTTTATAGCAGTAAGGACGGACTTCAAGAAAAAAATTTTATATCATTTTGTTTCGTCCATCGAGTGGTTTCTGTGCTCCCTTTTTTGACCTTTTTTTTCAATATACTGTTCCCGGTATTGTAGGCTTTTATCTATAAAGTCAAATTTTCATTTTCTCGTCTCTATTTATTTGGATATTTTACTCTTTTTCAAGTTATTGGTTATTGTTGATTTGGGATTCCCACATTGTCAATAGTGAGTAAGGCTGTTGTGATATTCATATTTGTTGGAAGACAATTTGCCCTACTCGACTTTTGTAGTGAAAATTGTTGTTGGACTAAGTCTCATGGTTTTTACCTCTTACATCTAGGGGGTTTTCACTTTAAAAATTATATGGTGTTCTTATGATTGTTTGATTATGTGCATTCATAGCTATAATATATATATATATATTGTTTGGATATTTTTGTGTGCTATATTTTGCTCTTCTTAGGCTCTTTCAAGCAAGAAAGGTTAGTTGTTGCTTCCATTATCTGACAATTGGTATTATAACTAGTTATTTAACTATGTGTTTACTTAATTGAACAATGGAGCCTAATTACAATAGAATGATTAATTTAAATGGCACAAATTATTTTAAGTAGAAAGAAAAGATGAAAGATTTGTTGTCTGTGAAAAAGTTTCATTTACTGATATATGCTATTCAAAAACTTGAAAATAAATCAGGAAAAGAACGACCATTGAGCATTAGTTTGTGGCTTTATACACAAATGGGTAAATGATAAAATTTTGAATCTTATCACTAATATGCATATGCTAGAAATTTATAGGATAAGCTTGAGACCTTATATTCCTTTACATCTAGGAACAATAAATCATTTATGTTGAATTAGGCTATTAACTTAAGATACAAGGGAGGTAGTTCCATCTCTAATCACTTCAATAATTTCAGGGATGCTTTGATCAATTGTTTGGTGTGAGTTTTAAATTTGAAGATGAAATTTGAGACTGATTGCTTAATAGTCTACTTGCCTCTTGGGAAAATCTTTACATATCTTCGACTAGTTTTGCTCCTAGTGACATTGTGACCATGGATTATGTAAAAACTGCAGTCTTAAATAAAGAAGTTTGACAAAACTTAATTGGTATCCTATTCACAAAGGTTTCGATTATTGAAAATAGAGAAGAAGCCAAAAAAAAAATCAAAGACAAAATAGTAAGCTAAAGGTAATAGTGGAAGCAAATCAAGGTCTAAATACAAAAATCTTGATTGTTACAACTGAAGTAGAAAGGTCAATGTCAAGAATTTCTATTATTAGTTAAAAAAAAAAGAATAAAGGTAAGCAGCAAAATAAAGATAATGACAATGATGAGCATATTACCACTACTACCAGTGAGGATCTTGTGATTGTGTATGATGAGAATATGATCAATGTTGCTTATGATGAGACAAGTAGTGTTGTTTTGATGTGGCATCAAAGAATGACTTTTTTACATCTTATATTCTCGGTGATTGTGAGGTTTTAAGATAGGTAATGATGTTTCATCTTGGAATAGTTCATTTGGAAAATAGTAATAGGACAAAGCTAATTTTTAAAAAATGTCAAACATGCACTAAAAATCTATTTGCATATGATTTCTACTAGTATTCTTGATGATGATGGCTACACTAGTACTTTTGGTCGTGGACAATGGAAACTCACTAAGAGTTCTTTGATTATAGCACATAAGAATAAAATGTTTAGGCTTGTATTGTACCAAGGCTTTGGTTTCTGTTAATGTTGTCAATGTTGTTGAGTGTGATAACTAATGAAAATTATGGCGCAAAGAGACTCCGCCATGTTAGTGAGAAAGGATTTGTTTGTTTATCCAAGAAGAATTTACTTTCATGTTTGAAAGCTTCTAGATTAGATAAATGTATTTACAATTTAGCTGGGAAACAAAATAATGTCTCTTTCAAGAGTTATTTTCTATATAGAAAATTAGAGTTGCTTAAGTTGATGCATAAAGATCTTTATCAACCAATGATGACAAAAACATTTGGTACTGCAATTTATTTTATGACTTTTATTGATGGTGATTCAAGGAAAATGGGTTTTTATGCCTTGAAGACTAAGCATGAAGTACATGGTGTCTTTAAGAAATTTTAGCTTTTGTTGAGAGGGAAATAGAAAAGAAATTGGAATGCACTTGCACTGATAATTGGTGAATATTGTAGACAATTTGATGAGTATGACAAAAAAGCAAGGTATTAGACACTAGAAGATGCACCTTCCTCAACTAGATGGTTTGGCAGAGAGGATGAACAAGACATTAATAGAGAGAGTTAGACATTTGCTATCTGACATAAAGTTACATAAATTTTTTTGGAGTGAAGCTTCAGATACTATAACACATGTTATTAATTTACTCATCTTGTTGCTTTGCAGGCTAATGCTTCTGATCAAGTATGGTTTGGCAAGGATGTTTCCTATAACCATCTGCATGCATTTAGCTGTAAAGTGTACATGTGCCTAAAGATGAAAGGTCCAAGTTAAATGCCAAGACAAAGTAGTGTATCTTCATTGGCTATGGTAATGATAAGCTTGATTATAGGCTATATGAGCAAGTTGAAAAGAAACTTGTTAGAAGCCTCAATGTTGTTTTCATTAAGGATCAGACTGTAGACACCTAATTATGTTTGAGCCTTTATGCAAACAATTTGAGGCATCATTAATGGCTGAATGTCTAAGCTTGTATCCAATATTTATCATCCTAAGCTAATATAAGGTAATCAACGAGATGAATGAGAGTAAAAAAAATGCAATTTTTATCAATTTGTATCAATATCATGCCTTAGGATTCATATATTAGCTCCAATATCCCAAAATTGGAAATTCAAGGCTATATATCTATATAGTGTGCTAATATATCGATGCATTACATTATTTTATTGATAAAGGCCTGATAGTAGCTGAAATTGATCTTTGGACCAAAATGAATTGATACATGGCCAAATGTATCGATACAAAGGCCAATGTTTCCATCCATTTTAACTATGTTTGGATACATTTGGCATATATGTATTGATACATACCTAATTGTATATATACATTTAGGTGTTTTTAGCTAATTTATGGCATTTTACTCCAAGTTACCTATTAATTTAAGTAACTAATTTTTCCATATTTTGACTCTAAGAATTATTTAATTTAAAGCCAAGCCTTATTAAAATTTTGTTAAATGAAATATGGCCCATATGCTAATTTAATTAGTTTATTTGGGCCATATTTTAATTAAAAGCATTGGGTTAATTTTAGAATTTAATTTTTAAAGGCTCGTTTAGCCTGGAATGGTAGCATTTTAAGATAATTTCATGTTAATTGGATTTGAGTGAGGGTATTGGTGCTCACCAAAAGTGGCATATTAGTAAATAAATTGAACTTGAAACAGCTTGGCCAATGAAAATGCAAAACCATCAAGGCTTTACCCATTAGAATTTGTAAATACATAACACATTCATGATAACTTTATGACTCACCAATTTTTTTATGACAAATACCCCATCCTAGAGCAATGATCAATCATCTGCTTTCCCCTTTATAAGAAAATGTTGGCATTTTACCAACACAAGATATACGACACATTTAGGGAATTGCAAGAAAGAAGCTAAAACCAAGAACAAGATCTTAACTTTGGAAAAGAATGAAGAACAAAGGCCAATTTTTTTACCCTAGAGGCATCCTAAAGCAAAAAGGAAGACTACAAAGCATTAAAGAGAAAGGCTTTGGAGTTATCTTTACTTATTTTATTTACTTGAATTTGGTGGCTATGTTAGTTTGGTAGTAGTGGCTTGATGACATCCTTTTAAGCATGATATGGTGAGATTATTTATAGTTATGTATTTTTTTATCATGTAATTCTTCTATCATGATTCATTTGCCTCTTGTTTTTAATTAATTCTCAACATGATTCAATAATTTTGATGCTAATTATTTGTTTTTGATGATATGTATTTAGCATGTTTTAATTTATAATATATTTGCAAAAATTCCTTTTGATAATGCTTTGCCATGCCTTTGTTGTTTGATGATGCTTATGACATATTTTTCTAATTCATGATAGGTTTGTGACAATGCTCGCTTGATGTGCCTTATGCTAAATTTTGAGAAGAACCATAAGAAGGACCAAGGTTAGCCTAAATCATGGGATCTAATTTTGGTCCATGGCTTTAATCTCTTAATGTTATTAAGCTCGAGGAAAATCAAGCATTTTATACTTGGATTCACGACCAAATGAGGCTAAATAAGTATTTTTTTAAGCCATAAAAAATTAGTTCATGGCTTATTTGATAAAATGCATTAACGTTGAGCCTTTTGGTTATAGGAGTTAAATAGCTTGGCTAATGGGTCATTCACTTACCCAAATTCATTAGGACATCAAATACTCTTGCGAACCTACTACACAGACTTTACATTCACATGTCTATAGCACAATTCATCTCTAGGAACTAAAAATCAAAACTATACTACTTTAGCATTGGCATCAACATAGGTCTTACTTAAAAATTATTTTTGCTCCATAAATTATTTTTTCTAAATTTCTATGGTATTTTCCTTCGAAGGGAATCTAATTAGCATTTTACCAAGCTTGCATTTGCCTCTAGATGGGTTTGAATGAAGGAGTTATGATTTTTCAATTACACGCTATCTAGAACATCTAAGACTAGCAATTAGACTTCATTATAGGCCATTTCTGACTCCTCAAATGACTTTTTGTAATATTTTCATTTTTTCTTGAATAAAACATGAAATTCCCTTTTGAAAAGGTATCTTTGCAACTTTTTGAGTTTGAACAAGTCTAGGATGATTTTTCAAATTTATTGCACCTACTGCCAGTTCTTAACTGAATCTGACTTGAAAATTATGTTCTCCAGTAAGGAGATTTTTTTTGGGATTTTTATATTAATCTTAATCGAGTTACCTTTGCAATAGTATCTTTTTTGCCCTTTGGAAACTTTGGATGAACCTAAAATAAATTCGATATGCCGGATAGTGCAATATTGTGCCTTGTTTTAGCCTCAAGCACATTTAGGCTATTATTTCATATCCTTCTCTCGAGGCATTCAAAGGCCCTAAGACGAGTCCATTTAATGCTCTGATAGTTTTTTGAGTCATGTGGGGGTCCTATTAGGCTTGGATCAAAACCCAATCATTTAAAAAAAATCAACTGCATCCTTTTATCAATTTTTCAATTTTAAACTAAAATCCACTTTTTTCATTAAATAATCCAAAATATTTTCTTTTCAAAAATTAACAAATTTTTCATCTACATGGGTTTTTAAACTCAGTTTTTTAAAATTTCATAAAAAATATCAAATTTCCTCTTCGTGGATTTTTTCATATTTTTCAACCAAGCCTCGGTTTTTATGGCTAAATTATCCTATGAGTCCAAGTACGCCTCTAAGTTGTCAATTTGTTATTTCTAGATAATCTATGACAGCTATGAGATACATCCTGACCGATCCTCTATTCCATGCTTTGTTTGCTTTATTAAAATGTAATTTTTGTTATATTTTTTTATTTTTTACAAACGTGTTTCTTGTTGGTAATGATGTCACATCCATGCCTTAAACTAAATCTTTTAAAAATCATCAAGGCAATTTTCGTGTCTATATCCTTTTGGTGCTTGATATAGAAAATCTTCTTTAAAATTAAATTTGAAAATATTTTTGACCTTACGTTTTGCTATACCTCTGGGTTACATAGTGGAATTCAAATTTTTAATGAAAATCGAATTCACGATTTTTAAAAATGCATCATAAAAAAGAATTTTACAAAAATAATGACATCTAAAAATCAAGAAAACTAAGACTAAGATAATATGTGGCTACATGGTGCTGATTTAGAGCATTTTGGGGTGCTAATCCTTTCCCATGCATAATTGACTCTTAGACTACTTGTCAAACTTTGGTATACATAGACCTTAAAAGAACTAGACACCTAACGATTTTATCCACTAAAAACCGGTCGCCTGTTAAGTAAGTTCACAAAGAGTTGGACACTTATCGAGTCTATCCACAAAGAGCTAGGCATTTATCGAGTCAAAGTCGACATCAGTTGGCATTCGTCTAGGATCCAAAAGCCTAGTAGGGAGGTCAAACCTTACAAAAACTTGCTTGGACTTTTATCAAAATCACTGCCAATAGCTAGTACACATCATAGTGGAACATGAATTAATTCTCATTTTTGCAGCCACTTAAGAGGTACTATTCCACCTCGAACAAAATGACGTCTATTTGTCTTTCCCACCTCCTAATACTCAATGGCTAAAGAAAGGCAGCTATAGAAAAACCATGCCCCATCATTCCACTTCAGACAAAATGTTGTCCATTTGTCTTTGCTCCATTTTGTTTGAGCCTCTTTCAAACAAACGGTGCCTAATCCGATGCTTTTAGATACAATGCATCTAAGTCTTTTCCTGAGTCAATTTCTGACATCTTGGGACTTAATTGGAAGAGTCTTTCAAAAGGGCATGGATCATTTTCCATCATTCCTAATTAATCCAAGTGTTCAAAAAGTCAAAGGAATAAAAAATTCATATTTTTACATACAAGTGTTGATACATGGCCACTACGTAACGATACAAGGCTCCACATCATCAAAATTTCAAAATCTTGCTATTTCTATTAATATAAAAGGGCATAGTATCGATACTTAAGGTATTACATCAATACCAAGCATGTTTGTATCAATATGGTTAATGTTGCAGCTAAAATCATGATTTTAGCTAAAATGTATCAATATACAAGTAGAAGTATCAATACAACCTTTGTGGTATCGATACATGCCATGTAGTCTTAACATTTGAAGACAAAATTTGTTCTTTATATCAATACAAAGCTCTTTGTCTCTAGACTACAAGGAAAATTTGCTCTATGTGTCAATACAAAGTTCTTTGTATTGATGCAAAAAAACATTTTTGCCAAGTTCATGCCATTTTTCAACTTTAGCACCATTGATCTAAAAATCAATTTGGCAATGTTTTTAGCACAAAAAATCATCAAAATTCATACCAAGCCTCAGCACTGGAGTTGTGATTAGATCAAATGAATTTTGAGGCCTAAAATAACCAGAAAATGGGACATTTTCATGAAAAACATAGTTTGTTTGTGGGCATACTTGGCTTTTCTCCATCTCTAAACTCTCTCAGTCTTTTTGTTCCTCTACCTTGCTTGCTAGAACTAAGTTCAGTGGCGTATGGGGAAAACCCTTTTAATACCATCATTTTTTGCTCCTAAACCTTTGGTTGAGCATTTCCATATGAGAGAGCAAACTTTGGCTCTACAAGGTACATTCTTATACTCTCTAAAAAGGACATTAGTTAGCTACTAAAAAAACCATAAACATTTTTTTTCTTTAGCTTCTCTAAACTACCACTAAAAATCCTTCCAAAACCTTCCATTTCACTTACCCTTCTATTGTTAGTGTATCCCTCAAGCTCATTCTTAACCATATTTTGCTTACTAATCAATAGCAAAAAGAGGAGACAAGTGAGTTCAAAGCTTACTAGTATTCTTCTTAAAGGCTAAGGTAAGGATTAAAACTTCTTGGTATAACTTCTATCATTCTTTTATCTTATTTTTTGTTATATTCATCACTTTACTGAGGCTCATCATGAAAGACATGGCCTTATCTTAGGACTTCATGCATTCTTTTGGTCTTGGTTATGGTAGACTTGAGATTTTTAATTCCATATTGACTTTTTTACTATGTAATACTGTGCTCATATGCTTAATTTATCTCAAAATCATGTTTTTAATATTGTCTAAAAATTCTAGCAAGTTTTGTTTTGGTTGAACATGTTCATATCATCTTTCATTGCATGAATCTTGATGCCACTCATAAAGCTAGCATCCCCATGCACTTTCATTCTTATTCCCTTGCATTTTTGTCATCTTTTACCTGTCAAAATGTCATCTTCGTTTGTGAAAATCTGCTATCCATGTTCATTTTCATGTATGTCACATTTAGTTCATAACATGTTTGTCAAAATGTTTGCTTGCTTGCTGTAAA
>JBBYHO010000010.1:13251978-13265572 GCA_038382025.1 Adansonia gregorii | reverse complement strand
ATTGAATTACCTTTCCAATAATGTTTTTTGTGCCTTCAGATCATTCCAAATGAGGGAGTTATGATTTTTTCAAACCATTGCTATTTGAAACCCCTGGAATCAATGATTTACATTTTATTTGGGCCATTTCAGCCTATCAGATGATTTTTTTGGATTTTTAAAATATTTTTACCAAAAACTTCATAACATTTCCTTTCCAAAAAGGTATTATTTGTGATTAACAATTCCGAATGAGTCTAAGGCAATTTTTCAAGATCTGTTATACCTTTTTTCTAGCCCATGCTGCCAGTGCTAAAGCAAATTCAACTTCAAAAATTAATTCCATGTAGAAATTTATTTTTTGGATCTTTGAGATATTTTTTTGTTAATCATTTTCCAGTACTTTCCAAGGTACCTTGTTTACCACTTGAAGCCTTCAGATAAACTTGGAAAAAAATTCAAGCAACATCAAAATTAGGCAAATTTCCTGAACCACTTTTTCAAGGTATTCGGATGCCTTGAAATGCATCTGAGTGATTCTCCACGGAGTCGAGTGTCACAAAAGTGGTCTCATATCAAGGTCAAATAAAAAAATTATATCTTATCTTTTATTCAAATTAGTGATTTTAATTATTAAATATTTACCTTCATTAAAAATATTCCTTTTTTCCAAAAAAAAAAGTTCCTAAAATTTTCATTTATGGAATTCTCCAAGCCTATTTTCTGATGGGATACTCTAACCCTACTTTTATAAGCTTCATCAAAATTTCCAAAATCAATAAAATTTTCACCATTGGGAATATTCTAACCCTATTTTCCAAAAGGATACTTCATCCCTACTTTTCACTCAAAAAATCCAAATTCTCTCCCTTGCACTTCCCTTAGTCTTTTTAATTAAAACTTTCTTTTTCTATACTTCAACTGACCACCAAGTCTAAAGGCATCTCAAAGTAGTCATCTTGGTTATTCCTCAATAATTAAAGATAATTACAAGATACACTCTGACTATCCTTCCTTTTTATGCAATAATATTATATTATTTTTCATCTTACTAAAACATTTTCCTTTGTAATGTCCATTATGCATTCATATTTCCAAATCATTTTTGAAAATTATAAAGCAGTGTTCCTCGTCAGTATCTCTCCAAAGCTTGACATGGAATATGCAATTTTTACCATTAAATCTGAAGATAATTTTTGTCAAAAAATCCTTATGTTCCCTCTATCTCCAAGGCACATACATGATTTAATTTTTTCTTAAAATCTGAATTTACAATTTTCATTAAAATTCATGCATTAAAAGGGGATTATAGCAAAATAATGATAGGTCAAACCTAAAGAAACTGAAACCAATGTAAGACATGGTTAGTGCATATGATTTTGGGCATCATGGGGGTGCTAATCCTTCCCAAAGCATAACCAACTCCCAAACTCGACCAATAAATCTCTAGACCTCGTAGACCTTGAAATCAAAATTTCAAGTTTTGGAACTTGGGATATCATTTTCATTAGGCATTCAATCAAGCTTGGTCTAAATAATCGATGGTGACTCCAAGCCTTTGGCCATTTCATGGTAGCCAACCAAGACAGATTGGATGAGCGATTCATTTGACGGTCCTTCCCCTTGCTAACATCTTATCACACCCAATCCAAATTATGAACAGGGGATAACCTAAAGGCAATTCTATTTAATTCGCACACGTCATCCGAGCGATTCGAGTGGGGGTACTTTACGATAATGTTTTTATTGTATTTGGCATTCATTGTATATATGTACTTAGTTATGTTATTAACCTATTGGCTTGCTATATTTAGTGATCAAATTATTTTTCTCCTTGAAGATGACAAATTAAATTTGAAGTAAGTGATGCTACTCTTATAATTGCTGAGATGTAATCAACCCCTCTCCTTCTAGTAGACACTCATAACATGCCGAATGCAAATATGGCATATAAGAGTAGAAAATTTATTTCATTTGATGTAGAAGTTGATTTAATAGAGTGCACCACTCGCCCATTTTTTTGTGAGGCTATTACAAAACAATTTAGAAATTGAAGTTACTATTAATCTTTTTAGGTTAGGTATGATTGGCTACCAATTTAAACTGGTCTTTTATAAAATTTTGAAAATTCTTTGCAAGATATTGATTTTGGGGTTTAGTTTTTAAACTAGAAAAAATAAGTTAGGTTTGGGAGTTGATTATGAATAAGGAGTAGTACCCCACGACACCTTAAAATTGATACCTCATGGCCTTATATTATCCTAAGTTCGAGTTTCATGAATTTGGTTTTAGATATTTAGCCATAATCCCCTAAAAATGCTAAAATGATTTCTTTATTAAAATGATCTAAAATTTCATAATTTTAAAATTTTTTGTAACATAGTTTAGCAAAATATAGTATATTATATAAAAAAGTTTTAGTGAAAAAGATGAAGAAGCAGTCATGTTTGCTAGGTGATTTAACATATAGATGATAAGAAAATGTTAGGAATGGTAAAAATGGAAAAGATTCTTTTATTTGTTTTAATGATAAGTTTAAATGTAATCACCTTTAAAATATGATATCTAGCATGTATCGATTTCGGATCTTAATTTTTATAACTTTTTCTTCTATCTTTGAATTCTAGATTTCTTTGTTAAAAAAAAAAAAGTTGAGTTTGAATATTAGATCTTCCAAAATTAAAAAAAAAAAATTCTATGAATATGGAGCTTTTTGTGGAGTCCAAAAAAAAACGAACAACAAAAGCTAGTAGAAAAGTTGGTGTCAAATGAATCATAAAATAAAATTTCATTTAATCTCTCCTAATCCACTAAAAATAAGTTTTTAATTTTATAGAGGAAGAGGGATTAAGAGTAAAAATTTTGGATTCTAAAAGGCATTTTTAAAATATATGTTTTAATGAAAAAATTTATTATTTACTAGCATTTGAATCTCAGCATTACTTCGATTTACTATGTTAATAATATATTAAATACGATTGATTATAACATGAAAAAAATGAATTTAGAGTTAAAATAAATTACTATAACAAACAATGTAAAATATCCCAATTTGATGACAACTTTCAAGCAAAATATATATATATAACATAACTACAACACGAATATATAAATCTAATTCATTATATGTACATTATTTATAAAAAATAAGATGGACATAAAAATTTAATTTATTTAGATTATATTGATATCCATAATTTATATTTTTATTAAGAAATAAAAAATAATAAAATATAAATCTAAGAATTATCATACAACAACTTATAACTTATCACATCATGTAACATAGTTTTTTTTTTTTTACTATTTAACCATCATATTATTTTTTCTATTACTTCAACACCTATTATTCAATATTTTAATTTATATCGATAATTTATTAATATGATAATATTTTATTAAATAATATAAAAATCAAATAATATTAGCTTATTTTTCAAAGAAAAATAAAAAGTCAATCGTTATACAACATATGAAAAATTAGAAGTTATTTGAATACTATTAGACATGAACATAACAATAAAAAACCAAAACATGATAAGAAACAAAAAAATAACATAACCATGATATGAATACATGAATATGTTAAAATTTATATAAAAATAATGTGACATGAAATTAGACTTTATTTGAACAGAAACAATTAGACATAGAATTTTGGATCCTATAAGAATTCAAAAATATAATACAACATGAAAACAATATGTTGACACGACATAAATGCATGAATGTATCAAAATCTACATATTAACATATAAAAATTTTTATAAAATACATGAAATATGATTATAACAAAAAAAATAGCATGAACATAGCATGAATATAAATTTTATTTTATTTGTTTAAAATAAAATTTTAAATGTAATAAAGCTGATTGCTTGCCACACAGCTAGCAATTGGCCATCTCAGTGAAAAAGCTATCCCCAAAAGGATAACATTTATATAGTTTTTATTATTTTTGATAAAAACATAGACTTGACTACATTAATATAGAATTTATTTTTAAACTAATTTTATATTATCTATATATAAAAATTATTGAATGCATACTTAAAGAAAATGTTAGCTCAAAGTAAGGATTGAACTAAGAGGGTTGAATTAGTTCTTTAAAAAAAATTAATTACAAATTAAATGTTTAACTAAAATTAAAGCTAAATAAAAGTAAAAAATACGTTAAGAGTAAGAGAAGCAAACAATTGATATATAAAAGTTCCTTACTTGAACTACGAGCCTACATCTTCTTTTTTTTGGCACTTTCTTGCCAAGGTAATTCCCATAATTCACAAATGAAAGCGTTACTTTTAAGGCTAAGGTATAACCTTATAACTTTATCTTTTGAGACTTAGATTGAACCTTTCAATCCCCTTAAGAATTATACCCCAAATTCTTAAATATTTTCACTCAATCTTCACATAATCTCTTTGTGAAATAGATAAAGTGTTAGCAAACTCAAGACCTCTAATAAATGGGTGTTTCTAGAATTTAAGAAACAAGATGAGTGGGATACTAATAAGCTTGAAGGAATAAAGATTCAATACAAGAAGAACGAAGAATTTCAAGACTTTTTATCTTTTGATGTTCAACACTTGATTAATCTTGGTATCCCATGCCTCTTTAGCTATTGAAAACCTTTATTTATAGCTTGAAGCTGAACTATGGATCTTAGGCATTAATGAGGTAGGTGGAGAGTCGTTGTAGCCTTCACAAATGCTTATTTTATTTCTTTCCCATGACTTGTATCAATACATTGCTTTAAAAAACTAGCCACTATAGCCTTGTGTATTGATACATTTCAAGATGTATTAGTACAATTTGTGTTGCATCGATACAAATAAAGGTATAAAGGTTTTAGGATTTACTTAGCTACTGCCAACAAATGTATTAATACGTTCATACATTGTATCGATACATCACAAAAAAAACTTGTAAAAAAGTTTTTCTTGGCTGGAAAATCACTTAAACTGATCTAAAAAATATTCTAAGTATAAATGTTCCTTTGGAACATTATTTTTGTGAAAATGAGAGGTAAGAAAATTAATTTAGCTTTTTCAAAATATTTTTTAATTTAATTCAAGGAAAAATACTAAGTTATAAGTAATCAAATATAACTTAATTTAGCTTAAGTTATTATTATATTAAAATCAAGATCAAAGCTAATGATCTCCCATTTTTTGATATAATGAAACTTGAAGTAAATTTGTTTTGTTAAATAACCCTCTAAAATATTTAGAAATTTCAATAGAAAACTCCCCTTAACAAAAGCATTATTTTCAAAAATTTTAAATTAAGAAAATAAAGCTCTTCTTGAAAATTTTAAAGCTACTATATTCAAAGTCCACAATTTTCACAAACCAAATTATAAAATGTGAGCATATAAAAATGTTCAATATTTGCTCAATCAACATGTTATTTGGTCCCAACATTCATACTGTGTTCATGATTTTTCATAAAGGATGACAACATTCAATATTAATCAAGTTCACAATGTAACTACCATGTCAATAGATTTACAAAGCATCTATAGTGAATTTATAGTATAGCGTTTCTCTCTCTTTTTGTTTTATCAAAACACGAGCAAGATAATTCAAAGCTAGGTAGATAAAGGCAAAGTTAGCAAAGTTATACATATGCAAGGATAATCCATTGAATAGAAGTGTTATACATAATGCAAGGATAATCCATTAGATAAAAGTTGCAAAATATGTCCAACAAAATGATTAAGATATTTTTTCATGAAATGCAAAAATTTGGAAAAACATGAAGTCTTAAAAACCTATAAGAAATCCAAAAATGATCCTAGAATAAATAAACATCATTGGTCGGAGAATCATCGATGAATGGAGCATTAGACGGAGCGACATGAGGAAAGATGGCCGAAAAAATATAAAACTACTCGCTCAACACTTGGTGACTATGCTCAAGATCAAAAAGTCGAGTGTCGATAGAATCGAGATGTTAATCGAAGTGCCATTCCTATGCATCAATGTAGCTAATGATAGTTTTAACTCAACCCTTGAAAGTATGAAACATGGCATATGTATCCATAAGCATGAATGGAAATGAGGCAATAATTGATGATGAAAGAGGCACATCATAGTCCATAGCATTTCCTTCAGGATCATCGGGTTATGCTTCCAATGATTGTGATTCAGTTTGCATTTTAGGAACCAAGGAGCCTTTGACAATCTCATAGCTAATCATAGCCATGGATTCAAATCTGAGGTAGCAAGGTCATGTAATCAATATATCAGGATCACATGAGAGGTTAATACCTCGAGCCTTGAAATAATGGCTTAAGTGCATGCCACAAAAAATTACACCCAAACCTTGGATATTTAGAATGATGTCAAGGAAAACAAAATGAGCAAGATTCAAACATTAACCAGTCTAAATCAAATGAAGCCACCAATAGTCAAAGCGGGTGATCTTGGCATATTGAATGCTATATAGGTGAAGAACATGAGTAATCATGAGGTAAAGATACCAATTGTGAGGAGGAATGAGGGTCACTTTGTTTTTTTAAGTGTAAGTTTCGATGAGAGCCAAACCCTCAGGGGTAGCAATCTCATTTGGAAAACCAAACATGTTGGCAATAGTAGCAGTAGTTATTTCTTAATCTTCATCATGCTCAAAGATGGTATTCCTTAAAAATGCAAGAATAAGATTTTCACAAACTAGGCATTTGAGTGAGAGAAAGTGGATCCATCCAAATTGCATGAAGGTAGAAAGGTAAGAAAAGTTGAAAGACTAGAGGTATTATAATGCTCATGAGTTTGGGAGCTATGAAAGCATGTATCGAAGAAGGTTTATTGGTGGATGGTGGAAAATGATGCACCACAGATGTTGGGTCATTTTTTAGTCGTGGTTTTAAGTTCGGGAAGCATTTTAAAAAGGTGAGGTGGTTAAGGAATTTTTTCAAGTAATTGGTGGCTGGTCAAGAATGGAGGTTGGTTCAAATAACAGAAAGTGATTGGAGAATGATATAGATGTTTATGAAGTGTTTGTGGTGGTGCGAACTAGGAAAAAGTGTTTTAGATAGGATTTGAGGCATTTTATGAGAGGACTAGGTGGTGCTGGGATGGTGGTGAGATGTCATAAGTAAGTTGGCTTGGCAAGGACTAAGAAAAGGGTTGGTTAAGGCTTTTTGTTAAACAGTTGGTGGCTAGGGTTTTAAAGAATAATTATGAGTGTATTGGAAACAGATTTGAATCCAAACTCAATAGACTTAGTAAGAAAGAAGCAAGAAAGGAAAAACCTATATAAAAAACATGATGATTTTTGAAAAAATTCAAAGTTTTAAAAATAAATGGCTAGGGTCTGATGATGTGAATTTTTTAATTTGGTTCAAAATTTATTCTTACGGAGTGGATTTGATGATGGAAATGGAAGAATAATCATGGGGAATGGATTTAGATTAAAAGTTGTAATAAAAAATAAGGATTTTGAAAAGATTTGGTGAGAATGGTGTTTGAGATGGCCAAAATATTTTTGAATGATTTTGAAGCTTGATGAAAGAGTATGCATGCACGTGGAAGAACCCTAATAGTTAAGCGTGTATCGATACAATATCAAGTGTATCGATACTTTGAATAATGTATCGATACATCTGCGTTTTCAAAATATATCGATACAATATTTAAGGTATCAATAAATAAGGCCTAAAATCCGAAAATGTTTTTTAAAAAATTACAAATTTTCATGTTAAAACATATGAAATCAAAACATTAGACATGAAATGATCAATAAGGAGCAAAAATTCATTGAACTAGACTCTTCCATGATACACTTCGAATCAAAAACTCATTTTTGAAGTTTAAAAGTTTTGATTAAGTCAAAAATGCAATTTTGGAAAATTTCAAATGCAAAGTTGGACTACATCTTGCACTATTATCATTATAATTGTTTTTGCATGAATAAAACAAGAAATTTAATCAAGTTCAATTTAGTAACCATGTTCATGTTATAAGATCATAAGATCAATCAAATTCATATAAAACTAAATATGCATTGAGAGTCCTCATAAGTGTTCATTACCAAATAGGCCCATAAAGTGATGGTTTCTCATCAAACAAGATACGGACGTTTCAAACATCATTATCAACAAGTTTATAAGATAGATCAAGATTTAACGAACTTGCTCACATTATTAAACATAAATATCAACACCAAATCAAGGTGCATTTATTAGACCAAGTTCACCTCTAATGGGATAAAGCTTATCCTTATCAATTGGTTTTGTGAAAATATCCATAGTTGATGCAAGGTGTCTCAAACTCAAGCATAATATCACATTTTTGCACATGATCTCTAAAAAAATGATGTCTAATCTCTATGTGCTTAGTTCTAAAGTGTTGAATTGGATTTTTGATGAGATAAATGGCACAATGTTGTCACATTCAATAGAACATGATTCATGATAATTCCAAAATCCTTAATTTGTTGTTTTATCCACAAGATTTGAGCACAACAACTTCCCATGAATTTGTACTCCACTTTGGTTGTGGACAAGGCAACACTATTTTATTTCTTAAAAAACCATGATACGAGTAAATTTTTAGGAAATTGACAAGCACTAAAAGTGCTTTTCCTACCAATTTTGCATCCACCAAAATCCACATTGAAATAAGCATGTAAGGCAAGAGATGATCCTTCTGGGTACCATCAGCCTAGATTGGGAGTATCTTTAAGATATCAAAAAATTCCTTTTACGGCAACTAAATGTTACTCTTTAGGTGATGATTGATATTAGCACATAGATATACCCTAAACATTATATCAGGTTTACTTCTGATAAGATAAAACAATAAACCTATCATAGACCTATAAAGTTTAAAGTCAACACATTTACCTCCTTCATCCTTACTAAGCTTTTCTAAAGTACTCGCAGTGTGGAGCAAGGCTTTACTTCATCCATCTTGAACCTTTTGGATAACTCCTTTGTATACTTTGATTGATAAAGATGCCATTTTTTGATTGCTTGACTTGTAATCCCAAAAAAAAAATGTTAATTCTCTTATTAGCTTATCTAGAGTTCACCTTACATTATCTTAGAAAGTTATTGACAAAAGATTCATTAACAACTTTAAAATAATATCATCAACATAAACTCGAACTACTAAATTTCTTTACCTTTGACTTTTATAAAAAGATTTTGGTCAATGTTGCCATTATTTAAACCTTTTTCAATTAAAAATTTTGAAAGCCTTTCATGCCACACTCTAGGAGCTTGCTTTAAAACATATAAGGCTTTTGAAAGTATAAAAACATGATTAAGGGAATTAGAATTTTCAAAACTAAGAAGTTCCTTAACATAAACCTCCTTATTTGTAAAACTTTTTTAAAAATGCACTTTTGACATCTATTCGAAACAACTTAAAAGTATTAAAACATGTAAAGGCTAATAGTATTCTAATGGCTTCTAATCCAGCTATACGAGCATAAGTCTCATCAAAATGAATTCCTTTTTCTTGACTATATACCTTAGCTACTGATCTAGCCTTTTTTCTAACTATGGTTTCATGTTCATCATCCTAAAGACCTATTTACTTACAGTGAGATAATCACGTCAAATTTTAAACTTTACTCCTCTCAAATTGATTCAACTCTTCTTGCATGGCCATGATCTAACTATCATCTTTTAAGGTTTTATCTAAATTCGTATGTTCAATTTGAGAAAGAAAAGCTATGTAATTGCATGTATTTCTAAAAGAGAATCTAGTTCTTGCCTCTTGATTTGGATCACTAATTATCACACCCTCTTTAACATAAGTTAACTTTCTAACATGATTCCTTTCTTTTTCAGCTTGAGTCGGCCTATGTAATTCATTTATTTTAGAGCTTTTTTATTTTGAAGTATTTGTTCTTGCCTTTTGTGTGATGCTTTAACTTGATTTTCTTGGTAAATCTCTACATCATCACTATTAAAAAATACCTTTATCAAGGTTAATTTATTAAAGTTCTCTTACTAAAGACTTTATGAGCTTTAGAATTTGTAGAATGGCCAAGGAAAATGCCTTCATCACCTTTTGCATCAAATTTACCAAGATTGTCTTTTTCATTATTTAACACAAAATATTTGTATCCAAAAAAATGAAAATAGCTAATGTTAGGCGTTCTTCCATTAAAATGTTAACATCGAGTTTTCTTTAAAATTGGCTTAATCATAGCTCTATTTATAATACAGCAAGAAGTGTTAATGGCTTTCGTCGAAAAGTACTTTGGCAAATTATTTTCACAAAGCATGATCCTAGCCATTTCTTCCAAGTTTTTTTTTTCCTTTTAACAATTCCATTTTGTTAAAGGGTTTTAAAAGTCGAGAAATTATGACTAATACCATTTTCATTACAAACTTTGTCAAAACTGAGATTTTCAAATTCTATTATGCATCACTTCTTACATTTCAAATACAATATCCTTATTTATTTTGAATAGGCTTGTAGAAAGTAATGAATTTTTTTAAAGCTTCATCTTTAGAGCTTAAAAAGAGAACTGAAGTAAACCTAAAATAGTTATCCATAATAACAAATCTATATTGTTTATCACCAAAGCTTAATGTCTTAGTAAGACCAAAAAGATCAATATTAATAAGCTGTAATACTCTAGTAGTTGAAACAATATTAGTGGGCTTGAATGAAACTCTCTTATGTTTTCCTTGAACATATGCATCATATATTCTATCACTATTAAATTTTATATTCGACAATACAATAACAAGGTTTTTCCTAGATAATTTTGATATCACATTCATACTAGCATGTCATAATCTTCTATGCCACAACAAAGATATGTCATCATCATTTGCAACAAAGTAAACATTTTAAAAGATAATCATCCAAATGCACAATATAAACATTTCATTCTCTATGTCCTATAAAAACAATTTTATTAGACTTAATATCAACTACTTGACTATTCATTGACTTAAAAGTAACTTTCATGCCTTTATCAGATAATTAACTAATACCAAGGAGGTTATGCATGAGACCTTTGACGAGTAGAATATTTTTAATATTAGATAAAGAGTTATCACTAATGGTTCCAATGCTTTCTATTTGCCCTTTTGAGTTTTTAGTAAAAGTAACATTTTCACCATTTTAAGGCTTTAGTTCCATGAATTGACTTTTGTCACCAATAATGTGTCTTGGGCATCCATTATCAAGGTACTAAGAATTCGTGTGCCTTTTAGAATCCATTTCATTCTTATAGTCACATCTTGAAATGTGCTAACTCCCTTAAGAATCCATACACTCTTAGTGAGTTTATCTCTATAAGTGATAACCTTCAAGGTACAATTATGAAATTTATAACTATGTTTATGGCAATGAGTACACATACTAGATGCATCATATAGTTTATTTTGTTTCACAAAGAAATTCCTAAAATAAGTTTTTTTTAATCCTATTATAACCCAAATCATCTTTATCAAAGAATGCTCTTTATGTTTCTAGTATGCCATGTAACTTTTGTTGTGCTAGATAAAACTTTGAGAATGAGTTATGCAAGTTGCTACTTTTCTTAGTTAAATCATTAATCTCAACTTTTAACTTATCTACTTTATTTTCAAGGTCATTCTTTGCCATGCTTAATGATTCATTCCATTATTTAAGTTTAGAAACATTTTCAAATTTTCAAATTCATGGTTTTAAATTCTAATGCTAACTTATTAAAGGCATCTTGTAACTCATCAAACAAATAAAAATTAGTATTAAAAGATCTCAACAAAAGGCATGAGACATACATTGGCCGTTTCATCATTGTCATTGTCAGATGTCTCACTATCACTCCATGTAGCCACGATAGCCTCCTTCTTTTACTTTTTAGGTTTTGCTTTTTCTATATTGGAGACTCAAGTTCGATGCATCCTAGTTTCTTGCATTATAGCAAATTATTTAGTCATTTTCTTTCTTGATTGACTTTCTTTTTACCATTTTTCTTCTCTAAGGTCTCCTTGCCTTGTTCATTCTCATGAATTTGTTGAATCTTTTTTGCAAACATGGCTATCTCTTCATCTTCCCCCAATGACTTCATCATCATTATCACTTTAAGTGGTTGATTTGAAGGCAACATTTGTCTTTTTTGGTAGCTCTTGACCATGTTTGATCTTCATCTTATAGGTTAGGAGAAAATATATAAGTTCATCCAAAGAAAATGTGTTGGGATCATTGGATTCCTTAATTGTCATCACTTTTGCATCCCAAGACTTGGGAAGACTATTGACAAGTTTCTTCACCATCTCTTTGTTCAGATAGGTTTTTTCAAGTTCCTTCAACCCATTTGCAACATCCACGAACCTATTTAACATTTCTTTGATGGTCTCAGTAGCCTTAATTTTGAACAATTCATAGTCAACTGTAAGCCTATTATTTTAGATTCTTTGACTTGATTTATTCCTTTATGAGTGGTTACTAACTTGTCCTACACTTACTTGACATAGAATAATTTTTGCTTTTAATAATTTGGGGAATGGAAACTAAACTGCCTTTTGGTTATCTTTGAAAACAACCTTTATTTTTTGAGCCTATTTTAAAAGAACTAAATAAATGAAAGAATTGAAAACTACATGTTTTATAGCTTTAACAATTTTAAAAGAAAGAACAAAACTGTTTGGCTGAAGCCGAAGTAGCTACTTTTGAAGTAACAGAAAGAAAAGCAACGACTATAGTGGAAGAGTTAGAGTCAAAAAGAGGATTCCTCACTTCTTTCACTAATTCAAAATTGTGCAAAGTAAGACACTATTGTACTCACCTGAGCCAAGAGCACAATATATATGCATGGCCTAGCATTTAATTTTGCCATCTTAGTATCTTGTTTATCTTATTCATCATATTCTTTTAGCATAATAATGTTTCCAACTTTTTCTTAAAAATGAGTGGTCCATTGGCAATGATCTTCCATACTTCATAATCATTGGCTTTGATAAAAAGCCTCATCCTTATCTTAGAATATGAGTGGTTGTCACCATTAAAGAGTGGAAGTATTATGATGGAATGGCCTTCGAGTCTTACAACATTCATGTTTGTCTCAAAGGCCACGAGACGTACTGCATCTTTGCTTTTTAGCTTTTGTGAACTTTTTAAAGCTTTAAGCATTATGTTTGCACCTTCCATTCTTTGAGCTATTAAAGATCTTTTCTCAGGGTTGTGAAACCTATAAAAGATATCAAATATCTCATACTACAATGTTAGCTCAAAGTGAGGATTGAACTAAGAGGGGGTGAATTGGTTTTTTTTTTTAAATTCAATTACAAATTAAACATTGAATTGAAATTAAAGCTAAATAAAAGTAAAAATGTGTTAAGAGTAAGAAAAGCAAACAATCAATGTATAAAGGTTTGGTCCCTAAACTCGAAGCCTACGTTTTAGTTTTTTAGCACTTCTTTGCCAAGGTGATTCCCACAATGCACTAATGAAAGTGTTACCTTTGAGGCTAAAGTATAACCTTACAACTCTATCTTTTAAGGTTTAGATAAAACCTTTCAATCCCCTTCACAATTCTACACCAAATTCTTAAGTTTCACTCAATCTTTACACACCTTTTATGAAATAGATCAAGAACTTACAAACTAATTAAGACCTCTAATAGTTGGGTGTTTCTAGAATTTATGTACAAGATAGAT
>JBBYHO010000010.1:13203857-13214610 GCA_038382025.1 Adansonia gregorii | reverse complement strand
TTTTCATTTTTCATTTTTTATTCTTTTTCATATTGAAAAAGTAATAAGAATGAAATGTGTTAAGCTTTTTATCATCCTAGCATCAAGCTATTTTTTGTAGGACTTTCTCTACAGTATCATTATTGCAGTAGAGTTTAACCACTAAGTTCGGACCACAACTGATCCTGAAAAGAGTGGATGGAAAAAAGAGCATGTCGTATCAATAGAGAATTCTAAGGATCCATTTTTTTTGGATCTATCCACAAAAAATCATCTTTGAATTTTTGGTCCAGAACAAAAAAATTAATTGAATTCAAAGTTGGGTCGAGTGAATAAATGGATAAAGCTTTGTGGCCCTAATTATAAGGAAACAAAAAGTAACAAGCTTCTGTTCTTAATTTGAATGATTACCTGATCTAATTAAAGGTTAAAAATAAATTAGTGCCTAATATGGTAAAAGTTTTCTCATGAGTAAATTATCGATTTTTTTTATGAGTCCTAATTATTAGTTATTCCCTTTATTGGTTAGACATGAATGTGTAGAAGAAGCAATATATTGATAAAGAAAAATTTTTTTTTTCCAAAATCAAAAGATCGATTAGGTTGAAAAAGTAAGGGATTTCTAACCATCTTCTTATCCTATAATGAACATAAATCAATTTGATGGGAAAAGATAGGATAGAGAATCCGTTGATGAATCTACCTGTCTCCGAGGTATCTATTCTTTTCTTACTATAATACCTTGTTTTGACTATATTGCACTATGATCATTTGATAACCAAATAGATCTTTCCAACTTCTTTCACTGTAAAGAAAAAAAGAATATGAGATTCATGACTTGGTTTAAATAAGAGAAAGAAACAAACATAAAATTATTCATAGATATTCATGATATGTTCTTTATGTTAACTAGGTTCATGAATTATGGCCCCCAAACAGTCTGAGCAACAGGGTACATTGGTCAAGGTTTCATGATAAGAGGAATTCTAACAATCACTTCAAATACAGTATTAGGAAGTATCGATTGTGGAACCTCAATATCCATGGGGTTTATTAGCTAAATGGCAATTGGCACATACAATATGCCCAATTGCTTCTCGTGGATTTTCATACCCTTGCTGCACAAAAATAGGATATGCATTTGAAATGGATCCCTCGGTTATTATATAGGTTATAAGCGATAAAAAAATGGATCAAGTAATCTCTTCTTTTATCCAAGAAAAAGTATTTCTAGTTTGCATGGTCCAATCATTGATCCCAAAAATTTCTACAATAAAATTAGGCAGGTTACTAGTCTAGTTCCCTATCAATGATTCTACTATTTACTTTTACTAAAAAAAAATTGAAATAAAGGAGAAATTGTATTCCCTTAATGGTAAAAAGAGCAAAGTAAGTATGACTTTACATGCTTTACTTATATAGAAAGTAAGAAAGATTATAAGTAAATCCGTGAATCATTTGCCAGTTATTCATTGCATGATAAATAACTACAAGTGACAGAGATACATGATTCAAATAACAAAAGATCCAATATTTAAAAATTGTATCTAGAATGACTGGAAAGGTATAAACAAGACCATATATAATTTGATCATCATGAACAAATCCAAAATCTTTGTAGATATAGCCAATCATTAGTTCCTAACTGTGGGGCGAATGGAATCCAATACATAAATTAGTTAATAAAAGAATAAAGAAAGATTTTATTGTGTCATTTAAATTATATAGGAATTCTTGAACCTATGAGTTAAGAATAACAAGTCCTTCATTCCCCAAAATAGAATAACCACTTAGAATAATGAAATAGATTAGATTTGTCGAGAAGTGCAAAATCATATGGATACGATCCTTATTGTGCATCTTGATCAATTGGATTGTTTCTTTGTGGATTTCTAAACTAAGTTTTTGTATACGTGTTTTCGAGTATTCTTTTATCATTTTATCCAACAAAAAGAGTTCCTCTACTTATATGAATTAAATAAAAAAACTCACTTTGGGTTTAGGGCTAATTAGGCTTGAACTGACGACTTCCACCATGTTAAGGTGACACTCTACCGTTACTATTCCCTTCCTTGCCCACATCAAGAAATAAAACTGACTAATCCTAAGTCAAAGGATCAAGAAACTCAACAACACCACTATTCTTGAACAACTTGGAGTCAAGCTTTCCTTTCACACTATTATGGATACGAAAATAATGGAAAAAGTGGGACTCAATTGTCAACTGCTTCGATAAAAAATGGGCTATTTCCCTCTTAATGATGAAGCTTATCCCTTATTGTTTCACTGACCAACCTCGACCCTTATTATTTTGAGGTCATATCCAGTATTCAGAAGCGTTAATTTGGAACCGCTCTTGTGGCCTACATCAAAATAGTGCTTTACCCCTAGATATCCAGTCAACTGCTATGCCTCAACATATTTTAAAGAGAACCAGCTAGCTTTAGGTTTGAGTGGTATTTCACCCCTAACCATAACTCATCCACTGATTCTTCAACATCAGTCATTTCAGACTTTTATATAGTTTCACCTAAGCTTCATCTTGGTCATGGATAGATCACCCATGTTTGGGTTTATAAGCAATGACAATTGCCGTATGAAGATTCACTTTCGCTATGGCTCCGAGGTTTCCCTTAACCAAGCTACTGCCTATGAGTCGCCAACTTAATCTTCAATAGGCATGGGGTTAGAGCCCTAGGTTCCTCCCACTGCTTGGGAGCTTATGGTTTCATGTTTTATTTCACTCTCTGATGGGGGTTCTTTTCACCCTTCCCTCATAGTGCTACTTCGCTATTGGTCACCCAAGAGTATTTAGCCTTGCAAGGTGGTCCTTGCTAATTCACATGGGATTCCACGTGCCCCATGCTACTCAGGTCAGAGTGTAAGCTAGTGATGCTTTCGGCTACTGGACTATCACCATCTAGGGTTCAACATTTCACCATTTCACCTAGCTGCATGATGCTTTTTTTGCTCTCCCATAACCTCATTTTCACGGTTTAGGCTATTCTTATTTTGCTCGTTGTTACTATAGGAATCACTTTTCCTTTCTTTTCCTCTAGCAAGTAAAATGTTTCAGTTTGCCAAGTTGTCTCCTATCTGCCTATGGATTCAATAGTAGTTTGAAAGGTTGACCTATTTGGGAATCTCTGGTTCTACGCTTATTTTCAATTGCCTGAAGCATTTTGTCATTTACTATGCCCTTCCTCGTCTCTAGGTGCCTAGGTATCCACCGTAAGCCTTTCCTCGTTTGAACCTTGCCTATAACTTAACTTTACTTCTGGCCTAGATTAACCTAAGTTAAATGGAGTCTCTATAATCTTGATTAAAAAATCAAACATGAAACTTCATACACCTTAAGATTCATAGGATGAAAAGAGCATTTTTTAGGTCCTTATACTCATTATGCCAACACTGAATAGACTAGGTATTCCCCCTATCAATATCTCAAATCAATAATGGGTTTGATTCGGATCCTGCCTAAATGGCACCCAAATCAGACCGAACCATTTGTCAAGCTATTGTTCTATTGCTTTGTTCCTTCAATGTAATGGAGTAAGACATCGATTTCTAAAAAGGATCGATTCTTTTGATTGCATGATAAACTTCCCTAAAAAACATTGGCACGTATGAAAACGAGGTGCTCTACCTAACTGGGCTATAGCCCTTGTGTTTGCAATACCTATTTTATCATATTACGTAGATAATTTCTTGTCAAGATGAATATTACATGATCCAACATCATAATCATAATTTTTGGCTGGTTTGATTGGTATTGCTTAGAAGTAATATTGGATTTATAATCCATCGATGTGATAGGTCCCTTTTATTTTTCTTTATGATTCTTTATGATAATAAATGACCTACTCAACTCAGTGATTAGAGTATTGCTTTTATACAGTGAGAGTCATTGGTTCTTCTTTGACCATAAAACACAAAATTTATATTATTTGCAAACTAGTCCTTAAACTTTTAGACATTTGCAATTTAGTCCCTAAGTTTACAAATATTACAAAATAACTTTAAAAAACCTAAAATAAAAGAAACAAATAAATACAAAGTCACCATTATCAAGCCCAATCAGGTTCATCCAAGGCATAAAAAGCATCAAGATAAATTTTTCATCATGAATCTCATAAATAATATCATAAATCTATAAAAAAATTTAAAGCTTAAAAATACAAAAAAAAATCACTAATATTTCAATATAAATCATCATAAACATAACATAATAAATATTATAAAACAAGTAATCATTAAAGATAACATCATTATTACAAATAAACATAAAATGTTATATTAAAAAAAGAAAGAAATACAACAAAATCAAATAAATCAAGAAAATTCATAAAATTTAATCATTGTTTTCATGCTTGGCCTTTCAACATGGAATGAAATCCATAAGCTCAAGCATCATGAAACTCACTAAAATAAGAAATCAAGCATGGAATCAACATAAATATAAGATTTTGTAAGAGAAGTTACCTTGAAAGCTTGAAAAACATAAAAAGCCTAAGTAATTTTTTTGGATTTTTTGAGCTTTTTGGCTTATGGATGTTATGAACTATTTTGGGAGAGTTTTTTTTTTCATGGTTTTTTTTCCAACTGAGGGGATAGCAAGATGATGGATTCTTAGATCCATCGTGCTGTGAGTTTCTATCCAAAATCCCTCAAAATTTCCTTTCATTTATTATATGTCATAATTTGTTTTCTTAAATTTTTATATTTGATTTGTTTGAGATATGATTTGATTTTTGACAAATTGATTGGATTTAAATTTATAACTCTTGTATCCTTGTGATGTCATGCGTGATATCATAGATTTCTATAGATATTTTGATTGATATTTGTATATAATATATAAAATTATATCGTAAAAATTAACTATAAGAACTATATTGTAAAAATTAAAAATTATTTTTTAATAAATTTCAAATGATTAATTTAATTCAATCTAATACTAAAAGTAATTTTTATCTGCAAAAAAAGATTTAAAATAGTAAACTTATAAAATTTTATGAGAAAACCTTTATTGAGGAAAAATTGTTATACGTAAAAGAATACAAAATTTATAAAATAAATTGATTTTTTACAAACTGAATTAATATGGATTAAAAAGTAATATTTAAAGAATTTAAAAAATTATGAACTCAGAAAAATCCTATTGAGGAAATTTATGTAGTAGAAACTTTGTATTTTAGTAACAGGAAAAATTTTAAAACTTATAAAATAAATTAAATTTTTTAAAACTGATTTAATGGGAGTTAAATGAAAATATTATATGAATTTAAAAAATTTTAAATTGAAGAAAATTTCTCCAAAAACATTTATGGAATGGAAAACTCGATTTTTCGAAAATGGGAGAAGTTCAGGAAAAAAATTCAAAACTCATGAAAATGAATGAATTTTTGAAAATTGAATTAAAGTGACATAAATAATAATATTTTATGAATTTTTACAACCATAAACGAAGTAAAATCACCTCGAAAACATTTACAGAGTAGAAAACTCTGTATTTGGAAATAGGGAAATTTTGAAAAAAAATTCAAAACTCATGAAAGGAAATGAATTTTTCAAATCTCATTTAATGTGAACCAAACAATAATATTGGATGAATTTTGATGTCTAAAACTTGAGAGGATTCCACCAAAAATTTTACGAGTAAAGAATAACTCGTATGTCAATACTAGTAAAAACTAAGAAATTTCATTGACACTGAAGTAAAACCAATTCAAGACCACATATTATTCAAAGCATTAATTTCTAAAGTGAAGAAAATGAACTTATAATTTTTTTAAAAATCGATCAACAAAAACCAAAAGTAAAATTCACAAGCACGATACTCATAAGACTATAAAATTCAAAATTAATTTATAAAATTTACAGTTTGACACTTCATGGTAGAAAATGCCAATACAAATTTTTCCTTGAATATTTTTTATTAGAAATGGCATAAAACCACACTGGTGTTAGTAAAAATATCCGACCACCAATTTCTTGAGTTTTTCATAAAAATCTTAAAAAATTCATAAAAATAGAAAAATTGACAGTGAGATCATCCACAAAGGTAATTTCCAAAATTTGTCAAGAACTTGTTCAAAAAGAAAAATTTTTCCTTTGTGAATTCATCTCGAGAAAATAGATTTTTCCATTATATGTATATACAGGTATTTACACATGACTGATTAAAATTATAAAAATTGAAACCCCTCTGGTGGAAGTTGACCTCCATTAAAGTGGCCACTATATTTTCATTCTCGGATATTTAAAACTTTTAAGGATAGACAGCTTGAATGAATTTAGGTATCTACAGCTGCCCATCTTTATCCATTACTGAGAATAAAAAATAGGACGAAGACCAAATAGACATAATTTCGTCTAGGCCACAAAATACAAGAAAAATGAGATATGAATATATATATTAGAGCTTACTAATTAGAAGGGGAACCATTAACCTACGGTGAAGTTAATATTGAAAATGAGTTGGTCGGGGCAAAAACACATAAACCAACCAGTAAGACAAATTAACTAAAACCAAGCAATGAGGTTAACAAATGAAAAGAGTTACCCAAGCCTATGCTGACGGGCAGACAAAAGATACAAAGGCAATACCTAAGGTTAAACGTAACAAGTTTGACTAAGGCTAAACCATTACGTCGAACGAGATACAAAAGAAAGTTTGACCAGGGTAAAACCATCATGTCAAATGATAGCGAAAGAAAGTTTGACTAAGGTTAAACCATCATGTCAAATGGAATGAAAATGGAGTTTGAACAAGGCTAAACCATCACGTCAAATGAAGGTGAAAAGAAAGTTTGACCAGGGCTAAACCATCATTTCAAACAAAATGAAAAAAAAGTTTGATCAAGGCTAAACCATTATGTCAAACGAAAGTGAAAAGCAAGTTTGATCAAAGCTAAACCATCACATCAAGCAAAAGTGAAAAGAAAGTTTAACTGGGCTAAACCATCACGTCAAATGAAATGAAAATGGAGTTTGACTAGGGCTAAACCATCACATCAAATGAAAGTGAAAGAGAAGTTTGATCAGGGCTAAGCCATCATATCAAATGAAAGAAAAAGAAAGTTGACCAAGGCTAAACCATTATATCAAATGAAAATGAAATGAAAGTTTAACCAGGGCTAAACCATCACATCAAACAAAGGGAAAAGAGAGTTTAACTAGGGCTAAACCATATATCAAAGAGAGGTGAAAAAAAGTTTGACCAAGTAAAATATAGTAAAACTTGACCGAGTATAGCCAAGTAAGTAAAACTTCGATCGAGTATGGTGGATTAGAGAGAAACCTTGATAAGGTTGAAGTAATCTAATATTTAAGATCTTTGAGGAGAGATGGATTTACCTTTTGATTTTGAAGTAGTATCCATTCTGATAGTTTCTTCTCGCTTCCTTGCTTTAAACCTGTGAATTATACAATTATGAATGTAGATGCATGATGAATCTGCATGGATTTTCATGATTGGATTTATTCTTTATTTTTTTATTTTTTATTCATTTTCTTTTTAAATCATGATTCAACCCACTTCAAAAGCCTAAAAGCATCTTTAAAAAGCATTAAGAATCATTCTAGCAATAAAGAACCAGTATTAAATCTGGCATTATTTTTATAGAATAATTATTCTTGTCTTTCGAGGAATTTGAATTATGACACCAACGTCATTTAGTGATTGAAAGAGAATGGTATGATTAGGGATGTGTGAGGGATACCCCTTGTGGTTGTGTAATGTATTAATACCATCTCGTGGTTGAGAAAAAAGGATATGATTGAAAATATTGATGATGTCCTTACCCCAAAAGAAAATAAGACATTATGATGCATCAATATCATCTAATGGTTAAGAAAAAAAGATATAATTGAAAATGTGGGTGATATCCCTACCTCGAAAGAAAACAAGACTTTGTGATGCATTAATACCATCTAGTGGTTGAGGAAAAGGGATATGAATAGAAATATGGGCAATGTCCCAACCCTATGAAGAAAGAGGACTTTGTGTTGCATCAATACTATTTAATGGTTAAGGAAAAAAGGATATGATTAGAAATATAGGAGATGTCCCTGCCCTGAGAGAAAATAGGACTTTATGATGCATTAATATCATCTAGTGGTTAAGGAAAAGGGGATATGATTAGAAATATATGGGGGATGCCCTCCTTGGATTCATCTGTGGTTTTTTGAATGTAACAAGGACCTAACATTTCCATCAATTCCCTTGTTAGCTAGAATAAATTGATGAATATCTTCTAAAAGGTTGAGTTTCCTCTATCATTAGAGTTCTATCTAAGACCATTAGTTATCCATCTTTAACGCTTCCTAGAATGTTCGAAGGAATTAAGACGTGAACCAAGATTTTCATAATGTTTTGACCTCATTCTAATTAACTAAAAAGAATTAGGTTGTTATCTATTTTAATCAATCTTTATTTTTTTAAGTCATTAATTATCATTTAGCAAAAACGTTAGCATGATAAAAAAGATAGTCTAACAGAGTTTGCATTTCAAAGAAAGAAAATAAAATATTGGTTTTTTGACAAAAATAATAGTAAAATGCCTAAGAAGAGACTCACAAAGATAATGGTAAATGTCGAAGAAAAAGTTTGGACAACTGAATTCAGATCTTCGAAGATTTTTTTGGATACAATATTTGCTTCTTCATAGATCATTCTTTAGAGATGTGTTTGATCATATCATGCCTACGATTTAATCATTTCTCTTTTTAAAGCTACACTTTCGGGTTTTCAACTCAAAGCCTTCCTTTATATTGCCTTTAATTAAATGCCCTATTCAAGTTTTCGTTTGATTTTTGTTTTGTTTAATTTTTTTTGTTGGTTTTTTTTTATTTTTTTGTTTTTTTAAGCATAGTATTTTTTTACACTATCTGCATTTACAGGGTTTGGTAAGACATCTCCATACAATTCGACAAGAATTAATGCACCTCTTGAAAATGCCTTGTGAACCACATAGGGCTTTTCCCAGTTAGGTGCCTATTTGCCTCGTGGATCCTTTTGTATCAGAAGGATTTCTTCAGCACCAGCTCTCATTAATGAAATTATCTTGGATGAATTTTCTTATGATGGACCTTCATCTTCCTTTTTTAGTACATTTGCCCATGCTGGATTGTTTTTAACCTTTTTCCTTTAATAAAGTTTAATTATTCATAGCGATCTTATGCCTATTTAGCTTCTTCCAATTTGGTTTCTATTAATATTAGAAGTGATGGGATCTCGACTTTAATTGGTAGTACTACCTCCGTGCCATACACTAATGAGTAAGGTGTTGCCCCAGTCAAGGTTTGTACTGAGGTTCGATAAGCAAGGAGAGCGAATGAAAGCTTCTCGTGCCAATTTTTATAAGTCTTCATCATTTTTCCCATAATCTTTTTAATATTTTTGTTGGCAACTTTTACGGCCCAATTCATCTTTGGGTGATATGTGATCAAATTGTGATAAAAGATTTTTAGCTAGGTACAAACCTCTATCATCAATTTATTATTCAAGTTGGAGGCATTATCTGTTATAATTCTTTTAGGGACCCTAAATCTACAAATATATTGGCTTTTAGGAATTCAATCACCACTAATATTGTGACTTTTGCAAAAAAAAAAATGGCTTTAACCCATTTGGTGAAATAATAAATGCCACTAAGATGAAACGATGCTGGTTTGATGCTTAAAGAGTAATGGGTCTGATGAAATCCATACGCCATATAGAAAAAGGCCATGGCATGATCATGACATGTAATGGTGAGGGTGGGACTTGAATCTTGTCAGCATAGATTTGACACTAATGGTACTTTAGATGTACTTGATATAGCCACTCTCCATAGTTGTCTGGAAGTAACCCAATCTCATGATTTGTTTTGCATCCTGTGTCGTTAGTGTAAATCCTATAATCCTCTTTATGAACTTCCATTGCCATCTTGTTCTCATGATTTTCTTTGCTTTCAAACCATCAATACATCTTAACAATGTTTGGTCAAAACTTTTCTTATGCAAAATCTTTCTATCTAAGACAAAATTTAGTGCCAGCCTTCTTAAGATTTTCTTATGGTTTTTTTAGGCATTTAACAGATATACTCGATCCTTCAAATAATTTTTGATATTGTGATACCATGGAAGGCCATCTGCCTCAATCTTAATGTTATGGCAGTATATAAGGAATTCATAAATACTCATCTCAATGGGTGTCACCTTTTGCCCCTTGTTTACCTTAAACATCGAAGCTAAAGTGGCTAAAGCATCCCCTATTTGATTATAATCATGGAACAGATGAATGAAGTCTACTTCTTCAAATTCCTTTAGTAATTCTAGAATTAATTTTTTATATTACTGTAACCTTAGGTCTCACATTTCTTATTCTCTATGCAGCTGGTAAATTACAAAGGCTAAATCTCCTTAGACTTTTAATACTTGGGCCTTCTTTTTAATGCTACTTGAAGCCCTGTAATACATACCTCATATTCTGCCACATTATTGGTGCAATCAAAAATTATCTGGGCTATAAAAAGGTAATAATCCTTTTTGGAGATATTAAAATTGTGCCAATTCCATGCCTCAATGCATTTGATGCTTCATCAAAATACATTTTCTATATAGATCCTTCCAATGACTCTTCTTTTTTTAATCATAATATTCATCAAGTCCTCATCAAGGAATTTGAAATCTAATGGCTGATAATCATCAAGTGCCCGCTTGCTAAGAATTCAGCAATGGCACTTCATTTTATCACCTTTTGGCTTACATAAATGATATCATATTCGAA
>JBBYHO010000010.1:13122903-13203757 GCA_038382025.1 Adansonia gregorii | reverse complement strand
TGGTTCATAGTATCGATACAATATTCATTATATCGATGCACACAAGGTTTTTGGACCAAATGTATCAATACATTATGTAATGTATCAAGACATGTAGGTCATTTTCATGGTCTGGGTACTTTTGACTCATCCACCATTGATCCCAAACTTGATTTTAACTTATTTTTTTTTTGCATCAAGAAAAATTAAAACACATATCATATTATGAATTTAGACTTTTGGATTAATCAAAACATTTTTTTTAATTCTAAATTGGATCAAAAGGGTCAATGTCATTTGATCACCCTACTTTTCCTTAATTGTTGGCCAATGTCACCATCAGCCACCCTAGTTGCTGGAAAATTATTTTAGCATTTAAACCAGCCACCCTATGCTCACCACATTGGCAGCAAGCTACCTCCTATAGCCACCCTATAGCCACCATGCTGACATCACCTTTTCCCTTTTGAGAAATGGCCAAAAACACCTCCAATTTGGCTCCAAAAGGCTATTATAAATAGACCACTTCTATCTCAGCTAAAAAAGGTTAGATTCCAGCTCATTCACACTTCCAAAAACACATTCATACACCAGGAAAACCAAATCTTGTAGCTCTTCACCCACTACCCAAAAACAGCCCCAAAACACTTATTTTCAACCACTACACACTCCAAAAATCACCCTCATCCATACCAGAACCAAAACCTCATTATTTCTCTTTTTTTTTTGCTTGTTAACAACAAGAAAGATAGGGAAATTCAAGCCATCTCTGTTGCTCTAACTATTTGGTGAAAGTTGAACTTTTGTTATAATTTCTTACTCAATCACTTACATTTTTGTTTTTCAGCATCTTCATCATTATAGTTAGCTCTCCATGCTTCCATCACCCTCTTAAGACTATCATGCATTATTGTGGCATTTAGTTACGGTAGTTTAAGATTTAGATGCCTTAATACCGCTTGGATGTGCAAAAATGCCTCATTTCATCCTTATTAGTCTGATATCTCTTGCTCATGCATTTTATGCCATGTCCATGCATCTTGTTATCCTTAATCCATGTATAAATCATTAGACTAACACATTTCAGGTAGATTTACGCCTTAACTTGCATGAATCATTGTCATTTTCAGCATCCATAACATTTTTTTGTCAAAATGCATAACACTTTCTTTGTCTAGGCCATTAGCAAAATTAGCATCCCCATTCATGTTATGTGCCATCCCCTTATATGTTTGTTGTCTTCTCCTTGTCAAAATACATGTTTGATGGCTGTCAAAAATTGATTTTTGAAACCTCCCATAGCCAAGCATGTTAACCCTAACCAATAAGGATTAGCATGGACTTGGCACTTTTTTTAAAGCTAGCAAAATATCTTGGTGAAAATTAAGTTTTCCAAATCTAGAATCTTAGGTAAACAAGCTCAAATCTTTTGATTTTCCAATGAAAATGACTTTACACTTATCCCCGAAATGTTTGTGCCTTTTTTTTAGTCAAAAACCTTGAGTGGTATGATCAACGGGCTGTTTCATCATCCCAAACTACTCTGAGGCTGTGCAAATGAGTTCGTGATGGTAATGTTCGAACATCAATGACTCAAGTTTGGACCTGTAGACATAAAAAATAAGAGATATCCCCTGCTAGCAGAACAACTGTAGCAAATTAAAAAATCACTTTAAAATCCTAAACAATTTTTCATGAATTTTCTGATATTTTTCCATCAAAGCATGTTGAATTATCTTTAAAATGATGTCTTATTCACCCTTGGATCATTCTGGAAGAGAGAGTTATGATTTTTCAAGCCTAAACTATTTGGAATCCCTAGAATCCTAACATGTATTCTAGTTGGGCCATTCAGGCCCACTAAATAATTTTTCCAAATTTTTCAAACATTTTTCCTAAAAGATTCATGAAATTCCCTTTTCAGAAAGGTATTGCTTGCACTTTTTCAATACTAAATGAGTCCAAGGTGATTTTTTAAATTTTGACATTCCTTGTCCCTTATATGCTCTGCCAGCAGTACAATCAATCTGAATTTGAAAATTTATTCCCTTAGAAAATGACTTCTTAGGACATTAAGAATATTTTTAGATTAACCCTCATCGAGTTAGTGTTCTAGCCATATCTTGTCCACCCTCTAAATCCTTCAAACCAATTTAGAATAAATTCGAGAAGCAAGATAGCGCGATGTTTTCCCCTGTTTTTGGTCATGGTCAAAATAAGTTGTTTTCTTGAATTTCATCTTGAGACATTCGAATGTCTCCGTATCACCCCGATCAGACTGAAGAACATACTTTAACATCCCACAAGCTCATATCCAGGCACAAACGTATTTTATATCTTTACCATCCTCATTGACAATAAATGTTTTTAATTAAAAATCATCGAATGCTCACCCTTTTTCTAAATCATGAAGTTTTATCATCCGCGGGGATACTCCAACCCCATCTTTTTGAGGGAAAACTCTAACCTTATTTTTTAAAATTATCAAAATAAAAATCTTCTTTTGTCAAAATTATTTATCGTCAATGGAGATACTTCAACCCCATCTTTCCGAAGGGCTACTCCAACCCTGTCTTTCAACTACAATTAATTTTTTTCTCCTTCTCAAACTTCTATGAATATGTCGAACAAACCTTGTTTAATCAAGTAACTCAGATGCATCTCAAAAATTATCAATTCAGTTATTCCTAGATAATCGATGCCAATAGTGAGATAAATTCCAATAGTACATTTTTTTCTTTATCATTGCATTGAATGATCCATGTTATGTTACTTTATTTATTGTCTTGCTAAGATGATTTCTTTATGATGATTATTTGCATTCATATTTTTAAACTATTTTAAATAAAATTAAAGGTAATGTTTGTCATGGGTATCTCTCCAATGCCCAAAGTGGAACAATCCATTTTCAAAGTAAAATCTAGAGATTATTTTTATCTAAAATCTTTATATTCCCCATCTCTCAGGGGTGTCTATGAGATTAAATCTTTTTCATCAAAACCTGGATTATTTCTATAAGATTCATGCATTAAAAGGGGTTATATCAAAATAATGACAAGTTAAGATCAAAGAATTGAAACCAAGATAAGACATAGCTAGTAAGGTATCGATTTTAGGAGTCGCGAAGAGGTTTGTACCTTATCGCGAGTAATTAACTCCTGAACCCAAACGATGAATCTTTGCACTACGTAGACCACAAGATCGATGTTTTGAGTTTTGTAACTCAAAACATAGGTTTCAATAGGCTTCCGATCATGACTAGCCCAAAATTATCGATGGCGACTCCAACCGTTGGCCATTTCGTGATGGTCATACGAGACCAATAAGATGAGTGATTCATCTTATGGTCTCCCTTACTATATCATAAGTCAAGAATCTATACTTTCTTGTTCTCATCACAACGCCAAAGAATAGTCTCAGTCAAGAAGACATTTCCAAGTTAGAAAAATATTTTAAGTCATACACACCCATAAATCCATAAGGATCCACCCTGCGGTACATCTCAAGCATTGCATAACATTAGTAATATGCACTTCATCACATTTCAAAGGAAAAATCAACAAGAGTTTTGGGCTTTATAGTTGTCATTGCCCTTTACATGTGCTTTATACCATATACATTGGGATCATTATTCTTTGATTGTATATTTTTAGGAGTACTTGTAGATGTATTCTTTCAGAGGGATCAGATGGTTGTATCTTTGGTGAGTAATTACATTTGCATCATATCATGAAACATTTCCACTTTTTATGATTGTTATGTTTGTATTATGATTGAATACATATGCTTAAAATTGAGAAAAACAAGTTTCAAATATGTGTTATTAGTTGAACTAATTATTCAATATCACAAAAAGGATTGAACCCTTGTGATTTAATCGATTCCTAAGCCCAACTTATAGATTTTTGGTATACATCAAACTTTTAGAGTTTCATAACTCTTTAGTGAATGGTTTAAATATATGACCAATCACACATAGCCAAAATAGATCACAGGTAACTCTTTAACTGAGTCACTCTTGTATTTTAGTATAAAAGGTTCAATGGAGTGATTTGTCTGATTGGATAGGGCCCTATGATGATTCAAAGTATTATCTATTATGATATGTTGAGGTTCACATCTTGATATATTATGACAACAGGTATCAGTTAATTAACAAATCGAATATAAGTGATGATGGATTTAGTTTGTCAGCTTGATAACCTCTCTTGAAAGTATCCTACTGTAAAAAATCAACATCATTTTTGTTATCGATCAAGATCCTTTGGCATTATAATTCCCAATAGTGGTTGAGATGATGATTGAGTTGTTGCCATTGTCAACAAATAACTCATTGTCAACAAATAACTCATTGTCATTTTTATTAAATGCAATAGACCAGCTGTCCCACTTAGGTTTTTTGGGGTATGTATCCATCGCCATCACCAATATAGGTTAAGGTTTCCTTTTGGATTTATTGCTTGCCCATTCTTTGTTGCTCCTTACAATAACATTAATTATGCCAACTAGGTATTTCTTACAGCCTTATCATAACTCTTTTCAGGGGACTAAAATATGTTTTATTTGGAATTGTCATTTTTGGAAAACTGCTTTGTCCTTTTTATATCAATGCATTGATGGCATTCTTGAGGTTTAAACATTTTTTTCCTAACATTCCCAATATCATCATGGAACTCATAGTGCTTTCTTGGGTTTTTATAGCTCTTTTCACCCTTTAATAATGGTGGCCTTTCTATTAAGCCTTCCTTCATAATTTTGTGCAGGATATGCAAGTGATTAGCATTAAGAGGGGTATACGTGTCACACTTGTTATAGGTAGGTGCCTAATCCTCTTTTTACAAGTGTTGCTCTCGCTACTAGTTTAGCTCATTTTGTTGTCTTGGCATTTGTTAGATTTATTCTTTTGGCTGAAGTGCTTTGACCTCCTTGCTGATTGTCCGAAATGATCTCCTCTGCCTTCCCATTCTGATCACTCAATTTTAAACTAGCTATCTCTATATCTTCAACATTTGCATATTTCTCAGTTTTTTTTGTAAAGCTAGTAAAGCATTTTTAACTAGGCATTAATAAGAGCACATTTTTAGTGCTTATGTTGTAGTCCCAAAATAAAAGCCTAGATAGCCCATTCATTATTCAACTTACGAATTTCTAATGTAGTCGTATTAAAGCATTTTACGTATTCCCTAAAGGTTTCCTCAAGGTTTTGCTTTATAGCCATAGGCTGGCTGCAATTTTGGCCATTGTATGACAACCCTAAACCCTAATTTCAAAAAAAATACCACTATATCCATGCTAGCCTACGGAGGATGGTAAGGAACACTTGACATTAAACTGCATCTGGTACATCTTGCAGGTTATGAAATGCTCTAAATTGATTTAAGTGATTAATGGGATCAGTTATCCCATCATAATTATCTATTGACAGCTTAATTTTTTTGAGGATAAATACCTGGCAGATGACTAAGGATAAACGATTATGTTCACTATCGAGCTATTCTTAATCATTTTTAGATGGTTCCTTAATCTCCTATTTAAGGGCTATCACTTAATTTGCTAAGGATGGGTCTTACACCAGGTACTTATTAGACTCTTTTTGTCCTATTACCCTTTGCCTCATCGATCTTTCAACAATAAAAGTTAAGTAGAAACTCTCTTGATCTTGTTGGCTTACCATGTTTATCAGTTGATTAGTTTAGCTTTAGTTTATTGTGTTTAGGTGTATGGGTGCTTGATTTTCGTGATTAACCTATGGCTAAGAATTTTGCTTGTTGCCTTACATTTAGAGGTTTTGTCAATCAGTTTGTGCATAAAGCAACTGCTATGTTATGGCTTGTTAGATGGTCATATGGTTGGTCATAGCCTAAATCTAAGAATGTGTATAGTGGTCAGGTTATAGCATAGGTGATGGATAGACTTGCAATATCAAAGGGTTTATGTTAATCTTGTTGAATAAATATGTCGGGCTGGTTGTAATTAGGGTTATGCTTTTGGTGAATGGCTACTGTATGTGGGTAGTAGCAATCGTTAGAATGACATTGACAGAGGTTGATAGGCTTCCTGGAATAATAGTGGTTATTGTATTCATATCTGGCATTGCATGTTTTTGTTGTGGAAAGAGCAAGATTATAGCTAGAAGGTTCTAGAAAATGGTGGTTGCACCCATCCTCTAGTAGGCAACGATGTTTAAGGGTATAGGTATGAGAATGAGTACACGTATGTGAGTGGTATGGAAAGTGTCATCATGGTTAATAAGGCTACTCTCGATGTGACTATAGAATTAAACATGATATTGCTTGGTAATAGCAAACCGGAAGGTATATTGGTACCAAACGAAGCCAAGATAACAGTGATAGAATCGTATGACTTAGATGCCATGGAAATAATCTAGTTTATAAGATGTTGACTTCCTAAAGTTTTGACAGATGGTGCCAATTGTTTATGCAACAATAGGAATTGATATCTAAGATAGTTAATGGATTCTCTTATAAGAGATTTGTAAAATAAAAAGTGTTAAAGGGTACCGAAGTTTGATACTCTGAGCGCACTTTAATGCTTAATTTAGTATGGGGAAATATGAAGTAGGCAGGCAGTTAACTACTAGAAAATTTAGCTTGAGGTTTGGAGAGAATATACTACATTATATAGATTACCTAGACACCCTAAGGTTTCCCCAGGGTTAATGTGTGTAGACACTTAATTTTGTCCTAGCTCCCTTTCTTTATCAATCCAAAAAAATCTTAGATGCAAAATTAGGCACTTGTGCCAGTGGAGGTAAATTTCCTTCAAGGGGAATGTACATTTTCAAGACCTATTTAATTGTTCTTAAATGACCGCAGGTGCATGTGACAAAATTAGCCATTTCAAGGGTCATATCTAACGAATACCAAATAAAAAGATGAATTTTAAGGTAAAACAATTAGCTTTTAACTTCGTACTTATGAAATTTTGAAATTTATTTTTATGGATGTTATTACGTCAAATTTCTAATTTTTAGGAAAATTTCAAGAATTTTTTGTTAAATTTGGGAAGTTGACCATCGTATATTCTTACCGATTCTACTGTGGTATTTATGCCAATATGCACTCTAAAAAATCATAAATATTCAAATGTAAAATTCATGTTGGCATTTTTTTACTATGAGGCATCAAGTAAGCAATTCCATTACTTATTTTGGAATTTCTCACTATGCCGCAAGTATTTTGCTCACGAATTTTTTTGGTACAAACTTATTTCAGATCTCGAATTTTCATCTTTACCATTTTGTAAGTTAATATTTTGAATATTTAATTCATTTTATATAAGTTTCAATGTAATTTTATAAATTTTTCTATTTCTAAAATATGAGCTTTTCTTTATCTACAACATATTTGGTGGAATTTACTCAAGTTTTAAACTTTAAAATTCTTTAAATATTTCTATTTAACCACCATTTAATCAGTTCCTCAAAATTCATTATATTTTATGAGTTTTACTTTTTTTTTATAATTTTTTTGATTATAAGATAGTAGGAGTAGGTTCATTTATTCATGATGTCATCCACCCTTTTAGGTTATCGAGATACATATACGTCAGAGGTATACCTTAGGGGCATTTTGATAATTTTTCCTAAAAACGAATACTTATATGTCAAAGGTGCATAATAAGGATAGGTTCATCTTTTATAGAGTCATCTAGCCCTTTAGGTTTAGTGGGATACATAGATGTCAAAGGTAGACCTTAGAGACATTTTTAGTAATTTACATTAGAACCAAGTCCTATGTAATCAGTGGGATACTTCTATGTCAAAGGTGTACAATAGGAATAGGTTCATTTGTTTATAAAATTTTAGAATTTTTATGGTACCAGGATACTTATATGTCAAAGGTATGCCTTAGTAACATTTCATTAATTTATTTTTAGAATTGAGTCCGTTAGGGTCGTCGAAATAGTTTTACGTCAATGGTGTACTTTAAAGGATATGTTAGTCATATCGACCATACCCAGGTCCTTAGAATTGGGTTTAGTACATTTTGTCTAAACCGAGTCTTAGGGCAATTATTATTATTATTAATAAAATTGAAATTTTTGATAATTAAAGCAATGTCTTTGATGTTAAAATAGCACGTAGAATTTCTCCCAAAATATGAGAGGGGTTCACAAATTATTTTAATAACGAGATATATCTTTTTAAAAAATGAAAATCAGATTTTTTTTTTTATTTTATGAAAAAATAAAACCTTTTATGTTTCTCTAGTTCTCCAAAGAGGTACAAAAGATATTTTGTTGTTTTTAAACCTTTCGTATTTCATCAGCTCTCTAGTAGGGTATGAAAGAGAATAAAAAAAACTTTCATATTCTTTTGGTTTTCTAAAAGGGTACGGAAGATATTTTGATTTTCAAAAATATTAAAAATGCAAATTTCCCATTTTGAATAATAAATTTGTTTCATAAAATTTATTTTTAAATATGGAAATTTTAGAATTAAATATCAGATATTCAAATTGAATAAAAATCAATTATTACCATGTAGATTAATAAGGTACCAATTATTAGGTATCACAAGAAGGTCAATTCTTACTTCTGATTGTAACTGACTCTCAAATCCTTTCATGCAATATCTAGTATAAGCGCGGACCTTGAATTTATTTTTAAGGGTTTCATAACCCTCGAATTGCGAACTTTGGTAGGTGACCAATCTCACTTGGCCAAAATAAGATTGGTGGCAACTCCAAATAAACAGTCATTTCACAATGATTATTTAGAGTTAAGTTGAGTAAGTGATTCATCTCTATAACTCAATCCCCAAACATGAAAAATAAGAAAGATAATAATATAGGACCTTAAAAGTAAAAGAAAAATAATGATATATAGATATATATATATATATAAATGAGGGGTACATCAGCCATATTAAGTCAAGCTGGTCAAGATTCATATATGGGCCATATTGTAACAGCTTGGCAACTCCATTGGGGATAGGTTAGAGAGTCAAGCCTGAAATTAGTTACGTGTTAACAAAATCTTAATTATTTTGGTTTCAACTGGTATTTAACTATAATTCCTAGTATTTTCAAATAAAAAAGTTTATATTTTTATTTATATGGAAATTTCAATATATATTGTTGATTTCACTAACATTTTTTATTCCACTATAGCATTATTTTTTAGGGAATATTTTTGAAAGTGTCGAGTCATAAAAGGTAAGTTGTTCTCTTGCACACACTATACATATTCATATGCATTAGATTTTCTTCTAGGGATATGGAGGGTGCATAGGTACACGATATTCTAGGAAAGAGCAAGTTGTTATCCTGCACACACTATGCATATTCATATGCATTAGATTTTTTTCTAGGGATATAGAGGGTGCATAGGTACCCGATATTCTAGGAAAGGGCAAAGTAGCTCTACATTATGAGGTGTTAGCCTCTGTTTAGGCTAGTGAAAAGCCTGTCAAGTGTAAATTCCTATGCCTCCCTTGTTATGGGCATGGAAGATACTCCTACTCGACTTGAACCCTTTCTAACATAAACTCATGATGGGTAAGGATTAAAGTACCTTGTAAGTTCTTTCTAGACTCAGGAGCAATTCCATAACCAATTTAAATGTCTAACCTAAACCTCATGTAATGAACCATAAGGGCCTTACCATGTTAGAGCCATACTCGATTCTAGAGGGTACCACATTAGGGTGGTCACATGAGGGAACGTTTCTAACTCTTTACTCTTTTAGTTTGATATTAATAAGTATATGCTATATTATTATGATAAATTTTTCTTTCATTTCTCAAGTTAATCTATTATGATATCCATATTCTATGAAAGCTTGTAAATTCATTCATCAATTTTTTTTCACATTTGTAAGTTTTACGTTTTTATTTGTTTATATACTTATGCATTTGTAATTTCTATTAATATACTAAAATTGTTTCATTTCTACTATATCAAGAATTAAAGCATGGATGATCAGTTAGCACTAAGGATCAGTGCACTAGAATCCATTAAAAGAGTGTATGAAAATGAAATCTTAACAATGAAAGATCAGCTCGATGGACTAATAAACAGAGTCAAGAAATTCGAAGGAAGGTTAGAGAAATAGGCCATGAGATCTGACTAGTAAAAGAACAAATTCTCAAATTAACATTTGAAGACTTGAAGTTTGGATAAAGTGTTTTGTTAAACACGGGTGAAGCAAAAACATCTAATTCTAGATCTACCCAGAATAGCTTACCTTCTAATCTTTTTTATTTTTCTAGTGCTATTCCATCATCATTCAGAGTTCACAGTAAGAAATGACTATAGGCAAGTGAACTCAATTTATTCCCATTTATTACAAAGAATTGTTCTTTATTTTGCTTCAAGATCAGCTTATCGTTCCTGTGTACAATTATCCCCCTGGACCCACTGATCTCAAATGTTATGATATTAATGCACGTTGTGAACTCCATACGAGATTACAGGGGCATTCTATGGAAGAATGTGATGGGTTTAGAGGAAAGGTTCCAGATCTGCTCAAAATTGGTGTTTTCCAAATTAAATTAAAGCCAAAGGAGGCTATTAAATTCCCATCACATTATAGGAAGCATTAGAAGACCAAAGAGCAATAAAGTCGTTAGAGAGGCAACTTTTTGAACTACTCACTCAGCTTTGTAAGTTAAAAAAATTAAATGATGATTAGGATTTAGGAAAATCTCTTACAAGTACTAACATAGTTAGGGAAATAAAGTACTTTTAAAAGCAATCCTTTTTGGTTACTTTTTGAACCTTGTAAATATAGTTTTACATAATGGGTAAATAAAAAAATAATTCATGGTATTGAGTTACGATACAGAATAATTCAAAAGCAGTCCTTTTTGGTTACTAATTTAAGTTTTTTTTCCATTTGACGTGAATAATACAGAATTATAATATAAAAAGAAGAGACATTACTAGATAAGATGAGTATAAACAAATTCAAAAAAATAAAGGGAAATGGAGCCATAAATACTCCAAGCTATTCAAAAAAGTAAAAAGAAAAGAGACTTATGTAGGAAAGGTCTCGACTAAAGCAAAAAGTTGACCAAAAGAAAACTACAAATAATTCTATATTATTTTGTAATTTTGTATGATACCAACACTTCTATCGGGGTTCCGGGGAAGCACAAACTGAAAGGTGATTACCTCAAAATATTTAGCCTTTGGGGAGCCAGTCAGATAAGACATATTCTTGTTGACCAAAGGGCAACAAGTAACATATATGGGATGAGAAAATCATTCTATCACAGCTGATAGTGGCCAAGGCCATAATGAGTTGAGAAAATGAGAAAATCCATTCAAACAACATCCTCATCTTCACCCTTCCATCATTCAGTAACCCCAACAGTTTTGTCCTATACCTTACAACCCTTTTCGCAAACTTTTTCAACTCCAGGTTCTAAAAGGCAAAGAGACCCAACAAGCAGCTTAGGCAATTCTCAAAAGCAAAAAATTAAACAGAGAAAGGTGTATCATGTCCCCTTGATTTCCTACATAGAGTTATTTCCTTTGCTTGTTCAAAATCAGATGATCTTTGTTATTCCAATAAAGCTTGAAAACCTCTCTACCTAGAATGGGAATCGAAAGTTGCTGTAAATTCTAACTTGAATTTCTTGGATGGTTATTTGTCATGCCATGAACTTTTGGACTCATTTTCTTTGCTAAGGAATTTAGTAAAGAGATGGCATGTTTGAGATTATAGGATAACCACGTATCTTATGGAATTTTTGAGCTTGAGAACTTAGAGTTTGATATGTTCCACTAATTGATTTATAATTCAACCCTCAAGGACGTCAACATAGCAAAAATTTGAAGTTGATGGATGCTTATTAAAGACGATTAGTCTAAGGGTCATGAACTTTTGGTAGTATGTCAATCAGGGGCAATTTCTATCTAAATTTTAAAACTCTGTTTATTACTTTTTAGAAACTATAAATTATGAAATGAATTTTGATTTGTAAATAGTATTATATTGTCATCAACCATGAATTTTGTTAATACTTATCTCCAATATCTAAGATAATAAGAATATTTTGGAAAATTTTTCTTTGGTAGGTGATCACCAATTGCTTGAACTCTCTTAAAAGGTCTTTCACTTCCACATATATGATTAACCTGATATTCAACTATAGACCTTTCACTATCTGAGACCTTTCACATCCAAAAGTCCTTTTCTATGGATTTCTTGAAGGTCTTACAAATAGGTTATGCTCCTAAAAGATTCAGATATTAGTAGTTTGACATGCGTTAAAATAATAATAGTAATTCCAAGATCTCCCTTATTTCGATAATCTTTTCTCATAATTTCCATTACACTCTTCCAAATCCTTGATTTAGGAAGAATGAGAGTAAAAGTGAGCCGAAAACACTTTTTTTCTTCTAAACAAAACCTTTGCAAACCAATGCTTGATACATGAGATATGAAATCCAAGATGTTTTCGATGCCAATTCAATTTTTTTTCCTAAAGGCTCAACCAATCATTGGTGGATATGAAGCTAACAATATTGAAAGGCATACCTTTGGCCTTTAAAAAATTGAGTGCAACACATATTATTGAGGTGTCAAAAAGATTTTAGAAAGAAAACATCCCTTTTTCCCAGCAAAATGCTTGCTAGTTCAAATGGCTATGTTTTAAATAAAAAATGGCCTTCTTTCTCTATCCTTTTGCAAATATAGAAAATTATCCCTTTGCAGTCCCTTTTGAGCCTGATAATTTTTTTTTGAACCCTAATAAAGGATCACCTTTCACACTAAGGGGCAAATGAAATAAAGCTTCAAAATCAAAAGGGACAAATTCCAATATAAAGTTACAAGAAGAACAAGTCAGATGTCATAAAGTAAATTTTGAAGAATGAAGAAAGATCAAATTCTAAGTTTAAATATTCAAAGAAAAAATGAAGAGAATTTCAAGTTCAAATACTCAGAACAAAAAATGAAGAAAAGCATGATAAAAAAAAAAGAAAAAAGAAGAAAAAAGGAAAAAAAAAGAGAAATAAAGAAAAATGAAAAAACATAAATAGATAAAGGAATGAAGATTTGTTTGTCTCGAAAGATAGGCTGGATTTAATTCTTTTTGAAGAAAAGTGGTCTTTAATTCAATTACCTTTAAACACTTAATTTGGGCATATTTATCCTTTTCTTTCTAAACCAAGAACCATGGCCTATGTTACATACCAGCAAAGTCCACTTGGATCAAACATAGCTATCTATGCTATCGGGATATTCCTAGGAAGCTCTTCGTAAATTTTTATTTTTAAATGATTTTTAAGTCCTCGATACTATGATAGGGCAAGCTTAAAGGCATTAGAATTGCTCATAAATCAACAAAGATAGCCACTAATGGGAAAGAACCCCTTATGCTAATTTAGAAATGATCTAACTCCAGCAAAATTTCATGATATTAACAAAAGGTTGAATCAAATACCCAACATTGATTCCTTTCAAAATAACTATTTAAAACTTTCATGCCCAACCTTGAGAATTGATGCTTACCACAGGCCTTTCAAATCAACCCTTCAAGACTCAGTGTTTATCAGCATTGGTTTAACACCTGTCGGGCTATTGTATTTTAAGATTAAAAGGATGTTATAACTTGATTGTTTACCTTTCAAAGAACTCCTATGAAATGAACATCCATTTGAATTTAGTCTTGATAAACCTTGTCTTTGTTATATCAATTTCTTCAAGACAAATTTTAGTAGTACTACCCCATTTCTGGCTCTAAATTTATTTTTTTCATCTCATTCAAAGAAGTTTTGAATGGTGATTATCAATCAAAAGAAAGCTTTAATGTCATAATGAAAATAGTATATCCATTATCCTTAGTATAGAAAAATCCATGATTAAAATGATTTCAAAATTTCTATAGATTTTGATCAAGTATATCATATCCAAGTTAGAATGAGAAGGTGATCTCATTTTTTAAATCTAAGAATTTTGATGAATTATCATACTTTTCATGATTTCAATGGAAGCTTGCAAATATGCCTAGAGCATACTTGTTAAATTGCATAAGTTATATCTTTAAATTAGTGAACAATAATTTGATATTTGATGATTTTTCAGGAAAGATTGAACGATTCTCTGAAGAAATCTATTACCTTCTCACATGATCCTATGGTAAGATAGGTGAAGAAAGCTTTGAAAAAGCTTTGATAGTGATATTCAAAGCATTAAGACAAAGTTTCGATGATGATATTCAAAGCATTCAAAAGTTTTCATTTAAAAAAATGCTTTCAAACTCTTCAATGGTAATATTCAAAGACAAAGCTTTGATGGTAATAGTCGAAGCATCCATAAAAGTTTAAACCAAATCCTTTATGATCATCGAGATACTTCTATGCCAAAGATGTATAGGAGGAATAGGTTCATTTGTGTTAAAGCTGAATACTTTGTGATCACCATGATACTTTTACGCCAAAGGTGTACAAGAGGAATAGGTTCATTTGTGATAGAACTGAATTCTCTGTGATCACCGGGATGCTTCTATGCCAAAGGTTTACAGGAGGAATAAGTTCATTTTATATTAGAACCAAACCCTTTATCATCACCAGGGTACTTCTTTGCCAAAGGTCTATAGGAGGAATAGGTTCATAAAAAGCTTCGATAGTGATATTCAAAGCATTTAGAAAATGCTTCGATGGTGATATTCAAAGCATTCAAATAAAGCTTTAATGGTGATATTCAAAGCATTCAAAAGTTTAAATTTTGAAAATGCTTTCAAAGTATTCGATCGTGATATTCAAAGATAAAGCTTTGACAGTTATGTTCAAAGCATTCAGAGTTTTTCTTTTTTCGATGTTGATATTTAAAGTATCCAGAAAAGTTTTCAAAACTTTTTAGGGCAACTTTGTCGATTAAGCAGAAGGATCAATGAAGTTTATGTTAGAACTGAATCCTTTGTGATCACCAAGATGCTTCTACGCCAAAGATGTACAGGAGGAATAGGTTCATTTATGTTAAAACCAAATCTTTTTTATCACTGGGATGCTTCTATGCCAAAGGTGTACAGGAGGAATAGGTTTATAAAAAGCTTTAATGGTGATATAAGAAGCATTAGAAATTTTCATTTAGAAAAATGTTTACAAAGCTTCGATGGTAATATTCAAAGTATTCAAAAATTTTTATTTAGAAAAATGTTTACAAAGCCTCGATGGTGACATTTGAAGCATTCAAACAAAGCTTCGATGGCGATATTTGAAGCATTCAAAAGTTTTCATTTTCAAAGTTCTTTCAAAGTTTTCGATGGTGATATTTGAAGATAAAGCTTTAATAGTGATATTCAAAGCATCTATAAAAGTTTTCAAAACTTTTTAGGGCAACTTTGTTAATTAAGTAGAAGGATCAACAAAGCTTATGTTAGAATCAAATCCGTTGTGATTACTGGGATGCTTCAATGCCAAAAAAGCATAGGAGGAATAGGTCCATTTGTTATTGGTCAACTTTACTTGGTTAGAAACCAATGAAGCATGATGTCAAACTTTGTCCGGTTAAGTAGAATGATCGATGGAGTTTTCATAGGTTTTTTTTTCCAGTTTATAAATGCATGTGTAAAAAAAAAAGAAGAAAAAGGAAAAGAAAAGGAAAAAAAGAAATAAGCTCTTTTAGAAAAAAATTTGTAATGCTCGAACAAAACTGTATCTATTTGGTCTTTGCTCTATTCTTGATTCTCAGCAACAGCCACAAAGGTGCAGCTATAGACACCTAATTTTGTCCAAGCCCCCTTTCCTTGTCAGTAAAAAAAATCCAAGATACAAAATTAGGCACTTGTCCCAATTGAGGTAAATTTCCTTTAGGGGAATGTACATTTTCAAGACCTATTTTATTGTGCTTAAATATCCGTAGGTGCACCTTACAAAATTAGCGTCATTTCAAGGGTCGTATGTAATTAATCCCGAATAAAAAATGAATTTCAAGAAATAATTAGACTTTTAACTTTTTTCTGCTGATGTTATTACAGTCAAATTTTTTGTTAAATTTAGGAAGTTGACCATCATATATTTTTACCGATACCAATGTGGTATTTATGTCGATATGCACTCCGAAAAATCAAACATTCAAGGAAAATTTCATATTGGCATTTTTTACCATGAGGTATCAAGTTGGCAATTTTGTTACTAATTTTTGAATTTCTCACTACGATGCAAATATTTTGCTCGTGAATTTTTTTCAGTAAAGACTTATTTTGGATCTCAGATTTTTATCTTTACCATTTTTTAAATTAATATTTTGAATATATAAATAATTTTATATAAATTTTAATGTAATTTTTTTAAAATTTTTCTAGTTTTAAAATACGAGCTTTCTTTTATCTGTAAAAATTTTTCTATGGAATTTGCTTGAGTTTCTAACTTCAGAATTCTTTAAATAATTCCATTTAATCACCATTAAATCAATTTTTCAAAATTCACTATATTTTATGAGCTTTGCATTTTTTTTAGAATTTTACTGATTTCAAGATGCAAAGCTTTTTACTCTGTAAATTTTTTGGAAGAGTTTTTTTTTTAGTTTATAATTTTTAAATTCTTCAAATATTATTTGTTAATTCATATTAAATAAGTTTTGCAAAATTCAATTTATTTTATAGGGTTTGCATTTTTTTAGAGTTTTTTTTGTTTTCAAAATATGGAGTTTTTCACTCCATAAAAATTTTTTTGGAAAGATTTTTTTAAGTTTATAATTTTTAAAAAACTGTTCAAATATTATTGTTTAAATCATATTAAATAAGTTTTGGAAATTTTAATTTATTTTATGAGTTCTGAATTTTTTCACGTATAACAATTTTTCTTGATGAGGGTTTTTCTCATAAAATTTTATGAGTTTATTATTTTTAATTTTTTTGAACTAAAAATTATTTTTATTATTAGATTAAATTAAATTGATCATATGAAATTTTGTTTCAAATAAATAATATTTACTTTTTATGGATTATATAAATATCTTTCAAAGTTCTCTAGACTTTGATAATGTCTTGGATGATATCATCCACTAAAAGACAAATACAATTAATTTTGGTCAAATATAAATTAATAAAAATAAAAAAATCTTAAATAAAATAAATAAAATAAAGTAATTAGTAGAAGTTGGTGGAAACTCCACCATTTTTGTCGTCCTTCATCCCCTGTAAATAGGGGTTTGATTTCTTCATTTTAGACCTTAAGGATTTAGGAAGAAAAGGTAAAGAAAAAACACCAAAAAATAAATAATTTTTCAAGCTTTTCTAATGTAATCTCATGTAAATTTCTTAAGTTCTCTTTGTTTCTTGTTTGAATCTTCTTTTTAATGAGCCAAATGAATACTTATGCTCATGAACTTTGATTCATGTTGAAAGGCCAAGTATGATGGCTATGACTAAAATTTTTTATTTTGGTTGTTTTAGTTAATTTTTGTTAGAATAGTTTGATTTTCTTTGAGATTATTTGTGTTTGTTGATGCATATATTGTTATTTTCATGCATCCATGTTATATAATTTTTCTTAATATTTTAATGTTGTTTTATATTGATTTATTTATTATTTTTTATGTTTTTATGCTTTTTCATGCTTAGTAAAAATTCTAACATATATATATTGATATTTATGAAAATATGTGATGAAAAAAATTACTTTTTTGCTGAAATGCTAGCAGAATCACTTAGGGGCTTATTTTGTGATATTTTAATTTTATTTTGCTCATTTTGTAAATATAGAAATGTTAAGGACTAAATTGCAAAAAATTGCAAAATTTTTTTGTGATGTTTTAATTTTATTTTGCTAATTTTGTAAATATAGAAATATTAAGGACTAAATTGCAAAAAATTGCAAAATTTTTTCTTTGACCATTTAAACTTGGCCAAACCATGTAGACAGCCTTAGAAGTGTTTTCTGTGCTTAGTTTAATATACTTGGATGTATTTTATGGATTTTATATTATTTTAAGGCTATTTTGTAATTTTAGAAAGTTTAAAGACTAATTTACAAAAGGTGAAAAAAATTACTTAATGGCCACAAGTGTTTGGCCGAATCATTTTCATGATTTTTGGTGTAGTTTTTATGATATTTCTTGATGTGTTTTGTGTTAATTTATAATTTTTTATTATGTAGGAACTAAATTACAAAAATGGAAAATTTTGTTTCGAAGCTATGCATTCTTGGCTGATTGCTTGTGTATACTTGTGAAAGTGTTTTCATGTTTATTTTGATGTGTTTGAACATGTTTTATATATTTTCCACCATGTTGTGGTTATTTTATAATTTTAGAAAGTTTAAGGGCTTATGTGCAAAATTGCAAAATTTTTGTTCTAAGGCCATAGCTACTTGGCCAAATTTATTGTATGATATTGGTATGTTTTCCATAACTTTTTGTGATCAATTTTGTGTTGGATTGCAAAGTTAGAAAAATTAGGGACTATTTGGAAAACTTTTTCATTTTAGAGTTCATGTGGTATTTTTTACAATTTAAGAATATTTCTAACATTCCTATGGTCTTCTGTAAGGGTGTAGAAATTATTAAAACCTTAGGTATTCTTTCGGTTCTCCATTAGGGTAAGATATGCAGTTTTGAAAAGTTTAGGGATCGATTAGCAATCTTTGCATTTTATGTCTATCTTGATATTTAAATTGCCCTTTGACGGTATAAATGTTATTTCAAGTCATTTTTGAGTTCTCTAGTTTACCGAGACACTTATAGGTCAAAGGTAAACCTTAGAGGTATTTTTATAATTTTCTTAGAATGAGTCTTATGTGATCACTGGGATACTTTTATGTCGAAGGTGTAGAGTAAGAGTAGGTTCATTTGTTCATGATGTCATCTAACCCTTTAGGTTATCAGGATACATATACATCGAAAGTGCGCCCTAGGGTATTTTGGTGATTTTTCCTAGAACCAAATATGTCAAAAGTGCATAATAAGGAGAAGTACATCTTTTATAGAGTCATCTAGCCCTCTAGGTTTACCAAGATACCTAGATGTTGAAGGTAAACCTTAAAGACATTTTTAGTAATTTACATTAGAACCAAATGTAGGAATAGGTTCTTTTGTCTATAAAATTTTAGAATTTTTAGGGTACTTGGATACTTATATGTCAAAGGTATGCCTTAGTAACTTTTCATTAATTTATTTTTAGAATCGAATCTTTTAAGGTCGTTGGGATACTTCTACATCGAAAGTGTACTCTAAAGGACATGTTGATCATATCGATCACACTTAGTTCCTTGGAGTTGAGTTTAGTACATTCTGTCTAAACCAAGTCTTAGGGTAATTTTTATTATTATTAATATTATTAATATTATTAATAAAATTGAAATTTTTGAGAGGCAATGTCTCTGATGTTAAAATAGTACGTAGAATTTCTCCTCAAATATAAGAGGGGTTCACGAATTATTTTAATAACGAGATAGCATCTTAAAAAAAATATGAAAATCAATTTTTTTAAATTATGAAAAATAAAACCTTTTATATTCCTCTAGCTCTCCAAAAGGGTACAAAAGATATTTTGTTGTTTTCAAACCTTTCATATTCAACTGACTCTCCAACAGGGCATGAAAAAGAATAATAAAAAAAACTTTTGTGTTCTCTTGGTTCTCCGGGAGGTTACAACAAATATTTCAATTTTCAAAAATATTAAAAACTTGATTTTCCCATTTGAATAATAAATTTGTTTCATAAAATTTTATTTTTAAATATAGGAATTAGAATTAAATATCGAATATTGAAATTGAATAAAAACCAAAATTTATGTTAACCTGTAGATTAATAAAGTAGCGATTATCGGGCATCACAAGTAGGTCAATCTTTACTTATGATTGTAATTGACTTTTGAACCTTTTCACACAATCTCTAGTATGAGCGCAAACCTCAGAGTTTATTTTTAAGGATTTCGTAACCCTCAAAATGCAAACTCTAACGGGTGACCAGTCTCACCTGGTCAAAATAAGATTGGTGTGACTCTAATAAATAATCATTTCTTAACGACTATTTAAAGTTAAATCGAGTTAGTGATTCATCTCGACAACTCAGTCTCCAAACATAAAAAACAAGAAAGATAATAATATACTCCCTTAAAAGTAAAAAAAATAATGATATATATATATAAGAACAAGAGGTACAATCGTCATTTTAAGTCGAGTTGGTTAGGATTCGTATTCGAGCCATATTGCGACAACGTGTGTGCTGCCTAGGCTTTGTGCCTTAAGTTGACTTACCCTTGGCTGGGTTTTACTATAATAGTTGAGTCAGGCCAATATTTGTAGGTCATCACATAAGGGTATAACATAGTCAAATATTGATGAGTCATATTTACAAAACTTAAAATCAATCCAAAATAATATCGAAAGAGATTTTTTTACTTAAACTACCCTATTTAAGACCTAAATTTTCATGATTATGTATCGAAGATGTTTTACTTTTTGTTATTTATTTAAAAAAATAAAATATTTATAAATCAAACCTTAAGATTAATCATATATAAATATAATATAATAGGGCACATACTGACAGCGTAAACTTTTGTTGATATGGACACCTACGTGTATAGCTTACTTTTATGACACATAAGCCATAACAAATTATTTATTATTTTGAAATTACAAGATTACATTATTGTTTAAATTTAGTTATTTAACTAGGATTTAGTTTCTAAAAGATCATCTAAATGTGATTAATTCTTAATTTAAACATTGATTTTATCTCAAGATTAAATTGGGATAGAAAATTTAAACTTTGGAAGCTAATCTTATTTTATTCTGATTTCATTGTAATAAAAATTTTAAACTTTGAAAGTTACTTTTATTTAATTTAGATTTCATTGTTTATATATACAAAATCTTTTTCAATAATTTTAATCTCATAAATTTTATTATAATTGTCTTTTTTTTAATTAATATACAAAACAGTTACTATTTAAAAAATTCAACAGATATTTATCAATTTGAAAATTATTTATACAACTTAATTGACATTCAATAAGACTATAAATGTTATGTAAATATTTTTTTTTTATTTTCAATTTTTCTTTGGAAGCTATATTATTACTTTGATGATTTTTTATAAAAATAATATTATTTTCAATTCGTTATTTTTACATTTATTAAATTTTATTTTCTTGTTTTGTTTAACAATTTTAAACATTATGACAAAAGTGGATATATGTGAATGCTTCATTTAATTCATTACTAATTGGATTTAATGTTGACTAATGTGAATAAAAAGATGGGGACTTTGATGGATAACTTCAAATCGATAATTGTGGTGGTGAGATAATTACCTTCCATTTTCACAACCACAATACGATTAGCCCAATGAATTTGAGCAGGGAGAAGAATATGGTTTAAAGAAATTATCAAAGAAGAGTAAAGTTTAGGATTGTAATAGCGGAATCGTTGCTTTCTATTGTCACGTGTCTGACTTTAATGAAGCTAGAAGCTAATGATGAGTTCATCAATGACATAGAGGCTCTCATGATTGGTGTGTTAGCTCGAAATTGCAAAAAAATTATGAAACAAATGGAAGTCGTTAATCTAATTCGTTTTTTGTTTAATTCAAAGATTACATACATTTAGTTTTTTTTTTTTAAAAAAAAAGTAATGCGCCCTAATTCGTTAATATTTTTATAGTGCCAACAAATAATGAATCAAAGTGAGGAAAATTGTGCTTTTGTTTCCTACAAAAAATGTGTGAATAGAAAAATTTATAATTATGTTCCTTTTGGTTGTATTTTAGATATTTAAAAAGCTGCTAAAATGCAAAAACAGATAATGGAAACTAAGCAAAATGGCAATCAACTAAAAATGAATAAAATGCAATACCGATTTGTACATAATTGTTTTTTTCCACTAAAAATATAAAATTTTACATTACATTCTAAAAAATTAAACATATTTTGACTATTACATTTTCATAAATTGTATTGACTTCTGTATCTAGATGCAATTTTTGCATTTTTTTAATAATCATATGATAGCTTATTTTCCTACGGCTTTTAGTTAAATCAAATTTTCATTGAGATCCCAAAATTTATGGGCTATTGGTTGAAGGATAACTTTTAGGTTATCTTATAATTTAGACTTTGAGTGTGGTTACTATATCCATACATAATTTTTTAATACTTCGACATAGGAGTACGTGAATAATACAAATTTTTAAATGTATATTTAATAAATAAATTAATTTATACATTGTACGAGTAAAAAAAGCTAGCTAATAATATGGGTAAATTTAAAAAAAAAAAACACCCCATGATTTTAGTAAAATTCACTTCACCCCTATACCTTAAAAATTACTAGTCACCTCTTATGTGATTTCATTTCATCAAAAAAATATTTAACCCATTTAAATTTAGTTTGAAATATTCTTTTTACCCTTGAATATTATAACAATATTCATTTAAAATTAATAAGTGTAAAATTGATATTTCACATAAATTTTAACAGCATTAAACAATTTTTGACAAAATAAAACTATAAAAAAAATTAATAATAATTTTTAAAATACGAATATTTAAATGATTTTCACTATAAAAATACTTTTTGAAGTTTACGGTAGTAATATTAAAGGGTTTAAATAAGTTGTCCAGTACCGATACACCTGGATAATCCAATAAGGACAGGCGAGGAATCTTGGAATACCAATGAAATTATACAATGGGCTACGAGTGTCTCAGTCATATCAAACAATAATAGAGTATCCGCAAACATGACGAGGGGTTGAAAATTTCAAGGACTTGAAGGATTATATATATATATATATATAAAATAGTAAAATTAGAAAAAGAAACCTTAAATGAAAAGGTGAAAATAATAGTAAAATGGGAAGTGTACCCTTTTTTAATAAAAAAATTGATTGAAGGCGTAAATTACTCTTTGTTTAGAATTTTTAATCGTTGTAGGAAAAGTCAATTGTATTTTTGTCGTAATATTAATTCCTAAAAGATATCTAAAACTAATAATTTATAGACTTGTAGAAAAGGGCAAGGAAAAGATAGTAAAACAGACGAAGGAAAAACATCCAATTTTGCTTATTTTTCAAAAATAATTAATAATATATATATAAACAATTCCCTTAATTAAATCTACAGGAATTGTTGCACTGATTAAAATTATTTTATTGTTATTTTAGAAAAAAGATTTTATTTTTAATGCATTATTTTTATTAAATAAAATAATCATTAATTGTATTGTTTAAATATCATTTTAAATTCTTAATAAATATCATTGGATCATAATTAACATATTTTCATATGAAAAGAGACAAGTGAATAAATTCTGAAGGGTTGAATTGAATTCATACTTGAATTTGGATGCGAAGCATGTGATTACATAATTTAACCTTTTTCATTTGTCTTTTTAGTAGTTCTGTATATTTAATTTCAAACTGCACGTTTCTTTATAAATATTATATATATATATATATATTATGTTGATTGATGAAATGCAGGGCGGGCCCAGAGAGCCAAAGGTGGTAGGTAGGTGAAACACTTCGTGGGATTGAAAGACGGTAGTTGTAATATATTAAATGATTGATAATATATATATATATATATATATGGGTGTTGGTGAGGGCTTCGTCCGTATGCGATGGTTAATTTCCTTTTAATCTTTTTGTTTTGGTTGCATTTATTGGTAGTATCTATCCTTGGCTAAGCTGAAGATTCATTTGAGATTTCTTCTCTCAATCTCAAACGCTACAAATATCTTTCTCTTATCTCACTCTCACCCTCCCTAAATCTGAAATCTAAACGCAAACAGACTCACCCTAGATCAAATTTCTCTCATCTCAGATTCTGAACACCGAACCGACGAATCATTCGGCGTGCGCCGACAGCTGCAGCCCGCCCTCCCCATTTCTCATCTCAGCTACTATACCCCGTCGACGTCTGCAACAAACACTTTTTTTCATCGGGCTTCAAAAGTCTTGGTCTGAGTCAAATCCCAGACGAGGATGGAACTTGACATGAAAAATATGGCGGCATCGATCGGGGTATCGGTGCCAGTGCTTCGGTTCCTTTTATGTTTCGTGACGACTATACCGGTGAGTTTTCTGTGGCGACTTGTTCCAGGTCGACTCGCTAAACACCTTTATTCAGCTTTTACAGGAGCCTTCCTCTCCTATCTGTCATTTGGGTTCTCTTCAAATCTGCATTTCTTGGTGCCCATGTTGTTGGGTTATGCTGCAATGTTTCTCTATCGTCCCAAGTGCGGGATTATCACATTTTTCTTGGGTTTTGGTTATTTGATTGGGTGGTAAGTCTTTTCATTTATTTATTTATTTATTTGAAGAAACTTGTCGTGGGAAAGCTTTATTGGTAGATTTGTTATATTCTGATCTGTTTTCGTGGTTGACACTAAAAAAGATCAGCATTTTGTTTTAAAATTTGGATGGGCAATTCTAGAAGTAGAATTATTTGTATTGTGTCTTTAGAAAAATGTTACAGAAAAACCATAGGAACTTATCCTGCGTGCTTAATTAGGATTCAGTTTCAATTAAACCGAAATGCATTCTTGGCGGCCAACTGATTCTTTCTTCTTAGGACAAAGACAAAAGGTCTAGGAATGTGCACATTCTCGTAGCATAAATGAAAAAAAATTATGATTAATGAGAGTTTGATATGGTAATATGATGTTTGTGAAATTTAATCTCTATTACGTTGGTGAATCCATTGGCAATTTGGAATCCTGTGAACAAAGCCATTATGCTTTGGCCTTGACTGTTGCATTTTCATGCCAAATTGAATGACAAGATTGCATGTTTATCTTTTCGAATATTTTAGTAAATTCATGTGCCTTCGCTCTTTACCATCAGTATTATTGAGGATTTGACGCTGCTGATAATCTGTGGGGAGAGCATTGCTTATGCAAGACTTCTTTGAAGTTTGATTATTTATTGAAAGTTTGTTGGAAATTCTTTTTGATCCATGCATCATATTCAGTATTTATAAATGGTAACTTTCATTTTAGAATCTTGACTATTCTTATATGTTTGTAGCCATGTATACTACATGAGTGGGGATGCATGGAAGCAAGGAGGCATTGATGCCACTGGTAAGCATGATTCAAATTTCTCCTCATGTGAGAAGATGTTCTTTAAAATTGGGGTATTATTTTTGAAATTTAATAAATTGTAAATGTTCTATGCAATAGTGAAATGGATAAATTAGGTTAATCTTCATTTTACTGCATTGAGCTGTGATGAACTACAACCCTTAGTTTATTGCTATTTGTCGATCTTAATACCAAGTTGGGATGGCTCTTATAGAGGATAAGGTGAGATATAATTCTTATGGTGCTTTGGCCACATAGGATGTTTATTGCGGGAAATGGAGTTCTGACATGGGACGCACCTGTTGGAAGGAAAGAACAAATTGATGTTGTACTTGGTGAAGAGGTTGAATGGGGACCAAAAAGGACGTGGTTGGAGGTGATAAAAGTGATATGAAACTATTAGAATTTGAAGAGATGATGGTGGTTGATAGTAATGATTGGATGAGAAGGATTTGTTTACTTGATGTAAGTATGTGGGTGTTAAGTTTTGTTGGTTGGTTTGGTTTGGTTCAGTGTTGTTAAGGATGTATGGTGCACTTTTGGTGCTAGAATCCTTATACTGCCCGAGGTCAAGTTGCAAAAGAAAAAACGAAAGCTAGCCTAAGTGAAATGATGCATCAGATGTATATCTGAGTGTTTTGTGTGTGTGTGTAAAATAAGCATAAGTATATAGATATGATAATGAACTCTAAAAAGTGGTTCAATTTATCGTACAAAAGAGGTAGAGTTTTCTTTTTCTTTCATTGGTCAATGTGCATGATATCTGTATGGTTCAATGTTTGTTCTTCAATACTCAACTATTGAAAAGTAAAGAGTTTGATATTATCATCTTTATTAGTAGTAAAGGTACAATTAATGGAAAAAAAAGAAAAAAGGAAACTAGAGAGAACTTCCATTGGGTGGGCATATTTTGCACCTATCAACTTATAGAAAAGGTTGCCTAAGTGCACCTAGGGTGTACTTGATCAAATGCGCCTCGCATGAAAGGATCTGAGGCGTTTTTGTTTTTTTGGTTCTAAGGCGCAATGCCTAGACATATGCCTTGACAACACCTTGGTTTGGTGGATTGCAATGCCAATTCCGTTCCCACCTTGACAATTAATTCATTTTCATTGCAAATGCATTTATATACATTACTTTTCAAAATTGTCTATAGTTTTCTCACGAGTTCTCAAAAGAATGCTTTTATAGTACTTTATACATGTCAGTTAATTGCGGATTGCTATCTTCTGATATTTAGGTGCATTGATGGTCTTGACACTGAAAGTCATTTCATGTGCAATGAATTACAATGATGGGTTTTTGAAAGAGGAAGAGTTACGGGAGACTCAGCAGAAATATCGGTTGATTAAGTTACCTTCTTTGGCTGAATACTTTGGGTACTGCCTGTGCTGTGGCAGTCACTTTGCTGGTCCAGTTTATGAGATGAAGGACTATCTTGACTGGACTGAAGGGAAGGGGGTAAGTTCACTATGTTGTTTCTGCTCCTACAATGCATGCCTTTTCTACTCTGAAGCTACCTGGATACAGCTTTGATAATCTTTACTCTTTTTCCCCTTCAAGATTTGGGCTCATTCTGATAAAATACCATCACCTTCTGGAGCAACTCTCCGAGCACTTCTCCAAGCTGTTTTTTGCATGGCAATGTATCTTTACCTTGTACCCTATCATCCCTTGTCTTGGTTTACTGAACCCGCATACCAGGAATGGGGATTCTGGAGGAAGTTGAGTTACCAGTATATGTCTGGTTTTACAATGCGGTGGAAATATTATTTCATCTGGTCAATTTCGGAGGCCGCTATTATCATATCTGGCCTGGGTTTCAGTGGATGGACAGAATCTTCACCACCAAAACCAAAATGGGATCGTGCAAAGGTTGTTGACATCCTAGGATTTGAGTTAGCAAAGAGTTCAGTGCTGTTACCAACTGTCTGGAACATACAAGTCAGCACCTGGCTTCGTCACTGTGAGTCTTTCTAGTTCCTTTTTTTTTTTTTTTTTTTTTTTTTTTTTTGTGTTTTGTTTGTTAGTTATGCTTAAATATGCAGTTGATCCATATATGTATATGTATTGCTTACAATCTGTACAATTTTTGGAATTGGTTTCTGAACTCAGAAAGGTTTGATCTTCCAGCCTAAATATCGTTTTGTTTTTGTTTGTTTGTTTTAAATTTTGTTTTTGAGGATTCTCGATGGCTAGATGCTGTCCAATGGTAGGGTTTATTTATTTATTTATCTGTTTATTTTTAAATGTTAAATTTTATGTGTAATGAGTGAAAACATGTAAGAAAAAGATAAAGCAGTTAATAAGTTTTTACACATTTAATTACAATATGGTATGGCTTTTTGGCTTTTAAAGTGATAGCACAGGTTTATTTGCATAGACCATCTCCTGGGACAAATTGAAGCAAATACAAGCTAAAGTCATTCAATATCTCTAGTGAAAATTTAAGCTTATGCTTTGTTGGTGCAGATGTTTATGAGAGACTTGTTAAGAAGGGAAAGAAGCCTGGTTTTTTCCAGTTGCTGGCCACACAAACTGTCAGTGCTGTTTGGCATGTAAGTCTTTTTGCTTCACTACCAAAAAAAAAAAACTCTATGATCTCCCAATATTTTTCTTCTTTTTCCTTTTGTTACAAAAGAATCCTATGAAAATATGATCGATAGATTTCACCCAAAATTTTATTCACTTGTCTGATATGTTTTTTTATTGTCTTCTCATTTGTTATAGGGACTGTATCCTGGGTACATCATATTCTTTGTTCAGTCTGCTTTGATGATTGCTGGTTCAAGAGGTATGGATATGAGCATCATCCTTACTGTTATTCAGATCAATTTATTATTATTATTATTATTTTATTATTATTGTTTGTTTAATCTCTCATTTTCTCTCATTTTCTTTCTGAGCAGTTATTTACCAATGGGAAAAAGCTATACCTCCGAATATGGGTGTTGTGAAGAAAGCACTTGCCTTGATGAACTTTGCTTACACACTTTTGGTTTTGAACTACTCGTGTGTTGGTTTTATGGTATTAACCAAGCGTGAGACGCTTGCTTCATATGGGAGCGTGTATTATATTGGAACCATCCTTCCTGTAGCGTTCATTCTCTTGGGTTACATAATACCTGCAAAACCTCCTGCTGCCACATCTAAATCTCGTAAACAACAGTGATTAGGCTAAACTCTATACCCATATCTCTTCTCCTCCTCCTCCTCCTTGGACTTGGATTTGGAGTGAGATTTGTAACGTTTCCTTTTTAGTTGACCATTGGAATTTTCTGCCTTGGTTTAATGTTTTTATTGAATGGTAGGTTTTTGGCATAAAAATTTATGTGGAACAATCATTTCCCAAGTTGTGCAATATTAGTTAGTTGATTTTTCTTCATCTTGTTCCTCTGTCATATTCCCAAAACTCGACTTGACGGCGAATGGTTAAACTAAAACCAAAACGGATGAATTGGAGAACCACGAATCAATATTTTTGGCCAAAGCCATGAGTCTGCCTTCTAATGTTGCTATGATTTTTTTGGTTGGAAATTAGGATCACTTTCATTGAAGCAAATCAGAGAAACAAAAAGAACGCTGTAGCTGTAGGTTGCGGTGCAAAGATACCAATTCCTTGTACGTTATTAGATAATGTCCATTTAGCTAGCTATATATATTATGAACAACGTGGTTTGTCCCTAAAAAGATTTAACTGCTGATCTTGCTTCAGGTTTGTCAATCGGAAGCAAAGAAAAGAAATTTAGTCCTTCATCAACACTACTTTTGATGGACTCACAAAGCTTTCTTTGCTAATCAGCAATTGTTTTTGTTAATACCAGATATGTGCCGTTATTTATGCTAGTAAACATTTTTTTCATTCCTTTTTTTTAACAGAAGAGGTAAGGTCATAGTTATATGTTAAGATTTAAATTTTAAAAATGATGAGTCTATGAACCAATTAAATTAATTATATGGACTATTGTTTGTTTCAGAATGTTAATGCCGGTAAGGATACTAATGCAATTTTAAAAGAACTTCATCGTATAAGAAAAGAGGAATAATTGGAAATCTGCCCTCGTTTACCGTTAGGTCGTTTTTTCCCCCTTTCCTTAGCGTCATTGAAAGTTTGATATTATTAAATTATTAAGGGCTAACTTGTAAATTAGCTTTCCAACTATACACCTTTTTAATGATTTGATACTCAAAAAAAAAAAAGTGTTGGGCGCCTAAATTCACATCTATTAAGCAAGTTAACTTCATGACCTAATACAATTATGTAAAATAATGAAACGACTGAATTAATTAATATCATGTTGTGATGTGCTAGGTCAATTTTATATCAACAATTAAAAAAATTTGATCTAACACGTGACGATTTGGTATTGATCAACCATGTCAAATTAGTATTTCATACAATGTTTTTAATTTTTGGGATAATTTGTTGACGAAATATAGATTTGGGTACCTTATTATAATTCTTTTTTTTACGTACAAAATTGTCAAAAAGTGGTAATTTGAGGTCAATTTACAAATTAACCAATTATTAACATAATAGCATTATTTTGAATCAAAAGAGTGAAGTAACCGGAATTAATACGAGAAGAATGATAAAGAAAATGTAAATTATGCTGCAAAAAATGTTCTAGTTTCATTTTGGATCTTAATGGTAAAGGATCAATAGTATGGTGTGATATTCATATTGTATTAGCCCCAGCTACTAATAGTTCTCTCAGTAGCCAGCTAGAATGGATGTTTACCTATTTCTGTGCAATATGTCCCAATTATGGAAGTATTGGCCCCTATTTCTAATCATTTGTAACTGTTTTATACTTAATATGGATTTGAATTATTTTGTTAACTTTGATCGCAGATATAATATATGTTTTTGCAATTATTGCAATCATGAACTTTTTTCATTTTACATAATTTATTGTAAAACATAAATAAAAATCATAAAAATTATGTCTTAATAATTTTAAAATAATTTATGGCACATAATAATCTTTTATTTATGAAAAAATTATTCACAACTTTTTGATATTACAATAAATATTCGCATTGAAAAAATAAAAATACTCATTTTACAAATTTTTATGAATAATAATAATTATTAAATTATAACATATTAAGTGTTAAGCATTCATATTTTATAATATTAAAAATTTTAAAAATATATAATTTAAATTTTCATTTGATATAAATATTGATACCTACCAAACTTTTACCTAGAAGTGAAAAAATAAACCCAAACTTGAAAACCCATCTAAAGAAATTTGAGCTTGAACTCGATTTAACTAAAAAGTTCAAAACCTAAACCTGAATTAGCCTGAGCTCCAAATAACCTGAACTTAAAATGATTTAGCCTGAAAAAACCCAAACCTGAGATTGACCTAAACTTAAACCTGAATTTAATACTAAAAATAATGATTAAATTATAGTTAAATAGTTTTTTATAGAGTAAGAAACTTTAATTATCAATCATAATAAATTATTTAAAAATTGATTTTATATAACAAATTAAGCTTGTATCATTTTGGTGCTAACAAATATTGATTTTAATATATAAATATATTAAAAATATCTTTTTTAAGTTTACTTAAAAAAATTAGTATTTGTTGTTACTACTTAGTAATGTTTATACATGAATTTTAATTATTTTTTGAATTTTGAAATGTAAAATTATATATTTTAGAAATAAATAAAATTAATAAAGTTTCATTACGAAATCAACATTAACATTTAAAGTTTGTTCTGAGTGCAAATTATATTAGATTCATATAAAATTTATTCTTTTTAATGTTGTGTAGAAATTAAAAGTACAAAAGCAAAAAATTTTAGTATAAGTTTTAACTCTTTTTTATTAATCAAATAAATTTATTTGCTTTTTATCATTAATGAAAATTGTTTTTTTGAAAATAAGGAACGTTAATGTAAACCCTAATTCTTTTTTATTTATTATAAAATAAACTTATTTAACAAAAGTTAATTAAAATGCATACTTATAAATTTGATAAATCTTTTTAATAATAAAAAATTTTATAATAGCGATTTAAAATTTGAAAAAATAAATTTATTTATTTACTAAGGTTAATTAAAAATTAAACCTTTGAAAGCAAAATAATTTCATGTAAATTTTAATTTGGATTAATTATTATAAAATAAATTTATTTAACAATAGTTTTAATAGAACTAAGTTCTTACTTATAAATGGAATAAATATTATTAATTGAAAAACATTTAGTTTTAATAGAAAGTTTAATTTTAAGTTAATATTAGATCATTATATTAAAAAATTATGTAATAATTAATTATTGATACTTCTTTTTTATTATCTTACCAGCTCTTAACTCAAAGTCTTATACTTTTATTTATTCTTCAAATATAATGTTTGTCCATTTTGATTTAATTATTAGTATTTATAATTATATGTATACGTAATTATGTATGGATAATATTGTTAACTTTATTAGCTTTGAATTGATCTCGGTTTTGATATAATAAAAACTTAAATTTAATTAGCTTGTAGTTAAATGTTTTCAAGTTAATATTTTCAACTTAGTTTTCTTCCTTAAATTGTTTAAGGTTTCGTATTTTCTAAAAAAAGATATTTCAAACATATATTGATACTTAGAATATGTTTAAGACTTGTTTTAGTCAGTTTTTAGGGCAAGAAAAAAACATTTTATAAGACGTCTTTAATATATGTATCGATCTAATGCATGTTAGCATTGATATCAAGCTTAAAACCCCCATAAGTATCAATACAATAGCCTAAGTATCAATACACAATGTTGAGTATCAATATAAACCCCATAAGTGTCGATACAATGCTGGGCAGTAGCTAAGGTTTGTGTGAAACCCTCATCTGTATCAATACAAACCATCTTCGTATCAATACAATAGGCTAAGTATTGATACAAGTGTTCTTTATACTGATATTAGACTTTAAAAGGTCACCAAGTCTCAAGACCAAAGCTCTTGTATTGATACCATGCAATATAACAGGTAAAAAGTCAAAGCCTAAGGCTTGAATCAAGACTGAAGAAGTGTATTTCAACAATAACTTGAATTTATGAAGCTCTAACGACTCTGAACCTTAGTCAAATGTTACCAATGGCCGTATTAAAGATCAAGACTATAAATAGGCCTCACTAACACTCCCAAGAGCAAAGAATTAAGAAGAGAAAGTGCATATTGCAATATCATTCATTTAAGTCTTTATAGTAGTTATTTCATTTTATAAGATTAATCATTCATATCTTTCATTGTCTTCTTTCTATTATATCACTGTAATTACCCATCCTTGAACTCAAACCTATGAACACTAAACCTTCTAGTGGTTATTTTTGTTTACCTTCGAAATCCTTTGTTAAAATAGGAGGTTTTCACTTAGCCTTCAAAAACAGAGAGTGGGAGTTACCATCTTTTCCTAGAAAGATAGAAAGGTTCCTATCTTAGTCTTAAAAGACAGAAAGATTCCTATCTTAGCTTTGAAGATAGAAAGGTTACTATCCAAGCCTTAAAAGATAGAGAGGTTTCTACATAGCCCTTAAAAATAGAGAAAAGATTCTATCTTAGCTATAAAAGATAAAAGATTTTGTCATCCATAAAAGATAAGGAATAGGTTTCTATCTTATCCTTAAAAGATAGTGAGATGTAAAGGTTATACTTTGTATTTGAAAGATAGACAGTTCAAGATAGTGAATTCAAGAACTCTATGGTGAATGAAGCCAAAAAAGAGGACATAGGCAATGAAAGGGAAAATTTAGGCACATGCTTATTGATATAAACATAAAAATTTAATCAGAATTAAACTTATTCAGTGAAATTAAATAAAATTTCTACAAGATCTTAGAAAAATGTACACGTGGTCGAATAACAATTTTAAAACACATATTTGCTATAAATCATACCTTCCTAGAGACCCAAAACTCATAGGCATGATGATCCCTACACGAACGCACCATTGGTTGATTACTACGATCTTTTCTTGAGGCTATAAGCAACGCAAGTGTCCTATCTCTAACGGTGATCCATACATTGTGGTTCTCCAATGCTGGTTAAAAGGCTTCTTAAGCCTCAACCAAGAGGTATCTTGCCAATAGGTACTGATTTGATATGATCTAGGAATGATTCATGTGCCTACCAAAAACAATGAGAAATATCTTTATAGGGAAGTAGTTGTTTTTTTTACAAATGCACTAATTTGATCAAAAAATTATAATTCTTGATTTCGATCGATTCTATTAAGATAGAAAACTTTTCTATCTTTTTAGTGATAAAAAACACTTTGAAATCACCTAAAATTCTAATAGATAAAAAGTAGGGCTTAGGGAAGCAAGTTTTTTTAGAATTTGACCAATTTGATAATTTTTGTGAAAAACTAATCTATCAATGCTAGAAAACTACTTTTCTATTTTCATTGTGTCAAGAATGATTCAAGAACACTCAGAAAAACTATGAACATGTAAAGATAGCTTAAGAAAGCATAGGTGTTGCGCCAAACCCTTCAAAAGTCTAGGATTGGTGCTTAGGGTTTTCCTAATGCTTCTTGTTAGCCAAAAGAGCTTTAATAATTTATTTAACACACCTTGGGCTAGGCTAGGCTTGACTATTGGGTCAAACGAGCCAATATTAACATACCCAAAAGGTGGCCCTACTTTGGAGTGTTTCTTAGAGCCTAATTAAAACTATTTTAATCAACTTGTCCAAGATGGGGCCAAAGTAGTAACTTATTAATATTTTAGACCAATAGCACACCATGTATGGCTATTCCATGATCCAAGCCCATTAGCAAGCCCAACTTAGAATAGCTCATAGCTAAATTGCATGAACTTGATATTTAATGATTTTAGCCCAACCCCTTAATTTACGAGTTAGATAATTTAATTCATAATTAAATTTTCCAACCTAAGTAAAAACAATTTTACTTCATATAAATAGTATTAAATAATTATCAAATAATTACTTAGCTTTATTAAATAAAATCCTGAAACCGCGTCTATAATAAAAATTATCTTGGTCAAACATTATTATCTTTATTGCCATCTTTATGTCTATAATAGACATTCTTGTTTATAATATATATTATCTTGGTAAGACGTCTCTAATTAGATTTCATAAATCTAATTTATGTCTTAAATTATTCTTAATTAAACTAATTTGATTTAGTCTCATTATACCTTTTATTTAATTAAGTTGTATTTAATTAAATCCTGGTTTTAATCCTATAGATCATCTTATTGTGTGCAAGAACCATTAGGCTTCCATCATAATGACAATAAATATAATTTCCCAATTAAGCATATTTATATTTATAGACTAAGATTAGCCTCTAGCAAGGCACCATGGCCACCTGTTACACAGGAAAAGTCAATATGACCTCTTTAAGAAGTCTTTCAATAACTAGTCTCTTAGTGTACTTTGGTCCTTTCACTAGATATCCTGAAAGACCATAAGCATGGTGCAGTGTCTACTCATGTATCAATTTATATTAGTTTCTAATGCTTTTGGTTAACCTCATGAATTTAGAGAAATGATTTCTCCTAAATTCATCATGCATTAGCCAATAACTTCATTGAGTTAACCAAAGTTAAGAACATATGTCGCTAATGCCACTCAGAGTGGTGAATCTTCTCTGGATCACTCATCCACCTTTGTATGGTTCATGCCTACCTAAAGCCATCTTACCATAAGCATCCATCTACTATGGACCTACTCGTGATGGAATCAAAACATGGAACTCCCCATACAAGATGACCTGGTATCATAAATTTGAGGACTAATATACACGATTGGCATATGAGAACATATTCCATGTACACTTAAAATGACTTATATCAAATAGAGTTCCCATATAGGCCATGTTCAGTGAACTTTTTCCACAAAGAAGCACCTATATGCTATCTTTATGTATCTTTCTACTTTAACTTATGTGAAATGAAAGAGTTGTATGCATCAAATGCATAGAGGCTTAGCATATGCTAGTTTTTATGCATTATCAATGCTTTGTCTTGACAATAAGATGACCAGGAACATCTTTTAGAAACATGGCTTTGATGCTTAAGGATCTCATTGTCGTAACTCATTATTAAATTTGTAGGGTCATTCATTGTGTCTCATAAGCTTCATCCAATTAGTGTTTGCTTGATTATTAATCATGCCACTAACATAAAAGAAAACCTAGAATCACTAACATAATTGATTAGTTTGCATTATTAACTTATATATGCCTCATCCAATTCGATAGACCTTAAGGTAAATACCAACATCTTTCACTTGCACTAAGCCAATCGCTAACACATCCAATACTTAACTCTTTCGATTAGTAATTGTGTCTCAATTTGGACAAAGCTTTTGTACTGTTATGAAAATATGCTTCGATTACATTCATGATAATCTCATTATCAAAGTCATTAACTATTTGGATCATAATGGGACCTACATTCCAATTATATGGCTTAATTGTTACTCTAACTACTATTAGGAAATCTTATATTAGCTTGTAAGCTAATGATCCAAACTTAACTCTTTTTGTGAATCTAAACTAAATTGTTTATGATATTTAGGGTTATAAATATGCAATCCTCTCTAGTTTGGAACATTTTGCAAATAGTTGCATCTTTATAGTAATGGCTACTTATCACTAAGTTTAATTATGATCTTTAACTTTTAAAGAATCATAAATGCCTTCCGCTAAATCCTACATGTGTAGACTTAATGGAATTGGATTCGAAAACTATTTTTGAATCCTTTTAGTTTTAAGCTATTTAGTATTCTTAATACTATTGCAAGTTGTATGTTTGAGGATTGAATCTAAGCTAGGCATCGAATGGCAACAATCATCCTCAATTGGCATGTAAATGCCAATATAAACATCTAACGCTTACAAATAAATAGAGATTATATTTCACAAACACTAATCAAGAAGGCAAGCTTTGATCAATATCAATAAGGTTGCCTTTATCTATGATCCATCTTCATTACTCCTTTTATATGGACTTTCAATATGTCATATATATTTAAGCACTAACTTCTAGGTATTAGATAGCAAGAGAAGTGAATTAATCACAATGTATGTTTAATATAGAAACCTTCTATAAGTTTCTTAATTTTGATCATATCAAAATTTTCCTTGCAATATTTACTTTATTAATCTACCTCTCCACCATTTTGGCATATTCCTTTATCATTTTCCATTGTCTTTTTTCAAAAGAAAAGATGTGGACAATACATGGATGTAAATCCATCTAAAGTGCTCAAGTTTTGAAATATATCCTATATTATAATGCCTAATTAGGGCCACTTTTTACATCTCGCTTAGGAACAATTCCTTAAGGATGTCGAATCTCTTATTATAGTTATCCTTATAGAATAAATCTTTAAGATTTTAGACGATTTCATGAGCCTAAATAGTTATCTACTTCTTTTAGAGTTTAGGCGTCATATTAGCCATCATCAAAATGTTGCTTGATCAAGTTCATCAACATGATCTTGATAGATTGCCCTGACCTAGTGGGCTATTCTTGGATATGCCATTCAATGTGGGCCTAGTCAATTGAGTTTAGTTGATTAACATTTTATAGTTAAGTAAGGTTTTACAACCTTAATGATTATCCTCATTATTTTATTGACATTATAGCCCTCAACTATACTACGAGAAGTTTAACATTTAAATCTTCTAATGAGCTAAGATCTCTTTCATCCTTTTATAACCCTAGATTTACCCCAAAAATCATAAAAAAACTAATTAGGTAGATAACATAGCTTACAAATTGCATCTTTATGCAACTCCTAGATCAATTAAATGGTAACTCTTTACCTAAATACATCATATGTATTCCACCTAACCATTGCCTCTAAAGCTATGGGGTTAAGTTTGTAAGCATTCAGATAACACAGCTTTAGTTGAGTAAGACCCATTAGTTATAACTCAAGTAACTTGGGCAAAAAAGACCTTGCGTTTATCTGAAAAATCCCCATGGTCGAAACTCAAGTATCTTGTTATAATTATGGAAGGCATCTAATCATGCTTAGGAAAGGACTTAATATTTTACGAGGGATTTTCATAATTTATTTTAGGTTTCATTGTTTTGTTTGATTAGCATGCGTAGCATTTATTCAATCATATATCACATATATATAAAACTTATAAAATAAATCTAACACATACAGTCTACTAGGATGATTATAAACTTAATCTATCTAGTTTCCTTGAGCCATTAGGAAACTAGTAGTTCAAATTCCTAGAAATATCATACAAGGTCTTCGCCAAATCTTGATGATGATCTCCTTGGTCTTTTCTTTTTGGCATCGTCTACTTTACATCTTGGTTTACAAAAATTCTAATTTTATCCTAAATCTAAATCAACAAGTCTTGTGTAACTATTACATATAATTGTAAGAAACATTAAATTGCATTCGAAAGAAGTTAGGTGAGAGGAGAATTTACAACCCAGAATTAAAAGAAAAGGTAAAGTTCACAAACCCTATTTATAAAATAAATACCAAAAGAAAAACTCAATCATCAACAACCTAGTCATACTAAGGTCTAGTCCATAATCAGCCTCATGCTAAAATATCATATTATAAGCATGAATTAATATAAGCATAGCCAATGTCATTTGGTGATCTTGTGTGTCATTTGCATAAATCCCATCAAACAATATAAGATAATTTATCAAATTATTTGGTAATTTTGGTTCTTTAATGAAAATATTTTTAATTAAATTCCTAAATATTAAGAAACCTGTCTTAAATTGCATATTATCTAACTTTTAGGCTGTTTGTGTTAATTATGACATTATTTAACTATTAGATAAATTCGTCTTAATTTGGACAAACCATCCATTTTAGGAAATGTATTTCCAAAAACCGTTGAGGAAATTTTTTTTCCAAAAACAACATTTTAAGACATTAAATTGGACATTACCTCACTTATAGGTTGTTTGTCTTAGTTAGAACATTATCTAACTTATAGATAACTTTGTCTTATTTTAGATAACTATTTACCATGTATTAAATAATCCAATTCATATCTTAAACAGTTTAACAAAATCAATACAATTGGATAATTAGGTATTTGATAACAAGTAAGAGTTTAAATGGAACACAACCTCTTAAGGAGTCCTAATCCAACTAAAAGTCTACTCCATGCATAGTTATCTTAGCCATCCTAATTCCATTCAAACACAATTGTCTTCCTCTCACTAAACCTCTGAAATATAGCAAATTTACAATAACTATTTGCTGCCATGGTGCCACATCAAGGTCCAAAGAAGAGAGACAACAATGTCGCAGGCCTCAGAAACACCTAATGCACTCATTATGGTCGAGAGTCAAAGTGTTTTAAACCTCGATTTTAATTTGATTTCTCCAGCGAGTATTATGAACTTTCATGAAACTTTCAAGGTGGAAAAACATGGAAAAATCATAGCAATATTTGCTGAAAATTTTGGCACCATCAAAACACTAAAACAAAGCCTTCATAATAGTAGTCAATGCCAAAACGACAAATACCAGTTTAATTAGAAAAAAACATATTCTAAACTAATTAATATTGATAATAAACATGGATTAACATGCTGGAAAATTAAAAAGTAAAAAGAAACAATTTCTTTAATTTTTAATTTAAGCAATGGATCAAAACAACATAAAAAAACAATAAAGCTTAAGACATGTTAGGATTTTAATCAAATTAATTAAAAAAATTTTAATTAACTATTTAAATGCTTGTAAACATGATTAAAGCTAAATATTACATGATTCCCATATTTAAAAAATTAATGAAAAATAATTTTTCAAGAATTTTACCAAAACAAAAAATCACCAAATCAAAACACAAATCAATCAGATTGATTATCACTAAAAAACCAGCATGCTAGACCACATGTAATGTACAAACCTTAGGCTCTAATACCACTGAAGGGGAAAATTTAGGCTCATGCTTATTGATATAAACAAAAAAATTTAATCAGAAGTAAACTTACGTAGTGAAATTAAACAAAAAAACCTAAATTTTATAGGATTTTAGAAAAAGATGTACATATGATTGAATAGCAATTTTAAAACATAGATCTATTAGAAATCATACCTTCCTAGGGACTCATAACTTTGGGTGTGCTGATCCATCCACGAATGCACCATGTGTTGATCACTATGATATCTTTTTGAGGCCACAAGCAGTACTAGTGTCCTGCCTCTATCGGTGATCTACACTAATGCCCATTAAAGCCTTCATAAGGTTCGATGGTTCTCCAGGGTTAGCTAGAAGGCTTCTCAAGCCTCGACCAAAAGGTATCTTGCCCATAGGTATAGATCTAACGATGTGAGAATGATTCCTTCACTCATTGCACCAAAGAGAATGAGAAATAACTCTTTAGGGAGTAGATGTTTTTCACGGATGCCAAGAAACAGATCCAAAAATCACAATTCTTGATTCCATTAAGTTAGACAACTAATTTTCTACCTTCATAGTGATCAAAAACACTTTAAGATCATTGGAATTTCAATCGACACAAAAGAGGCTTAGAGAAGCAAGAATTTTAGGATTTGACCAATTTCACAACATCTATAAAAGAACTAATCACTTAATGTTAGAAAACTACTTTTCTATTTTCATTGTGTCAAGAACGATTCAGGAACGCTTAGAAAAACCATGAAAAAGCAAAGAGAGCTTAGGAAAGCATAGGTATTGCACCAAACCCCTTAAAAAAGTCTAAGGTTGGTGCCAAGGGTCTTCCTAATGCTTCTTATCAGCCATAAAAACTTTAATAATGTATTTAATTAGCCTCTAAGCTAGGTTAGACTTGACTATTGGTCAACTAAGCCCCACACTAACATATCCAAAAGGTGGCCCCACTTTGGAGTACTTTTCAGAGCCTAATTAAAACTATTTTAATTAGCTTGTCCAAAATTGGGCTAAATAGTAACTTATTAATATTTTAGCCCAATAGCACACCAGGGATGGCTATTCCATGTGCCAAGCCCATTAGCAAGCCCAACTTGCAGTAGTTCACAACTAACTCCATTAACTTGATAATTAGGGCTTTTAAGCCAACACCTTAATTTACATGCTAGATAATTTAATTCATAATTAAATTTTCTAACCCAAGTAAAACAATTTTACTTTATGTAAATAGCATTAAATAATTATGAAATAATTATTTAATTTTTCAAATATAAATATTTAGCTTTATTTAATAAAATCCCTGAACCATGTCTATAATAGACATTATGTTGGTAAGACACTCTTATCTTTATTGCCATATTAAGACATCTCTAATTAGATTTCATAAATCTAATTTCTGTCTTAAATTATTCTTAATTGAACTAATTTAATTAAGTCCTCCTCATTATACTTTTTATTTAATTAAATTATACTTAATTAAATTTTGGTTTTAATCCAATTGATTATTTTATTATGTGCAACCCATTAGGCTTCTATCATATCTACAATTAATATAATTACCCAATTCAGTGTATTTATATTTATAGATCAACATTAGCCTCTAGTAGCGCATCATGAACACATGATATGTAGGAAAAGTCAATATGACCTCTTTAAGAAACCTTTCAGTAATTGGCCTCAGTGTACTTCGGTCTTTCCACCAGATATCTCAAAAAAACCATAAGCATGGTGCAGTGTCTACTCATGTATCAATCCAATTAGTTCTTGCAGCTTTCGGTTAATCTCATAAATTTAGAGAAACAATTTCTCCTAAATTCATCATGCATTGGCCAACGACTTTATCAAGTTAACAAAAGCCAAGAACATATGAGATAGTCTCCAATGCCACTTGAAACGGTGAATCCTCTTTAGATCACTCATCCATCTTCCTATGGTTCATGCCATACCCAAAATCACCCTACCATAAGCATCCATTTATTGTGCATCCTTTCATGATAGAATGAAAGTGTGACACTTCCCATGTAAGATGACCCAGTATCATAATTCTAATGAATAAGATACATGATTAGCACATGACCATGGACACTTTAATGACTTATACCAAATGGAGTTCTCATACGGGCCATGTTCATTGAGTTTGTTTCCACAAAACAAGCACCCATTTTTTGTCCCCAAATATCTCTATACTTTAACTTCTATAAGATGAAAGAGTTAAATACATCAGATGTATGGAGGCTTCAGCTTATGCTAGTCTTTATGTATTGTCAATGCCCTACCTTGACAATATGGTGACTAGGAATGCTTTTTAGGAACATGATTTTTATGCATAAGGATCTTATCATCATAATTCATTACTAACTTTGTAAGGATATTGTGTTTCATGGGCTTCATCTAATTAGTATTTGCATGATTATTAATCATGCCACTAAAATGAAGAAAAACCTTAAATCACTAAAATAAGGGATTAGTTTGCATTATTAACTTATATATGCCTCATCTAATCCCATTGACTTTAGGGCATATACCAACGACAAGCGAGGCTGAACCTTTGTAAATCACTGTATTTACTTCTCTGCCCTTTACTTATTTACTTTGTTTGTTTCACCATCCTACAACTTTAGGTTATTCGTTGCTAAGATTTCTCAACTTACATATTCAAAGTTTTTTAATTCGAAAAAGTTTTTGAAAAATCAATTCACCACTTTCCTGATTGCCATCATCACATTTAAGATCTAACAAATATAAATTATAAAAAAATTTGAGTTTATCGAATTAATTATTTTAAGTATTAGTATGATTAATTTATAATACATCATATTTTTTATAATAAATTATTTAGTAAGTTAATTTTATATAGCAAATTAATTTTATATCTTTTTTGTGCTAACAAATATTAATTTAAATATATAAATATAATTAAAACATTTTATTATAACAAAAGCTTATCTTAAGATAGTAATAAATTAATAGTTTTTTTAGATATAAATGTTTAATTTTCATAGAAATTATACATTTAACAACAAAATAAATTGATGTAAAAAATACTTAAACCCAAGCCCCAAAAAAACTCGAACCCAAAATGATCCAAACCCAAAGTAACCCGAATCCAAAACAGTCCGAACCTACCTTATTGCTACCTCTACTTTTATTGCACAATGGAAGGGCCAAAAAAAAAAAGAAAAAAAATCGAAAATCACCTTGACCTATGTATCTATGTGGCCTTTGTTGAATGATAGATTAAAATGGATGGAATTCCACATGTCACAACATGCAATATTTCCTTCCTGCCTTAAGGGACTGCTCGTTGGGTGGAAAAATAGAAGGATAGATAGAGAATGGTGGAAAAGTAGAAAGATAATAAATCTTAAGTGTGATTGATTAGAAAGAAAAGTGAGATTAAAGAAAATTGGAAGGACTGTCATTTTTCATATGAATTAATAAAATCAAATCACTCCAAATTGATAAGAAAAGAGGAGAGGAAATGATAGTGGTGTATGTCGTGTAGGCATATTTACAAGATTACCTATTATTTTTTAAAATTTTATTTATTTATCTTAACTTTTAATGGATATAATGGTAAAATAATATACTTTTTATTTTCTTTCCTCTTATTTTTCAATCATACTAAGCAATGGCTCAAAAAAATTATTTTTTTATTTTTTTATTTTTCTACCAAACACACTAATTAAATAAAAATTATTTTTTTTCAATCTTTTTATTTTTCTCTTCTTTGAATTTTTGTTTTTTGTTTTTTTTTTAAATTTGTTTCCAAGCAAAGCCTTAAAAGTTGATAAGCACCTCTATCAATCAAGGTAAGACCGATGGCAAAGGGTCCCACCAATAGATTAAAATGCTATATTTAAAAATTAATAATATTTTGAAAAATTTTTTGGCCAAATTCGTTCTATAATCATCACCCTCAATTGCTATCAAAATTAAAAATAGTTGTTTTAATCTCCTATTTTTTCATGTACTTATCATATAGGGTATATTTACCCTCAAATTTAGGGTAAAAAAACTTTTCAAAACCAAACAATGGTAGTATTAATTTTAAAATATAGCATTTTAATCTATTAGGAAAAAAATAACAAATTATCATTTATGTGTGGGATTTGATTTGGATTTATTTTTTAATATTATCATTAATAACGTAATTTTTATTTTTTTCCCAATGTATCATGAAAGCAAAAAAGATAAGCTTTGAAGAAAAAATTAATTAATTAAAACTTATAAGTGACGGAAGTGGAAGTATCGTATGGGATTAACAAAAAAATCTATGAATTAAAAATTGAAATTAGGAAGAATTTCAAAAAAGTAAAAGTTGACTGATTATTATTAAAAAAGTGAAACTATAAAAAGTAGTTTAAAAGAAGAAAATAATATTATTAAAATTATTAAATAAAGAAATTGTAATTTCTCTTTTATTCTTAATTTTATCATTTTGCTCCACTGCTCTTCTTTGCTATTGCTCACGCATGCTATAATGGGAGAGTCGGATCCCTTGATAGGAATCGACTCTTCCTATATATATAAAATATATAAAAATTATATATATTAAAAATAATCTTTATACATAATAAAATATTAAAAAATATTTTTATTAAATCTTAAGTTAATATTTAAAAATAATAAAATAAAAATATATTTTATATTAAATTTTAAATTATTATTTACAAATAATAAAAATAAAAATATATTTCGTATTAAATCTAAAATTACTATTTAAAAATAATTTAATATAAGAATATTTTATATTAAATCTTCAACTAATAAATATTATAGATAACATTATATATAACATATAATATATTATATAGGATATATATAATATAATATATATTATATACAATATATTATAATATTATATATGTAGGAGGTTGATTCTTTTGTACGGGAAAGACCCCTCCACATATTATATATAATATATATAATTTTATATATTACATCTAAAAATAATATATATAATAAAAATATTTTAAATTAAATATCAAATTGTTACATAAAAATAATTACAAAATAAAAAATAATTTATATTAAATTTTGAATTATTAGTTAAAATAATAAAAATTAAAAAATATTTTATTTATTATTAATATAATTATACAATACATATTATATATTATATATAATATATAATAATATATATAAATAAAATATACTAAAAATACAAAATTTATATTACATATAAAAATAATATATAATAAAAATATTTTAAATTAAATCCTAAATTACTATATAAAAATATTAAAAATAAAATATTTTATATTAGATTTTGAATTATTAGTTAAAAATAAAAAAATTAAAAATAATTTATTTATTATTATATATTATTATATAATACATAATACATAATATATACTATATAAATATTATATATAATATAATATATATATATGTGAGAGGCAAGGAAAGGACCGACCCCTACACCTACCCCTACCCCAACCACACATATATATATATATATATTATGTGGGGAGAAGGGAACTAACTCACCTCTTTTATATTATATATAAATTATATATTATACACATAATATATATAACAATATATATTAAAAACATTATTTGTTGCCACGTGCTTGGCCTTTACAACTTCGAACGATCCGAAGGGCACAGCGCGCTTGAATTAAAAATAAATGATGGTTGGTTGTGGTCGAGCCTTTGAGCTACCCCTCAATTGGGATTGGATTAGATGTGAGTATATGAAGGGGGTAGGGACCATTGGATGAGTCGCTTATCCAACTGGACTCGGTTGGCCACCACAAAGTGGCCATAAACTTGGAGTCACCATTGATCATTTTAGGCTAGGCAAGATCAGATGCCTATTGAAAACAATATTACAAGTTACGAAACTCAAAACACTGATTTTAAGGTCTACAAAGTCCAGAGATTCATTGGCTAGGCTTGAGAATTGGTTAGCATAGGGAAGGACTAGCATCCCTATGACACCTAAAATCGGTACCTACTAACTATATCTCCATTTGGTCTCAGTTAAATTAGTTTCATTTGGTCTCTATTTAGATATAATCCTCTTTAATGCATGAAGTTTTGGAAAATGTGAATCCCGTTTTTTATTAAGGAAAATTAAATCACCTATGCGCCTTAGAGATGTGAGGAATATAGGGATTTTTTATGAAACCGATGTCCAAATTTGATTTTAAAAATTGGATGTTTCATATTAGGCGCTAGAGAGATACCAACATGAAACATCACCTAGTAAATTTCATTAAAAAATGAATTTTAAGTATGAGTACACAATAACAAGACAAAAGGAAACAACTTAGTGAGGTGAAAAATAAGAAATATAATAATATCATAAACAAGCAATCATGAACAAAAGAACATAAAACAAAGAGGGGTGATTGAAATGTATCTCATAATTGCCTTCGATTACTAAAGAATAACTTGGATGGCAATTCAATTTTAGAGATCAATTTGGATTCGGTGGTAATTTGAAGAACAAAGATAATTTTTATCAAAATTGTTTGGGGCATCTAAAAGAGAAAATTTTAAGTTTTTGAGGTAAAGCGGGGTTGGAGTATCCCCTCTAAGTAGTAGGGTTGGAGTATTCCCAAAGTTAGGAAAACATTTATGAACAAGGAGAAAATTTAAACTTTGATTAAAAAATGGGGTTGGAGTATCCCCTTTGAGTAATGGAGTTAGAGTATCTCTACTGTCAAAAATTTTAATATGAAATCCTTTCTTTTATTTTAACCTTGATCCAAGTCAAAAGGGGTTGGTGTTGTGAGGGAGACTAAACGGAAGCATTTTGAGATATCTGAACGTCATGATAAAAGAAGATTTGAAAATTAGGTTGAAAACAGTGGCCAGCATCATGTCCTCTTTGTTTCCAAATTTTTCTTTAGGTGTATTCAAAAACTTCAAAGAGTAAAAGAGGTCCTTTGGAAAGTTAACTCAATAAGGTTTAATATAAAAATATTCCAAAAATTTTAGAGAATCACTTTCTAGGTGAAATTAATTTTTGAATTTAGGTTCATCTCAAGCTTTGGTAGCATGTAAAATTAAAAGGGCATAATAGATCTCGAAAAAATCATTCTTAGCTTATCTGGGATCTTTAGATCATGGATAATACCTTTTTGAAAAGGGAATTTTGTGAGGTTTCTGGGAAAAATATTTGGAAATTTTGTAAAAATCATCTGGTGGGCCGAAATGGCCCCAAACAAAATGTTGCACATTGGTTCCAAGGGTTTCAGATAGCAAAGGTTCAAAAAATCATAACTCCCTCGTTTGAGATGGCTCGAGGGGAAATAAGATGCTGTTAGAAAGGTATTTAATGCGTTTTAAATGAAAAATATTAGAAAAATCAAAGAAAATATTTTGTGACTCAAAAATAAATTTTCAAGGTTGGACTACAATGCTGCTAGAGCAAAAATAGGGGGATTATTTGATATTTTGATTTTTTCAAAGATAGACTCAGGCCTAGGATGTTTGAACATCCGCAACAGGATGTAACACGGGCTTCAAAAATACATTCCACAATCTCAGAGTATTTTGGGATGATGGAAAAACCCATTAACCATGTCACCAAAATGAACATGAGACTCAAGATCAAGATTTAATACTAAAAATGATTTCCTTTCTTTTTGAAAAGTAAACATGTTTCACCATGAAATTCAGAGCTAAAATCTTGATTTATCCCTAAGATTAGGAGACTAATTTAATGAAAGCATTAAGTCCATGCTATTCTTTATCTATTGGAGGTAGCATGAACTTAACTTAGGGATTTTTCTAAAAATTAGTTTGTAAGAGACGAGCAAGAATTTTAATGGAGATATCATGAACAAAATACAACATATAGAAAGATAAACATGGATTAAACATGCAAACAAGCAAATATGACATTTTCACATGGAAATGGGTGACATAGATGTAAAAAGATGACAAATAGGGTGCATGGAGATGAAATAAACATGTTTATACAAAGGAGTGGATGTTGGAGTTGTCAAGATAGCATTTTTATTTCATGAGCCTCTTTAAAACACAAGAAAAATATTTGAACGTAATAAGACACATTAAGTGACCATTTAAATATGAAATGGATATGCGAATATGGAAGTAGCATGGCAAAAGATGCATGAAAAGAGGCTGTATGATGATGAAAATGAAGCATGGTGAGTTTGTATATCTAACAACATCAAAGTGTCAAGATGGTTATCAAGATCCTAAGACGACCATAACCAAGGCAACAAAGATACATGGGAGTATTAGGAGGGTCATGGCAACATGAAGGGTTAAGTAAAATGGAACGGATGATCAAAACAGAAAATATATGGAATAAGGTAAAAAAATACCAACAAAGGCTAAGTTTCCTCCTTTTTTAAGGTAGTGACTTTAAACTCAATTCCTTCCCTCTTTTTGCTATTGTTTAGCAAGAAAAGGATGAAAGGAAGAGGCTTTCTGGTAATATGGTTGCTGATGAAGTGTTTTGATGATGAAAGTGTGTGAAAGGTTAAGTTTTGAAGGTGTTCTGGTGGTGGTTTTAGGGAGCCACGGGAATAGAGGTTGGTTGAGGGTGAAAGGCAATGGAACAATGGTTTGGTGAGTTTTTGAAGCTAAAGTGACTGGAGGATTAGTGGGGATAGATGAGGAGTTTTTCTAGGATTATTGGAGAGCCTTTTTGATAGTTGAGAGAGTTTTTTTTTTAAAGATAGCTGGTAGTCTTTTTTATTCAATGTTTAGTTCTTCTTTTAGAAGACAATGCAAAGGGCATTTTTGATTTTTCCTTTTGCACCAAGGGACATCTATAGCTGCCATGCTCAGTTGACTCTCTTCTTATTAGTCTGCCATACTGAGCAAGGAGGCAGAAAGGCTGTGAAAACCTACAACTTGAGATATGCCTGCCACACCCTTTTACACCCATATATCTTATGAAAGTGACCTTTGTCATTAATTGTTTGGGCTCCAAAAATTTGTTTGAATCTATTAATGAACCCATAGTTGTGGTTTGCAATTATTATAGTTTCTTGGTGCAAAAACATGTTTCAATAGGGTTTTCAACGACTAAAAATGGCTCGTACTAAGCAAAAAACCCTTGGTGTATCGATATAAACATGTTGTGTTGATACACAAAGTACTTTGTACTCTTGAGTATGGATACAATGAGTTGTATATCGATACTAAGAGCAAAAAATATTTTCAGTCTCAAGACTTAGAAGCCAGTATCGATACTCTATGGATTTGTATCAATACTCATGCTTATGTATCAATGCATTTTGCTAAAATTCATAACTTTAGCTACTGCCAAGGTCTATATCAATACAAACATGCCAGGTATCGATACCACACCTCGGGTATAGATACCAAACCCTCTTGTGTTGATACTACATGTAAAAATTCAAGTTTTTCGCACCGTACAGGTTTTATATCAATACTTGTGCCCCAATATAACTTGTACATACCTGTGGCTTCCCGATTTACCTTAGCTTGGTCACAAACAATGGGAAATTGATTTATGTAATAATTTGAATAACTTCGGTGACACCATGAAAATTAGCCTTTGATGCCTCATTTTTACATTTTTTTTACTACAGTCAATAGGTATTTTAAACCTTCTAAAAAAAATTTTTCACCTAGCGGCATCTCGCATAATAATGCCTAGCGACATGGCGCCTGACAGTTGTCCTCCAGCTTTTATTTCTATTTTTTGATTTTATCATCTTTTACCTAACTCCTAAGATGCCAAAAACTGGTCTAGACAAAATGAGTTGTCTATAACTCCCTTCTTTAGCCTTCGCTACGTATTAGGAATAAGGCAAAAATAAATAGGCACCACTTTGTCCGAATAGGATGATGGATTTGTGTGCCGACTGAAAAGTGGAGAGTTTTTAGTATCATCAAGATGGGTTAAATAACTTATAGAAAAGAAGATTTTGATGAGTTTTCTAGGGTTTAACCTCTTTACTAGGTGTTTTCCAATTTTTTTCAAACAATTTCCATCATCTTGTGTGGGCTTTGAGGCAGGTAAAGAAAGGCATCGAACTTTTCATAGACCAAGGTAAACAAGTGCCACCAGCTTGTATGGGCTTTAAGGTAAGAAAATGTCTTACTCTTTGAGGATTGAGGTAGCTTATATGGTGCCACCAACTTGTGTAGGCTTTGATAAGTGTCCAACTATTTGAGCACTAAGATAGGTAATTGCCATCAGCTTATGTGGGCTTTGCAGTAGGGAAGCACCATGCTCTTTGTAGACACCTTATTTTGTCCGGGCTAATTTTTTTAGTAATTTGGAGCACGGATGTGAGAAAAGGCATTGTCACCTGGCTAAAAAGTATTTTAAGGAGGTTAAGAAGGCCTATGGATCATATCAAAGGTAAATGCAAAGATGTAGCATCAAAGGACGTAGTTTAAGGTGTTCGAGGACAAAAGATTTGAGAAAATTCATAATTTTTCTTGAGTGTATCAAAACATGGTTCTCATGTATTGATACAATGCTCTAACGTGCCAAAAATTTGAAATGTCCCCATTTGTATCGATACAACATGTAAGTATATCAATACATAAGCTTATGTATCGGTATAGGAGCTCATGTATCGAAACTAGGCAACAACATGTATCGATACAATGGTTCATAATATTGATACAATGTTCATTGTATGGATACATTCAAGGTTTTTGGACCAAATGTATCGATACATTGCAGAATGTATCAATACATACATGCCATTTTCCACAATCTGAGAATTTTTGACTCGTCCTTCATTGATCCAAAACTCGATTTTAACTTATTTCGTTGCATCAAAAAAGATCAAACCCCATATCAGATTATGAATTTAGACTTTTGAATTAATAAAAACATTTTTTGAAGTCTAAATTAGATCAAATAGTTCAATGTTAAATGATCACTCTACTCCTCCCTAGTTTGTTAATCGAGATCACATCAGCCACCCTATTTGCTAGAAAATCATTATAGCATTTAAACCAGCCACCCTATGTTCATCACAGTGGCAGCAAGTTGCTCCCTGCAGCCATTTTATAGCCACCAAGCTGACATCACTTTGTCCCCCTTGAGAAATGACCAAAAACACTTCTAATTTAGCTTCAAAATACTGGTATAAGTAGACCACTTATATCTCAGCTAAAAAAGGTTAGATTCCATCTCATTTTTAGTTTCCAAAACACGTTCCTACACCAAGAAAACCAAATCTCGTAGCTCTCCACTCACCACCCCAAAAATAGCCTCAAAACACTTACTCTTAACCATTACACATTTTGAAAATCACCTTCACCCATACCAGAACCAAAACCTCAAATTTTCTCTCTTTTTCTTGCTCATTAACAACAAAAAAGAGGAAAAAATTCAAGCCATCTCTGTTGCTCCAACTGTTTAGCCAAAAATTGAAGTTTTGCTGGTATAACTTCCTGCTTTATCACTTTTATTTTTTGTTTTTTAGCATCATCATTTTAGTGAGCTCTCCATGTTTCCATCACCCTCTAAGGATTTTCATGCATTATCGTGGCTTTTGGTTGTGTTAGTTTAGGATTTGGATACCTTAATGCCCTTCTGATATGCAAAATGCCTTATTTCATCCTTATTATTTTGATAGCTCTTGTTTATGCATTTTATACCATATCCACGCATCTTTTTATCTTTAATCCATGTATGAATCATTAGCCTAACACATTTCAAGCACATTGATACATTAGCTTGCATGAATCATTGTCATTTTCAGCATCCATAACATTTTCTTATTAAAATGCATAACACTTTCTTTGTCTAGACCATTCGTAAAGTTAGCATCCCTATTCATGTTATATGCCATCCCTTTTTATGTTCATTGTCTTCTCCTTGTCTAAATGCATATTTGATGGCTATCAAAAATTGATTTTCAAAACCTCCCTAAGCTAAGCATGTTAACTTTAACCAATGAGGACCAACATGAACTTAGCATATTCTTTAAAGTTAGAAAAAAAATCTTGGGGAAAATTAAGTTTTCCAGATCTAGAATCTTGGTTAAACAACCTCAAATCTTTTGATTTTCCAACAAAAATGGCCTTGCACTCATTCCTGAAATGTTCATGCCTTGTTTTTTAGTCAAAACCTTGAGTGGTATGATCAACGGGCTATTTCATCATCCCAAACTACTCTGGGGCTGTGCAAATGAGTTTGTGATGCTCATGCCACTCTTTCCATTCATTTGTAGATGTTTGAATATCGATGACTCCAGTTTGGACCCATAAACATAAAGAAAATAAGAAATATCCCCTGCTTTACCTTGTCCTTGCAGGCAGCACAACTGTTACAAATAAAAAATTACCTTAAAATCCCAAACGATTTTTCATGAATTTTTTGGTATTTTTCTCTCAAATTATGTCGAATTATCTTTAAAGCAATGCCTTATTTACTCCGAATCATTCCGAATAAGAGATTTATGATTTTTGAAATCTAAATTGTCTAGAACCTCTGAAATCCAAACATGTATTCTGGTTGGGTTATTCAGGCCCATTTAATGATTTTTCCAAATTTTTTAAACATTTTTCCTAAAAGACTCATGAAATTCCCTTTTCATAAAGGTATTGTTTTCAATTTTTTGATACCAAATGAGTCTGGGGTGGTTTTTCAAATTTTGACACAGCTTGTCCCTCACATGCTCTACCAGCAGCATAATGAATCTGAACTTGAAAATTTATTTCTTAAGAAAATGACTTTTTGGATATTAAGAATATTTTTAAATTGACCCTCGTCAAGTTACCTTTCTAACGGTAACTTGTCCACCCTTTAAAGCCTTTAAACCAATTTAGAATAAATTCGGGAAGCGGGATACTGCGACGCTATCCCTTATTTTCGATTATGGTCATAATTGAGTTGTTCTCTTGAATTTCATGTTAAGACATTTAAATGTTTTTGTATTACCCTGATTAGACTCGAGAACGTGCTTTGACCTCTCATAGGCTCATTCAAGGCACGAACATAGTTCATATCTTTACCATACTCGTTCATAATAGTTTTTTTGCCAAAAGTCATCAAAATGCTCACTTGTTTTGTAAATCACAAAGTTTTGTCAACTTAATTTTTCCAACTAGACTTCTCTAAAGAGTGTTAGACATGTCACTTTTGGGGATATTCTAACCCTGACCTTTCGAGGGGATACTCTAACCCTATTTTTTTAGAATTGTCAAGATTTAAAAATCTTCCTTTGTTAAAATTATTTGTCATCCATGAGGGTACTCCAACCCCGACCTTCAGAAGGGATACTCCAACCCCACTTTTAAAAATTGACAAGATTTAAAAATATTCCTTTGTTAGAATTATTTGTCATCCACTGGGATACTTCAACCTCATCTTTCTGAGAGGATACTCCAACCTTATCTTTCAACTACAATTAAATTTTTCTCTTTCCTAGACTTCCATGAATATGTCAAACAAACCTCGTTTAATCAAGAAACCCAGATACACTAAAAAATTGTCGATTTAGTTATTCTCAGATAATCGATGCCAATAGCAAGATAAATGCTAATAGTCAATCCCTTTTCTTTATCATTGCATTAAATGATCCATGTTATGTTACTTCATTTATAGCCTTACTAACATGATTTCTTTGTGATGATTATTTGCATTCATGTTTTTCAATCATTTCAACTAAAACTAGAGATAATATTCCACATGGGTATCTCTCCAGTGCTTAAAGTGGAATATTCTATTTTTCAAAGTAAAATCTAAAGGTCATTTTTATTGAAAATCTCTATGTTCCTATCTCCCCGAGGCGTATATGAGATTAAATATTTTTCATCAAAACCTAGGTTTGTATTTTTATAAGATTTATACATTAAAAGGGGTAATATTGAAATAATAACAAGTTAAGATCTAAAGAATCAAAATCGAGATAAGACATAGCTAGTAAGTTACTAATTTTTGGGTCACGAAAAGTTTCGTACCTCATCATACGTAACCAATTCCCAAACCCAATGATGAATCTTTGTACTACATAGACCACGGGATCGATGTTTTAAGTTTCATAACTCAAAACGTAGGTTTCAATAAGCATCCGATCATGCTTAGCCCAAAATGATCGATAGTGACTCCAAGCATTGGCCATTTCGTGATGGTTATTCAAGACCAATAAGATGGGGGATTTATCTTATAATTCACCTTCACTATATCACAAGTCGAGAATCTGTACTTTCTCACTCTATTCACATTATGAAGGAAAAGTCTCAGTCAAGAAGATATTTCTAAGTCAAAAAAAATTTTAAGCTGTATGCACTTATAGATCCGGAGGAACCCCCCTGGGGCATGTTGCGACACTCTTTGATGACTGAGGTAGGTAGTTGCCACCAGCTTGTGTAGGCTTTGATAAACATCCTGCTCTTTGAGGATTAAAGCTTTTTGAGGTTTTTCAAAATCAAAAAATGATACCTTAGGTTCCCTATAAATTTGACTTCTGCGTGTAGGAGCTAATACCTGTAAGATGTTAAATGCTGCATAATGCATGGAGATGCAAATGCCTGCCTAATATATGCAAGGGCGTTGATTTTAAAGGCCTAATCCAATGGTTGGTTTTAGGCCTTCTTTGACTTTGGTGAGATGGCCTTTTGCCTAGGGTTTGTCAATCTTGCTCTAGATTTTTAGAGGCTTTAAATGTTATGGTTGTCCCCTTTTTGGAGGTACAGGAGGTTTGTGACCACTTACTAGGAGGAGATTAAGATTGGGGCCCCAAAGCAAGACTGGTTGTGGCCCCAAGAGTTTATTCTTAGTCTTTAAACATGAAAAAAAGTTCTTGCAAAGTTCTATCTTTCGAAGTAATGCTAAGAAATCCTATCATCAGTTTTGTTAATTTATCAAGCATTATTAATTAAAGGATAAACATGATGCAACATGGAATACAGGGTTACAAAAAGGTTGTGCAAGAAATCAAATAGTTGTATTTTCATTCAAAGAAAGATGGTATAAGTTGTGACAAACTTATGAGATTATGAAAAATTTTGAAACATAAAAAGATAAGAGGAGTCTTCTCTATTAATTGGCTTTAATGTTGATGACATGAATCCTTCTTGTAGAGACCTTATGTTGTCCGAACCAATTTTTGGCATTCTAGGAGTTAGACAAAAGATAACAAAATAAAAAAAATAGAAATAAAATATGGGGGATGACTATAGGGTATATGTTGTAGGTACTATTAGGCGACACGACACCAGGCATAAAAATTTTTTTGGGAAGATCTACAATGCTTATGGGCCGTATTAAAGAAAATATAAAAATGAGGCATCAAAGGCCACTTTTCATAGTGTCACCAAGTCATTCAAATGAATACACAACTCAATTTCCAATTGTTTATGACCAAGTTGAGCTAAATCGAGAACCCATAGGTACGTATAAGTTATATTATGGTGCAAGTATTGATACAAGGCCTTTATGGTGCAAAAAAACTTGAATTTTCATATGTAGTATCGATATAAGAGGGTTTGGTATCGATAACCAAGGTATGGTATCAATACCTGGCATGTTTGTATTGATACAGACCTTGGTAGTATCTAAAGTTGTGATTTTTGGCAAAATGTATTGATACACAAGCATGGGTATCGATACAAATCCATGAGGTATTAATACTAGCCTTTAAGTCTCAAGACTAGAAACATTTTTTACTCTTAGTATCGATACACAACTTGTTGTATTGATGCTCAAGAGTAAAAAGTGCCTTGTGTATCGATACAACATGTTTTGTATCAATACACTAAGGCTTTTTACCTAGTTCGAGCCATTTTTTAGCCTTTGAAAAGTCAATCTAAACATGTTTTTACACCAAAGAACTATTGAAAAACATTGCAAACATCAACTATGAGTTCATTAATGGATTCAAATAAATTTAGTAATCCAAACAATTAATGACAAAGGTCACTTTCATAAGATACTTGGGTGTAAGAGGGTATGGCAGGCATATCTCCAGCTGCAAGATTTCATAACCTTTTTGCCCCATTGCTCAGCATGGTAGAACCAATAAAAAAAAGTCAAATGAGCATGGCAACTAGAGGTGTCCCTTGGCGCATAGGAAAAAAGAATAAAAAATGTCTTTTGCCTTATCTTCTCAAAGGAGTGACTGAACAAAAAAAAACTACTAACTATCTTAGAAAAAAAGAAAAAAACTCTTTCAGCTATCAAAGAAGCTCTCCAACAATCCTAGAAAAACTCCTCACCTATCCTTACAAATCCTTTAGCCACTTTAGCTTTAAAAACTCACCAAAACACTATTCTATTGCCTTTGACCCTCAACCAACCTTTATTCCCGTAGCTCTCTAGAACCACCATCAGAACACCTTTAAAAACCTCAACTTTTCACATATTTTTATCCTTAAAACATCCTATCAGCAACCATATTACAAGAAAGCTCCTATCTTTCACCCTTTTTTGGCTAAATAATAGCAACAAGAGGGAAGGGATTAAGTTTAAAGTTACTACTCTAAAAAAAGAGGAAAGTTCAAGATTTTGCTAGTAAATTTTTTCCCTTGTTCCATATTTTTTTGTTTGGATCATCCGTTTCATTTTAGTAAGCCGTTCATGCTGTCATGACCTTTCTCACACTCTCATGCATCTTTGTTGCCTTGGTTGTCGTAGTCCTAGGATCTTGATTGGCTTCTTGACACCATGATGTTTGGGTTATATAAACTCACCATACTTCATTTTCATCATCACATAGCCTCTATTCATGCATCTTTTGCCATGTTGCTTCCATATTCACATATCCATTGCATATTTAAATGGTCAACTTGACATGTCTTAGGTAGGTTCAAACATTTTCTTGTGTTTCAAGGAGTCTCATGAAATAAAAATCTTGTCTTGACAACTCCAGCATCCATCCCTTTGTTCAAACATGTCCATATCATCACTATACACCTTATTTGTCATCTTCTTGCAGTTGTGTCACACATTTTCGTGTTAAAATATTATCTTTACATGTTTACATGTTTAATCCTTGTTTATCTTTGTATGTGCTGTATTTTGTTCATGATTATCTCCATTAAGATATTTGCCTATTTTTTACAACCTAATTTAAAATAAAACATCCCCAAGTTAAGTTCATGTTACCTTCAATAGATGAAGAGTGGCATGGGCTTAATGTTTTTAGTAACTTGGTCCCCCAATATTGGGGTAAATCAACATTTTAGCTCTGCATTTCATGGTGAAATACGTTTATTTTTCCAAAAAGGAAATCCTTTTAGTATTAAACCTTGATCTTGAGTCTCATGTTGATTTTGGTGACATAGTCAACGGGTTGTTCCATCATCTCAAACTATTCCAGGATTATGGAATGAACTTGTGAAGCTCATGTTACTTTCTATCATGAATGATTGGACATCTTAGGCCTGAGTCTATCTTCGAAAATCCAAAATATCAAGTAATCCCCTTATTTTTGCTCTGGCAGCACCATAGTTTGAACTTGAAAAATTATTTTCGAGCCACAAAATATTTCTCTAATATTTATAATATTTTTCCTTTAAAGGGCATCAAATTACCTTTCTAACGGTGTCTCATTTGCCTTTGAATCATCCCGGAGGAGGAAGTTATGATTTTTTGAACCTTTGCTATCCAAAACCCCTGAAACCAACATGCAACATTCCATTTGGGCTATCCAGCCCATCAGATGATTTTTATGAAATATCCAAATTTTTTCCCAAAAAATCGTAAAATTCCCTTTTCGAAAAGGTATTATCCATGATCTAATGATCCTGGATGAGCTTAGAATGATTTATCAAAATCCATCATGCCCTTTTAATTGCACATGCTGCCAGAGCTGAGGTGAATCTAATTTCAAAAATTAATTCCACCTAGAGAATGATTTTATGGAATTTTTGGAATATTTTTATATTAAACCTTGTCGAGTTACCGTTCCAATGGTACTCATTTACCCTTTGAAATCTTTGAATGCACCAGAACAAAATATGAAAATAGAGACAACACAATGCTATCCCCTATTTTCAACCTAATTTTTTAATCCCCTTTTATTGAGATATTTGAATGTCTCAAAAATGTGCCCGGTTGATTCCCCCATAACATCACCCCCTTTGACTTGGATGAAGATTAAAATACAAAAATATAATTTCACATTAAAATTTTTCCCAGTGGATATACTCAAACTCCACTGCTCAAAGGGGATACCCCAGCCCTATTTTTTTAATTTAAGTTTAAATTTTCTCCTTGTTCCTAAATGTTTTCATAACTTTAGGGATACTCCAACCCCACGACTCCGAGGGGATACTCTAAACCTATTTTTAATAAAAAAGATAAAAATTTTGTATTCCTAACTGTTTTCATAACTCTATTTTATGAGATACTCCAACCCTATTGCTCTGAGGGGATACCTCGCTTTTACCTCCAAAACTTAAAATTTCCTTTCTTCCAGATGCCTCAAACTATTTTGATAAAAATTGTCTTTGTTCTTCAAATTACCACTGAATCCAAACTCGTCTCTAAAATATTCATCCGGGTTATTCTTCAGGAATTGAAAGGCAATTATGAGATACATTTTGATCACCCCTTTTTTTATGTTCTTTTGTTTTTGATTGCTTGTTTATGATATTATTATATTTCTTATTTTTCACCTCACTAACTTGTTTCCTTTTGTAGTGTTGTTGTGCATTCATATTTAAATTTATTTTCTAACAAAATTTACGAGGCGATGTTTCATGTTGGTATCTCTTCAGTGCCTAATATGAAACATCCAATTTTTAAAATCCAATTCAAGCATCTTTTGCATAAAAAATCTTTATGTTTCTCACATCTCCGAGGCGCATAGGTGATCTAATTTTTTTTAATAAAAAAACCCTAGATTGACATTTTCCAAAACTTCATGCATTAAAGAGGATTATATCTAAATAGAGACCAGATGGAACTAATTTAATCGAGACCACAGTGAGATATAGTGAGTAGGTACTGATTTTGGGCATCGTGGGGATGCTAGTCTTTCCCCGCATGTAACCAATTCTGAGCCCAACAAACAAATCTCTGGACTTTGTAGACCTTAAAATTAGTTTTTTGAGTCTCGTAACTCATGATTCTATTTTCAATAGGTGTCTGATCTTGCCTAGCCTAAAATGATCGGTGGCGACTTTAAGTTTATGGCCACTTCGTAGTGGCCATCCGGGCACAGTTAAATGAGCGACTCATCCGATGGTCCCTACCCCCTCATATATCATCCTAATCCAAATCCCAATCAAGGGATAGCTCAGAAGCTCGACCACAACCAACCATCATTTATTTTTAAGTCAAGCGTACTATGCCTTTGGATCATCTGAAGTTTTAAAGGCTGAGCACATGGTGATAGCTTGGTGCTCCACTGAGGGCTATAGAGAGTTGGCTTACAAGTAGCTATTTTCCACTTGGTTCTCAGTTTTTTGGTTTCCATGATTATTTAGATATAATTTTCTTTTATTTTTGCATACTAATCTTTATTTTTTATGTTTTTGTTTTATGATGTTAGGGATTATTCACGCCCAAATAAATCTTGATTCGAATAAATATGGTAATATGGAAGTGAAACAAAAACGTTTGATTCTTTCTCCAACACACATTGTGCACTTGCATTTGCACTAGATTCCCACCATACACTATGGTGTGGTTAGTATCCTAATTATTAAAAGGAAATGAGCCATCTACCTTTGTGAGTAACCCTTCGTATAGGCATGGCAAGACCTTTAAAGATGTAAACTACCTATATGTCTCATGAGTACCCCTTTGCACTTGCATAGGGAAATACATCCACCAGATCAAACCCATTCCACCAAATCGACGATGGGCCTAGGATCAGTATGCCTCAGCTGATCTTATCAGATAGAGGAACGATTCGGATACAAAAATAGGTGTCAACTTAAACCCATATAGTGAACCCTGCATGCTAAACCATGTCAAGCCCACCGAATACTGCTAGAATAAATTGAGGATTAGGGTCACTTGGGGAAACATTTCTTACCTTTACTCATATATACCATTGGTTACGTGGGCGATGATGGGTGAACGTTGTCACATGCATTTTTCTTTTCATTTTCATGATCATTTCTTTAGGATACACCATTATGTTCAATGGTAAATCCTCTTTTATAAGTGGGTCAGTACAAGTGAATGCCATTACCTATAATGCCATCTTGAAATAGTCATATCTGACCAAAATGAGCTGTCATGCGGCCAGAACAATGGCTTAGCATAAATGGTGATGAACAAACATCATCATTTAAATGGTCAGTCTTAGTCATTGTGAGGTACTATATTGCTTCATGAAAAGGTAATTTTAATATAGACATGCCGGTATCTGCTTATTTAATGCCTTAACCTTTGTATTCATCATGTTTGCCTTAGGCATCGTACCACTTATTCCCAAGGCAAATTTTGTTATACACTTTTACTAATATTCGTTCAGTTCCTTATCTTTTACGTATTATTTTGTATTGGCTACTAACTTTTTTTTTTTGCTTTTCTTTTTCACCATGCATCATTTCATCATAATTACTATCATCATAGGACAATTGGCTCTAATGGATCAGTGTTCACCAAGGGGTATCTGTCATGGAGCAATAGTTCCCTTTAAAGTTAAAACCCTTTGAAGAAGTTCAGGCATGGTCAGAGCATCGAGGGCGTGAAGACATGGATGTTTTAAAACTATGCATGCCTTAGTAGTGCATGAAAGGATCAAGATAGGATACTATCAAAGTGATATTGCAAGAACTGAGGATCATTTAGACTATTTGGGGCAGTACTGAAAGGGAATCATTCACTAAGAGATATGGAGATATCACTCTTTTACTTCAAGTTTGTTTGGATATCAGTTTATTGCAAGTGGCCTCTTAATTTTGGAATCTAGTATACCAGTGTTTCATTTTTAATCATGAAGACTTAGTCCCTACAGTTAATGAATACACTACGTTACTCAATAGTGAAAGGGTAAAGGTTGACAAGATATACTACAAAATATTGAATCCTCCAATCTTTAAGAAAAGATTGGCTTAAATCCTTAAGGCAACAGAGTCTTAGATTGAGAGTCATATCAAAACAAAAGGGAACAATGAATGCATCTCATGGGCCGGTTTGAGAGAAGCAATGGCGAACACCATTGATATCCAAAAAATCCAAGTTATCTATATTTTTCACAATATATGGTCTGGTTATATTCCTAAAAACATTAGGCTATGTTGAAGCTACGGTAGCAGATGTCTTTTCTCGCTTGTGCTGTAACATTAATCTCGTACCGACCATCCTTGCTGAAACTATTTGAGCTATTAATTTTTGTAAAAAAAATAAAAACTGGCCGTTTTATCGGATGTGCATCACTCCTTCACATTTGGCTCGTCAGTCACTTTAACATAGAAGAAAGTAGGACGTCACACTATTTCTTACTCGACTTTAGCCCTATCTCTAAGGAACTCGAGAAGCAATGGCCTTAAGACAAATCTAAAGAGCAATGGGTCAAAAAATTTAAAAACCTCAAAGGGAAGAGGTAACATAAAAGGCTTTATGTTTTTTCCTAAAAAATGATCATATATCGATGCAAAGATTACAGCTGTGTACCGTTCATAGGATTATGGGGAAGTACTACCTATGCCCCTCTTTTAGTTCTTCAACGATTCCAGTGCCATCAATTCATCCCCTTCATCAAAGATGTAGATTTATGGGATTTTAATTATGGTGAGCCCGACTACAAGTTGAAAGTCCAACTAGCCTTTCAAGCATGGAAACGAACCTGTTGCATGGAGAGATATTGGAGGAGTACTATGACTCTAAGAGGATTCATCTCATTAATGACATTGTGCCTTTGTCTAGTATTTGGACAACATAAGTGCTAGTTGATAAATTTCCCTTTAAGGTTAAATTGCTCAAGTGAGATTTTGAACAAAAGAAGGTGACCTTTGCTAAAGAGATTACTCAATTAAAAGAGGAAAATAGTCAATTGAAAATGGATCTTTAACTCAAGGATGGTGAGATAAGCAGGGCTATCAAGGAGAAAAACCACCTCAAAAAGGATCTTGAGAGCTTGAAAAGAGACTATACGGCACTTAACAAAGTAAGCAAGTCTCGAAGGCTTAGAAAGTCATCGATCGAGTGGCAGATAAAAATTACTACTCTCTTGAAGGAACTACACCAATGGAGAGAAACTACTAAGGCCAATAGGGAGAAGCTTATTAGAGCCTAGGCTCTTGCATCAACTTATCAAAGAATGAGTGAATGGTTGAGGCTTGAGTCTAGGATTTAAGAGTAAACCAAGCCAAAAATAGAGTTCTGACACTCAGAATCCAAGATTTAGAGCATTTTCTTCAAGCATGCCAAGACCAAGTCGATGCACTAGTGAGAGCCTCTGAACAGCAGGAGTAAGAATGGCTTCAAGTGGTTGATCATGCGTGCCAAAATCATTAAGACTACCATCATCATCTCATAGAGCAAATCCAGGCAGCTCAGTTGAAGGTCAAGAACATAATGGATGTAGCTCGCTCCTTGACACTTGATATCTTGCCCACAGGAGCCCACGAGTGAAAGTTATTGTATTTCTTGGACCATGTAATCAAGTAATGTAATTATGTCAAGCATTTTCAGATGTTATCACATGTAATTAAGATATTTTGTTGCTTTAATGAAAGATGCTATTGGTGGAGCTGTGTTCTTTTTGCATTTGCATAATTAACCTAATCCTTTAGAGGTTTTTATTCATTTATCCTCATTGCATCAAACGTATGCATAAGAATACCATAAAGGCCTAATCCAAAAATAATTTAAAATAAAGGTGATCTAGAACACAGAATCTACAGTTCACCATCTGTACAACACTTGCAATCATTAAAAAGTAATGGAAAATGACCACCATGCCCACATCGAGAGACTCAAAGCCATGTACAGAGAGTCCTAAGAGCAAGCACTCTATAAAAATAAGGAATGTCAAGCACAAATCACTGCGCTAACTAAATTGCTATCAAATGCATTGAAAGAAAAAGGGCAAACAAGTATAGTTAAGACAGGGAAAGAATTGGCCCACCCTAAAAGCAATTTAAATGGTGGTACTGAAGCCACCAATGCTTAAGAAGAGGCACTACATGGGCAACACCCTTTGTCAACAAAGATCTCACCATCATAGCCATTTATTTATATCAATCCTATAATAACATCCAACTTAATTCAAGCATTTCAAGGTGTGGGCCCTTCATCGTTAAGGCCTAAAGTCTTGAACCTCGATAAGCAAATGAAGCAAGAAATGGCAAAGACGCCCTTGAAAATTGATGAAGACTTGGGTAAGTATCATTCATTAAAGAAGCATTTTCGAGTGGTGAAAGAAAGCAATAAATTTAGAATCATAAATGTAGAGTCATTAGGGTTAGTTTCTATCCTCGTCATATTGCCCAAGGTTTAAGTACCTGATTTAGAAAAATACAATGGGACTACTAACCCCACTACCCATCTTCACATGTACTATCACAAAATGGCAAGACACGAAGAGAATGAAAAGCTGCTGATCCATTGCTTTCATGACAACTTGACTGAGGTACCTCTCTGATGGTACATAAGACTTGATCCTGTGAGAATTCAAACTTAGATAACTTGACGTGTACATTCCTTGAACAGTATAAGCATGTGTCTAATTGGGTTCCAGATCGTCTTTCTCTTATAAACATGGAGAAGCAATTTTCTAAGAGTTTTAGATAGTATGCTCAGAGATAGAGGGAAGAGGTAGCTCAAGTTCACCCTCCTGTAACTAAAAAAGAAATGACAGTAATATTTGTTGGCACCCTACCAGCTCCTTAGTATGAAAGCTAGTAGGAAACACCATGAAAAATTTTATCGGTATGGTCATATCAAGTGAAATGATTGAGAACACCATCAACAGCGATAGGATATCTATGGGGGAATCATCTAGATTAGCCAAAAAGATAGCAAACAAAGGTAAGGAAAAGGAAGTGAATACTGTAGGTGAGAACTGTGCTAGGTTTAATCAAAGTCTACAACTAGCACAGCCTATATACTTCCTAGACATGTTGAATACGAGTCTTACCCCTTACTTATTAGTACCACAACAAATCCATGCTACTAGGTTTACTCCTACAATGAGCTTTGCAACAAATCCTATGCAAAGTATGGCCCAAAATGTATAGCCTTGCAATATGCACAATTCGAGAGCTCTGAATAGCCAACAAGTATCCCAAGAAAGAGAGCATTTTGAGCAACTCCCTTACTCGTATAAAGAGATCTAATCTCACTTATTGGCAAGCAAACTAGTGGCTCTAGTAGTCATGAACATAAGATCACCATCATACCCTAAATGGTATGATGAGAACACTTATTATGAATACCACATGGCAGCACAAGGCCACTCCATTGAGAATTGCATTTCTTTCAAAAGAAAAGTTTTGGGTTTATTAAAAAAAAGAGTGATCAAGATTGAGCAAAGTCTTGGACCCAATATAGGGGCTAACCTACTCCTTAATCATACCGAACCAAGAGTGAATGCGATAATTGATGGAAAAAGCTATCGAATTAAAAGAAGTATGGTAGAAGTCAAAACCCTAATGAGTAAGGTCTAGCAGGCTTTCATGAAAATCAAAATAATAACATATAACAAAAATCAAAGAAGAAATGCCATTGAACATCTTACTGCCACTATGGTCAAGAACATGACTTGCAACATTGGCTATCATTCTCAAAAATAGTCCAAAAGATGATGGATCAATCCAAAATCGAGTTGTATGAGGAGTGCGATGGACATGACGATCCATCTATCAATGCTTCTGATGAGGAGAGGCCTACTAATGGTCAGATCTCTAGTTATCCAGCTCTTATGGGCCTGACAAAAAGAGATAATAAAAGTTTTAGGAGTATGCTATAAGATGGATGGAGGAGGCTACCCAAATTCATCCCTTATTGATAGAAAAAGAGATGATGGTTAGATTCATTAGCATGTTGCAAGCCCCTTATTATGAAAAAGTAGCGAGAAGCTTCTCAAAGAACTTTAAAGATGTGGTTATACTCTGTGGAAGGGTCGATAAGGCCATGAAAAATGAATTGAGAAGAAAAAGTATCTGTAAAAACAAAGGGAAAGGAAAAATTAACGCTACTAAGCAATCAAAACCCAACACTGAAGTCAATTCATCTCAAACTAATATTGAGTTAGACCTAAAAGAAATAATCATTGAAGGAAACTACACAATTATGGAAAACATAGAATAAGTTTGAATGCCAATGAATTTGATTTGGTAAATCCTAGTGCAAGATAAGTTACTTAATGCAATCAAGAAGACAGAGGGAAAGATTAAGAACTTCTATTACTTCCACACTATTTGTAACCATACTCTTCAAACATGTGAAGAGTTTTGCATAATGGTTTAAACAATGATGAATAAGGGTGGCATCAAATTCTATGATAAAAAGCAAGCCCCACATACTAAGTCTGCAAATGCAACACCATCTGTCAATGCACGAGAAGAAGAAGAGGGCAATCTCTCTTACAGGATTGGAAGGCCATTGATTTTGTATGACAATTAACAAAGAGTTAAAGTTAACATCGTTCAGCCTCTGCCAAAGATGATCATTCAACTTCCATCTCGCTTCCCATATAAAGATAATAAGGCAGTTCCTTAGAACTATGAAAGCAAAACCTTAATCATCAGAGAACTTAGCTAGCAAACAGCAAGTGTTAACCTTTCAGGGGTAAGCCACCTAACTTGAAGCAGTGGATGTTATGCCCTGACAGCATAAAAAATAGCACTCAATAAGAAAATGCCAATCTCATTTCTCAAGCACTAAATTTTGTAACTAAGAACTCAGATTTGATAGCTGTCAAGGATCCAATGAGCAAGAAAGAACCTATGAAATTCCTCAAATTCATAAAGCATAGTGAATACAGCATCGTTAATCAGTTGAACAAGCAACCGACAAAGCTATTTGTGTTGTCGCTACTGTTAAATTCAATAGCTCACAAGAATGCCTTCCTAAGGTTTTGAATCAGGCTTATGTCCCTCTCGATTTCTTTATAGGTCAATTGGATCGCCTAATGAACAACATCACTGTCAACAATTACATATCTTTCAGCGATGATGAAATCTCACACGGAGGAAGAGGAAATTACAAGGCCCTCCATATAACCACATATTGTGAAGGCACCACGTTGCCTAAGGTGCTCATTGATAACGGGTCAGCTTTGAATGTAATGCCTATGTCTTGCTTGAACAAACTCCCTATGGACATATCTCATATCCTAAATAGTATACGATCATGCAAACATTTGATGGAACTTACAGAAACATTATCGGGAACATCATTATTCCATTCCAAATTGGCCTATGTACTTACAAAGTTAACTTCCACATGATGATCATTGCTCAATCGTATAACTATTTGTTAGGAAGGCTGTGGATTCATTCTGTTGGAGTAGAGCCATCATCTTTACACCAAAAGTTAAAATTCCTCATCGAGAATAAAGTTAGTACTGGAAGAGAGGAAGATATCATTGCTGCTACCTTAACTGATGCCCTACATGTCAAACCCAACAAAGATAGCCTAGAATCTTCTTTCCAGGCCTTTGAGTTTATCAACGCAACTTATATCAAAGAAAGATTGCCAATAGTGTAGCCTTACCTATTAAAGAGTACTCACATGGGTTTGAAGTTGATTATTAGTAAGGGTACCCAAGCCAAAAAGGGACCCAAGAAACACCTTTAAAGAATTGCTAAAGCCTTGAATTAATAAAAGAGGGTTGGGATTCAAGCCCAATGCATAGCAGAAAAGAAAACAAGCTTAGAAGAACCATGAAAAAAGAATGGCTCATTTGTTAGGATGAGACATGAAAAATGAGCCAATGATATTCGCGCCACTTCGAGAGAGTTTTTGCCTAGAGAGACTTGTAAATACTGGCTCCACTAGCGCTGTGCTCATATTGAACAAAGTATTCAAGGAAATCTCCATCAATATAATCGGTGAGGCAAAGATGTTAACTATAAGTTCGGAGACTAGCATGTGCCCTTTAGGGTTTGTTCCAAGTGTTTAGACGGAGACCGAGATTCTTATACTGTTCAAGTCTATTTAAAGTAATGTTATGAACTAAACCTATATGCTCTTGCCCAAAGGCATTGTAGGATCCTTTGTATGGGCAGCTTTTATTAAGTATTATTAATGAAAATGATTAAGCATTTTGCATTCATTCTTTGTGTTCATAATTTTTGTCGACCTTCGACTTTTTTCTTCCACTTATATTGTTTTTTTCCATATTTGTAGGTACCCCAATAAAGATGACATCAATTTTCATACTAAAACTTTAGGAATTGATTTTGAGTCGATCAGGTTAAATCTAAATAAGATCCTGAAGAGAACCCCATACCTTAAAACCTATTAAGCCTTGTTAAACAGGAAAAAAAACAAATATTACCTCATGAAGAATCCACTAAAACCATAAACCTTGGAATAGCAGAAGAACCCAAAAGAAGTTAAAATCAAAACCTTTATAAAGCAATCAACTTGAGCTGAACTAATAAGTCTCTTTTAGGAATATCAAAACATGTTTGCGTAGTCCTATCAAGACATGCCTAGAATATATACCTACATTATGGTTCATAAACTTCCCCGTAAAGCTGAATGCAAACTAATCCAGTAAAAGTTAAGGACGACGAAACCAAAAATGCTCTTTAAGATTAAAGAAAAAGTTAAGAAGCAATTTGAAGCAAGATTTTTCGAGGTACCCAAATATCTTGAATGGGTAGCCAACATAGTCCTAGTTTTTAAGAAAGACAGTAAAGTGCAAATGTGCATGGACTATAAGGTCTTGAATTGAGCTAGCCTTAAGGATCATTTTTCTCTACCTCACATTGATACCTTAGTAGATAACACTACCAAAAATGCACTATTTTCTTTCATGGATAGGTTTTCAAGCTATAATTAAATCAAAATGGCAGATGAAGATAAGGAAAAGACCACTTTTGTGACCATGTAGAGGACTTTCTGCTATAAAGTAATACCTTTCAGGTTAAAGAATATTGGGGTAATTTACCAAAGGGCTATGGTAACATTGCCATGACCTTATGTGCAAAGAAATAAAGGTCTACGTGGATGACATGATCGCCAAATCACCAAAAGAGAGTGAACATGTTTCTAATATGCAAAAACTCTTTAAAAGGCTACACAAATACCAGCTCAAGCTAAATCCTACCAAATGCGCATTTGGCATCATCTCCAACAAATTATTGGGGTTCATTGTGACTTGTCTAGCCATTTGGCATTATCTCCAGCAAATTATTGGGGTTCATTATGACTTGTCTAGGATTGATAGATACAAAAAGAATTACATAGCTCATTTCATATCTCAATTGATTGACAAATGTGATTCAATCTTTTGGCTGCTAAAAAAACAAAATCCTACAGAATGGAATTAAGAGTGCTAAGAAGCTTTTGATAAGGTCAAACGTTACCTTTCGAACCCTCTAGTACTTATGCCACCAATGCTTGGACAACCATTAATTTTGTATCTATCAATCCTAGACAAGTCGATAGGCTATGTATTAGGACAACATGATGAATTAGGAAAAAAAGAATAGGCCATCTATTACTTGAGCAAGAAGTTTACAGAATATGAAAATAATTTTTCATTTGTAGAGACAATATGTTGCATTTTAGCTTGGATGACTCGAAGGTTAAGGCAATACATGTTATACCACACTATATGGTTAATCGCCAAGCTTGATCCCATCAAGTATTTGTGTGAAGCTCTTACCTTGTCTGGGAGATTAGCCAGATGGTAAGCTATGCTTTTTGAGTACGACATCATGTATGTGAACCAGAAAGCCATTAAAGGCAGTGCAATAGTAGACTTTGGCAAGTCGAATGTCGCAACGTACCTTGGGATAGACCCTCACAGATCTATAGGGGCACACGACTTAAAATATTTTTTCGATTTGAAAATGTCTTCTTGACCGAGACTTTTCTTTCGCAATGAGATGAGTACGAGAATGTATGAATTCTCGAGTTATGATACAATGAAAAGGACCTTAAGACGAATCACTTATCTTATTAGTTTCGAATGACCATCATGAAATGACCAACGTTTGGAGTCACCACCGATCATTTCAGGCTAGGCATGATTGAATGCCTATTGAAACCTATGTTCTAAGTTGCAAAACTCAGAACATCAATCCTGTGGTCTACGTAATGCAAAGATTCACTGTTTGGGTTTGGGAGTTAGTTAACGCTCAAAATCAGTACTTTGCTAGCTATGCCTTTCTTGGCTTCGATTCTTTCGATCTTAACTTGTCATTATTTCAATATAACCTCTTTTAATGCATAAATCTTATAGAAATAATCTAGGTTTTGATGAAAGAGATTTAATCTCATATAAGCCCCATAGAGATAGAGAATATAGAGATTTTTGATAAAAATGACCTATGGATTTTACTTTGAAAATAGGATGTTCCATTTTGGGAACTAAAAAGATACCCACACAAAACATTACCTTTAATTTTATTTGAAACAATTTAAAAATATGAATGCAAATAATCATCATAAAAAAATCATGTTAGTAAGACAATAAACAAAGTAACATCACATGGATCATTCAATACAGTGATAAAGAAAAAGAATGTACTATTGGAATTTATCTCGCTATTGGCATCGATTATCTAGGCATAACTGAATCAAAAATTTTCAAGATGGATCTGGGTTTTTTGATTAAACAAGGTTTGTTTAATACATTCATAAAAATCCTAAAAGGAGAGAAAAAATTTGATTGTAGTTAAAAGACAGGGTTAAAGTTCCCTTTAGAAAGGTAGGGTTGGAGTATCCCCATGGTTAACAAATAATTTTGATGAAAGGAGGTTTCTTTTAATCTTGATAATTTTGAAAAGCAGGGTTGGAGTATCCTCGTTAGAAAGCTTCCTAAATTAATTCTAAATTGATTTGAAGGATTCAGAAGGTGGACAAGACATCGTTAGAAAGGTAACTCAATAAAAGTCAACCTAAAAATATTCCCCATATCCCAAAAAGTCATTTTCTAGGGGAAATAAATTTTCAAGGTTGAAGTAATTGAGTTGCGAGCAGAGCATATGAGGGACAAGGTGTGTCTAAATTTAAAAAATCATTCTGGACTTATTTGGTATTGGAAAATTGCAAATAATACCTTTCCAGAAAGTGAATTTCATGAACTTTTTAGGAAAAATGTTTGAAAATTTTGAAAAAATCATGTAGTGGGCCTGAATGGCCCAACCAGAATATGTGTTCAGATATCTAAGGTTTTGGACATTTTAGATTTGAAAAATCATGACTTTCTCATCCGGACTGATCCAAGGGTGCATAAGATACCATTTTAAAGAAAATTTGACATGCTTTGACAAAAAAATCAAAAAATTCATGAAAAATCGTTTAAGATTTAAAAAAAATTCAATTTGCAATAGTTGTACTACCAGCAAGGGATAAAGCAAAGCAGGGGATATCTCTTATTTTTTTATGTCTGCGGACCCAAACTCGAGTCATTAATGTTCAAACGTCTATGAATGAAGGAAAAGAGTGGGATGAGCATCATGAACTCATTTCCACAGCCTCGGAGTAGTTTAGGATGATAAAATAGCTCTTTGATCATACCACTCAAGGTTTTGACTCAAGAAAAAGGCCTAAACATTTACGGAATAATTGTAAAACCATTTTCATTTCAAAATCAAAAGATTTAAGCTTGTTCAACCAAGATTCTAGATCTGGAAAGCTTAATTTTCCCCAAGATATTTTGCTAGCTTTAAGGAAAATGGTAAGTCCATCTTAATCCTTATTGGTTGAGGGTAACATGCTTGGCTTAGGGGGTTTCAAAAATCAGTTTTTATCATCCATCAAACATGCATTTTGACAACAAACATACAAGGGGATGGCATGCAACATGAATAGGGGTGCTAATTTTACTAATAGCCTAGATAAAAAAGTGTTATGCACTTTGACAAGAAAATATTATGGATGCTGAAAATGACAATGATTCATATAAGTTAATGCGTAAATGTGCTTGAAATGTGTTGGGCTAATGATTCATACATGGATTGAGGATAACAAGATGCATGGATATGGCATAAAATGCATGAGCAAGAGATATCAAATTAATGAGGATGCAATAAGGCATTTTGCACATAAAAGGGGCATTAAGGCATCCAAGTCTTAAACTACCACAACCAAATGCCACAATAATGCATGATAATCCTAAGAGGGTAATGGAAACATGGAGAGCTCACTTAAATGATGAAGGTGTTAAAAAACAGAAAATGTATATGATAGAATAGGAAGTTATACCCATAAAACTTCAACTTTGGCCAAATAGTTGGAGCAACAGAGATGGCTTGAATTTCCCTCTTTTCCTTGTTGTAAATAAGCCAAAAACAGAGAAAAACAATGAGGTTTTGGTTCTGGTATGGATGAGGGTGATTTTTAGAATATGTAAAGGTTGAAAGGTGAGTGTTTTAGGCCTGTTTTTGGGTGCTGAGTAAAGAGCTACGGGATTTGGTTTTTTTTTTTATGTGTGAATGTATTTTTTTGGAAGAGAAAATGAGCTAGAATCTAACGTTTTTTAGCTAAGATAGAAGTGGTCCATTTATACTAGCCTTTTGGAGCCAAATTAGAGGTGTTTTTGGCCATTTCTCAAGGGGGACAAGGTGATGTCAGCATGGTAGCTATAGGGTGGCTGTAGGGAGCAACTTGCTGCCAATGTGACGTGCATAGGGTGGCTGGTTTAAATGTTGAAATGATTTTCTAGCAACTAGGGTAGCTGATGGTGACATTGGCCAACAACTAAGGAGGAGTAGGGTGATCAAATGACCTAAACCCTTTTGATCCAATTTAGACTTAAAAAAAATGTTTTGATTAATCCAAAAGTCTAAATTCATAATTTGACATGTTTTTTAATCTTTCTTGATGCAAAGGAATAAGTTAAAATTGAGTTTTGGATCGATGGTGGACGATTCAAAAGTGCCTAGACCGTAAAAATGACCTACATGTCTCGATACATTGCATAATGTCTCGATAAATTTGGTCCAAAAACCTTGATGGTAATGATACAATGAACCATTCTATCGATACTATGAACCACTGAATCAATACATTTTGATATGTATCAGTACATTTCTTTACAAAATGCATGTTTTGGTCTTAGCATGGCCTAGTGTCAATACATAAGGTCATGTATCGATACAGAGGCTTATGTCCCGATACATCTATATGTCGTATCGATACAAATAAGGACATTTCAAAATTTTGGCACATTAGAGCATTGTATCAATACATGATAACCATGAATCAATACATTCAAGTAAAATTATAAATTTTCTCATATCTTTTATCCCTGGATGCCTTAAACTGCGTCATTTAATGCCACATCTTTGTATTTACGTTTGATATGATCCCTAGGCCTCCTTGACCTCCTCAAAATATTGCTCGGCAATCATCGTCCCCTCTTATGTCTGTGCTCTAGATTGTTAAAAATTAGCCTGGATAAAATAAGGTGTCTACAACTACCCCTCTTTGACCATTGTTGAGAATCAGGAATAGGGCAAAAACAAATAGACACTATTTTGTCTGGGGTGGACTAACACTCCCCAGAACACTAGGGTGTTAGGTTTTCTAAGGCTTGACCCCCTTAGGTAGGTACAAAGTATCATGGATTTTTTTGGGTGCCGTCAACTTTCGCGGACTTTGACTAAAACTTGGGTCCCTCCAGCTTGTGTGGGCTTTAATTCAAGTACCGCTAGCTCGTGCAAGCTTTAACTTAGACTTGGGTGCCACCAGCTTATGTGGGCTTTAACTCTGGTGCCGCTAGCTCGTACAGGCTTTCACTTAGACTTGGGTGCCACCAGCTCGTGTGGGCTTTGACTCGGGCACCACTAACTTTTGCAGGCTTTTAACTTAGACTTAGTTTGCAAAAGCTTATATAGGCTTTGATTCGGGTACCGCCAGCTTGTGCGGGCTTTAACTTAGACTTAGGTGCTACCAACTCATATGGGCTTTGACTTGGCTGTCACCAGCTCATACGAGCTTTGACTTAGACTTGGGTGTCGCCAGCTTGAATGGGCTCTAACTTAGACTTGGTTGCCACCAGCTCGTGTGGGCTTTGACTCGAGTGTCATTAGCTCGTGCGAGCTTTGACTTAAACTTGAATGTCGTCAGCTCGTGCAGGCTTTGACTTACATTTAGGTGCCACCAGCTTATACAGGTTTCTGACTTAGACTTGGGTGCCACCAGCTCATGTGGGCTTTAACTCAGGTGTCGCCAGCCCATGTGAGCTTTGACTTAAACTTGGGTACCACCAACTCGTGTAGGCTTTAACTCGAGTGCTGCCAGCTCATGTGGGCTTTTGACTTAGACTTGGGTGCCACTAGTATATGTGGGCTTTGACTCAAGTGTCATCAGCTCTGTGGGTTTTAACTCAAACTTAGGTGACACCAGCTCATGTGGGCTTTGACTCGGGTGCTGCCAGTTCATGTGGGTTTTGACTCAGGTGCCACCAGCTCATGCAGGCTTTGACTCGAGTGTCGCTAACTTGTGCAGGCTTTAACTTAGACTTGGATGCCACCAGCTCGTGTGGACTTTGACTCGGGTGCTGCCAGCTCTTGTGAGCTTTGACTTAGACTTGGGTGTCACCAGCTTATGCAGGCTTTGACTCGGGTGCCAGCGTGTGTAGGCTTTGACTCGGGTGTTGCTAGCTCATGCGAGCTTCTGACTTAGATTTGGGTGCCATCAGCTCGTATGGGCTTTCACTTAAGTACTACCAGCTTGTATGGATTTTGACTTAAACTTGGGTGCCACCAGCTCATGTGGGCTTTGACTCGAGTGCCACTAGCTCATGCAGGATTTGATTTAGACTGATGGCACCAGCTCGTGTGGGTTTTTAAGGGGTACCACTAACTTGTGAGCTTTGAAAAGGGTGCCATTGACTTATGGGCTTGAAAAAGGTGCCACTGACTTATGGGCTTACTTATGGGCTTAAAAAAGGTGCCACTGACTTATGGGCTTTAAAAAGGGTGCCACTGACTTGTGGGCTTAAAGAGGTGCCATTGACTTATGGGCTTTAAGGGGTGCCACTGACTTGTGGGCTATAAAAGGCTGCGATTGACTTGTGGGCTTAAAAAGGGTGCCACTGACTTGCGGGCTTTAAAGGGTGCCACTGACTTGTGGGCTTAAAGAGGTGCCACTGACTTATGGGCTTTAAGGGGTGCCACTGACTTATAGGCTTGAAAAGGGTGACACTGACTTGTGGGCTTTGAAAAGGGGTGCCACTAACTTGTGGGCTTAAAGGGGTGCCACTGACTTATAGGCTTTAAGGGTGCCATTGGCATTTGACAACAAAGTTTTCGATGAAACTTCTACTACAAGCTTTGAGAAGTTTATGACAAAATTTCTTGATGAAAAAGGTTTTGGTACTATTTTTTGACAAAGCTTCTGACGTATGTTCTCGACAAAAGTTTTTTTTTTACGATAATTTCTAGATAACAATTTCTTAACACTAGCACTTTGATAGTAGTTGCTTGACAAAAATGGTTTTAACATGAGGTGATAAGAAGAATAGGACTTTACCTGAATGACACTTAGTTTGCAAAGCTTAGAGTTCTTACCAAGAATTCCTTTGAGGTTCAGCAAACCTGGCTATAAGTGATACTGTAAAAATGATGTATGATGGTAATATGAGTGCATGATATGAAATACTATCATGATTGCCTGATGTGAAGTCTAATATGGGAGATAGCTATAGTTCTCCTTGAACATCATTCAAAATCTAAAAGGGATGGCGATTTATCTTTTATATGACTATAGATAAAAATTTTTGTAATCCCGTCAGGGATTGTAAGTTGTCCTTGCTCCACTGAGGATATGATCGAAAATTTAGTCTCAAGAATTTAGACTACTGTGTTTCTCGATTGGGGAGGCTCAATCGGCTTTTTGATAATTTGAAAGGCATTATCAACAATTTGGAGACTGTTTTGCCTGATTATGTTGATGTTTGTGGTTTTGATAGGATTCTAATAGAATACATGGGTCGATTTTTGCTTACCCTAAAATAGTTTTTCTTCAATTGCGGCTGGTGAAAGCAAGAAACGGTTTGGTGTATACTCATGCTGAATGGGTGTTTGCACGTGAAAAGTGCATGATCTTGATGATCAGGGAGTAAGCAGAGTTCCTTGTACTTTTCTTTTTTTTAATGTAATGTTAAGATGTCCTAATGCATATTTCAGTTAATTATCAAACATTATTAGTTAATAACAAGTGCAATTTGCGTTGTACAAGGGTCGAAAGAAACAAGGTAATATATATTTATGACAATAAAGAGACATAACTCAATATACTATTTGACAAGTAATTGATAGGGTAGCCAGAAAGATCCCTAGGATTGCTTCACTTTGTTCTGTAAGTGATCTCAATCTATGCCCCATCAAAATTAATCTTCTTTAATAGCCCCATGTGGGTTTTGAACTGTAGTCGGGTTGACTGCTCGGATGCCTCTTTTCAAATTTTTATCTGGACCCTTTTTATTTTTTTTTTGCTTGTTTGTTTGTTGGTTTTTTTTATTTTTTTTATTTTTTTCTTGTTTTCTCTTTTTTTAAAAGGATGCCTTTTCAGGTTTTCACCCTCTACATGTAATATTTCTTGACAAAATATGAGTTGACTGGGTTGGGCAAGGCATTGCCATCGATTTCTGACAAGATTAAGGCCCCTCCGGAGAATACTTGCTTCATGGCATATGGTCCTTCCTAATTAAGGTTTCACTTGCCCCACGTATCTTTGTGAATTGGGATAATCTTTTTTAATACCAATTTGCCTAAATGAGATAATCATGGGTGCATCTTTTTGTTGTGGGCTCAAATCATGCATCTTTGATGCTTTTGACCATGGCAGATGCATTTTTCCTTAATGAAATCAAGGTGGTCATATTTGTTCTTGATCCATTTAGCCTTTCCAAGTTTGGTTTCCATCAAGACTTTGAGAGAATGGATCTTGACTTTGATAAGCAATATAGATTTCATCCTATAGGCAATGGAGAATGGGGTAGCATTCATAGAAGTTTGAATTGAGATCTGATAGGTATGAAGTACAAAGGATAGCATTTTATACCAGTCTTTATAAGTCTCGACCATTTTCTCAACTATTCTTTTGATGTTTTTGTTGGCATCTTAATTGTCCCTTTCATCTTTAAGTGACAAGGATAGAATCATGATGCTAGATCTGAAACTGTAAGAGGTCTGGTGGTACGGAGCTTTCTTCGAAACCTTCATTAGAATCAACTTCACTAGTGCAAATTGATTGTTCAAAATCGATCTTTAAAGACCCATCAGACACATCCATGTCACTATCTTTAGAACACCTGAAAGAATAAAGAAACAGGCATTGCAAAAGACATACACACAATCTGAGGATTCAGATAGGAATAGAGACAAAAGGGTAATTAAGACAAAGAGATTGAAAAGTGATGTAGGCACATAATATGGAATGATATATGCAAAAGTCATTTCATTGATAATGTTTGATAAAGATGCCCCTTACATAGGACACCTACTGGCCTTTGGACGAGGGCAGATAGGTTTTTATTTCTTGACATTACATGAAAGGTACAAAAAAAGTGCAAGGGCTTTCGTCATGACCCCATCATCAAAATCAGGTTTGGGTGGAAGGACACAAATCCTATGGTTAGGTATCAATCATGTTTGCAGCTAGCTTAATGTGGTTTGGTCAAGGATTGGCAACAACATTTGGTCCCTGGTTCATCCCGAACTGTAAGACTTTTGCGTTGATTAGATTTTGCACATTTCATTTGAAATACATGTAGTTCTCAATGTCATGCCACGCTGCCCCAGCATGGTATTCACAGTGGGCGTTAGGGTTGTACCATGGTGGGTATGGCGGCTTCTTTTCTGGGACATAGATCGGAGCCATTATATGATTTTGGAGTAAGGTTTGGTATAGCTCCTTATAGGTCATAGGGATGGGGTCAAAATGTTGTCTTGGTTGATTAGCACCTTGGTTGCTAGGTGCATTAATGGTTATTCGATTGGTATTTTAGTGGATTTGTGGAGGGTAGCTTTGTGGCAGATTTGATGGGATTGCAAGTGATGGGTTATAAGTTGTGGCATAGATTGGCTGAAGGGATATTGTGATGGGGTAAGAACGTGGCGTTCTTAAGTAGCGAGGGTTGAGTGCTTGATGTTGTCTTGGCTGAAACGAGCTAGCATAATTTATGGCATTGGCTTTCTCTTCCTTTTTCTTACTGACCATGGGCTTCTTACTTGATCTAGCCATTTCCTCGATAGACATTTTATCACTTTTAATGGTAGCATCGATCATTTCTCTAGAGAAAACCAAGTCTACGAATATCTTAATGGCATTTCCTACGAGCTTTTCCTAATTAGGAGTGTGTAAAGTGTGGATAAAAGTGACTATCATCTCTTTTTCTATAAGGGAAGGTTAGACTAGGGCTGCTTTATCTCTCCACTTTTTAGTGGATTTTTCTCGAAATTCATCAAATATAGTCGATCCAATGCCTAATCCGACACGCGCTGGTCTTGATTCAGTAAGGCCTTAGCCAAATCGACCCATGATTGGATTTTGACATTGTCTAGCTTGATATACCACTGAGTTGCTGCCCAAGTGAGGCTATGCTGGAAGCAATGGATGAGGAGCTTTTCATCTTTTTCATATCTAGCCATATTTCACAAGTACATTTGTACAGGGACAGAAGGATCAGTCATTCCATTAAACTTTTCAAACTCTGGGATGTTAAACTTCGAGGGAATGACAAGGTTGGACACCAAAGATAGCAATTGAGCATCAAGAGCTCTGAACTTGTCACTCACCTCGATAGCTTAGAGGCATTTTCTAGTAACTGGAATTTGCTCACTTTTTTCATAGTCATAGTAGACTTTTAACCTTTTGTTTTCTCTAGTTCCTCACGGTCCAAGGTTATCGGATCTGTTGATGAGACTCCTACATTCACCTCTTGAGCATCAGGAATAAATTAGCCTACCGCAATGGGATTTAGGTAGATGACTGGTGGAGCCTGAGCAGTAGGTGAAGAAGTAAGCCACCGTTCTTATCTAGGTTCCCCTTGGGCGAGTTTTGGATTTTTGGCAGGGGGACCTTCAATGTTGGGAGGATCATTCCTTGTTTCAATAGTGCTGGCTTGCCCTTTTTCTCTCAAAGAGGCTATCATTAGTTCCATAAGTCTTGCCATTTGAGTTTGCATTTCATTTTACTAGCGGAGCATCTGGTCTTGTGATTCCTTAACCATTAGCTCAAGTCGCTCAATACGAGCTTCACCATCACTCTCCATGATTTGTTTACGACATCGCGTGTTGTAGCGATATAGGATGTTAGGTTCTATTTTCCTGATTGACCCTAGAGTCCCTTGCATTTTTATGACCCAATTCCTATGTTAGACTTCTACTTGAAAATGTACTTATTGATGAGTCTTTACGATATAATGATGAGTTAAGATACTGAATGATTGATGCAAAACAATTGAATCCTAGAATAGCTTTATCGATAACATCTTTCATAAAGCCACAAAAAGGACCCTTACTGAACACTGAACTAGAACAATTGTTGCAAAATGATGATAGTCATGGTAGTTATGATGAGATGATGCATGCACCAAAACACAAACAAAGGGAAACAAGTTAATGAAATGTATAAGAGACAAATGTAAGAATTTAAAGAATTTGAGAACATCAGAGAAAAGTAAAAAGAAAAATCATAACATCTCTCAACCAAGGTGGTGAGATAAGAAACGGGAAGTATATCAACATGCTAGGATTCGATATGTCCCTTCGTGAGGTGATGCAATATCTCATTTTGATAAAAAAAATAATCGACCAATGGTAATATTCATTTATCACCACTAGTACAGATACGTGTTAAGCCATGACTGAGACAGCATAACAGCTTGCAATATAAGACGTTGTGAATGATGGTTTTTGTTCACTGTCACTTATTTATACAAAGGTTAGCAATCATTCGGGCAGCACGATCGCATGTCTTGATAAATGATAAAAATGAAGATGTGGGTAACAATTATATACTCATTGTCACCTGCATAATTATGATGATTAAGAGTAAAGGTTAGGAATGTTTCCTCGAGTGACCCTATTCTCTAGGTATTCTAGCAGCGTTTTAGTATGGTTTGACATGGTTTAGCTCATAGGGCTCACTATATGAGGTTTAGGTTGACACCTAAATAGGTATCCAAATTGCTCCTCCATTCGATAAAGACAGTTGAGGGACCCCAATCCTAGACCCATAACGGGTTTAGCAGAACAGGTTCAATTCATTAGATGTATTTCCCTATGCAAATGCAAAGGATTACTCATGAGAGACATAGGTAATTTACACCTGAGAAGTTATTGCCATGCTTATGCGAAAGGTTACTCACGAAGGTGGATAGCTCACTTCCTTCTAATGATTATGTTGTAACCATGCCATGGAGTTTGGTGGGACACTAATGCACATGCAAGTGCGTGGTGTGTGATGGGGAAACGAGCAAACCTTTTTGTTTACTTTTGTATTACCATTTTTATCAAGCTAATGATTATTCAAAAAAATAAGACAATCCTAAAAATCATGTTAAACAAAGGATTAGATGGCAAAATGATGAAAAGGGTCATGGTTAGATAACGATCGAATATTGAAAGAATCGAGAATCTAGCAAGACACGGCTAGTTATTGGCCTAACTCCCTATATTATCCCCAGTAGAGTTGCCAAGCTGTCGCAATGGACCCTAGGGTGGACCCTCGCAAATCTATGGGTGTGCACAACTTAAAATATTTTCTCGACTTGGAAATGTCTTCTTGATTAAGACATTTCTTTCGCGATGAGATGAAAACGAGAATGTACAGATTCTTAATATATGATACAATGAAGGGGACCTTAAGACGAATCACTTATCTTATTGGTTTTTGATGACCATCATAAAATAGCCAACGTTTAGAGTCGCCACCGATCATTTCAGGCTAGGTATGATCAGATGCCTATTGAAACCTATGTTTTGAGTTACGAAACTCAAAACATCGATCCCGTGGTCTAAGTAATGCAAAGATTTACTGTTTGGGTTCAGGAGTTGGTTACGAATGATGAGATACGAACCTCTTCGTGATGCCCAAAATCGATACCTTACTATCTATGTCTTTCTCGATTTCAGTTCTTTCGATCTTAACTTTTCATTATTTCGATATAACCCCTTTTAATGTATGAATCTTATAGAAACAATCCAGGTTTTGATGAAAAAGATTTAATCTCATATACACCCCGGAAAGGTGGGGAATATAAAGATTTTCGATAAAAATGACGTCTAGATTTTACTTTGAAAATGGAATGTTCCACTTTGGGCACTGGAGAGATACCCACGCAAAAAATTACCTGTAATTTTATTTGAAACAATTTGAAAATATGAATGCAAATAACCATCACAAAGAAATCATGTTAGTAAGATAATAAATGAAGTAACATAAAATGGATCATTCAATGCAATGATCAAGAAAAGGGATGTACTATTAGAATTCATCTCGCTATTGGCATCAATTATCTAAGAATAACCGAATCGACAAATTTCAAAATGTATCTGGGTTTTTTATTAAATAAGGCTTGTTTAATACATTCATAGAAGTCCAAGAATGAGAGAAAAAATTTGATTATAGTTGAAAGACAGGGTTAGAGTATCCTTTCGAAAATGTGAGGTTAGAGTATCCCTATAGTTAACAAATGATTTTGACAAAAAGAGGTTTCTTTTAATCTTCACAATTTTGAAAAGTGGGGTTGGAGTATCCCCTTGAAAGGTCAGGGTTGGAGTATCCTCGTGGATGACAAATCATTTTGACAAAAAAAAGATGTTTTTTTAGATCTTGACAAATTTGAAGAGTGGGGTTGAAGTGTCCCCTCAGAAGGTCAGGGTTGGAGTATCCATGAAAGTGACACATCCGACACTCTATAAAGAAGTTGAACTGGAAAAATTAAGTTGATAAAATCTTGTGATTTAGAATATGGGTGAGCATTTTGACAACTTTGGGTAAAAGAAATTATTGTGAATGAGGATGGTAAAGATGTAATATGTGTTTGTACCTTGATACGAGCCAATGGGAGGTCAAAGCATGTTCTCGAGTCTAATCGGGTTGACATAGAGACATTCGAATGTCTCGAGATGAAATTCGGGAAAACAACTCGATATTTACCAAAACTGAAAACAGGGGACAATATCGTGCTATCTTGCTTCCCAAATTATTCTAAATTGATTCGAAGGATTTAGAAGGTGGACAAGACACTATTAGAAAGGTAACTCGACGAGGGTCAACCTAAAAATATTTCTCATATCCCAAAAAGTCAATTTCTAAAGGGAATAAATTTTGAAGTTCAGACTGATTGAGCTGCTGGCAGAGCATATAAGGGACAAGGTGTTTCAAAATTTGAAAAATCATTTTGGACTTATTTGGTATCAAAAAATTACAAATAATACCTTTCCAGAAAGGGAATTTCATGATCTTTTTAAGAAAAATATTTGAAAATTTTGGAAAAATCATTTAGTGGGCCTGAACGGCCCAACCAGAATATGTGTTTGGATTTCAAAGCTTTTGGATAGTTTAGATTTGAAAAAACTTAACTTTCTCATCCGAATTGATCCAGGGGTGAATAAGACACCATTTTAAAGATAATTTGACATGCTTTGATAGAAAAATATTAGAAAGTTCATGAAAAATTATTTAGGATTTTAAAATGATTTTTCAATTTGCAATGGTTGTGCTACCAGTAGGGGACAAAGTAAAGCAGGGGATATCTCTCATTTTTTTACGTCTACAAGTCCAAACTAGAGTCATTGATGTTCGAATGTCTATAACTAAAGGGAAAGAGTGGCATGAATGTCACAAACTCATTTGCATAGCCTCGAATAGTTTGGAACGATGAAACAACCCATTGATCATACCACTCAAGGTTTTAACTCAAAAAAAAGGCACAAACATTTAGGGAATAATTGTAAGACCATTTTCATTTCAAAATCAAAAGATTTGAGCTTGTTTA
>JBBYHO010000010.1:13063145-13122803 GCA_038382025.1 Adansonia gregorii | reverse complement strand
ACTTTTTATCTCTTTTGGGGTTTGAGGTGGTGGAAGGCTTTAAATAGCCCTAATCTTGTTGGGTTCCATTTTTATTCCTTGTTCACTCATAATAAAGCCTAAAACTTGCCGGATGTGACACCAAATATGCATTTTGTAGGGTTTAACTTGAGCTAATATTTGCAAAGGTGTTCGAAGAGTTTTTGCAAGTTGACTACATGTTTATTCTCTCTAGGTGACTTAGCGATCATGTCATCCACATAAACTTCGATCTCTTTGTGTAGAAGGTCATGAAACAATGTAACCATTGCCTTTTGATAACTTACCCTAGCATTTTTTAGCCCAAAAGGCATCACTTTGCAGCAAAAATTTCCCTAAATGGCACGAAAGTGGTTTTGTCCATGTCTTCAGTTGCCATTTTGATTTGGTTGTATCTTAAAAATCCATCCATGAAAGAAAAAGTGCATTTTTGGTAATGTTGTCCATTAGGGTATCGATATAGGTAAAAAAAAGTTATTTTTTAGACTAGCTTGGTTTAAGTCCATATAATCCATACACATTCACACCTTACCATCCTTCTTAGGGACTAGTGCTATATTGGCCACCCACTCAGGGCATTTGGAATCTTCGAGAAATCTTTCTTTAAATTGTTTCTTAATCTTCTTTAATCTTTAACAGCATCTCGGGTTTCATCCATCTAAGCTTTCACTATATAGGTTTACACTCGAGTTTGAAAGAACGTTTATGGACTACAATGTTGGTATTCAACCCAGGCATATCCTAGTAAGACCAGGAAAACATGTCTCGAAACTCTTGAAGAAGGCTTATCAGTTGGTTTTGAGTTAATGGGTTTATAGAGGTTTCAATTTTAACTTTCTCTCAGTGTTATTCTATCCCAAGGTTTATGGTTTTGGTGGGTTCTTTATGAGGTAAAATCTATTTTGTTCTTGTTTAATTAGTCTGAGCAGATCTGGGTTACAGGGTCCTCCTTATAATCTTTTTTATGCTCAACCCTACCAGTACAAATTGCTTACTCAAAGTTGATTTCTTGAGTCTCAATGCGGATATTCATGTCATCTTTATCTGAATACCTAAAAATATGAAAAAAACAATATAAGTAAAAAGATATGCAATAGGAGGTGAAAATGGACACAATGAATGAATGCATAATGCTCCATCATTTTTATTTATAATACCTAATAAAAGGTGCCCCTATAAAGCATCCCATAATGCTCTTGGGTGAAAGCATGTGGGTTTGGTTCATGGCATTACTTTGAAAGAGTTTTAAACAATACAGGGATTTCTATCTTAGTCCACACATTTGGAATAGACTTTGGAGGGCATAAGTCAATCTCTCCATCTATTGCTAATGGCTCTTCAATTGCATTGGTAGAGAAATCCCAAAAAATTTTCCTTAAGACAACATGACGTTTGTCGAGCTAGTGTTAATATATCTGCCTGAATGAAAGTTCTTATGCAATAGCAAAAATGCCATAGGTTCATGTCACATATCTTATCCTAAAAGACGTGCTATTCTTTTCTGTCGATTCTTCTGGGCCTACTTCTTTTTTTGTTGCGCATTGGGTATAAACCCCACTCCTTTCTTGTTAGTCTAATTGGTCACCTTTAGAGCTTAAACAACTCTATAGAGGCATCTTCCAAGCCTTTTTTAGCTCGAGTACCTTTGTCGACTATTAGTTTTAAGCCTATTTGCATGCTCTCTAATAGATGAGGCTTAATCATGGGTAATCCTTCCTTAACATTGGTGGCAGTGATGAACTCAAATGATTGAAAAAAGGGTTCTAGAATACCCTCGTGAGGTTCAACATATGGGGTAAAGGTTGAGGCAGTAACAATGATATCTTTTTCTCCATCAATACTGATAATTTTGTTTCTAATTACAAACTTTAATTTTTAGTGCAAAGATAATGGAATTGCTCCTACAGAATAGATCCATGGCCTTCCTAAAAGGCAATTATATGATAGAGCAATGTCTATTACATGAAAGTCAACCTCATAAGTACATAGGCCTGTTTGGAGTGGGATAGTGATGTTCCTTGCAATAGTTCTACAGGTGTCATCAAACGCTCACACGATTGTGTGACTATTTTGAATGTGAGACGCATTAATAATGAGCTTATTTAGGCATGAAATAAGCCTTACATTCAAAGCTGACCCAATTTTAATGAGCACCCTAGCTAATATGCTCCTTTTATAGTATATGTTGATATGAAGGGCTTTATGATTTCCTATTCATCCTTGTGGAATCTAGTCATCACTAAAGGATATGTAATTGTCAGCCATGATATTGTTCACTAAATGATCTAGCTAGCCTATAAAAATATCAAAAGAGACATAGGCCTTATTTAAAACTTTCAACAGTGCATTTTTATGAGCTTAGGTGTTCAACAAAAGTGACAGCATGGATATTTTGGCAGGTTGTTTATTTAGCTGATCCACGATACTGTATTCACTGTGTTTGATGAACTTAAAAAACTTCATTACTTCTTTCTCACTTATCGGTTCCTTGATAACTTTTGAATCTAACCCTTTAGTTATGAACTTAAGTGTTGGAAAATTTTGGCTAGCATCTTATTGTTGAGCTTTATCTCTTAAGGCTGGTGGTGCATAACACCTACTACTCTGAGTCAAGTGGCTCACCCCTAAAAGACTAATATTTAAGGCTAGTTGACTAGATTCCTCGATAATTAAGTTTTACTCTCATAGTTCCAGAGAATAACCTTGGTGTCTTCATAAGGGAATAGAGATGGTAGTTGAATGATCATCCTTGGTGCAAATGGGGCAGGAGTGGCTTGAAGACGTGATCAATTATCATACAAGACCAGTGGTCTTTCGATGCCTTAAGAGGGTTTATCCCTATCCCCTTTTATGGCATTGATGGATTTAAGTGCATTTATGGGTTGATTAGTCAAAGTCTGCTTCTCATCAAAAAATTTGATACTATCTTCCTTCATTATTTTTTGGACCATGGCATGAAACTCTTTACACATCTAAAGGGTATGACCATATACTGTATGAAAATCGCAAAAATTGCTAACTCCTTCTTCTTTCTTCTTGATCCTATTACTAACTTCGCCTTTACCAAAATCTGCCAAACTATGCTAATTGGTATTCTGAGTTCTTCCATATTTTTTACGATCTCTCAATCTTGCTCAGCAATGAACCTTTTTAGGTCTGCATCTACACAGGTTTAAGATAAACTAGCTCCTTTGTTGAACCTTGACTATTATGTTGTTTTAACTTTTCCTTTCCTCTTGCCCCTGTTTGATTCTCTTTTCAAAGCCCCATCCACCATCTTATAAAGTATGACTACGTCCAAAAGCTTTTAGGGGTTTTTTTTGCCACTTCTTTATAGTACAGTGACGGTAGTGTGCTAATGAATCTGATGATCATTTCCTTTTCTATCAATAGTTGTTGAATTTGGGCAGCCTTTTCCATCCACCTAGAAGCATAATGCCTAAAGCTTTCATTTGGTCATTTCTCCATCCTCATAAGAGAAAGGCAAGTCAAGACACCATCATCATTTGCTTTCTCTTTTCCAATGATGTTAACGGATAGATAAGTTGGTTCATGACATTTCTTGAAAATTCTACCTCAAATCGATCCATCATTCTTTAGACCAATTTTAGGAATGATATACAATACTATAAATAGTACTCTTGAGCATAGTAGTAGCAAAAGGACTCCTTGGATTCTTCTTTTGGGCTCACTATCCCAACTTTCCTGAATGCTTGCTACACTTTACTCATTGGTGTCTTGAGCTCTTTGACATCTCTTTTGATCCAATAGTTGTTCCCATTAATCATGGCATTACCCTTGGTTCACCTTGATAAAGGAGGGGGTTCGCCCAAATATTTAGTTTGGGCCCTTGCTCTATTTTGATTATGCCTCTTTTCAGCAGGCCCTACACATTTCTCTTGAATGAGGTACAGTTCTTAATTAAGTGTCCCTATGCTCCAACATGGTATTCACAGTAAGCATTCTCATCATACTAGCTAAGGTATGGTAGAGATTTTGGGTCTAAGAACACTAGGGTGACTAATCAGCTGCTAACAAGTGTTTGTAGATCTCTTTATATGAGTATGGTAAAGGGTCAAAATGTTCCCTTTCTTAGGGTGCTTGATGATTACTTGGGGCTCTAACATTGTTTGTGCCATGAGGTTGCATGCTCAGAGAAGTGTTTTGAATAGGATTTGGCATAAAGGTGACTGTTGGACGAATCCCAGTAGAATGAACTATTAGTGTCATTTGGTAAGGGCCAAAACTTGGATACAACATATTTAGGGCATATACCCCTTAAGCTAAGCATGGATTTTAAGGGAACTTTGCGGTGCTGCGACGACAGCGCTTACTTTTTTTTCCTTTCCTTTACTTGTTGGTTTTTTAATTAACCCGGATGATTTTTCCATAGATATTTTCCCATTTTTGATGGCATTATCAATCATCTCCCCTTATCAATAAAATTTTTCATGGCGTTTACCACTAACTTTTTATAGTAAGAAGTTTTCAAAGTGCCGACAAACATAATGTCATTTCTCTTTCAACTAATAGAGGCTAAACTTGAGCTGCCTCCTCTCTCCATCTTTGGCCGTGTTGCCTAAAACTCTTAGATGCTTTCTTCTCTATGTTCATTAAGGAAAAACTGTTTATGGCCCAGTCAGATATGTGCTTATATTGGTCGAGGAATACACGAGCCCAATCTATCCATGTTTGAATTCTTATTGGGTCTAACCCTATATACTATCGAAGAGTTACCCTAGTTAAACTATCTTAGAAGAAGTGGATTAGCAATTTTTCATTTTCCTTATACCTAGTCATCTTGTGGCAATACATCTGAACATGGGCAGTGGGATCTGTGGTCCCCTTATATTTTTCAAACTCTAGCACCCTGAATTTATGCAGAATGACGAATCTAGAGACCAGTCCTAGAGCCTTTGTGTCTAAAATTCCAAATTCATCACTTCCCTCAATAGCTCAAAGACATTTCTCTAGAGATTACTATTTGTTTAAGTTTTCATCATTTTTTGAAAACCTTTTTGCCCTTTCTTATTCTACTTGTTTACCAAGATTTGGTATTATAGTTATAGCGGGTGAAGAGCCTAGATAAATGAATGGTTGAGTCAACGAAATTCTCACTACTGGGGGATGTTGTTCATGCACATTAGTAGCCTCAATACCGCCATTCAAATTACTTTTAGGGTTGGCTAGTCTTTTGCCAGTGTCAATGATGCTCGTTTGTCCTTTATCCTTCAAAGCTTCAGATAATAGTTTTGTTAATTCTACCATTTAAGATTGAAGTTCTTCATTCTTACGAGCTGATTGTTCATGATATTCTCTGTACATGAGTTTTAGCCACTCAATGTAGAACTGATGATCATTCTCCATGGCCTTACAATAGGTACAAATGTTGTAGCAATGGTGAGCTAAAAATTTTGTGTTTTGGGACATTTTTACTTTAGATTATTGATGGATTAGACCTTTAGAATGTGTCATGACATGACATGAAGATGGATATGAATTCATGAAGCCAAAAAAAATTATGTTATTGATGCAAAGCAGAAAAAGAATAATTGTTATTAATGCAAATGCAAGAGGGACAATTGGATTAGGAAACAACTCTACTAATAGTGTCTTTCATTGAAGCAACGAAAGTTTTGAATACATAGGATAACATTCAAAAATGTCTAGCATGATTACATTATTTAATCACATGTTCTAAGAAATACAGCAATTCTTGTTCGTGAGCTCCAGTAGGTAAGATGCTACATGCTAGAGATCAAGCCGAGTCCATTATATATTCAGCCTCCAACTGAGCTGCCTAAATTTGTTTAGTGAGATGGTGATGATAAGTTTGATAATTTTGGCGTGCCTGATCAACTATTTGTTGCCATTCTTGCTCTCATTGTTCTGAGGCCCCTACTAATTCATCTACCTAGTTTTGGTGAGCTTGTAAGGACTACTCTAAGCCCTAAACCTTGATGCTTAATGTCTCATTCTTAAATGGATTCACTCTTAAATCTCAAACTTGAGCTTCTAACCGTACATTTCTCTTTTGATAAGTTGATGCGAGGGTTCAAGCTCTGACAAGCTTCTCTTTACTATCTTTAGCCGCTTTTTTCCACTGAGGTAGCTTCTTTTTTAGGGTTGCAATTTTTGTTCTCCACTCGATTGAAGACCTGCCTTGGTGTCATGATTTGTTTGCTTTACTAATGACCACATAGTCTTTCCTTAGCTTTCAAGATCTTTTTTAAGATTATTTTTCTCCTTATCAACTCATTTTACCTCCCCTTCACGTATATAAAGGTCCACCTCCAATTGACTCTTTTTCTTCTTTAGGTGGGTAATTTCCTTGGTAAAGGTTGTCTTTTCTCGTTCGAATTCCCATCTAAGTAGCTTGATTTCAGAAAGGAATTCTTCATCTATAGATATGATAGTGGATGGAGTAAAGTATCATTGATTTGTTATATCTTTCATTCATTATACACCAAGGTCACACTGCTTCCTCTTTAGTGTCTTTCCATGTAATGAGTTTGTCTCTAGGCTAACTAAATTTTTGACTTATAATATGGCTCGCCATATTCAAGGTCACATGCCTCTAGGTCTTGAACAAAGGGGATAAATTGGCGACAGAAAAATTATTGAAGGACCAAAATAGGTGCGTAACGGGTACTTTCCCATAACCCAATGAGTGGCACACAATTTGTAATCCCCACACCCATAAATGATGGCTTGTGGTGAGAACCAAGCAGTTTTCCATGTCGCTTTATCCTCGTTGAGATTCTGAAATTTCTAGATCCATTGTTCCTCAGACTTTTTGCGAAGCCATTCCTTCTTGAGGACTTTGGAGATAGGACTAAAGTCAGGGAAAAAAGTGTATGGTCTCCTCTCTTCTTCCCAGGCAAATATGGCTAACAAGCCACAAATAAAGCATAGCTGCACATCCAATGAAACATCATGTCCCTATTTTCTTTTAAAAATTAAGGTTTCAAATGGTTTCAGCGATGATGGCAGGTGCCAGGTTAATTTTGTAACACAGTCAAGAAATGAGATCTGCTATCGCCGCTTCGACATAACCTAGCATCTTTAAGAAAATGACTGGGCCATATATCGCTAAAGTAAATATATCTTACATTTTTTAATGTCAGTGGTATTTGCCATTGCCTCTTGCAAACTAGCCCATCAAATGCACTTTTCGTTTCCCGTCTTCTTGATCTGACCCTCAATCCACGTCTCGAGTGTAATAAGAATTTGGGCCAATCTTTTCTTAAAAGTTAGAGGGTCCAATGCCTTGCAATATATTCTATCAGTCTTGGCCTCCTGATATTGAGCAATGAGGTATATTCCTCTACGTGGGGGTCAAATCCTCATGGTTAAAGGTAAAACATTAATATGTAGGGTTCTAAAATTGGAAAGCGGCTTGCAGCAAATTAACATCCAAATGGACCTGGAATAAAAGGGCAATGTCCTTGTATCTCTTTATGAATAAATCCTTTTTGGTACTATCCCAACTGGTCCATATATATTCCAGATCTTGCCAATTGTTCTGATGATACCCTATTTTGATTTTTTTGTGCACTGTCGAGATATACTCAGGTTTTAGGATGTCCCCATCTTCATACTGCCATCGCTTAGACCAAGCTCAAACTTCTTTAACAGATTTCAACTCTAAGGTGGACTATTGCTCCATGATAAACACCCTTTGGTAAACATTACACCGTTGCCCAACTCTCCGATGGCAATAATAATGAAATAATGCATGCATACAAAAGAAAACAAAAAGAGATGATAAGTTACCAATTTGACAAAGAAATAAGCACGCAAAGAAATGAAAGCAACAAAATGAAAATGCCACGTAGAAGTTTGCCCCAAAAATAGATGATATGATGCATAAGGGTTAGCAAAACAATCGAACAGCATCAAAACATATCTACGCTAAGATTGCCTTTACACATGGTGATATAATACCACGTAAAGATAGGCTTGGCCAAACAAGCAGTGATGTTCATTCGTGAATATCTGTGTTAAGTCATCAGCGTGGTGACTTATTTTGGTCACATTATGAACTTTTGGCATCGTAGGTGTGCATATTCGCTCATCATCACCCACTTGTTAAAAAAGGTAAGCTATAGAACATTGTAGTATACCCTAAAGAAATTATCATAAAAATAACATGACAAATATGAAGGACGATGTTCACCTATTGTCGCTTGTATAATATGGTCTATAGGAGTAAAGGTAAGAAGTGTTTCCCCGAGTGACCCTATTTCATAGGTTATTCTATTAGCATTCTGGTATGGTTTGACATGGTTCGGCTCGTAGGGCTCACTATTTGAGTTTAAGTAGAACCCTAAATAGGTATCTAAATCACTTATTTATTTGATAAGGATAGCCGAGGTACCCCGATCCTAGGCTAATCGTGGGTTTAGCGGAATGGGTTTAACCCAATGGATGTATTTTCCTATGCAAATGCAGAAGGTTACTCATGAAAGACATAGGTAATTTACATCCCGAAAGGTCTTGCCATACCGATGTAGAGGGTTACTCACGAAAGTGGATGGCTCACTTCCTCCTAATAATTAGGATCTTAGACTCAACATGGTGTTTGGTGGGAATTTAATGTAAAATAAAAGTGCATGATATGTGTCGGGAAAACTATCAAACATTTTTTTCTTTTACTCTATATTACCATACTTATTCAAATCAACATTCATTCAAAAAGAAAGTAATCCTTAATAAAAGAATCAAAAAATAAGGGCATAAAAGGTAAAAGATTAGAAGGCAAAAAAAAAGAGAAGGAATTATATCTAAATAATTATGGAAACCGAAGAACTAAGGACCAAGCAAGACATAGCTAGTCATACACCTAACTCTCTAAGTTTCTCCTAGTGGAGTCACCAAGCTATCGACGTTCCACGTGCCTAGCCTTTACGAACTTTGGATGATCTGAAGGGCTAAAATGCACTCGACTTAGAAAATATTTTGATGTTTGACATGAAGGAGTAAAAAATTGTCAAACGAATCACTCATCTGACTAGTCTTGGATGGCACCAAGAAGTGGCCATAAACTTGGAGTCGCCATTGATCATTTTAAGTTAGTCATGACTGGATGCCTATTGAAAATAATACTAGAGATTCGTTGTTTTGGGTTTGGGAGTTAGTTACATGTGGGGAAGGATTAGCAACCCCACGACACCTAAAAATTTGTACCATCTAACTATATCTTACTTAAATCTCAGTTTCCTCGATTTCATTTTTATCAATATTTCAATATAATTCCTTTTAATGCATGAAATTTTGTTAAGATATGAGTTTAGGTTTTAATGAAAATTTTATCACCTATATGCCTCGAAAAGGTGAGAAACATAGGGATTTTTAATGAAAATGATCTTTGGATGGGTTTAAAAAATCAGATATTGCATGTCTGGCACTGGAGAGATGCCAACACGAGATATTGTTTTGTGATTTTGAAAATGATTTTTAAAGCATGAATGCTCGAGGTCCCTACAAGAGGAAACATATTAGTAAGATAGAAAAGAAAACAATAAATCCACACAAATATAAACACACAAAATACATTAACAAAAGGGGATGATCTAGATGTATCTCATAGTTGTCTTCGATTATTAATCAATAACTGAGACGACAATGTTAAGATAGTTAAATTCGGTGGGAATTTGAGGAGAAAAAGGTTTCGATGACTCAAGAGGGAGAAAAGCTTGGATTTTAGAAGGAATATGAAGAGCAGGGTTGGAATATTCCCTCAAAAGACTGGAGCTAGAGTATCCCTAAAAATGAAAGTTTGATATTGGATTCAAAGTTAAAAGCAAGGTTAGAGTATCCCCTCCGAGTAGTGAGGGTGGAGTATCCCCAAAAATGGAAATTTGATGTCATTTTAAGGCAAAAACGGGGTTGAAGTATCCTTTCAGAGTAATGGATTGGAGTATCCCTAAAAATAAAAATTCGATATTATTTTAAGTAAAGCAAGGTTAGAGTATCCCCTCAAAGTAATGGGGTTAGAGTATCCCCGAAAATAGAAACTTTTGATGTCATAAGGAAAAGGTCATTTTTTTGGGTAAGAGGATTTTAAAAATCGAAAGCCAAAGGTTTAGGTAAAATATTCCTCTTTTATTTAGCCTTTGTCCAAGTTTAAGGGAGGTTTAGTTAATGGGAATGAGCCGAGTGGATCATGAGGCATTTGAACGCCTCAATAAAAGCATTAACAAAAATTAGGTTAGAAATAGAGGACAATATTGCGCCATTTCTCTTTTCAAAATTATTTCAAGCTTATCCAGAGGTCCTGAAAGGTAAAAAAAGGTACCATTGGAAAGATGACTCGATGACGATTAATGTAAAAATATTCCAAAAATCCTAGGAAATCACTTTCTAGGCAGAATTAATTTTTTAATTTCAACTTAACTCAACATTGGTAACATGTACAGGGTAAATGTATGATGGACTTTGAAAAATCATTTCAAATTCATCCGAAATTCTTAAAATGCAAATAATACCTTTCTAAAAAGGGAATTGCATGAACTATATGGGAAAATTATTCAAGGGATTCAAAAATGTTGTTGGTTAGGCCGAAATAGCCCAAATAGTAAACATTCACGCTGGATCTAGGGGTTTTGGACATTGGGGATTCAAAAAATTGTAACTATTTCATCTGAGATGATCCGAAGGTAAATAAGATATCGTTGGAAAGGTAATTCAAAACCCTTCAAGGGAAAAATACCAATACATTCTAGATAAATCATTTTTTATTTTTAAATAATTTTTTAAAACTAGACCATTGTACTGCCAGAACAAAATAGGGGAAGTGTTAGGTATTTTTGGTTTTTCATTAGGTTAAGCTCCAGCCATGGACGTTTAAGCATCCAAAACTGAGATGAGGGGTTGACATGAGCATCACAAGTTCATTTGACAGCCTTAGAGTAGTTTGGGGCATTAGAACAACCTGTTGGCCATGCCATCATGAGGGTGCTTGGCTAAGGACCAAAGATTCACATTTTTCAACTAAAAGACTTCATTTCATTTTTTGAAAACTAGTATTCCTATACTCATTCTTCCATGAATCCAAAAAATGAATACTTGCTTTGCCCCCAAGGTTAGAAAGCCAAATTCATAAAAATCTTAAGCTCACATTATTCTCCATATGTGGGAGATAGCATGTGCTTAACTTAGGCTATTTCTTTTTGAAATTGGGTTTTCTAGCAGTCAAACAAAATGCCACAAACATAATACAGAACATGGAGAACATATATGCACAAGCAAAGATGACATTTTTCATAGAAAAGATTAAAAGAATGCATGGATATGATAGATAGATGCATGAACATACTTAGGATGAACATGTTTAAAAAAAACATTGCTAAAAAAAGCTTTTTTATTCCATGGAACCAACCAAGCTGCTAGGAAATGCATAGGCATACTTATGGCATGTTAAAATCCATTCTTTAAACATGAGATGAAGATATGGGTGTGGGTGTGGAACAAACATGGCAAGTTTACATGGACATAGGCTGTTATGGTGATGAAAATGCAAAGGAGCATGCTTAGTTAACCAAATAGCATAAAGGCACCAAGAAGAACATCAAGATCCTAAACTACCACAACCAAAGCCAAAAAAAGCATAAAACTCTAAGATAGCCATAAAAGCATAAAAAGGGTTGAAGAAGATGATTTTAATGACAAAATAGAAACTACAAAGATCAAGGTAGAGGGGATATACCAGAAAAAACTTGAACTTCCCTTTGTCTTGAAGTAGTGGCTGTAGGCTTAATTTCTTCCTTCTCCTTGCTATTATTTAGTAAGAAAAGGATGAAAATAGGTAGCTTTTTGGTGGTATGGTTGATGGTGAGGCTTTTTAAAGATCAAATTATATGGAAAGTTGGGTTTTTAAAGGTTTTACAGTGGTGGTTTAGGGCAACTACGGGAATGGAATATGGAAGTCAATGAAATAGTGTTTTTAGAAGTGTTTTTGGGGCTGAGAATGGGTGAAGAATTTATGGGGATGGGTGAAGAGTTTTCTGAGATTGCTGAAGAGTTTTTTTGATAGTTGGGTGCCCTCTTTTTTTATGAGGTAGCTGGTTCTCTTTATCTTTTTGCCCAACCAATGGCTTTAAGAGACAAATCAAGGGCATTGTTGTGTTTTCTTCTCTGCACAACGTGGCATCCAAGTAACATGCTCAGTCTGCACCTTTATTGCTATTGGTTCAGCCATGCTGAGAAAGAAATTAGAAAGGCTGTAACAGCTTCCTAACTGCTGATATGCCTACCACCTTTTTACCACAATATCTCTTGTGAAAATAACCTTTAGCAATGGTTGCTTGGGCCCTAAACTTGTTTAAATCCAGTCATTGGCCAAAATCAAGGTTCATAATGCTTTGTGATAGTTTGTTAGCGCTAAAAACATGTTTGAATCAGATTTTCGAAGGTTGAAAAATGGTCTGAGCAAGGCAAAAAGCATTTTGTATCGATAAACAAAGCAATTTTTATTCTAAGTATCGATAAAATGAGGTGTGTATCGATACTATGAACAAAAATTGTTCCCAGTCTCGAGACTTTAGAGCACTGTATTGATACTCCATGGACTTATATCAATACTCATGCTTGTGTATCGATACATTTCACCAAAAATCACAACTTTAGCTGCTGCCAAGACTTGTATCGATACAATCATGCTAGGTATCAATACCACACATTAGATATCGATATCAAAACCTCATATATCGATACTACACATGGAAATTCAAAATTTTAATAATGTGAAAGCCTCGTGATAGTGTTTCAGCACCCATATGACCCGCACATACCTTAGGTTCCTCGAGTTATCTTATCTTGGTCACAAAAAGATGAAAATTGGCTCGTGTACTCACCTAAACGACTCCAATGACACCCTGAAAATAGTCTTTGATGCCTCATTTTTGCATTTCTCTTTAAAGAGGTCCATAAGCATTTTAGACCTTCCCTAAAAAATTCTATCATTGGGCGGCTTTTTTTTTTTCATTTTGTCACCTTTTACCTAACTCTAAAGATACCAAAAACTGGTATGAACAAAATGAGGTGTCTACATAAATATTCACCTTTAGCATAAAGCATCCCGATGAAAAAAATTACAAAAATGCCTCTAGGGTATACATTCAACGTAAAAGTATCTCGATAACCCTACTGGACACCATAATGACAATGAAATGATGAATTTACACTAAATGGGGAAACTAAGATTTGAATTTTAGCTTAAAATGAAAAAAATTGCAATTAATCCCTTAAACTTTTGAAAATTACATTTTGTACCTAGCAAAAAACTGAGAGGATAAGAAAAGTTTTGAAATTTTCTATACCCCTGTGGAAGGCTATAGGAATAGTAGAAATTTTTAGAAGTGATAAATTGGACCATTTTACCCCTTAAATACCAAAATTTGCTATTTAGTCCCTAAACTTTTCTAAGTTTTTATTTTTAGTCCTTACATGATAAAATAACCTAACAATCATAAAAATCACAAGAAAATATGCATGAAGAATACAGCAAAAATATCAACAAGAATTTGGCCAAACACTCTGGCCTTAAAAAAAAATTTCACATTTTGCAAAATAGCCCCTAAACTTTATAAAACTACATTTTGATCCCTATATGATAAACCATCACAAAACATCAAAATGAATCATCAAACCAGCTGGGAATCCACAAACAAAAAAGCATGCAAAAATATGTACAAAGGTTCAGCCAAGCATGTAGCCATAAAGCATAAATTTTCATATTTTGTGATTTGGTCCATAAATTTCTTAAAATTACAAAATGACCCATAAAATATTGCAAATACCTAAAACATGCTTACAAACTCATCAATTAGAAATCTCATGGCTCACAAAGCTCTTGGCCAAGCCAAAAATATCGTATAAAAAACTTTCACAACTTTTGCAATTTAGTCCCTATGTTTACTTATATTACAAAATAATCTAAACATCGTGAAATCAAAACACAAATCAGCACGGAATCATATTATCAACTTCAATCAGATTTGGTCAAGGTGAAAAATAACAAATCTAAAAATGTTTTGATAAAAAAATCATATAAATAAACATAAATAATTATTACTAATTTTAAACCAAAGTAAAATTATAAAATAAATATAATAATATTTTAATCAACATATATCAAAATAACATAAAAAAATCAACATAAATATAACAAAATCAAAATCATGACAACAATAATAATATATTATATATACAACAAGATTAACTAAAAAACTAAAAAAAATAAAATTTTTAAAACCACCATGTTTAGCCTTTCAACATGGATGTGAACTCATGAGCTTAACATAATTTTGGCTTATGAATAAGAATGGAAATTAATCAAAATGAAGAAAAGAAAAGAAAACAAGTATTATACCTTAATGAAAAGTTTGAAAAAATCCAAGTAAAATGTATGTTTTCTAATTTTTTTTTACCAAGCCTAGAAGTCCTCAAAAAAAATAAGACCACCTCTATTTGTAGAGGTGGAGGATGGCCAAATGGTGGTGAAAATACCATGGACCAAAATTCCCTACAATTTTCCAAGGATTATTTTATTTTATTTATTTATTAAATTTGATTTGATTTTTGGCAACTTGATTTGATTTAAATTTATTATTTTTGTCTTATTATGAGTGATGTCATGCATGACATCATTTATTTCTGGAGATTTTATGAGATACTTGTAATATCTGTAAAATTATACTGTAAAAATTAATAGGAAAGACTAAATTATAAAAATTAAAAAATTATGTATTTTAAATAAATTTCATATGATCAATTTAATTTAATTAAACAATAAAAAGAATTTTTAAATTAAAGGAAAAATAAAAAAATAGCAACTCGTAAAATTTTATGAGAAAAACTCTTATAAAAAAAATTATCATATATGAATGCAAAACTCATAAAATAAATTAAATTCTTACAAACAGATTTAATAGAGATTAAGCAATAATATTTAAAGAATTTTAAAAATTATAACTCAAAAAATCTTATTGAAAAATTTACAGAGTAGAAAACTTTGCATCTTGAAAATAGAAAAATTTTGAAAGAAAATGCAAAACTCATGAAATAAAATAAATTTTTCAAAACTAATTTAATATGAAATAAACAATAATATTTGAAGATTTTAAAAATTAAAAACTCAAAAAAATATTTTTGAAAAATTTATGGAGTAGAAAACTCTGTATCTTGATAATAGAAAAAATTTTAAAACTCATAAAATAAATTAAAATTTTCAAAACTGATTTAATATGATCTAAAAAATAATATTTGAAGAATTTTAAAAATTATAAACTTAGAAAAATCTTTCCCAAAAATTTTACCAAGTGAAAAACTCCGCATCTTGGAAATAGAAAAATTTTTAAAAAATGCAAAACACATAAAATAAATTGAATATTGAAAAAGTGATTTAATATGAATACAATAATATTTAAAGAATTTTGAAAATTGTAAATAGAGAAAAATCCTCCCTAAAAATTTTCGAGGTAGAAAATTTGATATTTTGGAAACGAAAAAAATTATAGAATAAAATACAAAACTCATAAAATAAAATAAATTTTAAAAAACTGATTTAATATAAATTTAATGAAGATATTTTGAAGAATTTTAAAAATTATAAACTCAAGAAAGTCCCCCTAAAAAGATTAACGGAGTAGAAAATTCTGAATCTTGAAAACAAGGGAAATTATGAAAGAAAATGCAAAACTTATAAAATAAAATAAAATTTTTTAAACTGATTTAAGGTAAATTAAATAATAATATTTGAAGATTTTTAAAAATTAGAAACTTAGAAAAGTCTTCCTAAAAAATTTATGGAGTACAAAAGCCCATATTTTGGAAACGGTAAAAAACGTAAAACTTATAAAATAAAATAAATTTTGAAAAACTAATTAGTGGGTAATTAAATGTGAATTTTTAAAGAATTTTGAAGTTTAAAATCGAAAAAGATTTGATCAAAAACTTTGTAGGTGAAGAAAAGCTCGTATTTTAACATAAAAAAAGTTCAAAAATGTGTTCAAATTTTATAAAAATAAATTTTATCCGTCACATTAATCAAATTATTAATTTATAAAAAAAAATGAAAATCTGAAATCCAAAGCAATTTATACTGAAAAAATTTTATGACTATGATGCTTGAAGGTATTGCAAAAAATTTAAAATTAATTAATTATGCCCTATGGTATAAAATGCTAATATGAAATTTTTTTTTGATTTTTTTTATTTTTTAGAGTGCATTTGGGCATAAATACCATACTAGTGTTGATAAAAATATACGACCGTTAACTTCCTAAGATTAATGAAAAATTCTTGAAAAGAAGTTTGATCATAATAACACATAAATAGATTTTAAAATTTCAAAAGTATAAGGTTAAAAGCTAATTATTTTACCTTGAATTCATCTTTTTTATCTAAGATTTATTCTGTACGACCCTTGAAATAGCACTAATTTTGTCATGTGCACCTACTGTCATTTAAACACATTTAAATAGGTCTTGAAAATATACATTTCCCCTTGAAGAAAATTTACCTCCAATGGAAAAGTGCCTAATTTTATATCTTAAATGTTTTTGGACTAACACGGAAGGGGGCTCGGATAAAATTAGGTGTCTACACCCATTAGTTAAAGTATAGAAATACTTAGGGATAGCATATGGCTGCTTGTTTTATGGAAACAAGTCCATTGAAAATAGCTCTAACGAGAACTCCATTTGGTACTAGTCACTGAAATGTTTATAGAATATGTTTTTATTTGCCAGTAATGCAAAAAATCTTTAGACTTGTGATACTAGGTTTTATTGTATGCGGAGTGCCATACTTAGATCATCACAAACTGGTCCACAATAAATGGATGCATTTGGCAAAGTGGTTTAGGTATGGTATGAAGCATATAGTAGATGGATGAGTGATCTATAAAGGATTCACCACTCCTAGTGACATTAAAGGTGTATCCAAGATGATCTTTTATTATGCTTAACAGGATTAAAATCTTTGGCCAAAGTAGAATGAATTTTGAGGAAACATTCCTCATAGATACATAATCATTAACCATGAGGTAAAACATCTAACATGGATTAAAGCATAAGTAGACATTTAACATGCTCATGCCTAGTCTGACATATATGGTGAAAGGATCGTATTACACAGATAGGCTAATTATTAAAAGGTTTTGATGAAGCCACATCAAATTTTCAACATTTGGGTAGTTATATTGGTTGCTAAATCCTAATGTTGATCTATGAACATTATCAACAAGATAAATTATGTTTATTGCCAAGTGTTGAAACCTAATAGGTCACACACAATAAAATGATATTGTTGGATTAGGATAAGATTAGAATTATCTAACTCCAAGATATAGTGAAAATGGCACCAAAAAGAAAAAAGTAAGGAGATGATCATCAAGACTTGCAAAGACCTTATATGATATCCCTAGGAATTCAACCAATTAGCTTCCTTATGGCTCAAGGAAACTAGATAGATAAAGTCCATAATCATCCTAGTAGATGCATATTTTAGATTTATGTTGGAATTCATATATATGGTATATAATTAAATAAATGCTATGCATGTCAATCAACCAAGCACAGCAATGAGACCTAATAATAATGATAAAAATCCCTTGTAAAATATTAAGTTCACTTATGAGCATGATAAGTTGCTTTCCACCATCATAACAAGATAACCAAATTTCTTTTAATTAAAGGCTTGTTAAGTCACTCAAAGCCAAACTTTTACATGTATATTGTCACAACATGGCCGAGATACAAATCTTGACTAACCAGACTTAACAGATGGGTGTACCTTTATTCCTATATATATATATATATCTATATATCATTATTTTTTCATTTTTTGAGGCCATATAATTTTTTTTCTTATTTTTAGGAACAAAATCATCAAGATGAATCATTCACTTATCTTAACCCTAAATAGTTATTACGAAACAACCATTTATTTTGGAGTCGACATCAATTTATTTTAGCCGGGTAACATTGGTCACTTACTAAAGTTCATATTTCAAGGGTTATAAAACTCTTAGAAGCAAACTTCAGGGTCCATGTCAATACCAAAGATCACTTGACAAAGTTTAAAGTTGGTTACAATCACAAGTAAGGATCAATCACTTGGCAAAGTTTAAAGTTGGTTACAATCACAAGTAAGGATCAATCACTTGACAAAGTTTAAAGTTGGTTACAATCACAAGTAAGGATCAATCTCTCTCAAGATACCAAGTAACCAGTACTTCATTAATTATGTGTTCACTTAAATCTGATTTTTATTCATTTGCAATATCTGATATTTGATTATAATTCTTATAAATCAAAATAAACTTTTACGAAGCAAATTTTATTCCATGTGAGAAAATTAAGTTTTCCATATTTTTAAAAATTAAAATATCTTCTGCACCTCACCGGAGGAATAGAGGAGCACAAAAGGTTTTATAATTATCTTTTTTGCACCATACTAAGGACCGGAGAAATGCAAAAGGTTTATTTTTATCTCTTCCACACCTCACCAAAGGACCAGAGGAATATGAAAGGTTTTTATTTTTATGAAATTCATAAAAAAATCTTAATTTTATCGCTTTTAAGGAGGTATACGTTCATTTAAAGCAATTAATGAGGTGACTTCCATATTCTGGCAAGCAACCTAAGGAATATTTCAATTTGAGAATATTGCCTCATTTTTTCAAAAGCTTTTAATTTTATCAAAAATAGTACAAACTTATCCTAAGATCAAATTTGGTCAAAGAGACCAAAATGTCCCCTAAAATAAACTATTGAAATGTCCCTAACGAACTTGGTTATAAAATAACCAACGACCCTAAAATAAACTATCGACATGAAAGTATTCCAATGACCCTAAGGGACTTGGTTATAAAATAAACTATTAAAACGTCCCTGTGGTATACGTTCGACGTGAATATATCCTAGTAACCTAAAGGACTTAACAACATCATAAATGAATGAACATATTCCTATTGCACACCATTAAATGAAAGCATCCTAGTGATCACATAGGACTTGGTTCTAATATAAATTACTAAAATGTCCCTAAAATCTACCTTGGACATGAAAATATCTAATAAACCTAAAAGACTTGATAACTTCTTAAAATGACAAACCTATCCATGCACTTTTGACATGGAGATATTCAATGATCATAGAGGACTTAGTTCTAAGGTAAATTACTAAAATGTCTCTGAGGTTTACCTTTGTCACAAAAGCATCTTGGTAACCCTAAAAGACTCGATATCATCATAAAAAGATGAACCTATTCTCACTGCACATCTTTGACATGAAAGCATCTCAGTGATCACATAGGACTTAAATTTAATATAAATTACTAAAATGTCTCTAGGTGTATCTTTAACATGAAAATATCTAAGTAACCTTATAAGATTCGAAAGTGATATGAAATGATAATTTTACCCTAAAGGGGTATATGGATGTAGGGGTGAGCATAAGTCGGTTCAAACTGACTTAACTGACTTAAACAATGGAATTTGGTTAATAAGGTTCGGTTAAGTCGGTTCGATGGTTATGTAGGTTTTTTATTTGATTAATTCGGTTGATTATCAGTTAGTAAAATTATTAACTGAATTAACCAGACTTTTAATATTTAATATTTAATAATTATATATTATATATATAAACAGCCCAATTAAACCCATTGCCAACCCAAATATACAACCATTACCCCAAGACCCAATAAACCAATTTGACCGAACTAACAGACCAAACTGACTGAAATTTAGTCGGTTCGATTAATTCAGTTATGATTAAAAATATCGATCGATTCGATCGGTTCCTCTAGCTAAGTTGGTTAATTTGGTTTAAAATTTTTTTGATCGAACTGACCGAACTGACCGAATGCTCACCCCTATATGGATGGCAAATATGACCTAAAGTGCAAAATTTACTAACAGGCCTCTATTTTTCTCAAAACTTGCACTTTAGCCCCAAATGGTTAAAAATGCTAGGAATGTCTCTAACATATCCAAAATACCCTAAATAGGTATTTTAATGTTGAAAAAAACCCATTTGACCCTAAAATACAAGGCTTTGCTAAATGGACTTTATATTTTCCTAATCTTACAAAATAGTGCCTAAATAAAATAAAATACATAATCAAGTATCAAACATATCAAATTCAACATGGAAACTTTACCAAATAATCCAACAACCATTCAGCCAAGCACCTTTAATCCTAGAACAATTTTTTTTACTTTTGCAAATAAATCCTTAAAATTTCTAAAATTGTAACAAGGCCCTGAAAAGGCTAAAAATGTGTGATTTGCATTTAAACATGTTAAAATGCATAAAAAAACACCCTTAAAGGTATATAAAGCATTCGACAAGCTTATATGGCTTTGGAAAATTTTTTGTTTTTGCAATTTTTGTCCAGATTTTCCATAATTACAAAATAGCCTAAAAAATCATAATTTCACAAATAAACCTTTATTAGGTTTGGCCAAGTATGGAAGTACCCTTTTACGGCCTTAAAATTTTTGAAAAATTATTTTTAAACCCTAAAAACTTTTAAATATTACAAAATAGCCCTTAAATGTCACGAAAAAATTAGGAAAATTTATTCAAAGGCCACAACATGTCTAGCCATCACTAATAAACCAAGAAAAAATTTTCTCAACACGGGACCATGAATAATCAACATATATCTTAATTTCGACCAAGCTCATATCGTCATCAACATGTATAAAATCATGAAACATGGACATATGAACATACTTCATTAATAATCAACATGAAACTACCAAGGAAAATAGCACCAAAATTATGTACATAATATCATAACATCATTTCCACAACATAACATGAATTTTCTTGATGAATCAATTTATTGTTAATAAAATTCAAATTTCATAATTAAGTCAAGAAACTTTGATATACTTGGTCTTTACACAAGAATCAAAATCTATGAACACAAGTAACCAATTGACTAACTAAAAGAAGAAACATGCATGAAATGAACAAAAATCAAAGCTTTTACAAGTGAAATTAACTTTAAAAGCTTGGAAATTTGGAAAAACTCAAGAAATTTAAGTAATTTTTGGTTTTTTTCTTTTTTGTTATGGATGCATTAAGCTTTTTAACATGAACTAATCCTTCCCCTTTATAGGCGAAGGATGTGGCCAAGGATAGAAAATATCCCTTGGTCGAATGGCCATCTTTTTTATTTTTATTTTTTATTAATTTTATCTTTTCAGTTTTTTTTTTTTTGCTTTTTGTGATAAGGCTTAATTAAATATTTTTTTCTTTTTACATGAATCATCATCCATGACTCATCACTTTATCCCAAAAGTCCATGATGACAAGAAAATAATCTAAATTTGATAAAAATAAGTAATAAAGATTAAATTATAACAAACTAAAAATTACGTATTAGAGAAAAATTTTATATGATAAATTCAATTAAGAATTGTATCATGTCGGAGGTGTATTAAAAATCCATATGATAATTTTTGGCCTAAAAGAAACAAACTAATTTTTTGGAGAGAGAAAAGACTAATGGGCCTTGTTGAAAATTTTAAATGGGCTCGTTGTAGGATATAAAGTAAGCTTATTGGGCTTGGCTAAAAAATATAATAGGCTTGTCAGAAAACCAAAATAAGCTTGTTAGGCTTGTTAGATAACAAAAATGAGCCTATTGGGCTTGTTGGAATATTAATGGGCTTTTAGGGCTCATTAGCTAAACTTGGAAGTTTTAAGCCCATGAAATGGAAAAAAAAATAAAATTTGGCCCATAAAAATAAAATTAATAAAGTTTTCATATAAAAATTTTAAAAACAAATTTTTGAGAAATTTTATGTGCAAAAAAAAGGTAATTAAAATTTTCAAATTAATAAAATTTTACAAGAAAAATCCTTATTAAAAAAATTATATTTGAAGAGAATGGAAAATTCATAAAATGAATTAAGTTTTAGAAAATTGAATTATTATTAGTTTAATAAAAATATTTGAAGAATTTTAAAAATTCTACAATAAAATTTTATAAAGTAGAAAATTTCATATTTTAAAAACAAAAAAATTAAAAAAAAAATTCAAATTTAAAAAAATAAGTTGAATTCATTACCTTGCTTAAAACATTAATCAATAAAGATAATAAAGATGAAAACCTAAAATTTAGTGTAAGGTTCACTGGAAAAAATTTCATGACTAAGACACTCATAATATTATGAAAAATTTTTAATTTAATAAATAAATTTGAAAATTTAACACTTCGTGGTTTAAAATGCCAACATAAATTTTTTCTTCAATATTTTTTTATTTTTTAAGGTAAATATTGGCATAAATATTATATAAGTATCAATAAAAATATACAATGGTCAACTTCTAAAATTTCATAAAAATATCTTAAAAGAAATCCTTAAAATAGAAAATTTGATCATAGCATCATCATATTCATAAATGAATTTCAAAATGTTAAAAGAATAAAGTTGAAAGCTAAATTTTTACCTTAATACTTATCTTTATTATTTGAGATTTGTCCTCTACAGCATCTGAAATGGCAATTTTTTTATTACATGCTCAAGCAACCACTTAGGCATGACCAAACAGGTCTTAAAAATGTTTAGTCCTTATGAAGAAGGTTGACCCCACTAAGATGACCACCAGGCTTTTAGTCTCTAATATTTCAGGACTGCTAGGGAAAGAGCATGGACAAAATTAGATGTCTACAAATATGTTTGAGTTAATGTATGGTGGGTTTTACTCAACTATTATTGTATGGCTTGGATGTGTCACAGTTGACCATATAACATTAGAGGCAATGGTTAGGTGAAATGCATAAGATGCATATAGGCAAAGAATTGCCACTTAATTGACCTAGGAGTTGTATAGAGATACAATTGGTCAACTAAGTTATTTACTCAATTAGTTTCTACGTAGTTTGTTGAGTCACTCAAGGTCATGTAGGGATAAAAGGGGTCCTAGTTCATTAAGAAGTTCAAGTGTTGAATTTTTTAAAATAGTAGCTAGGGCCTATTATTTTGATAAAATAATAAGGATAATCATTAAGTTGTAAAAGCTTACTTAATGATTGAAATTAAAAATTATTAACTACAGAATGTTTTAGTTCATATTGGATATAAACAAAACATGACTAATAAACTATGGCTAAGTAGCATACATTACGCTAATAAGTTTAATAGGCCAAACTCCATTGACTAGTCCTATAAGTATTAAGATTGTCTTGATACAAGTTAAAAGGCTATCTAAGATTAGCTTATTAAGTCAAAGGTAGCCTATCTTGTTCATATAGATGACCTTGATTAAGCCACATTGTGATGATGGCTTACATGGCATTTGAACTCCTTAAGAGCTAGATTAATAGAGTAATGATTACAAGGATTACTTTGATATGTTTAAAGTATAAAGTTTACAAAAGTTTTGATATAAGATGTATACTAAAATAAATTCACTTCTCTAGGTATATGATACCTAGAAGCTAGTACTTAACCATGTATAACATATTGTAAGCCCTAAATGAAAGAAGTGGTAAAGATAGATAAGAAATGGCAAACTTGTTTATATTAATCAAAGCCTACCTTTTAGATTAATATTTTTGAAATATAATCATGATTTATTCATAAACATCATTTGTTTATTTTGGCATTTACGTGCCAATTGAAGATGATTAATGACATTTAATGCCATGCTTAGGTTCATTCCTCATTAATAAATCACCAAACATCAAATTTGTTCTATGTAACGGTCTCATTATTTTTAAATACCCATTTGCAATGGTATTAAGAATATTAAAATGGCCTACAACTTATGGGATTCAAAAATAGTTTTCGAATCCAATTCCCTTTAAATGTACACACATGGGATTTACTGGAAGACATTTATGATTTTTTAAGAGTTAAAAGATCATAATTTGACTTAATGATAAATAGCCATGATGTTAAAGATGTAATTATTTGAAAGTGTTCCAAACTATACTGTAAAACTCATAAACAAACTCTTTTACTTAGGCTCATAAAAGAAGTTACGTTTGGATTGTTAGCATACGAGATAAGAAAATATTCCAATGGTTGTTAAAGTAACAATTAAACCATATGATTAGAATCTGGATCTCATTGTGATGCAAATAGTTAATGACTTTGATAGTAAGATTATAATGAATATGACTTAGGCATATTCTTACAATAGTACTAAAGCATTGTCCTAGTTGAGAAACAATTGATAATCGAAAAAGTTTGATGTTGGATGCGTTAGCATTTAGTTTAGCATAAGTGGGTGATCATAGTATATGCCTTAAAGCCAATTAGCTTGGACGAGGCATATATTAGTTAATAATGCAAACCTATTACTTAACTTAGTGATTCAAGGTTTCCTTTCATATTAGTAGCATGACTGATGATCATGAACTATTAATTGGATGAAGCCCATGGAACATATTTGGCCTTGCAAAGGAATTGTAATAAGTTACAATTATGGGATCCTTCTGCATTAAAGTCGTATTTCTAAAACTATTCCTAGTCATTATATTTCCAAGACGGGGCATTGGCAATGCTTAAAGACTAGCATGTGTTATGCCTTCTTACTTATGAAGTAAGTAACTAATCTTAAAGGTTAAAGTATATAGCAAACCTAGAATGACATGCAGGTGCTTGTTTTGTGGAAACAAGTTTGCTGAACAAGGCTTATGTGAGAACTCCATTTGATATTGTCACTCAAGTGTTTATGGAAATGTTCGTTTGTGCCAGTTCTATAAGTAGTCCTCTGACTTACGATGCTAGGTCATCTTGTATGGGAGTGTCATGCTTTGATTCCATCATGAAGTGGTCCACTTCGATGGATGCCAATGGTAGGGTAGTTTTAGGTATGACATGCAGTATACAAAGGTGGATGAGTGATTCAAAAAGGATTCACCACTCTAAACGACATCAAACACATATCTCATACGTTCTTGCCATGGTTAACTTGAAAAAGTTATTGGTTAACACATGATGAATTTACAATAAATTATTTCTCTAAATTCATGAGGTTAACCATAAGCTACAAGAACTAATAATGATTGATACATGAGTACACACTGCATGGTGCTCATAGTTTTTCCAAGATATTTGGTGAAAAGACTGAATTATATTAGTAAGTTGGTTACTAAAAGGTTTCTTCAAGGTCATATTGACTTTTCAATATTTTGGTGGTCATAGATCCAGTTCTTGATTTATGAATATAACTAATAAGATTAATTATATTAATTGCCAACATAATGGGAACACTAATGCATTACACATAATAAGATGATTTATTGAATTAAACATGGGATTCAACTAAGTTGGACTTAATTGAAAAATGGTTAAATTTAAAGGACTTAATTGAAAAAGTTTAATTAAGAAGTGTTTAAGACAATTTGATTTACGAAATCCAAATAAGCATGTCTTAACAACACAATGTGGATAAATTTGTCGTAAATAGATAATGTTTAAAGTGATATGTCTTAAGATAAGCTATCTTGATGTCTTAATAAGACAATATGTATAAGCTTGTCTTAACAAGATAATGTCTAAAGTAAACATGTTTAGGTAAGTTGCTTTGGCCGAATTTAGAGGTGCCCCAAATGAGAAAAAGCTTCTTATCTAAAAGGATTAGGTTGTAAATCAAATTTTGTCTTCTTGTATTTCACCAAATTGAACATTAGCTCAATTATGTAATGTCCTAACTAGACATAAAGAGATAGTGTTGAACCAATAATGTATCTAGACGTAGTGCCTAGCTAGGTTCATCCATTACACTATGAGATAGAATTACAGTTGAATTGGGAACCTTAAGGTGAAAATGTTTCAGTTTAACAAGGATTTAATCTTGCATTAAACTCCTATCCCATGGTAGCCAAATCTAGACACAATATGGGATAGGTTCAACCAACTTTTCAATTGTGGAAGATTTGGCCAAACTTGAATAGTAAAAAGAATTTATATTCTAATGGGAGTTTTAATGAGATTAAGAATCCAACTAGTTCCCTAAGGTGTTTGACACAGAAGTGCTTTTTTTACTAGGTGTGAAAAATAGTTTTTCACATATAAAAAACCTAATAGCTTCCCTAAGGTGTTTTAACGCATGGTGCTTATTTTCTAAGAAAAAAATTAGCTTTCTATTTAGGAAATAAGACTCCATAACAGGTTCAGTAAAAAGTTTTAAGGAAAGCAATTTTTGTCTTGAAAAAGAGTTTTAAAGAACAAAAAATCTAGAGAATCATGATTTGGCCAAATCCATAAAATGGTATAGCCGTAATTCTTCCATTACCTTCTACTTTTTTTGTATTTGACACACCTAAGAATTGTTCACAGAGGTTTTTGCCAAAAAGAAATACACAGAATACTAGCCTTTTGATTATAATTAGAGATCAACCCAATGGCACTGGTGAATCACCATGCCTAGAGAAGACTCCAATGATCATTTACGTGGATCTCTATTTAAACAAAAAACACTTGTGATTTTTATCACCTCAAAGAGAGATTGAAGTAACCATGACGTGGCAATAATCTTGTAGGGATCAGCACACTCAGAGTGATGAGTCTCTAAGTCGGTGAGATCTCAATCAGATCCATGATTTTAAATTCTATCCGACTATATGTAAATCTTAACCTAAAGATCTTGTAAAACATCAAGCATTTCTTTGATTTTATTTTCACTATGCATGATTTATACACTTTAATTTTATTTTTAATCACATGCTATCTCATCAATCATGAGCCCGGCTTTCCCAATAGATCATGTCCAAAGTAAGGCATACCATGCCTAGGTAGAAAATGTCTTGGCAGAATATACCTTCGATAATTATATGAAAAATATTCATTATTTAGATAATTAACATTGAATAAGATTATCATTAATTAAAATAATTTTTATTAAATATGAATTTTTATTTAGATAAAATTCATAAAAGGGATAATTTACTTAGCTAAAGAGGTTGGAAACTATTTATCTTATATTTAATTATAAGATAATTATATAAGATAATTTAAGAGTTTAAGTGATGAATTAAAACTCTAACGAGACCTAACTAGCTAATTTGTCTATGGTGCACCTAGGATGAATTATGGACACATGCATTATGCCTGGGTCGAAACTCCTAGTGCCATTTTATATGCAAGGTTCGGCCACCATATATGAGGGTTAAGGTCAAATTTAGATTACTTCATGTGAAAGAGTTTCACTATCAATTAATTAAAAATGATCAAAACTCCCATTGATAAGATTAAGGAGATCTCATATAAGCTAAGAAAACAAGGGGAATGAACCTTAACCTTTTTGAGTCACTTGAGCAAGACCTAAGAGTTCTAGTTTGGCAATTGAGATTCTCTCTAAGTTCTCTCTAGTGTCGCCCCCAGAAGGGAAGAAAACACTTAAAAACACCATTTTCCTCCTTTTAGATTATACCATTCCTCTTTTTCCTTTAAGGAAAGCACCATCCTATAACCATTCTTAGATCATGTGAAGGAAAAGACTGTTCGAGATTACCTTTTGGTTAAGACTCAACAAGTTTTTTGGCTAGCACTAGAGAACCACTGATCCTTATGAAGGCTCCTACTATCATCTATGTGGATTACTGTGAGGCATAAGAAACCTATGTTACTTACGACCTCAAAAATCTTGTTAGAAAGACCAATCACCACTTTATAATAATCTTTCGAATTGGATTTAACACTAGATTATGATATTTGAAAGTCTAATAATCACTTAACAGATGATTGTTTTAATTATGTTAAAATTTAATTTGACTTACATGCACGAAAGTCTAGCTACTTTTGTGTTTAATACTTCTATTGCATTTTTATGATATTTTATGAATATTTGTAATTCTATATCTACGTGAGCTCGAACTACATTAGGATTCAAATCACTTCATTAAAAACATCTTAGTGGCATCCATTAGGGGGGATCCTTTCAATTTTTAGCTGATAAAAACACTAGAGAGAAAAATGAGAGTAAAAAATAAAGAAAAGAAAAAGAAAAATGAAATAGAAAGAAAAAAAAGGTGATAACCTTAAGATTCTACTGAAGATTGTTTTCTTTCATCTTCTACTTTTATTTTGAATCTTTTTCTCTCCTTTTATGAGAGCTTGGTGATCGTAATTATGTTGGTTTTCAGCAAGCAAGTGCATGTATCATAACAAGTAAAATAATAACAAAGTAGAGTGTCAATCTTGTGAAAAATTGATACCAAATTTGTTAGGTACTAGAATTAAAACAATTTAATCTTATTCAAACCAATTATTAAAGAAAATAATAAATAATAAAAATTAAAAACCTAGGATTACAATTTTGCTCAACACTTTTCATTTGAATAAAATCCTACTCTCTTAACTTGACTGATGACAATGAGCTGTTGACCTAAAATTCTAATTTTTAAGTATCTTTAGATGTCCTTAAAAAAATCTCTCTTAACCAATTTAGTATATTCCCATGCAAATTAAATTAAAAAAATATCATTAAACTTAGACTTTAATTTGGTTACATATAAAATTATCGTATATTTCTATCTAATATGTAGATTAATTCATCGTAATAGATTAATATAAAATATATGTCACTCAATCCAGATCTAAACATAAAATTTTCTTTTCCATGTTCATTAAAGTTACTAAATCAATCTAATTATTGATCAAGCAATTAGAAGAATTACAAAAAAAATTGAATAAACAACTCAAATATCATTAATATCAAGGACAGATAATAAAAATAATCAAAACTACATATTGAGTTCCATTATAACCCTAAAAAAATAAATCTAGTTCATAATAAATAAAATAATATAAACAAGAAGTTTCACCGTCATAAATAATACAAGAAAGATAAAAAGAGTACAGGAAAAGAGAAAACTAAGATTGGTAAGGTCTTTGATCTTCAAGCTCCACCAAAATCTTTTGAGCTTCTTAAATATTATGGCGGTTACTTTCCTATTTAGGAAAGTTAAAAATAAAAGCCTAAAGTCTACTACCCTCTAATCTCTAACCTTAAAAAGTCCTTTATATAGCCAAAACCCTAGAAAAGAGAAAACTTGACATGTAAGTATCTTGAGCATTTTATTTTTGGATGCTATCAAGCTGGGTCTACTTTTCTTCTTTATTAAGTTATGATACTTTGGAAACTCCATCGAGCTTTGGACCAATAAAAATATGAAAAATTATTAAATAACTATATAATTTAAATATAAAAAATAAATAAAACTATTTTAAAAATATCTAAAAGTTAATTAAATATAACAAAAAACCTCTAAAACTTAGCTACTTTAATGTATATAATAAGACTAACTAACTTTATGAAATAGAGTTATCACACCCCTAAACTAAGATTTTGCTAGTCCTAAAGCAAAACAAAACAAAACAAAACAAAATAAAATAAACTTAAGATGAAATGAAATATGAATCAAGATGAACGTATTCAAATGATGATAATATTAAAATACTCAAAAGTCATCTCAAAATTCTAACTCAAAGTAGATATAAACATAATTTAAGTTCATGTTTTGATTTAATCATTAACCTCATGCTTTGAATGGATAATCTTTTTGAAATCATTGCATGCAATCTAAATAAGTTTATGCCAAGGCAAACTACGATTAATATAGATTCTCATATGTTTGCTTGTCATCTCTCTCTATTAATGTAGACTAACACCTCATTAAAAATCATGTAAGACTCTATTAAGCTTGGAATGAAAGGCTTGGATAAAGGTAAGACAACGGATATATTTCAGTTTAAGTTACCTATAGACACTTTTCATTGTTTAGGATCTTGTAAATAGCCATTTTAACACTTTTGAGGCACATAACTTTTCTCATACCTATTTATTTATTGTTCATTAATTTTTTTCCTCATTTTTTCTTTTTTCAATTATTTTTGAACATTACTTATAGAATCCAATTTAAACATTGATTATTAATATTTCCTAAAATGATTTCATGTGCATGCTATGTAGTGAAGGTTGATGATTGTTTTTCTTATTAGGCTATGCTAAATAATATATGGTAATCAAAAGAAATGTGATATATATCAATTAGGCTCAAATGGAGTAGACTAAGGATGAATATATATATATATAGGTACGCTTAAAAAGGCTCAAATGATCCAAAGATGGCCTAAATCATCTCTTAAATTTATTGTTGTCTAGGATTTTGCCTTACGAAACAATCAAAGAAATGCTAGCCCTGTAGACATAATTGCAATTCATATAAACATAAACAGTCTTCAAATAAGCAATGTAAATTAATGCAAAAAGATCAAGCGCTTAAAATTTTGGAAATCACATCTTAGCAATGAGACTAACAAAAGAATCTAACATAAATTCAAATCATACTTATATTTTCCCAAGAATCAACACAAATCAACAACTAATTCTCATCATTGGATTAAGGCTTTATCATAAATAAGCATAAAACACCTCAAACGTAAGATGACCTAAACATGTAAAACAAACTAAAATTAAACTAAACTCACCTAAAAAAGTTTTTTAAAATTATACAAAAATAAATTACCCAGACTGATTTAACACAATAAAATAAAGATCACAAAATAAGGACTTTACCTTCAAATAAGCAATGCAAATTAATGCAAGAGATTAAAGGCTCAAAATTTTGGAAATCACATTTTAGCAATGAGATTAACAAAAGAATCTAACATAAATTCAAATCATACTTATATTTTCCCAAGAATCAACATAAATCCATAACTAATTCTCATCATTGGATTAAAGCTTTATCTTAAATAAGCATAAAACACCTCAAACATAAGATGACCTAAACATTTAAAAACAAACTAAAATTAAAACAAGCTCATCTAAAAAATTTTTAAAAATATGCAAAAATAAACTACCCAGATTGATTTGATACAATAAAAGAAAGATAAAAAAATAATGACTTTACCTTCAAATAAGCAATGCAAATTAATGCAAGAGATCAAGTTTTCAAAATTTTGGAAATCACATCTTAGCAATGAGACTAACAAAAAAACCTAACATAAATTCAAATCATATTTATATTTTCCCAAGAATCAACATAAATCCTCATAAATAAGGATAAAACACTTCAAACATACGATGACCTAAACATGTAAAAACAAACTAAAATTAAAATAAACTCACCTAAAAAATTTTAAAAAAATTATGCAAAAATAAATTACCTAGATTAATTTGACACAATAAAATAAAGATCACAAAATAAAGACTTTACCTTCAAATAAGCAATGCAAATTAATGTAAGAGATCGAGTCCTAAAAATTTTGGAACAAAAGAATCTAACATAAATTCAAATCATACTTATATTTTCCCCAAGAAATAACATAAATCAATAACTAATTCTCATCATTGGATTAAGGCTTTATCATAAATAAGTATAAAACACCTCAAAGATAAGATGACCTAAACATGTAAAAACAAACTAAAATTAAAATAAACTCACTTAAAAATTTTTAAAAAATTATGCAAAAATAAATTACCCTAACTGATTTGACAAATAAAATAAAGATCACAAAATAAAAACTTTACCTGCAAACTTAGAACATTATCCTTAATGTTTATAAATAAAAAAGAATAAGAAAAAAAACTCCATTTTCGACGAAGAAAACACGAGAAAAGCTATAACTATCCTCTTTGATCATGCTTCTCAAAGTTTATGGAATGTTACAAAAAGAAAACATAATAATAATAATAATAACAATAATAATAATAATAATAATAATCATCATCATCATCATCATTTAGAGGTGTGCTTCTAATATATGAAGTCACTTCAATAATTACTTTATAAAAGTAATATCCTTTTGAAACAAGTAAATCATTATATAGTCTCTCAATACACTATGTGTATGTATCGATATAATGATTAGGAGTAGCTTAGTTCTTCATAAAACCTTAAATTATTTCAATACAAAGCCATTTGTATAGATATAGCATGGTGAGCATCGATGCACACCTTGCTTGTATCGATGTAGTAAGCTCCAACGGTCGTATTTTAAGGGTTTGCACAATAATGCATCAATTCACCAACTTATGCATCAATACAACTCAATAGGAAAGAACAAAACTCACTCAAATAAAGCTTCCAATGGCTCAAAAACTTCACTAATCATCCACAATGGCTATAATATGATCAAGGTCTTAAATAAGCCTCTCCAACACCCCCAAGAAGAATGTTGATACAACTCAATGTGAAAGAAAAAAATCACTCAAATGAAGCTTCCAACAGCTCTAAACCTTCACCAATCATCCACAATGGCTATAGTCATGATCAAAGCTTTAAATAAAACTCCTCCAACACCTCTAACAAAATAAAAAAAGAGCTTAGACTCAAAAATTTCATTAATTCCATTATTTTCTAAAATAGTTCATAATTATATAGGATTAATTCCTACTATCTTGGTATTCTTCATTTTGTATCTTTAGATACACATTTTCTTTTAGCCAAAATTTTTGTAAACACCTAGCCTTTATTTATCTACACCTAAGTCCTTGTAAAAAAGAGAAGTTCTTACTTAGCCATTGAAAAGTAGAGAAAGATTTTATTTTAGCCACAAAAGATAAAAGATAGATATTTCTATCTTATCCTAGAAAGATAAGGAGTGTAAGGTTATACCTTGTCCTTAAAAGGTAGATAATTTAAGTTAGTGAATTAGGGAAATCCAAGGTAGAGAACAAAGGAATTAAGGCCAAACCTCTTTAAATACTTGAGTTTGCTTTTCTTTCCATTACTTTCTAATTGTCTTTTTTATTATTCACTAACTTGCAGTGCAAAGATCATTATTCAAATTTCTCAATTTCATAAAAGTTTTAATTTGCAAAAGGTTTTTGTGAAATTAATTGACCCTCTCTTGATTTCATTCACCGCTAAAAGGTCTAACAATTGGTATCAAAGCATGTGTCTCATTCTTGTGTGCTCAACATCCTTGAGCAACAATTTGTAAAAGAGCAAGCGTCGACATTCCACTGCCCGACCTTTACGAATTAAGATGATTCAAAAGGCCAAAATGCGCTCAATTTAAAAATATTTTGATGTTCGACATGAAAAAGTAAAAGATCGTTGAACAAATCATTTATCTAACTAGTCTTGGATGCCCATCACGAAGTGGCCATAAACTTAGAGTCACAATTGATTATTTTAAGTTAGGCATGATCGAATGCCTATTGAAAATAATACCAGCGATTCATTATTTTGGGTTTGGGAGTTAGTTATTATGAGGAAGGATTAGCACCCCCACGACGCCCAAAAATCGGAACCATCCAACTATATCTTACTTGAATCTCAGTTTCCTCGGTTCCATTTTTATCATTATTTAAATATAATTTCCTCTAATGCCTAAAATTTTGATAAAGATACGAGTTTAGGTTTTAATGAAAATTTTATCACCTATGAGCCTTAGAGAGGTGAGAAACATAAGGTTTTTGACGAAAATGATCTTCGAATAATTTAAAAAAAAAACTCAAATGGTTTATGCCCAACACTAGAGAGATACCAAAACGAGATATTGTTTTGGAATTCTGAAAATAATTTTTAAAGCGTGAATGCTCAAGGTCCCTACAAGAGGAAACGTATTAGTAAGATAAAAATAAAATAATAAATAACTTCACACATAAATAAATACAAAATACATAAAAAAGGGTGATCAAAATGTCTCTCATAGTTGTCTTTGATTATTGATGGATAGCCAAGATGATAACATTGAGCCTTAGTCGGATTCAATGAAAATTTAAGGAAAAAGAAAGATTTCGCTGACTCGGGGATGTCCTGGAAAAAAGTTTGAATTTTGGAAGGAATATGGATAGCGGGGTTAGAGTATCCCTTCAGAAGAGTAAGGTTAGAGTATCCCACATGGTGAAAATTTGATGTCATATTAAGGTAAAAGCAGGGTTGGAGTATCCCCAAAAATAGAGGTTTGATATTAGATATGAGTTAAGAGCAGGGTTGAAGTATCCCTTTGGAATATAGGGTTAGAGTATCCCCGAAAATAAAAATCTTTGATGTTAAAAAGAATTGGTCATATTTTTGAAAAAAAAATCTTTAAAAATCAAGAACTGAAGTTTTGACTAAAATATTCCTCTTTTGATTCGAGTATGAAAGGCTTAGGCCATGGGAATGAGCCAAATAGATCATGAGGCATTCGAATGCCTTAATAAGATCGTTTCGAAAATTAGGCTAGAAATAGAAGATAGCATTGCATCGTTTTTCTTTTTGAATTTATTTTGAGCTCATCCGGAGGTCCTCAAAGGTAAACGAGGTACCATTGGAAAGGTAACTCGGTGAGGATAATGTAAAAATATTCCAAAAATCATAGAAAATCACTTTCTAGGTAGAATTAATTTTTAAACTTGGGCTTATCTTGACATTAGCAGCTTGTACAGGGTAAAGGGATGATGGATTGTGAAAAATCATTTCAGATTCATCTGAAATTTTTAAAATGTGAATAATACCTTTCCGAAAAGGGAATTTCATGAACTCTATGGGAAAATATTTAAAGGATTCAAAAAGGTTGTTTGTTAGGCCGAAACAGCCTAAATAGTAAATTGCTCACTGGATCTAAGGGTTTCAGATAGTGAAGATTCAAAAAATTGTAACTATTTCATCAGAGATGATCTGAAGGTAAATGAGATATCAATAGAAAGGTAATTCAAAATCTTCAAGGAAAAAAATACTAATACGTTCTGGATAAATCATTTTTTATTTTAAATAATTTTTCAATACTAGACCATTATGCTACCAGAACAAAATAGAGGAAGTGTCCGGCATTTTTGGTTTTTCATTGGGTTAAGCTCGGGCCAGGGATGTTTGAACATCTATAACCAAGATGAAAGGTTGACATGGGCATCACGAGTTCATTCCACAGTCCCAGAATAGTTTGGGATAATGGAACAACCCATTAACAATGCCATCATGAGGGTGTTTGACTAAGGACCAAGGATTCACATTTTCTCAACTAAAAGATTTCATTTCAATTTTTTTAAACCAGTATTCTTATACTCATTCTTCCATGAATCCAAGACTGAATGCTTGCTTTACCCCTAAGGTTGGAAAACCAACTTCATAAAAATCTTAAGCCCATGTTGTTCACCATGTATGGGAGATAGCATGTGCCTCACTTGGGGGTACTCTTTGAAATCAGGTTTTCTAGCATTCAAACGAACATCTTAACACAAACAAACTACCATAAACATGATATAAAACATAGAGAACTTATATACATAAAAAAAGAATGCATAGAGATGATAGATAAATGCATGAACATACTTAGGATGAACAGCTGAAAAAAAAAAGCATTTTATTTCATGAAACCTATTAAACTGCTAGAAAATGCATGAGCACACTTATGTTATATTAAGATGCATATTTTAAACACAAGATGTAGATGTGAATGTGGAAGAGACATGGCGAGGTTGCATGGATAGAGGCTGTTATGGTGATGAAAATGCAAAGAAGCATGCTTTGTTAACCAAACAACATAAAGACATCAAGAAGAATATCAAGATCCTAAACTACCACAACTAAAGCCACAAAAAAGCATAGGAATCCTAAAATGGCCATAAAAGCATAAAAAGGGTTTACTAAAATAATGTTAATGACAAAACAGAAAGCACAAAGATCACGATAAAGGGGATATGCCAAAAAACTTGAACTTCCCTTTGTCTCGAAGTAGTGGCTTTAGGCTTAATTTTTTCCTTCTCTTTGTTGTTATTTAGGAAGAAAAGGATGAAAAGAGGTAGTTTTTTTATTGTATGGCTGATGGTGAGGTTTTTAAAGATTAAAATGTGTGTAAAGTTAGGTTCTTAAAGATCTTCCAATAGTGGTTTGGGGTAGCTACGGGAATAGAGTATGAAAGTTAATGAAATAGTATTTTTGGGGCTAAAACTAGCTAGAGGATTTGTGGGGATGGGTGAAGAGTTTTCTAGGATTGCTAGAGAGTTTTTCTTTCTCTCTGAGGCAGTTGGGTTTCTTTTTGAGGTAGCTTCTTCTGAGATGTTGTTCTCTCACTTTAACCCTTTTTTTTTAGAAGACAATGCAAAAGGCCTCATTAATTTTTCTTCTGTAGCAGGGTATATCTTCAACCATTTTTAGTTGACTTTCTTCTTATTGGTTCTGCCATGCTGATCAAGGGGGCAGAAAGGCCTGAAAGCTTGCAAGCTGGAGATATGCTTACCACCCTCTTACACCCATATATTTTATGAAAGTGACCTTTGTCATTAATTGTTTGAACATTAAAAATTTGTTAGAATCTATTAATGAACTCATAGCTAAGGTTTTCAATGTTATATGATAGTTTTTTAGTGCAAAAACATGTTTAAATCAGATTTTGAATGGGTAATACGAAAGCTAAAAAGTGGCTTGAAATAGCCAAAATAGCCTACATGTATCGATACATATCACTCTGTATCGAAACTCAAGGGAAATTTTATGCATGAGTATGGATACAGGGATACCTGTATCGATAATAAAAGCATAAATTATTTCTAGTCTTGAGACTTTGAGACCTGTGTCGATACTCATGCTTGTGTATCGATACATTTCACCAAAAATTACAATTTTAGCTACTACCAAGACTTGTATTGATACAATCATAGGTATCGATACCATACCTTAGTTATTGATACTAAACCCTCATGAATTGATACTACACATAGAAATTCAAATTTTAGGTAACGCGAAAACCCCATGATAGTGTTTAAGCACCCACATAACCCATATATACCTTAGATTCCTCAAGTTGTCTTATCTTGGTCACAAAAAGATGAAAATTAGCTTGTGTCCTCACCTGAACGACTCCAATGACACCTTGAAAATAACCTTTGATGGCTTGTTTTGCATTTTTTGTTAAAGCGATCTATAGGCATTTTATACCTTCCTTAAAAACTTTGTCGCCAGGTGACATATCACTGGCGATCATCCCCCAGCTTTATTTTTATTTTTTGATTTTTTCACCTTTGACCTAACTCTTAAGATACCAAAAACTGGTCCGGACAAAATAAGGTATCTACACCAAGCAAAATGGCTAGTGGTGATATTTTTGGTGTAGGCCAAGATTACCCGTATTGGAAGACAAAGATAAGGCTAGTCCAAGTAAATGATTATCAAGTTTGGAAGATAATCATGAAAGGCCCACTCATCCCCAAAAAAATGATCAATAATCTTGAAGTTCCCAAATAAGAATGGGAATAGTATGAGAAAGACACTAAGATGGCTTAAGTCAATGATAAGGTGATGCACACACTTTTTTATGCATTCGGCCTTAATGAGTATGATAAGGTGCTTATGTGATAATGCCAAGAGGATATAGGACAAGCTGGCAATCATACATGAAGGGACCAATCAAGTCAAAGAGTCTAAGATAAGCATGTTGACGCTTCATAATGAGATGTTCAAGATGAAACTAGGGGAAAGCATTGAGGAGCTGTTTAAATAATTCGTAGACATTGTTGCAAATAGCTTGAAAGGTCTTAGAAAGATATATCCCAAGAAAGAGATGGCTAAGAAAATGTTGAATAATATCCCTAAGTCATAGGAAGCCAAGGTGACCAGGAACTTACCGACCGCGTGGTGAAGGTAGACTTCCTTTAGGTGGACTAGATGTTTTTAAGATCCATTTGATCAAAACTAAATGCCCTCGGGTGCACGTGACAAAAAAAAATGTCATTTTAGGGCTAATCTCAAACAAAAAGATGAATATTAAGGTATAAAATTAGCTTTTAAATTATTTCTTTTGAAATTTTGAAATTTTTTTCTTAAGATGTTATCATGGTTAAATTTTCCACTTTTAGAAATTTTTTAAAAACTTTCCATAAACTTGGGAGAGTAGACTGCCATATATTTTTACCAATGCCCATATAGTATATATGTCAACATATATTCCAAAAAATAAAAAATATTCAAGAAAATCCATATTGTTGTTTTATACCATGAGATGCTAAGTTGTATATTTTTGTAATTAGTTTTGAATTTTTTTAAAGTACAGTGAGTATGACACTCATAAAATATTTCAGGTAAAATTTGTCCCACATTTCAGGCTTTTATCTTTATTATTTTTATAAATGAATATTTTGATTAATGTGTTGGATAAAGTTCATTTTATAAAATTTAAATATATTTTTGAAATTTTCTTATTTCCCAAATATAGAGTTTTTCTACGCAATAAATTTTTACGAGAGGATTTTTCTAAGTTTCTAATTTTTAAAATTCATCAAACATTTTCATTAAATTCGTATTAAATCAGTTTTTAAAAATTAAATTTATTCTATGAGTTTTGCAAATAACAATTTTCTTTCATAAATTTTCTCGTATAATTTTATGAGTTTAGAATTTTTAATTGCTTTACACGTAAAATTTCTTAAAACTTTCCTTTAGATTTTAACACTTTGGATTTTCATGAAAAAATTTTATTTTGCATTTTAATTTTATATTAGGCTAAATTTTATTAATGGGCCTAAAATTTTCAAATTTAGCAGAAAAGCCCAACAAACCTAATAATTTCTCAACAAGCTCGGTAACCTTGCCCAGCCCATTTTCTACTTTTTTCGGAGCCTGTTTCATTTTCCACAATCGCAATATGCTTATTTATGATTACTCCATTAATTCTTTGGTAAGACCCAATTTGGCCCATTTTAATTTTATGTCAAGGCCCAATGATGTTTTCTCTCTCCAAATTTTTTATTAATTCTTTTGGACTTAGAATTTTCATATGAATGTTCAATTGGGCTTTTTATATGTTTAAATTTGTAAATAAATTTATTAATTCATAACTTTTAATTTCTTACAATTTAGTCCTTCCAATCCATTTTTTTTCAAAAAATTGGTAATTATGACCCTATTTTTTTTCATTTCTTTTCTATTCTTAAAAATTTGTTTATATTTATTTTAATTATGAAATTTAGAGATTTAGTTACATGAACTAGTTTGGCTAGAATTAATTTTTATTTAACTAATTTAGTTACATTTCAACTATATATATCAAACTAATGCTATTTTAATCATCATTAAACCTAAGTTCTCCCATATTAGGCTTTTTGACTAAAATGAGACTATTATTCTTATACGGAGACAGATTAATTAATTAAAGCCTAGAAAAATCTATTAAATAAATTAACAAATAAATGAAAAAATGATAGAATTTGGTGGAACGGCCTAGAAGCTATTCGGCCTAGGGTTTCTTACGCCTTTTGGCCAAATTATGTCCTCTACAAATAGAGGATGGTTTCTTTATTTTGAGAATTTTAGTTTTTAACATAAAACAATAAAAAACACTAAATTCCTTAGTTTTCCAACCTTTTTAAGTGTAAAGCTTAAAACTTTTTAGTTTTTGTTCATCTCATTCATTTCTTTTCTTTTTGTGAGCCAAGATCATGTTTAAGCTCATAGATTTTAATCCTTGTTGAAAGCCTAAACATGTGGCTATGAATAATTTTTTATATTTAGTTGTTATGTTTTAATTTTTTTAGTTATAGCTTATTTTCTAATGAACTGTGTTGTTATGATGTGGTGTTGATTTTGTTAGATATATGTTTATATTAACACTTTTTGTTAATATTTTCATGTTAATATGTTTATAAACAAGTTTATACATTTGTTTTTTATGATTTTGTTTTTGTATTTAAGCTTGATGATGTTTATTTATGTTCATATTCATGACGCTATGTTGGAAAATTTTGATGGATATATATTTTTAGTCTTGGACGAATTTCATTGTGGATTTGATTTAATTTACTTCGTTATTTTTATGACGATTTTAATTATTTTGTAATTTTTTTGAAAATTTTAAGACTAGAAATAATTTTCTAAAATGTTTTTAAGCTTTAAATAGGTAGTTCCAAGCTTGATTTCATGTGTATAAGTATGATTTGGTAAACTTTTTGTGATTTTGGTCTTGTTCTCTAATTACTAGAAATATAAAGACTAAATTGTAAAAATAAAAAATATTTGTTTAGGTCTTTCAAGCTTGGCCAAAAACTTTCATATATATCTAGTGCAGACACCTCATTTTGTCTGGACCAGTTTTTGCATTTTAGGAGTTAGGTAAAAGATGATAAAATCAAAAAATAGAAATAAAAGCTACGGGATAACTGTCGAGTGTCGTGTCATCAAAAGCCACTTTTCATGGTGTCACAAAGGTTATTCAAATGATACATAAATCAATTTCCCATTGTTTGTGACCAAGTTAAGGTAAATCAGAAAGTCGTAGGTACATACAAGTTATATTGGGGTGCAAGCTTTGATATGAGGCCTTTGCGGGGTAAAAAACTTGAATTTTCACGTAGATCGATACAATAGGGTTTGGTATTGATACCCAAGGTGTGGTATCGATACCTGGCATGTTTGCATCAATACAGACCTTAGCAATAGCTAAAGTTGTGATTTTTGGCAAAATGTATTGATACACAAGCATGAGTATCGATACTGGCCTCTAAGTCTCAAAACTATAAACATTTTTCACTTTTATTATCCATACACAACTTATTGTATCGATACTCACGAGTAAAAAGTACCTTGTGTATCAATACAACATGTTTTATATCAATACACCAAGGTATTTTTGCCTAGTTCGAGCCATTTTTCAACCTTTGCAAACCTGATTTAAACATGTTTTTGCACCAAAGACCTATCATAAAACATTGCAAACCTTAACTATAGGTTCATTAATGGATTCAAACAAATTTTTAGAGTCCAAAAGTATTGATGACAAAGGTCACTTTCATAAGATATATGGGTGTAAAAGGATATGGCAAGCATATCTCTAGTTGCAGGCTTTCATAGCCTTTCTACCTCCTTACTCAACATGGCAAAACCAATAAGAAAAAAGCCAATTGAGCATGGCAGCTGGAGATGTCCCTGGTGCAAAAGAAAAAAAAATCAAAAGTGCCATTTGCATTGTCTTATAAAGAAGGGACTGAGCATTAAAAAAAGGCTGCCAGCTGCCTCAGAAAAAAATCTACCTTGGCTATCAAAAAAGCTCTTAATCCATCCATATAAATCCTCCAGCCACTTTAGCTTCAAAACCTCACCAAAACACTGTTCCATTTCTTTTCACCCTTAACCAACCTCTATTCTTGTGGCTCCATAAATCCACCACTAGAACACCTTTAAAAACTTAACTTTTCACATATTTTCAACCTCTAAACACCCCATTAGCAACCACATTACTAGAAAGCTCCTTTCTTTCACCTTTTCTCGCTAAACAATAGCAAAAAAAGGGAAGAGATTGAGTTTTTGAAAAAGGAAAGTTCAAGCTTTTATTGGTATATTTTTTACCTTGTTTAATATATTTTCCATTTGGATCATCATTTCATTTTAGTAAGCCCTTTATGGTACCATGACCCTCATCATATTCTTATACATCTTTGTTGCCTTAGTTGTGGTAGCCCTAGGATCTTGATGGCCTTCTTGACACCATCATGTTATAAGATATATAAACTCACCATACTTCATTTTCATCATTACATAGCCTTTGTTCATGCATCTTTTGCCATGTTTCTTCCATATTCACATATCCATTGCATATTTAAGTGGTTACCTTGATATGTCTTAGGTACGTTCAAACATTTTCTTCTGTTTTAAAGAGCTCATGAAATAAAAATGTTGTCTTGACAACTCCAACATTCACTTCTTTATATAAACGTGTTTATATCATCTCTATGGACCCTATTTGCCATCTTCTTGCATCTATTCATCTATTTCCATGTCGAAATGTCATTTTTGTTTGTTTACATGTTTAATCCATGTTTATCTTTGTATGTGCTGTATTTTGTTCATGATATCTCCATTAAGATGTTTGCTTATTTCTTATAAACTAATTTTTGTATATGATGTATTTTGTTCATGATATCTCTGTTAAGACGCTTGCTTGTTTCTTACAAACCGATTTAAAAAAAATTCCTAAGTTAAGTTCATGCTATCTTTAATAGATGAAGAATAGTATGGACTTAATGCTTTCATTAAATTGGCCTCCCAATCTTTGAGGCAATCAACATTTCAGATCTGGATTCATGCTGAAATATGTTTATGTTTCAAAAAAGGGAAATCCTTTTTATTGTTCTTGAGTCTCATGTTCATTTTGGTGACATGACCCATGTATTGTTCCATTATCCTAAACTACTCCGAGATTATGGAATGAACTTGTGAAGCCCGTGTTACTTTCTGTCACGGACGTTCAGTAGTCCTCAACCCGAGTCTATTTAAAAAAAAACTAAAATACTAAATAATTCCTCTATTTTTGTTCTAGTAGCATTGTAGTATGAAATTGAAAAATTATTTTCGACCAACAAAATATTTCTTTTGATTTTTCTAATATTTTTCCTTTAAAGGGTAATGAATTATCTTTATAATGATGTCTTATTGGTCCTCAGATCATCCCTAACGAGGGAGTTATGATTTTCCAAACCTTTGTGATCCGAAACCCTTAGAACCAACATGCAACATTCTGCTTGGGCCATTTTGACCAATCAGATGATTTTTACTAAATTTTTAGATATTTTTCCAAAAGGTTCGCAAAATTGCCTTTCCAAAAAAGTATTATCCATGATCTAATGATCCCAGATAAACTTAGAATGATTTTTCGAAATCTATTATGACCTTTTAATTTTACACGCTGCCAGAGCTAAGATGAACCTAACTTCAAAAATTGATTCTGCCTATAAAGCGATTTTCTAGAATTTTCAAAATATTTTTATATTAAATCTTGTTGAGTTACCTTTCTAATAGTGCCTCATTTACCCTATGAAGTCCATGGATACACCTAAAAAAATCTAGAAATGAAGATGACATGATGCTGCCCCCTGTTTCAACCTAATTTTCAAATTTCCTTTTATCGAGACATTCGAATGTCTTGAAATGCACCTGTTTAGTCTCTCTCACAACACCATCGCCTTTTGACTTGGATCATGGTTAAAATACAAAAAAATAGGATTTCATATTAAAATTTTCGCTAATGGAGATACTTCAACTCTACTACTCAAAAGGGATACTCCAATCCTATTTTTTAATCAAAGTTTAAATTTTCTCCTTGTTCCTAAATGTTTTCCTAACTTTGGGGATACTCCAACCATTTTTTAAAAAATAATAATAAAATTTTTTCTTTATTCTTAATTATTTTCATAACTTTATTTTAAGGGACACTCCAACCCCACTTTTCCAAGGGGATACTCCAACCTTACTTTTACCTTAAAAAACCTAAAATTTTCTCTCTTTTGGATGCCTCAAACTGTATTGACAAAAATTATCTTTGTTCTTCAAATTACCACCAAATCCAGACTGGTCTCTAAAATTGTCATATGGGTTATTCTTTAATAATCAAAGGCAATTATAAGATACATTTCGATCGCCCCTTTTTTATGTTCTTTTGTTTATGATTGCTTGTTTATGATATTATTATAATGCTTATTTTTTGCCTCACTAACTTGCTTCCTTTTGTAGTGTTATTGTGCATTCATACTTAAAATTCATTTTCTAATAAAATTTACGAGGCGATGTTTCATGTTAGTATATCTCTAGTGCCTAATACAAACCATCCAATGTTTAAAATCCAATTCGGACATCGTTTTCATAAAAAATCCCTATGTTCCTCACATCTCCAAGGAACATAGGTGATCTAATTTTTCTTAATAAAAAACCTCAATTCATATTTCCAAAACTTCATGCATTAAAAAGGATTATATCTAAATAGAGACCAAATGGAATTGATTTAATCGAGACCAAAGTGAGATATAGTTAGTAGGTACCGATTTCGAGCGTCGTGGCAATGTTAGTCCTTCCTGCGCGTAACCAATTCCCAAGCCCAACCAATAAATCTCTAGACTTTTAGACCTTGTAATCAGTGTTTCGAGTTTCTTAACTCGTAATATTATTTTCAATAGGCATCCGATCTTGCCTAGCCTAAAATGATCGATGGTGACTCCAAGTTTACGGCCACTTCATGGTGGCCATTCGGGTCCAGTTAGATGAGCGACTCGTCTGACGGTCCCTATCCCTTTCATATCATCATCCCTAATCCAAATCCTAATCAAAGGATAGCTCAAAGGCTCAATCATAATTAACCATCATTTATTTTTAAGTCAAGCATGCTATGCACTTCCGATCATCCAAAGTTTTAAAGGCCAGGCATGTGGCAACATGTAGGAATGCATTTTATGCATTTTTGTCATGCTAAAAAACATTTTTAGACTTTATGGGCCTTTTACAATTTTAGAAAGTTTAGAGACTAATTTGCAAAAATATAAAAAAAATTATTTCAAAGCCATAGGTGTGTAGTTGAACTCTTATTATGACTTTTGGTCTAATTTTCATGATTTTTGTGATATGTTTAATGTTTATTTATGATTTTCTCTAGTATAGGGAAGAAATTGAAAAAATGGAAAAGTTTTTATTTCATTAGGAAAAATTTTCCACTTAGGGTATTTGATCATTTTGGAATAATTCTAGCGTTCTTTCGACCTTCTGGTGGAATATAGAAAATGTTGAAAGCTTTCGTATTCCTCTAGCTTTATGATTAGGGTATGAAATGCAATTTTCAAAGATTAAAGACCTCTTAACAATTTGTGCATTTTAGGTCAATTTTGATGTTTAAATTACCCACTTAGGATAAAATTATTATTTCATATCATTTTTAAGTGCTTTAGGGTACCAAAATACTTATATGAACGTATAATATAAGGATGTTTTAGTAATTTTTTTAAAATCAAGTCCTTTATGACCACCGAGATACTTTTATGTTGAAAGTGCATAATAGTAATAATTTTATCCTTTTGTGAACCTTTCGAGTCTTTGAGGGTTGCTAGGATACTTTTATGTTAAAGGTAGACCTTAGAGACATTTTAGTAATTTACATTAGAACCAAGTCCTATGTGATCATCGAGATACTACTATGTCAAAGTTGTACAGTAGGAATTGATTCATTTAAGGTTATTGAGATACTTTTATGTCAAAAGTATACCCCAAGGGTGGAACCGAGTCCTTTAAAGATAATTGGATACTTTCAGGTCAAAAGTACTTTAAAAGACATTTTGGTCTCATTGACCATGTTCAAGTCCTTGGAGTCTAGTTTTGTACATGTAGTCAAAACCAAGCCTTAGGACAAATTTTATTATTTATTACAAAATTGAAATTTTTAAATTAAGGCAATATCTCTAAGTTAAAATAATCATTGAATTTCTCCTAGCACATGAGAGGGATTCTATGGATTATTTTGATAATAAGCTATCTTTTTTAGACTGAAAATCGAGGTTTTTCAAATTTTATGAAAATAAAACTTTACACATTCTTATAGTCCTCCATTGGGGAACGTAAAGGACTTTGATTATTAAAATAAAACTTTCATATTCCTTTGGCTCTCCAGAAGGGGTAAGAAAGATATTTTTGAACTTTTGTATTCCTTTGGTCCTTTGGTGGGCACAAAAGATATTTTGACTTTTCAAAATATTAAAAACCCAATTTTCACTTATAGAATAATAAATTTTGTTTATAAATTTTATTTTTATATATGGTATTAGATACTGAAATCAAATAAAGATCCAAATTTAAGTTAACATGTAATATTAATAAGGTGCCAATTTTCAGGCATCACAAGGGGATTGATCCTTACTTATGATTATAACTGACTCCTGAACTCTTTCACATGAACTTTGTACTATTTTATCTTAAAGTATATTTTTAAGGGTTTCGTAAGCCTTAAAATATGAACTACAATAGGTGACTAATTTCTCCTAGCCAAAATAGATAATGGCGACTCCTAAAAAATAAATAGTCATTTCATAAAAAAATATTTAGAGTTAAGTCAATCTCGATGACTTAGTCCCCAAAAAAATAATAATGATATGGCCTTTAAAATTAAGATATATTAATATATACAAGAATAAGGGGGTACACCTACTATTTAAGTCAGCTGGCCAAGATTTATATCCTAGCCATGTTGCGACAAACCACAATTGAAGATTCTAAGTACCTCAATATCCTTGCCTTAGACAAGCTCATCAGATCACTCCTAACATATGAAATGAAAATGAATCATGGGAAATGAGCAACCAAAAAAAGTTGGAGTTGCATTGGAGGCTTCCACAAGTGAAGAAGAGAAGGATGATGATAAGAATGGTGAAGATGTTAAGATAATTATCTTTGCTAAGAAATTCAAAAGATTCATGAAAATGAATGAGAAAATTCATCTTAAACAAAGAAAGTTAACAAGGTGGTGTGCTATAATTGCAATGAATTGAGCCATGTTAAATTCAATTGCCTATTGTAGAAAAAGAAGAAAAAAACATTTGTAGCAACTTGGAGTGATAGCAATTCTTCAGATAATGATGACTTCAACAAAGGCCAAATTGGCAACCCTTGCTTCATGGCTCTTGATAAGCCCGTGATAACCTCAAACCCTTGTGATTCAAGTTTTTATACATTTGATGAATTGTAAGATGCTTTTGATGAACTTGCAATTAAGTTTTAGGGAATGAACTCAAAATATAGAAAAATGACTTCAAAATTGAAAAATGAAAATATTTTATTTTTGAAATCAAAATTAAGTTCAAAAATGAAAATAAGGATTTAAAAAATGATTTTGATGAATCCAAGCAAAGAATTGACATTTTATAAAAGTCAACCTTTATTTGAAAAAGAAAATTGAAAGCTTGGAAAATAAAAAGAAAATCATCTAGGAAAAAGCCTTTCAAATGAATACGACCAAGTGTTCACATTGCAATTTTCATGCTCATAATGTGCAAACTTGTCCTGTCAAGAAAAGGTCATAATTTAAAGTTAAGCAAGTATGGGTTCCTAAGGGAACAAGAGACTTTAAAACTAACCTTTAAGGACTTAAAGCAATTTGGGTACCAAAATGCAAGTGCAAGTCTCCTGTATGTATGTTGGAACAACGAGGAGCAAAGCAATATAAATGGATGCATTACACATAGAAGGAAATGCGATTGGTAACTTCTACGCCTTAACCTTTTTTTATCATATATAGTTACATGTTTATGATATATATATGTCTATTTATTTTACTTTATTGAAAATATTTTTTAATATTATTTCGATGCAAAATGATTTTAATGACAATACACATCTTGCATCTTAAACATGTATGAGCTTATGTGGTTAATTGTGTATGTGTATTTGATGTTTAAGTTCTTAGTGATGATGTATTTAATTAATTTATGAAATGATGATATGAAGCATAAACTCAAGCAAAACTTTTATAAGATGTTAATTTTACTATTTTCATGTTTTTAAGTATTAAGCAAGCTTTATTGGATGAGTGAATTATATGCATATCCTAAAGGGAAGATAAAGCTTGCATTTATGATTTTATGTCATAAACATGTTCCTAGCAAGTTTTTAATACTCTTTAATGATTTACTTCTGTGAGTCTTAAGATGGTTGATCATGTTGTTTGCTCATATTTTATTGCTTTAACAAGTTTGGTGTACATTGGAAATGCTTTTAAAGTTGTGCATATGTGGTTTAAACAAAAATCTATCATTTCCTAGTTGTATGTTGCCTTACTTATATGACCAAATACGCAAATTCATTCAAACTTCACTTTTAGAAGCTGTTTAATTCAAACTTTTCATCAATTATTCGTGTTTTTAAAAGTCTAGAATCAAAGGTTTACATTAGAATATCAAATCATGGGGTTTGAACTGCTAAATTGCATATTTTTCTAAGTATTCTTTTGGAAAACTTAATGCATACATCGATACTTGAAGCCCTATATTGAGACAATGAACAAAAACCTAGAAAAACCTAGATTGTATCAATGCCTTAAACTTTGTATTGATAAAACACTATGTATATAGATACACAAGCCCTCTTATTGATGCATGTAGGTTGTTTTGGCCAATTTCATGTTGGTTTGGTTCTAAAATACAATATTGGTCTCTTTAATGGATTTTTACTTAAAATACTTGATTTTTATGATTTCTAAACATTAGAAAACATTATTTCATAACTTATCACATGGCTAAACATCATATTTGCTGAGTTGATGAGTGCTTCAAATGCATGAATTGTATGATTAAGTGCTCATATTGCTTCATGATGCTAAAAAATACAAGATTTTCTATGCTTCATTATTTTTGTGCCTTAATAAAATATTTTCTTACATTATAAATCTCATTAAGCTCATTAAACATTTTTTAACTTATTTTCTCATGAGCTTATTAAACATTTTTAATTGAAATCTTAGTACTACTAATGCCCATCTTTTGCTCAGATTTGTATTAAATCTGACAAGGTTTATGGAGATAAAGCTATTCTTGAAAAATGAACACTTGCATAACAAAAAAAGCAAACCAAACATGCAACCTCTTTAAATTAAGTGAAAACCATCACTAAACTAATGTTATTAAATTCGTATCCCTTAGTATTAAGTTTGGTGACATGCATAAGTCAATTATATACAACTGGTATTCTTGTATGTAATGTATGCTTAAAATGTTTGCGTTGAATGAATCTTTGAACATGCCTAAGTGTTTATTTCTCATCTTTAAGCATGTTTGTTGATTGAATGCTTGCTCAAATGATTTTATTGATGTATCATGAATGAGCAAATGATTTTTTAACCAATGGAAGTTTGTTATGTTTTTTCTTGAAAATTTTTTTTAACCTTCTATATGGCTATTTGAATGATTATGAGTAGTATGCATATGTACTAAAAAAAGTTCATGTTATTTATTGTGCATCTAGACAACAATTGGGTTAATAATTTTTAAAATCCTTTAACAATTGGTATGTTCTATTACTCATAATCTCAAATGTGATTAAATGTCTATAAAAGAATACAAAAATTGCATGAACTACACATTAGGGCTTAAATGCATATATTTTCTCAATAATTGATATATATGCTCTTAAATGATTCATAATTGGCATACGTCTTAGAAATCTTGTTGGAATTAACTCCATAGCTTTGAATTAACCCACCTTTACCATTTTGATATTCCAATAAGGGGGAGAATTTGAGGAGTTAATTTGCTTGCTTGTACTTCATTTATATATATATATATAGTAGTAAATAGGAAGATTTCACATATGCTTATATTATTTATACTATGAAATCTTTAATATTTTGCATTAGTACTCTTATAACCAAATATGGCCAAAAATGCCATTACCAAGTTTTTCAAAAGCTTTTTATAAAATCTCCAGAACTATTTTTCATAATGCTCTTATTAAAAGGGAGATTTATTGAAAATTTTTAAATGATTAAGGGGAGTTTTACAAGCAAATTCACCTTAAGTTTAGATTGTTAGCTATATTAGCTTTGAATTTATCTCAGTTTTGATATATCTAAAACTTAAGCTTAATTAGCTTGTGCATAAATATTTTCAAGCTAGTATTTTTCTGTGAAATATTTATAAACACTTTGAAAAATACTAAAATGTGTTTTAACTCATGTAAACACTCAAAAATGTGTTCTTAGTACATGCTTTTATATAAAATATTTTTTAGATAAGTTTTACATGTTTTAAAGTCATGAAAAAACTCTTAAAATTGAGTTTCATATGAATAGATCAATACACAATATGTATGTTTCGATATAATGTTTAGCAATAGCTCAGTTCTTCATGAAACCTTTAATTGTATCGATATAAAGCCATTTGTATTAATACGGCATGGTGAATATCGATACACATCTTACTTGTATCGATATAGTAAGCTCAAATGATCTTATGTTGATGGTTTGCACAGCAATGTTTTGATACATTAACTTACGTATCAATACAACTCACCGAGAAGGAAAAAATAACTCAAATGAAGCTTCCAACAGCTCCAAACCTTTGCAAATCATCTCCAATGGCTGTAATCATGATCGAGGCTATAATAAGGCCCTCCAACATCTCCAACAAAAAAAAAATGAAAAAGCTTAGAGTTAAAATTTTCATTAATTTCATCATTTTCTAAAATAGTTCACAACTGTATAGGATTATTCTTCCTATCTTTGTGTCTTTGATTTTGTAATTTTAGATACACTTTTCTTTAAGCTAAAATTCTTTTAAACACCAAGCCTTTAGAGATTTTATTTGTTACACCTAAGTCCTTCTAAAAAAAAGAAGTTCCTACTTAACCATTAAAAAGTAGAGAAGGGTTATACCTTAGCCATAAATAAAAGATAGAGGTTGTTATCTTATCATAGAAAGAATAAGAGTATAAAGGTTATACCTTGTCTTTGAAAGGTAAATAATTCAAGTTAACGAATTGGGAAAATCTGATGCAAGTGAGGCTGAGGTAGAGGACATAGGTAATTGAGGCCGAACCTCTCTAAATGCTGGAGTTTGCTTCTCTTTCCTTAGCTCTTTAATTGTATTTTTATTATTTACTAACTTGGACTCTAAAGTTCATCGTTTAGATTTCTCAATTTTATCAAGGTTTTAATTTGTGAAAAGTTTTTAAGAAATCAATTCACCCCTTCTCGATTTCATTTACCGCTAAAAGGTCTAACAATAATCGAGACTTTAGTTCACACATAGTTAATAGGTACCAATTTATGAGTGTCTTGAAGGAGACATGTCTCACTACACGCATAATCAACTCTTGAACCCATTTTACATGAATCTCTAGTTATCAAGCGGATCAAACTTTGTTTTCTAGGTTTTCGTAACCTTCCAAATACGAAATCCAATAGATGACAAATCTTACGTAGCCAAAAATAGGTCATTTCATAATGACCATTTAGGGTTAAGTTGGATGAGTGAGTCATCCAATAATTAAGTCTGTCCCGATACAAAAAATAAATTTATTAGTTTAAGTTTGGCATATTAGATTCTCATTCAGCACGTTACAATTAAGGCATAAGAGTTTAAGATAAAAGGTCAGGAAAAAGAAAGAGAGAGAGAAAAATATTTTTTAGAAAAATTTTAAAAAAAGGGTTGAAAAATAAAATAATTGAGAAATTGATAATTTATTAAAAAAAGATATTTTCCTATAAGCGTTTAAGAAAATGGAAAGATATTTGAAAACCAAGAGAAATTTGTTGGAAAGATTTTTTTTTTTTTAATATGAATCGAATTTTGAAATTTTGTGAGCCTTGTAATGAACCTCTAAGGAACTATGACTTGGTATTCTTGTGCCTTCTAATTTTCCTATCATGATGCAAATTGATGTCTATTTCGATGTATCCAAAAACCTAAAAAATGACAATATGAAAATTGTAAATGATGCATTTTCCTATAAACAAGGGACGGTCTACATTGACTTCTAGAATTTATTTCCAAATCAAATAAACTTCGAGAATCACGAATGATACGCTATTAGAAAGATAAATCAATTAGGTTTCATTTAAAAATAAGAAAAATTTTATTTTATTTTATCATTATATAATATATTTAAAAATATTGGTTTGTATGTTCACTCGTAGGTGAACCTATTATTTGTACTTGACTTGATTCAAGTTTTTATTTAATTGACCCAAACATTTAATACAAATTTTTATGTCATGTTTAATTTATTATTTCCACCATATTATTTTAATTATTTTTCATATTATTTTTGTATCGTATGTCAATTTAGTTTATAATTTTCCTAATTTATTATAATTAGTTAGTTATTTTTATTTTTTAAAATAATGCATTTAAAGAAATTAATTCACAGGTTGACTTACATGTCATTTAAGATATTTATCCATTCCATTTGGAAAAAAAATTAAAAATTATTTTATTAATTTTTATTTTTAAATGATATATTTAAAGGGCTGCTCAGTATGTAGATTCCTAGGTCAACTTAAAATTTATACCCAAAAAAATAAAAATAACATAAAAATAAAATTTGTTTTATTAATTTTTGTTTCAATTGTAAATAATTTTCCTAAAGAGATTCATTTATAAGTTAACTTGTAGATCAATTTAGGATTTTACCTAAGCCGATTGGTTAAATTTAAAAAAAAAACTAATTTATTTTATTAATTATTTTATTTTATTTTTAAATAATATATTTAAAATGATTAATTCGTACTTTAAATTATGGATTGATTTAAAATCTATGCTTGATTAAAAATATAATATTTAAATAAATATATATTATTTAATAAAATTTATTTGAAACTATTTTTATACTTACAAGAGCTTACCAAACAAATGCTAAGAGAAAAAAGAGAACAAGTATTACTGGCATAAAATTTACGATTGAATGCAAAAAAACATAAGCAACAGGCAATTTAGTAAATAAAAAACTACTTTAAAAAATGATAAAATTAAAATAGATACAGATCAAATTAAAGATATCAAGCAAAATAAAATTATGTTATTAATTAATAGTTACAAAAATTAAAAAATCTTATTAATTATTTTTAAATGATATATTTAAAGTAATTGATATATACATTTATTTATAAATTAATTTAAATACATATATAAATATATAATTATAAATACATATTGATATGCACATTAATTTATAAATACATATATAAATATATAATTATTATTTCATAAAATTTAATATAAAATTAATTTAAATTAATTTTTTATTAATAATAATTAAAATTATAAAAATTAGAATAAAACAAAAAGGTCCCGGCGGCATAACACTTGTAAAGTATTCAAAACCAATCAACATTCAGCCAGCTATCTAACGTGGCAAAAAATAGACCGTCTAGGTTTTGATGATGGCCTTGATTGTGATCATCGAAACGAAGCCGAATGCACAAATTAATGAGAGAATTTAAAAAACGTGAGATCAATAAATAATTATTAAATAAAAATAAAATTTAAAAAGTTAATTTTAAATAAAAAATAATTTTTAAATTATTAATAAAAAGATTAAATTACGTTTTCATCCACATTTTTTTATCTCCTCCCTTGCTGCTTTATTTTCCATGTTGAAAGGGAACCGACACCTATATAAATATTTTATAAAATAAAATATATATTATAAATTATGATATATATTATATAAATTATCTATAAATTAAAAGTATTATTTAAAATTAATAATATTTTACATTAAAATTTTAATTATTATTTAAAAATAATTATTAATTACTAATAATAAAAATAAATATATTTTGTATTAAATACTAAATTACAACTTAAAATAATAAAAAATAAAAAAACTGAGTACGAAATTGACTCCTACAAATATATATTACAAATATAATACATAATATATAAATTATATATATTAAAAATACTGTTTAAAGATAATAAAAAATTAAAAATATTTTATATTAAATCTTAAATTCATAAAATAAAAATATATTAAATTTTAAATTATAAAATAATTTCGAATTACACAAAATCTCAAATTATTATTTTAAAAAAAAAATATTTTAAAATAAATCTTAAATTATTATATAAAAATAATAAAAATAAAAAATTTTATATATTATTATATAATATATTATATGTAGTATTATATACATGTGGCGGGCGGGGAGGGAATCGATCCTCATCTCATATATATATATATATATTAGGTAGGGAGTCAAAGGAGTCGACTTTTCTTTTTTATATTATATATATAAACTATATATTATATACATAAGCTATTAAATTTTATATATAAATTTTATATATATTAAAAATAATATTTAAAAATTAATAAAAATATATTATATTAAATTTTAAATTATTTTTTAAAAAATTAAAATAATATATATTATATATGATAGATAATACATAAATTATATATATAATATAACAACATATTATATATAACAAAAATAAAATATTTTAAGTTAAATTATTAATTACTATTTAAAAACTAATAAAAAGTAAATATATTTTATATTAAATCTCGGATTATTATATAAAAATAAAAATAAAATATATTTAGTTATCGTGAATTGTATATTTAATTACGGTAAGTCGTACATTTAGTTATCATGAGTTATACATCTAGTTATAGTAAATTATCTATTTATTTATAATTATTCGTATATTTAGTTATAGTAAGTCATACATTTAATTATGCGGAGTCGTACATCTGATTATAATAGTCATACATTTAGTTATGCTAAGTTGTACTTTTTAGTTATGGTAAGTCGTACTTTTTAGTTATGGTAAGTAATACATTTTGTTATGGTACATTTAGTTATAGTGAGTTGTACATTTAGTTATGGTGAGTTGTACATCTAGTTATGGTCATTTATACATTTAGTTATGCTAAGTCATATATTTAGTTATAGTTATTCGTACACTTAGTTATAGTTATATGTACTTTTGATTATGATGAGTCCTAATTTTAGTTATGATGAGCTGTACATTTAGTTATAATCAATCGTATATTTAGCTATAATGAGTCATGCATTTAGTTATACTCATCCATACATTTAATTATACTCATCCGTACATTTAGTTATAAGTATTTGTACATCTTCTTATAGCTATTTGTATATTTAGTATCTTTTATTTGTTATTTAGAAATAATTTAATATATATCATTTTTTGTTTTTTACTTTTAAATAGTAATTCAAGATTTAATATAAAATATTTTTATTTTTATTATATAATATATATTAATATAATACGTATTATGTAATTTATGTATAGTATGTATTATTTTAATTATTTCAAAAATAATTTAAGATTTAATATAAATATAAATAATTCAAGATTTAATATAAAATATTTTTAATTTTTATTAATTTTTAAATAGTAATTAATAATTTAACGTAAAATATTTTTATTTTTGTTATATATAATATATTGTTATATTATATATAATTTGTATATTATATATATAATATTTTTTTTAATTTTTTTAAAAATAATTTAAAATTTAATGTAATATATTTTTATATTAATTTCAATATATATAATTTCAATATATAATATATAATATATTACGCATATAATATATATTTTATATAAAATATAAAAAGAGGAAGTTTGTTCCTTTGACCCCCTACCTAATATATACATATATATATATATATAGGAGGTGAGGGTCGATTCCTCCCCCACACGTCTATATAGTACTACATCCAATGTATTGTCTATCATATATATTATGTATTATATAATAATATAATATAATATATAAAATATTTTTATTTTTTATTATTTTATATAATAATTTGATATTTATTTTAAAATATTTTTATTTTTATTATTTTTATATAATAATTCAAGATTTAATGTAATTCGAGATTATTTTATAATTTAAGATTTAATATATTTTTATTTTATAAATTTAAAATTTAATATAAAATATTTTAATCTTTCATTATTTTTAAATAATATTTTTAATACATATAATTTATATATTATATATATTATGTATTATATTTATAATATATATTGGTGGGGTCAGTTCCCTACTCAGTATTTTTATTTTTTATCATTTTTAAGTTGTAATTTGATATTTAATAAAAATATATTTATTTTTATTATTTATAAAAAATATTATTTTTAAATAATAATTTAAAATTTAATATAAAATATTATTAATTTTAAATATTATTTTTAATTTATATATAATTTATATAATATATATTATAATTTACAATATACATTTTATTTTATAATATATTTATAGCCCCTAATTGTTTCAGCATCAAAACGATAGCAGCGAGGAGATTTGGGGTAAAAAAATAATTTTTATTTTTTATTAATAATTTTTAAAATTATTATATTTATTTTAAAATTATTTTTTCGATTTTATTTTTATTTAATAATTATTTATTAGTTGCACTTGGAATTCTCCCCTAATTAATTAATTCAGAAATGGTAAAAGTGCAGCCATTTATTTACATTTAGAAGAACTCGAGGAGTTTCGATGATATCAAGGCAACCATCAGAACCCAGTACGCAGACAGCGTTTTCCATTTTTGGTTGGTCGTCACTTTCACTCACGTTTACCGAGAGTGTCCATCCACATTTCTTACCAATTGTTCTTACCAACCCTATTTTTATTTTTCCTCCACTCAATCATCATCCACAACGTAAAGTCAATACCGCTCTTCTTTTGTTGTACATCCAGACTGCAAACAATGTCATACCCTTTTTGAACTAAATGTACAATTTTTTCAAGCATATGTACCATGGCCACAGCCACGCGGGATTCCAACCAGGCAAAAGGGCAATTTCGTACTTTTACATCCCAGGTCTAAAATATACAAGAAAAATTATACGTTTCTTATCTTCATTAAATTCATTGTAAGTTCTTTATATTGTAGAGATATAGAAAGTCGGCATCCGTAGCAAACTAACTCAAAAGCTTGATCAGAGTCAAATCCTGAAACGAAGATGGAACTGGACTTGGAAACTATGGCGTTGGCAGTCGGGGTATCGGTGCCGGTGCTTAGATTCCTAATGTGTTTTGTGGCGACGATACCGGTGAGTTTTCTATGGCGATTTATTCCGGGTAGACTGGCTAAGCACGTTTACTCAGCCTTTTTGGGTGTGTTGCTTTCCTATTTGTCATTTGGGTTCTCTTCCATTCTGCTTTTCTTGGTGCCCATGTTGTTGAGTTATGCTGCAATGGTTCTTTATCGGCCCAAGTGCGGGATTATCACATTTTTCTTGAGTTTGGGTTATTTGATTGGCTGGTAAGTACTCTTTATTGACTTTTCTTATAAATTTTCGTGGTAGAGTTTTGTCGTTAGATTTTTATATTCGTCCGGTTTTGTTGTTAAGCTTTTTTGGTTTTGCAATTCAGGCAATACAGTTCTTTCTATTTTATTACACTAAAAGAATTAAAAAAAAAAACTATATGAACTCAATCAGTTTGATTTCTTTTAGGTTTTTCTTTTCTAATAGTCAAATATGGAAATTTCGATAAAGAATGGATATGTTTTGCTGGAGTTAGCAGATTATGCGTTTTACTGAGCTGAATGGTGCCAAAAATTTCAATTTTAGTGTGATCCTACATGCTCAATTATGATTCAGTTTCAGTTGAAACTTAAATTAATGCTTGTCTTGGTGGTTAAGTTATAGTTTCTTCTTAGGACAGAAACTAAAGATTTTGAAGGGCATTTTATTTTGGGAATGCATTCTCCTTGCATAAATGATAAAATTTATGATGTATGAGAGTTTAATATGATAACCTGAAGATTGTGAAATTTAAATGTTATTAAAATGGTGATATCCATTGACAATTTGGCAATCTTGCGGTCCAAAACAGTATACTTTGGCCTTGCCTCTAAAGTCTTCATGCTAAATTGACTGACAGGATTGCATGTTTGTTCTTTCGAATACTTCGATAAATGCGTATATTTCATTCCTATACTATCTATGATTATTGATGTTTTGGTCCATGCTGAAAAGTTGGGAGAAGAGTATTTGCTTATGCAACACTTTTACTGATTTTCTTATATACATTTTCCTTTTCTATTTTAAGTGGAGGCTTGTTGTCTTTGTAATTTCCTTGACTCTTCTATTTTCGGTGGGAGAGGTGGAAAATAACTTGACGTTTGATTCTTTATTGAAGTTTGTCTGCAATTTTTTTGTCCATGCATGAGAATTCAGTGTTTGTAAATAATACTTTGTCATTTCAGAATTCGTGACTTTTCATGTATGTTTGTAGCCACGTATATTACATGAGTGGGGATGCATGGAAGGAAGGAGGCATTGATGCCACTGGTAAGCATGTTTGGAATTTCTCCTTAACATGCAATAAGTTTTTCCTTAAAATTTCATTACTATGTTGAAATTGAAACAAATTGTAAATCTACTATGCTTCAGGAAAAGGGATAAAATAGATAAATCTCCCTATCTTTGCTTTGAGTTGTCGTGAACTTCAGCCTTTACCAAATCTGTTCCCACAATGGCCTTTAATTGATTTCATTGCATTTGCATTACGCACATTATTATTCAAAGATTTTCTGTATTTTTCTCGTGAGTTCTCTAGAGAATGCTTCTGTAGTACTTATATACATGCCAGTTAATTGTGGAGCACTATCATCTGATATTTAGGAGCATTGATGGTTGTGACATTGAAAGTCATTTCATGTGCAATAAATTACAATGACGGGTTGCTGAAAGACGAAGAGTTACGTGAGGCTCAGAAGAAATATCGATTGATTAGGTTGCCTTCATTGATTGAATACTTTGGGTACTGCCTCTGCTGTGGCAGTCACTTTGCTGGTCCAGTTTTTGAGATGAAGGACTACCTTGAGTGGACTGAAGGGAAGGGGGTAGGTTTATCTTTTTGTTTGTGCAATTGCATGCCTTTTCGACTCTGAAGTTATCTGATTGCAGCTTTGATAATCTTGTTACTCTTTTACCCTTTCAAGATTTGGGCTCACTCAGATAAAGGACAATCACCATCACCTTATGGGGCAACTTTCCGAGCCCTTGTGCAAGCTGCTTTTTCCATGGCAGTGTATCTTTACCTTGTACCATATCATCCCTTGTCACGGTTTAGTGAACCTATATACCAAGAATGGGGATTCTGGAAGAGGCTAAGTTTCCAGTATATGTGTGGGTTCACAGCGCGATGGAAATATTATTTCATCTGGTCAATTTCAGAGGCTGCTATGATTATATCTGGCCTGGGCTTCAGTGGATGGACAGAATCTTCACCACCAAAACCAAAATGGGATCGTGCGAAGAATGTTGACATCCTAGGGGTTGAGTTAGCAAAGAGTTCAGTGGTGTTACCACTTGTCTGGAACATACAAGTCAGCACCTGGCTTCGTCACTGTGAGTATTTACAGCCACTATATTCTTTTCTGTGTTTCTTTTGTTCGTTCTTTGCGTAAATATGATGTGTGTCTGTATATTTATAGATATTTCTTAAAGTCTATACAACTTTTGGAATTGGTTTCTGAACTCAACTACTTTTATCCCCTGGCTTAAAAATATTTATTTATTTATTTGCTGAAGATTCTTAATGGCCTGGTGCAGTCCAACGGTAACCTTTTTTTTTCCTCCAAAATCTCCTTCAAAAAGTTAAATTTAAATGAAATGAATCAAAAACATGTAAGAAGGAAAATCAGTTCATAATAAGTTACAAGACGTTGAATTACAATATGTTATGGCTTTTTGGGCTTTTTATAGTGACAGCAGTTATTTTACCTTTCTCTCTGGGACAACATTGAAGGAAATACAGGCTGAGTGAAAATTTGAACTTATATTTTGTTGGTACAGATGTTTATGAGAGACTTATCACAAAGGGGAAGAAACCTGGTTTCTTCCAGTTGCTGGCCACACAGACTGTCAGTGCTGTTTGGCATGTGAGTCATTTTACTTTGCTGAACATTCCTGATTGATGTTCACAATACTTGTTGTACAAGACTATCCTATAAAAATGTGGATAGATTTCACCCTAATTTTCTCTCATTAGTTTAACCTTGTTTTTTTCTTGCCTTTTTCTCATTTGTTATATAGGGACTGTATCCTGGATACACGCTATTCTTTGTTCATTCAGCTTTGTTGATTGCTGGTTCAAGAGGTACTGCTGATAATTGTTATCCTTAATGTTATTAGGATCTATCCTCATTATTATTATTATTATTATTATAATTATTATTATTATTTGTTTTCCCCTCCCACATTCTTTCTGGGCAGTTATTTACCGATGGGAACAAGCTATACCTACGAATATGGGTCTCGTGAAGAAAGTACTTGTCTTCATCAACTTTGCTTACACACTTTTGGTTCTGAACTACTCAGCTGTTGGTTTTCTGGTTAGTTTCTCCCTCTCTCTCTCTCTCTCTCTCTCTCTCTCTCTCTCTCTCCGTACTTTGATGGTTTTTAATTTAATATGGGTTTGTTG
>JBBYHO010000010.1:13050495-13061801 GCA_038382025.1 Adansonia gregorii | reverse complement strand
TATATATATATATGCACATTTTAATCTAGTGTGTCTAGTAGTAAATTTCCTTGCTGTAATTCATTTTACTATCATAATTGCTTTTATATCCAAATATATATTCAACATTTGGTTTTAATGTTGTTGTAATGTATTGCCCCTTTTGTTGCAATGTGGTGAAGAACTTGGATGAGTAAAATTTGAATTTCTTTTCTTCTTTTGTGTCGTAGATTTAGTTGGAGTGAACTGTACACAATTGTAAACACAATTGTAAACGGTCATTACGAAAGAACTATTTGACTTGGCGTTGTTAGTAATCTATTTTGGTTACATAAGGTTTGTTACCTAATGGAATTCGTTTTTGAAGGTTACAAAACCTTGAAAATAAATTATGAGGTCTACATTAAAATTAAAGATCGCAAAAAAAAAGGGATCGAGAGTTGGTTACATGTTGAGTGAAATGTATTCCTTTTGTGACACTTGTAAATAGATATCTATTAATTAAGTGTGAAATTAAGTTGATTTTTAATCGGTTTTGATTATTGGTATTTAATTATTATTCTTGTATTTCAAAATATCTAAACAAGCTTAATTATTTTGTTTTTGAGCAAATCAAGTTTCTAACATTTTGGAAATTAAAATATCATGCATTCTTAGTTGGATGAAATTAGAGGAATATAAAAGTTTTATTTTGTGAAATTCAGAATATTTCGTTTTTTGCATTTTTTAAAAATGATATCATATTATTGAAATAATTTATAGAACTCTTTCCATGTATGGGGAGAAACCCACAGAGTATTTTAGCACAAGGGCATTACGTTGGTTTCTTTTTTTAAAACAAAGATTTTAATAGTTAATAAAAAAGGACTTGATTTCGATGGATGGTATGAAACTGATTTCAATGACTCGATTTCTACAAAAGTTATGAAACCTAAACAAATTGTACTTAGTTTTGTCAGAAAATACCAACATAAACATAAAAGACTCGGTGTCTACAAAAAATAGCAACCTAAACTAAACTAAGACCCCGTCTCGATATAATGTACGAACATAAACCTATGACTCAGTTTCAACTGAAAGTATGACCTGGTCCTAATAGAGTACGAACCTAAGCCTAATAACTTGGTTTTGGTAAAATTGACTCCATTACCCTTATGAGTAATTTTATGGTCAAAATGACTTAAATAGCCCTAACATGGTGAACATTGTTAAAATGTTCTTAAACTTTCAAAAATTGCTAATTAACCCTTGCATCACTTGTAATTGCATGAAATGCACCTAAGTTCATGAAACAAAATATAGGAACTTCATAAATAGGTCCCTTGACATTTGGCCAAGCATGGAATGGTCAAAAATGGGTTTGAAAATTATGGAAAAAAAAATTCTAATTTAACCCTTAAAAACTTTATTACCATTAAAACAACCTCTAATGGTCTTAAAAATTGAAGGAAAAGTTCGCTAAAATTATCCTAGGTATTAAGTCAACCCAAGAGTTTGTCCAAAAATCATTTTTCATGTGAAATCAACATCAAGCATAAGCTTATATATGAATTTGTAAGCTAACTCAATGAACTCATGTGAACTTGAAAGTGAAATTTAATGAATTGCATGAAACTTCAATGGAGAAAACTATAAAAATTGGACCATTGCTTCTAAGTTTGGCCTTATAATTGGTTTTTAACCATTAGCTCAAATCTATGAAGAAGCTCTCATAAAAGTGAAAGAAAAATGAAATTTACTTGAAAAGTTCCAAGACATTTCGCTAAATTAAGGAATCATATCAAGAATTATTTTTGTACTAAAATAAACTCATGCATAGCATTTTGCATGAACTTTATGCCACAAAATGAATTAAAATTACTCTATCATAAAATCCACAATCAACATAGCATGAACATGATAGAAATCACGAAACCAAGTAAATAGCATATGAACATATTAGTATCATCTCCAAAACATGCATAATAAAAAATTTCCAAGATGAATTTTGTTCAAAAACTTGATTTTTAAAAAATATAAATCAAATAGTTAAGGAAAAAAAATCAAAGAAGTAGATCATTGCTCCAAAGTTTGGCTTCCATACTTGGTATTTACACCATTAGCACAAACTTTCACATAATTTAACCTAGGGTCTTAAAAGTCCCATAAGGGAAAGAAAAGTGAATAGAAAAGCAAAGAAAATATGAAGTAGTCATGAAAATCAAAGGAAAATTTGTTTAGAAAATACCTTGCAAGAATTATTAAAGCCTTTCTTTTTTCTCAAAATTCATTTCCAAACCAAAGTGTCATGGAAGTTAAAAAAAAAGGGAAGATGAGAATGACCTCCCATTCTCCCAAGCAATTCAACTAAGGGGTTATTTTAACCCTTTGACCATATTTTTTTATTTTTAATTTGATTAAAATTTTCTAAAATTGATAAATTCAAAGGTACTATTGCATGCCTGGGTTATGAGAGGCTAGCATGCTAGCTAGTTTCATAATTGTGTTGGTGGAAAAAAGAAAGAAAAGAAAATAAATGCCATGTGGAAAATGGCATGAAATTAAATTAAATAATTAAAAATAAATGACAAAATTAATTTAGAAGCCTAAAAAATTAAATAAAATAAAAATAGGTTAGTGGCCTTTGTTGGACAACCCTAATTTCAAAGCTTTAGGCCCATTAAAAAAATCTTTTTGGCCCATTAAAGAATAAATAAAAAATAATTTAATTTATAATTAATATGTGAAAACTAAAATAAAATTTTTAGTGTAAAAATTTCAAGTGAAAAAACTTTAATTAAAAGGATGATGTGCAAAATTTGGAACAAATATGCCTAGAATCCAATAATTCTAAGATATGGAGGACCAAATTGAAAAAAAAAAAAAGACACCTCGTGTACCTTAATGGAAAATTTCATGTCATGAGGGAAATAAAATAAGCAGGTGAATTTTATGGGTGAAAAAAAAATAAAATTCCATACTTGAAGATCTTTAAGTGGAAAACATGAAACAAGAAATTTCATGGGTGGAAAGATTTGGAAAAGGTTTTAAGTTAATTTAAATTTAGAAAAAATTAAATTCAAAATGTTTAATGGAAAAAAAATTGAAGTATAAAGGAAAGATCCTTTGTGGAAAAGAAATTTCATATTTGAGAAAAATTAAGGAAAAATTTTCTAACGAATTTAAATTTTCGAAAAATGAAATTAAAAATGTTTAATTGAAAAAATATAACGAAAAAAATAAAAATTTTATATATATGGGGGAGAGAGAAGTTAAAAATCCTAAACTTAGAAAAAGTTCAAGGAAAAATCTCACAAAGAAAGAAATTCAAGATTCAAACCAAAATTACTTAAAATAAATAAATTTGTCCAACAATTTGACACCTCATTATATAAATGCTGATATAGACTTTTTCTCCTTGATTTTTGATTTTCTAAAATAAGTATCGGTATACATACTACATGGGTATCGATATAAATTATATGATAGCCTACTTATAAATCTGGCGAAGAATGTCTTGAAATTTCCAAAAAAGAAAAACTTAACCAAGCATAGTATATTTAAAAATGAGTTTCATAATTCCACGAAAAGGAAATTAAAAATTAATTTTTCAAATTTGGTTTTTTTTAATCAAATTTATTCTAGAACGTTGGGTGCAATTTTTCCTATTGTGTGGTGATTTGGGCTATGAGTAGTCATCAAAATATGACCAAATAAGTCTTACAAAGCCCGACATATATAGAAAGCTCAACCCCAATAGGATAACCTCTCAATTCTTGATCTCAGGCACTTCGGAATGTTGGAAAAAGGACCTAAAAGAAATTAGATGTTCATAACCTTGAGAATCATCGCGGCTAAGAAAGTACATCCAACTTAAAAACTTATTTGCCATGACAGGTGAGAAAGAAGTTTTTCCCATGTTGGGATTAGGAAGATCATTGGATGAATCACTTATCTAATTAATCCGATGGCCACCATGAAATAACCAAAAATTGGAGTGGCCACTGATAATTTGGGCTAGGTGTGATTGAATACTCATTAAAACCAATTCCTTAGAGTTATAAAACTCAAAGGATAAATTTTATGGTGTATGTGAAACAGTGTCAATAAATGGGCTCGGGAGTTGATTATGCTTGGGAGAAGATTAGCACCACCATGATTCCTTAAATGAGTACTATCTAGTCATAAATTATTTTGATTTTAAATTGTAATTATTTTTATATAATCTCATTTAATGCTTAAATGAATTTTTGAAAACCATGAACCTTTATGTCCTTGACTAGCGAGGAAAGCGAGGCATAGAGTTTTTGCTAAAACGATCTCTAGGCTTAGTTTGGAAAAGGGTATTTTAAACTAGGCACCATGAAGGCGCCAAATAAAGCATTGACTAGATTTTTTTTAGAAATATTTAATTTGAAATTTGTGTATGCATTATTGTTGCCAACAAAGGAAACACTTTAGTAAGGCATAAAAATCATAATAAATGTTGCATAAAATAAAGAAAGCAAAGCATGGAAAGGAGGGTCTATTAGGAATGTATCTCTTTGTAGTCATCAATTATCTAGAAATAATCATTTGGCAGCCTGGAGACAAGCTTGGACTTATGGGATAAATAAGGCATGAAAACCAAGGATAGGTTAAGGAATCCAAGAAAACCAGAGAAAGAGAAAATCTAGATTTTTTGTGAAGATATTATAAAAGAGGTTCAAAGCCCAAATTGATGAAAAATTTAGTAATTTTTTTAAAATTGATATATTTTTGATAAAAGGCTAAATTTTGGGTTTAAAATCAAAGACTTTATGGAAAAGGCTTAACGTGATTTTTTAATGATTAAGCCTTGATCCAAGCCTAGTGAGACTCATGCATGACTTGTGATCTTAAGACATTAGTTGGACTTATTTTGAGTCATTCAAATGCCTTGGAAATACATATTTGAGAATTTTTGAAATTTCCTAAGTGATAGGAACAGGGATAGCATCGCACTGTTGAGCTTTTTAAATTTATTCTAGACTCATCTAGGCAATAAATAAGATAAACGATATGTCCTTAAAAAGTTGACTTGATAAAATTTTGTCTAAATATGGTAAAAAATTCCAAAAAATTCGCATTCTAGGAGAAAATATTTTTTGAATTCAAATGTGATTTAGCAGTGGCAATAAGTGCAAAGGATTTGGTGCAGTAAATTTTAAAAAGTCACCCTAAATTTATTTAAACTCAAAAAGTCACAAATAAAATTAAGTTTAAAGGGAAAATATTTAAAAAATCATGAAAAATCTTGTACGAGGTTAAAAGCATTTGTATAAGGTACTGATCGCTTATATGGGGGGTTTCAGACAAGGTGTGATCGAACAATTATAACTCCTTTATTTGAGTTGAACTGAGGCAAACGAAAGCTAGTTGGAAAGATACTTCATGCTTTTTGATGGAAAAATCTTATAAAAATAAAAAAAAATCATTTAGGGCTAGTAGCCAAAATAGAGGACTTATGGTTTTTGGTTTTCTTAAACTCGAATTGGGCTTTGAACATACAAATGTCCAATCTTAAGGGCCCTTGTAGAGGGTTCAAAGGCCCATTCTAAGTCCTCAGGCTAGTAGGCCAAATTAATGAACCATTGACCATGCCATTCAACAACAACAAGGCTCAAAATCAAGGCATCAAATTAAATAGATCAAAAACCATTTTTGAAGGCTAAAAAATAAAATATATTTAACCTTTTTCAACCATGAGTCCAACCACAAAAAGCTTGATTTACCCTCATTTTGATGGCATCAAATGTGGGGAAAATATACATTATTCATCCTTTAATTTGGATTAATTATAGTTCATCCCGAGGCACATTTAAAAACACAATTAGATTTAGTATGCAAGGAAGGCACACTTAATCACACCCTTCATGAGCAAAAATATGTGAATGTGGCATGAATGATCAAAGCATGGCAAAATCAATATCAATGGCATTCTATCAAACACAACACTGGAACATATGACATGAACAACATAATAATAGGCAAGGTGAGCATGACATGACATGGATCATAGCATGAAAATGCAATAAAACATAACACTTTGTTGGTTAAATATATAAGGCATTTCATCAAATATATCATAAACTAAAACATGCTAGACAGCATAGATTATCAAGAATATGCAAAGATGAGCTTATATATGTGTCATGAAACATGACATTTTATGGACTCAGGATTAAATCATAATTCAAAAGCATAAAAAGAAAAGAACAACTATCAGATTTAGGCTAAAAGATACGAATATACTTTCCCTACCTTTGCTATAGCTTTTTCTTACTTTGAATGTTGCAAAATTTTCATTTTACTAAGGCCAAAGTTTTTTTTTATTACTTTGCAATTTTTTCCTTTTTATTGTCTTTTTCATGAGCTATTGTAATCTCTTACTTTTTGTTTTTTCAATTATGTTTTTTTTTCCTTTTTAGCATGTTCTTTATGGCTAAATGAAATGACACTAACTATAAGGATGAAAGAGCAGGCCATAAATCAAAATCAAGGCAGTTTTTACACTTCATTTGGTAAGTCATCTTGTGTCATGATGATAACTTGGTGTGCTTTTAACATATGATTAGCCAAAGGCCTTTTGGTTGTTATCTTTCCATTGGCTAACCTTTAATAAATTCAATTGAATTTCAAAAATGCCATTTTTGTTGGGTACAAATGCCTTTGCATAAGTCTAATTATCACATGAAATTGCCACTAAAACCTATCATCTTTTGCTAAATAGGCCTCTTAAAAATTAAGTGAGAAATTAGCCCAATAGCAATTAAATGAAATATGGCCCACATAAATAAATTAAATTAATAAATGGCTTGGCCTTAATCAACCAACAAATATTGAAAAATATAAATGGCCCGCATTTCATTTAAAATTGATCATATATGGCTTAGCCTTAAATTATATGATTTTTGGAGCAACCGATATTGAAAAATTTAAGAAAAATATGAATAGTGAATGAAGAGCAAAATGCCATTAATTAACCAAAATTGCCTAAAGGCATCGATACATTTATGTAATGTATTGATACATGTAGTCTAATGTATCGATACATTGTAAGTTATGTATGGATACATTTTGATCCAAAAATCAATTTTAGCTGCTGCTAACGCCTTATATTGATGCATTAATGAAATATATTGATACATATCTTTGAGTTTGAAAATTCAAAACATAGAAGCCAATGCTTTGATACCGAAGAGAATGATTTTAATACACTTGATAAATATTACATGTTTTACTAACATTTGGCTCTTCGATCACTTTATTTTATCTTGAGATGATAAATTTTAGATTCGAGTCTAGATAAATGGCCTTGATAATTCCTTGGAATGCTTTTATGAAGGTCTAGATAAAATTAGGTGTTTACAACTATCTTTTTTAGTTGTTGTTGAATATAAAGAGCAAGACAAAGACAATAGGCACCATTTTGTCCATGGTGGAGTGTAGTCTCTTTAGTGCCTATAAAAAAAGGTACAAAATTAACACTTCACTAAGGTGATGATATTATGTGGTGATTCTTATTCGTGAAAAAAATAATAAAAAGAGGGTTTTGGATAAAAGACTTAGACTATGATCCTAAGCTTAACCTATTCCTCAGTTCATCTTTAATAAGAACAAGACTAGACTGCAATCTTAGGCTTGACTTATTTATGGAAAATAGGTTTAACTTAAATATGAAGATAGTGATAACCTGGGCAAAACCATATGTTTAAAGATGCAACTTAGGCCAAACTAAAAGTATGAAATATTGACGTGCCATGCAAAGCCAGTAGTTGAAGATAATGAACTAGGCAAAACTAGTAGTCCAAAGTTAAAGACTTAGGCGAAACCAGTAATCTGTAGATATGATGACTTATGCAAAACTAATAGTCTGCAGCTGAAGATTTTAGGTGAAACCAGTGGTCTGAAGTTAAGAATCTGGGTAGAACTAATAGTATGTAGATATGATGACCTGGGTGAAACCAATAGTTTGGAGTTGAGGACCTAGGCAAAACTAATAGTCTAAAGTTAAGGACCTAGGTGAAACTAGTAGGTTGAAACTGAAGACTTAGGTGTAATAAGTAGTATATAGATATGGTGACCTAGGCCAAACTAGTAGTCTATAGTTTAGGATTTGGGTGAAATTAGCACTCAAAAATTGAGGACTTTTGCAAAACCAATAGTATGTAAAGATAACGACCAGTACGAGACTAAAAGTCTAAAGCTAACGACTTGGGCAAGACTAGTAGTCTAAAGTTGAGGACTTGGATGAAACTAGTAATTTATAAATATGATAACATAGGCAAGACCAGTGGTCTAAAGCTGAAGACCTATTCGAAACCTGTAGTCTGAAGATAAGGACTTAGGCTAAACTAACAATCTAAAATTGAGAACAAAGGTTAAACCAATAGTATGTAGATTTTCTAATTTTTGTGAGTGTTGCTGAGGAATTGTTTGCCATTCTCTGTCATGTTGTTATGAGAATATGGATATGTGATTCTGCTTCAGGATCTAATTTGGTGATCCGATTTAGTGACTTTTTTGACTAGTTTTTTGGATCATTTTTTAGTTTTTGAATATTGAGGATGGTTTTGGTTTATAGGTTCTTGTTGGTTTTTTTGGTGCAAATGCATATAATACGAATGTACATGAGCATGAAAGCATGTGAATGTAGATATTTCAATGCATGTGAAATCTCATGAATACAGATGCTAGTGAGCATGAATGCCTATGAATGTCAATGCTTGTAATGCAAATGCAGGTGAGCATGATTGCAGATGAATACTTGTGAATGAGATTATCTATGAGCATTAATACCCGTGAATGCTAATGTTCGTAAATGATGCATGTGGTTTCGGTTGTTTAAGAGGATGAATGCCTATGAGTGCTAATGCTCTTAAGTACGAATGCATGTGAGTGTGGATGTTTATGAATATGGCTGTAAATGCAAATATAAATGATGCAAATGCAAGTGAGGTAATGAAAATACAAAGATCGGTAATGATGCAAATGTACTTGCATATAGCATGTTCATGAAGGTATAAAGGCTAAAACCCTAGTTGGTTCTTTTTCAAATACAACCTAACCTTTTTTAATGGTTTATTTCTTTGAGTTAAAAGGTGCTTCAACCATAGTTTTTTTGCTTGATGATAATAAAAAAACTTTTACCTCTTGTCATGACATCAGTAGGCTTTCAAAATAATTTCTTTGCTAAAAAGGTTGTCTTGTTGAAAATGTTCATTTGTTGAAAACCTTAGGTCAGCACAATGTTCAAACCTTCTGAAAACTGATGATCACTTATTAGAAAATTTTTTAAATGGTGACTTGGCTTTTTTGTTTAGGTTGAAAGGCTTGAAAAAGGCTTTGATTAGTTTAAGAAGATTTCAAAATAGACCAAAAGTGTTCCCTATTGTTTTAGGCTCACAATGAATCAATCCCTATAGAACATGAATACCTTAAAAACCAAACAAATTTGATATTCTTTTAAGCTTCCTATCATCGATACTTTGACTTGCACCAAGATTGGCATGATGAGTTTAGGATTATAAGTTTGAGTTGAAAAGGCGGGGGATTTCTTGGTGACCTTAGATTTGATGTTTTCCTTGATAAGACCTCGGTAATCCCATGAGTAACATAGGAAATTGTTTTACTTTTTCCTAGATTGCCCATTTTTAGGTTTTCAACTTAGAGCTTTATCTTTTCGTTCAGTGATTTTTTTATTAATTGCTTCATCATACTCTTTAATAAGGCTCATAATTGATCTAAAAGAACAAATTCCTAGAGAAAGGGTTCATTAGTTCAAATACCATTGGTTGATCAAAAAGGACTTTTCAAGCTATGTAATATAGGCTAAGGTTTAAGGTTTAGAAAGAAAAGGTATACAGGCATAAATTGAGTGTTTCAGTGTAATAAGATCAAGGATCATTTCTTTTTGTAAGGGCCTTTTTCCTTTTATGTTCCAGATTAATGCTCATTTTTTGTTTCTTAATCTTTTGTTCCCTTTTTCTTGGTTTTGCTTTTGCTTTGTTTTTGTTTGATTTTTACACCACTTTTTTCATTTTGTGCTTTTGTCTTTGGCTTTTCTTTTTTTATTTTTTTTTCATAGAAGGAATGGATTTGGAAAACTTAGCTTCATACTTTCCTTTTAATGTTGGGTATTTTCACAATTATTGAATGAAATATATGTCCCTATGTTCCTCAAAATGACTTTTTCTCTGCCCTTGATATGGAGGGTGATCCTTGATTATGGTTTTAGATGATTAAATTCATTAGTATTAAAAGAGGGAGAAAAGGGACCAATTTTTTAATTTTTGAAAAGATGATGAAAGATGGCCATTTTTCATATCAAACACAATTAAATGAACTAAAAAATCATATCCCAAAAATTATATTGGAAACATCTTGAACATCTTAATCACATAATGTCGCATTCAATTTTCATTTCCTATTTGTATTTTGAAAATGCATCTATTAATGTCCTTTTCACTTTATATTTATGGACATGCTTATTTTTTGACTCACCACTGATGGGAAATCTTGTAACTTAGAGATTCATGGTTGTAGGGAATGGTTTACTTTTTTATCCCTTAAAGTCTGTGTTGATAAGGAATATTAGTCTGGGGTATTGAAATTATAAGTAAGACGATGGTTTAAAAGGCCTTGCTAGGGACATAGGATAGTGTTGTGGTGGTGCTTCAAGATGAAACTTGTAAAAGGCCTTTGGAAAATAGTCTAGCAATTTAGGTGTTGGTTGTTAGAAAGAAAAGCATTAAATCATCACCGTTAGGATACCTAAAAGCAAATTTCATTTGCTTGATTTCTAAAAGAATCATGAATTTTAAAAAATTGGTCCCATTACTTCTAGCCTAATTGAGGCTTTTACTTATTTGATTGTTCTAATATGGGCCTAATTTGTTAAGTTTAAGATTAGTTACCTAAAGCATTAGTTCTTTTTGAATGGTAAAGCCTAAAAGTGGGATATAGGGATATGTCTCACTTCTAACAATGATGATGAATATCATCCAAATATTACATTATTTCTTGAAAATGAATTTTCCCTTTGAAAGCACATGAAATCATTTTTATCAAGAATTAAAAAAATGACTTCTTAATGTTTACAAATTGTCGCAACGTACCCCGGGTTAGATCCTCATGGATCTAAGAGTGCGCACGACTTAAAATATTTTCCTGACTTGGAAAATATCTTCTTGACCGTGACTATTCTTCGACGATGTGATAAGAACGAGAATATGCAAATTCTTGACTTATTATACAGTGAGGGGGACCATAAGACGAATCACTCACCTTATTGGTCTCGTATGACCATCACAAAATGGCCAACGCTT
>JBBYHO010000010.1:13028701-13045466 GCA_038382025.1 Adansonia gregorii | reverse complement strand
GTTCCCGATCACTTCACTTTCGATTTATTTTGGGTTTGGGTTATTTCAAGTTTGGGATCAATCGGGTTTAACACTTGGGTTAATGAATTCGAATCATTTTATATTCGAACCTTTTTGGGTTTGGGTCAATCTGATTCAGTTAGTTAGGTTTAACACTTGTTGTTATTAGGTTGGGTTAATTTCAAATTAATTGTTCGGGTCAATTCAGGTTCAAATAATTTTTTTCTCAAGCTATTTTAAATTCGAGTTATTTTAGATTTAAATCATTCTGAGTTTGAACTATTTATAAGTTTGATTTGTTGACTTTTTCCGGCCAAATAGGTTTGGCCAAGTTTGGGTTTTCGTGCACTAATTCGGTTTTTCAAAATTCATGTCAGAATTGACATGCCTTGATGAATAGGATCCATCATTTATGCATTGCATCATTATTAATTTTTGTTTCTTTCATGCTTGGTTAATAAGGTTAATATTTTTTATTTTTATTGTTTACTTTCAATTGTAATGTTTTTTGATTGAAAAAATAAAATAATTAAATATTTCTTAATATTGTTCTTTATAATCTCTTTTTTAATTTTGAAAGAAAGCTTGCTTTTTTATTGTATATATCATATTTTTTAATTGTGATTCACTTTTTATTTTTTTTTACATCCATATAAAACAAAGATTTGAATACTTTGAGGAATACATATTTTGATCTTAATTTAGGGCATACATTAATTATTGACAACTTTAAAATTTGAATTACCATGGATCCAAAAATGAATTTTTGCTCAGATAATAATATTTATGATTTGCTTCTGAAATTATTAGTTCAACTATTCAAATAGTCAACTTAATCTAATTAATCATTTTTTTGTATTTGTTTTTACCCTTCAATTAGGTAGCTGCATAGGAAAATGTTAGTAAATTTTTTAATGGATTTTATTTTATACATTATTTATTTAAAATATATGTATTATCATTTATATACGATTTTTTATTAAAAACTAAAATGTGACATATAAAATATAAAAAATTAAAATCATAATATACTCAATAAAAAAAATTTAAAAACATAACTTTAAATTACATTATTACAATAACTTCAATTAATTATTTAAATTATTTAAACTTTAATCTAAGACCCATATTGATTATTAATATGAAATATATAAAAATAAAAACAAAATATTCGCAGCAGAGCCCAAGTATTTTGTCTAATAAACATAAAAACGCGTCGCCCCCTTCTTTCATTTCACTTGTCTAATCTGTATACCTGTCATCCGATCATCAAAACCTCTTTAGTAATATTTTAACACAAGTAAGGGTAGTTTTGTCCTTAAAAAGATAAATGTATAAGTATGTGCATGTCTGTCATCCTCACAAAAAATAAAAATAAAAAAGGAAAAACGAAATAATTGAATCAGCTCAGCTCTGCCCTCTTCAACGCCGTGGACTTTCTTTCCATTTCAGATTTTTCAGACGCAAAACCAAACTAAAAACTAAAACCACGGTTCAGTTTCTGCTTCACCGTCCTTGGAGCTTCAGTGGCTTTCTCTTTTCCCTTCTCTTAGAGCTTCCTACAGGTGAATGGCTTGAATGTGTCCTTATTTTTTCTCTGCTTTCACAGGCAACCTCTTTTTCTTTCTTTCTTGCATTCTTTCAGATTTACACCTTTTTGGGGTAACTATATAGATTATCCTTTGGATCTGAAGTCTTTATGTTGTTTTAGCCATTAATTCTAGGTTTCCTTTGATATTTCCATTTGTGTTCAAAGATTAAGTCTTTTCCTGTCCTGGATCTCGCATTGTGAAACCCCATTTGACTCATTGACTCCATGGCGAACTTAGCTGATTATTCTTCTCCTATGTCTATTATCATCTTTGCCTCCTTGTTGTTTCAACTTGTCTTAGCTGCTGATTATGTACCAACTGAGAAAATTCTTCTAAATTGTGGTGAGAAATCTGAGCTTATTGATAATGATAATCGGAAATGGACCCCGGATGTTGGGTCCAAGTTTTTGGTTGGAAGTAGGAGTTCTGTCCCTTCCCAAGCTGCCACGCAAGACCCCGCCGTTCCTGAAGTTCCTTACTTGACGGCCCGTGTTTTCCAGTCTAGCTTCACCTATAGTTTTCCAGTAGCACCTGGTCGGAAGTTTCTTAGGTTGTATTTCTATGCTAATTCGTATGATGGGCAGAATGCAACCAATGCTTTGTTTTCGGTCAGTTGTGGTTCCTATACACTTCTTAAGAATTTCAGCGCTGCTCAAACAAGTGAAGCTTTGAATTATGCTTTTATTGTTAAGGAGTATTCCATCAATGTTGATGATGACCATTTGAACTTAATATTTAGTCCCTCTTCGACTCCTTCGAATGCTTACGCGTTTGTCAATGGGATTGAGGTTTTGTCGATGCCCGATATTTATAGTAATACTGATGGGATAACGATTCTGGGTCAAAATACTCCATTCACCATTGATAACAGCACAGCACTCGAGAATGTTTACCGACTGAACGTGGGTGGAAATGATATCTCACCTTCTGGTGACACGGGTCTGTTTAGGTCTTGGTACGATGACCAACCATACCTTTTTGGGGCAGCATATGGGGTTTCGGGAGGTGCTGATCCAAATGTCACTATTGATTATGGAACCATGCCTACTTATATTGCACCAACAAATGTGTACACCACTGCTAGATCCATGGGGCCGAATGCTCAAATAAACATTAATTACAATTTAACCTGGATGTTCAGTATCGACTCTGGATTCTCTTACTTAATCAGGCTACATTTCTGTGAGTTTACGGATAATGTCACCAAGATTAATCAGAGAGTATTTGATGTCTTCCTAAACAATCAAACTGCTGAGAGTGGGGTTGACGTGATTGCCTTGGCAAATGAACAAGTTGATGCTCCTGTGTATAGGGATTACGTCGTCATTGTTCCCGGAGGGAATTCGCAGCAGGATCTCTGGCTTGCATTGCATCCAGACACGAGTAGCAAGCCCCAGTATTATGATGCAATCTTAAATGGCGTGGAGATATTCAAGATAAGTGATCTGAAAGGCAACCTTGCCGGGACTAATCCAATCCCTGGTCCAAAACAGGATTTAGTTGATCCATCATTGGCTTTGCCTTCTCATCAAGGTCACTCGAAGAATCAGAAGGCAATTGTCGTTGGGGGAGTAAGTGGTGGAGTGGCTGTAGTTCTCGTTATTGGTTTCTGTGTTGTTGCTGCTTCACGTCGTCGTAGGCATGGAAAGGATGCTAGCACAAGTGATGGTCCATCAGGATGGCTTCCTCTTTCGTTGTATGGAAATTCGCACTCTGCAGGTTCAGCAAAGACAAATACCACAGGGAGCTACGTTTCCTCCCTTCCTTCAAACCTTTGCCGCCATTTCTTGTTTGCTGAGATCAAGGCTGCCACAAACAACTTCGACGAGGCTTTACTCCTTGGGGTGGGAGGTTTTGGCAAAGTTTACAGGGGAGAAATTGATGGTGGAACAACTAAAGTTGCAATAAAGCGTGCAAACCCCCTGTCTGAGCAAGGTGTGCATGAGTTCCAGACTGAGATCGAAATGCTTTCCAAACTCCGCCACCGCCACCTTGTTTCATTGATTGGTTACTGTGAAGAGAACTGTGAAATGATCCTAGTTTATGATTATATGGCTCATGGAACGTTGCGTGAGCATCTGTACAAAACGCAAAAGCCTCCTCTTCCGTGGAAGCAAAGGGTTGAAATATGCATTGGCGCTGCTCGTGGTTTACACTATCTTCACACTGGTGCCAAACACACTATCATTCACCGGGATGTGAAGACAACAAACATTCTTCTTGATGAGAAGTGGGTGGCAAAAGTTTCTGATTTTGGATTGTCAAAAACTGGCCCGACATTGGATAATACTCATGTGAGTACTGTCGTGAAGGGTAGCTTTGGCTATTTGGATCCCGAGTATTTCAGACGGCAGCAGCTAACTGATAAGTCTGATGTTTACTCTTTTGGGGTCGTCCTCTTCGAGATCCTTTGTGCCCGTCCAGCATTGAACCCTGCACTGCCAAAGGAGCAAGTGAGCCTTGCCGAGTGGGCTGCTCACTGTCACAAGAAAGGCATCCTTGATCAGATTATCGATCCTTATCTGAAAGGGAAGATAGCACCAGAATGCTTCAAAAAGTTTGCCGAGACCGCTATGAAATGTGTGGCTGATCAGGGAACTGACAGACCATCCATGGGTGACGTGCTGTGGAACCTGGAGTTTGCTTTGCAGCTACAGGAGAGTGCTGAAGAGAGTGGCGAGGGAATTGGTGAAATGGACATCGAGGAAGGGACCTACGAAGTAACCTGTAAAGGCAAGAAAGATCCCAATGCGTCCCTTGGTTTTGACGGTAATGTGACAGATTCTCGGAGCAGCGGCATAAGCATGAGCATAGGTGGTCGCAGCCTAGCTAGCGAGGACTCTGATGGGTTGACACCTAGTGCTGTTTTCTCACAGATCATGAACCCGAAAGGGCGTTGAGATTAGAAGTGCAAGAAGCAGAAAGTGATTGGTTTTGGCAGGAGCTTTAACCAGAATCCGGTGAGGCAATACGGTTGCTTGCTGTTGTTACTTGACCCTGGAATCAAAATTTGGCTTTCTTTGTTTTATTTATTTACTTAATATTAGTGTATACATGTTTTTACCCCTTTACTTCATTGTTTTAATCGAGTCAGTACGTAATTTGCATGTGAATTTTCATGGAGAGTGGTTAAAAAACTAAAAATAATGGCTTGCACTGTCATTTGCATTCAAGGGATAGGCCCCCCTACCACTACTATTGGGTATTTGCTATATATATATATATATTGTGATTATGACATGTGCTTATTTCATTTTATGATATAAAATCAATCTTTTTTTCCCATTCCTTTGCTTCTTTAAAAATATATTTTTGTTGCTCTGAACTTTTTTTTTAATTTTTATTGAAATATTAATATTTGTATTAAATACATATCTAGATATTAATCTAAATATATGATTTTTAAAAAATTTAAAATAAATAAACATTAAGTATATATTTACGTTTAATATTTGTATTGAAATCGAAGTAACATAGTTATGGAATGAATTCGTTATTGTTGATGGGGAGAACAAAGGCAAGAAAACTTGAAAGCAATTGGGTGTAATCCATGTGGCTTTGCTTGTTTGGTTTTAATTGTTAGATATGTAATAATTAAATCGATTTGCTTAAATATTTAATTTTTGATGTTGTAAAATTAGAGAGAGAACTTTGAATCAGCCGCTAAAACGTGGAGCCAAATTAGTGGGAGAGCAATCTATAATAATATTATTATATCTATAATTTACTTTGAATGAAAGCACTTATTACCAAAACAATATAATATTGTATCGCTGGCCGTATAATTTTTTCATGCGTATCGTTTACGTTAGATTTCAATTTATCAGTTTATATTTTTTAATATATTTAAATATAATTTTGATATATAATTTATTATTAAAATCTTTAATTAAAATATATTGCTATTAATTCAAGAAATATAAAGAAAAAGTGCAAGACTTTTCGGCAAGCTTCCACGTCATTATGCCTTTTACCATTTAAAATGTTCAACGGTGCGTTTAACTGTTGTTTTTATTCTCTTTCTTTGTTTGGTTGCTTGACCGAGTGGGAAGGCATCTAATGCCAACTAAATCTTGAACGGCAAGATGCAAGGTTTGCCAAATCTCATAACCTGGCAGACTATTAAATGTTGACGCAAAATTTCACCCACCACGCTTCCGATGCACCACTGATTTGTTATTTTCTTCTATTATTTTATTTAGTTCGATCATAGTTTAGCTTCGACTTTCGCCTCTCAGCTCTCCCCTGCTCTTTGCCATTCTGCATCAAGAAACTAGAAGAGTCTCAGTTTTACTTATTTTTCTCTTTGTAGGTAATTTGTTTTCTGATTTACTGTTGTATTTGCTGAGGGATGATAATGTTCTTGCGCCAATATCTGTTAAACTTCGAAGGGGATGGCTTGCACGAACATCAACTAAGGCATTCTTCAAGGGTGTTGAAACGTGGAAAAAAGAAACGATACTGAAAAGCTTAGTAACTTATTTAACTCATATGTATAGTCTCATCTCATGCTGATGTTTGATTTAAGTTCTTTCTGCTTTCATGAACGAGCAGATCAATTAAAAGATTTCAAGGATGTTTGATTCCATAGTTTCTTAAATAATTTCGTTCATAACTTTGTGCTTTTGCTGCTTAATCCACTAAACACAAAGAAGGGTAACTTTCTCATTCAGTGTGGGGTGTGTTTTTATTTTATTAAAATCAATGGCTAACCTATCTGAAAAATCTGCTGGTCTTGGATATTAGGAGGCTGGCAGGCGCTTGGCATCAAGTGTTTAGTCACTCAATCTAATAAGTCCTTAAGATCATTAGTCGTCACCTCATAATTTTCCTTCTGAAAGAATCCGATACATCTCATATGATATCCGGTACTGGTGATGGAGATATAGAATATAGGCCTTCTTCTAATCACCTCGCGGTATCCAAACAAAACATATAAAGAATGGGATAAAATCATTTTGTCATACTTAGACACGATACGAATAAAATGATGAAATCATTTTGTTTTATGCAAGAATGACATTAAAAATCGCATATAAAAGGTATAAAGAAATCACTTCGTCATTCAAAAGTTAAGAACCATCAGAACCTTAAATTACATGTTCATCTCGTCATAACTAGACAAGATGCACAAAGAACATGATTGAATCATCTCGTCATATCCAAATAAAACACGGGAAGCACATTGTAAAATTATCTCGTCATATTCAAATAAGTTGCACGAATAAGATGATAAAATCATTTCGTCATATAAAAGTATGACATCAGAGATTGCATATAAAAGAAATAAAAAAATCACTTCGCCACTCACATGCTAAGAACCATCAGGACCCATAAGCTACACGTGTATAAGAAAAGTCACCATGTTATATCCAGATAGAACACATGAAGAATGTGATAAAATTATCTTGTCATATCTAGGCAAAATATGTGAAGCACGTGATAAAATCTTTTTTCATGTCCTAACAAGACACATGAATAAGATGATAAAATCACTTTGCCATATATATAAGTATGATATTAAAGATCACATATAAAAGATAAAAAAATTATTTTGCCACTCACATACTAAGAATTATTACGACCCCTAAGCTACTAATATATGAGGGAAATCACTTCATCAATCAGCCATAAACTTTGTGTTTGTGGATGAAATCTTTTGGGAAGTATCATATGACTATTTGAATTGGGGTTTTAAGTATAAAAATTTTATTGACCTGAAAAAAATAAACTTAACTTTTGAAGATGCAATAATATATCTAAGAAATTATTCTATTGAACATGTTCCTTCCAAGATCCAAAAATAAACGTATAAAAAATGTAATAAAATCACCTCATTGTATCTAAACAAGATATGTAAACTTTATCAAAAAAAAAAATGAATGATAAAGATGATTGACAATTAACTCAATGGCGAGATAGGCGCTATTTTATGACCTGCACGGCTGCACCTGGGGGCAAATGTTGAGCCCCTTGGATTCATTCAATAGTAGAACTCAAACGGAAAACCGTTAGAAGGCCTAACCTTGCACCTGTTAACACTTCTACTTTTAACGAGTTCTATTCGAAATTTTGTACGTTGCGAGTCCTTTTGTTACTTATACTTAGGTTTATACCTCTATAAATATATATATATTAAAACATTTTGTTGATAAAATTTAAAATTAATTAATAAATAATAATATTATTACGTTAAATATAGAAATTGATAATTTTATTTATTGTTTTTAATTTAAGTGATTGCAAAGGAAGACAAAGAGACGAGAAGTAAAGAGGGGGAAGCGATTGAAAAGCCCCATAGAGTAAAGACAAAAAGTAATCCCGTAAAGCTCTCTATTGGAGTTCCATAATCCTTTGATAAAATTAAAATCATAACAAATTTGTTTTTTTTTTTTAAATTACGAAAATTGAAATTTATTCTTCGTTGGATCATATTTAAAGGAAAAATGGAAATGAGAAGAAGAAAAAGAGGAACAAGAAGAACAAAAACAAGCAAAATAAAACCCCTGACGAAGATTTAGATCAGAATAATAATCATGTCAGCAATTCCCAGAATGGTGGCAATACCCAGCTGGATCTGGATTCTCATCCGCCTAATGGCGCTCTTGCCGTAAGTGAAATTCACTTTTTCTTTTCTTTTTTTTCTTTTTTTCTCTTTTAGTTGATTCTTCGCAATTCCTTTTCACGTTTTCTAGCCGATTATTATAATCTAATTTAAATTCAAATTTGAGATTCGAATTTGCTATATATCTTACCCTCAGTCATGTAAAAGTTGTTTATGGACTTCCATAGATGATGATTATGATAATATAATTGATTAATTTATATGTATCTTAGTTACGAATATCAATATTTTGTGCCATTAGTGATTGCAAATGCATAATTGGTTGCCATTGACATAAGCTCTCTGCTAACCACAGCTCTACATTAAAACTTTATTGTGTTTTAGGTTCTTTAGGATTTGTAATTTTCTGATTATAGAGACTGTCTGACCGTGGAGTAATGCTATAGAATTGTAGAGAATGTTTTGGTTGATTTTTTTTTTTATGTAATTCGTTGTTTTGACGCATTAACTATACTGCTTTCTTCTCGCAGAATTCTGCAGAAGAGATAATAAAAGAATTACGAAAAGAGAATGAATCACATGTACATAAAGAGGTAACAGAGATTCATCTAATAGTGGAAATGGTCAAGCAGATATTCTGTCAACTTGCCTTACCTTTCTAAAACGGTTTAACTTGTCGCTTTTCTATAGGCTACTTTGCAAGAGACAATCCAACACTTACAGAAGGAAAATCAATCATACATACAGAAACAGGTTAAACTGATATTATCATGGGCGGAAATAAGCAAATTATCTTGTTAATTTTTGTTTAAATGAGAAAATATTTGCCTTTTTCCTTCTCTCTTCCAATTGTATTTTCAAATTCTTGTCTGTTGTTTGTATTTACTTTTGTAGCTTGGATGCTTGTGTGATACAGGGTACCCTCAAAGAGACAATCAAGCAGTTAAGAAATGAGTTTGATTCACACCTAAAGAAAGAGGTAATATATTAAAAATCTTATCCTGAAAAATGCTTCCTGAAATTGCATTCATATATATATAGAGGAAAAACTGTTCTGTAGCTTGGTCATGTTACAACATTTACTTGTTCGATCTTTTTGGTGAAACACTAGTGACTCACTTTCTTCTCTTAGGTTTCCTTAGAAGAGACAATCCTGAAATTACAACATGTGAATGATTCACACCTACAAAAAGAGGTAAGGCAGGGGTAAATTCTGTGAGCTTTTGCATGCATAAAGGATGGCTTTGCCTTTTTCTATATGCAAGTCATCATAAAAGAATTTCTATTGTAGTTTAAACTTCTTTCTTGTTGAAGCACAGAGTAAACCTCTGTCTTCTTGCAGGCTTTTTTAAAGGAGACAATCCAGCAATTGCAATATGAAAATGAATCAGACATGCGGAAAATGGTAGCATACTATTTTTTTTCTTTTTATTTGTGGTACAACATACTAAAGTAACATTTATTTTCATACACAAATATTTGTAGGGTAGAGGGCTTATGTTTTCCTGAATTTTATATAAACCTTGATTTCATTCTTTCCTGGGATTGCTATATCTAACAAGCTGATTTGCAGGCCGATTTAGAGATGAATATCGTAGAATTACAGAATGAAAAAGAATTCTGGCTTCAAGGAAAGGTAAATTAGGTTCATAGATTATGACATAAGGATAACATCTTTCCACATCTTGTTTTCCCCATATTCACCCTTATCATTAATGACCAAAGAACTTCAAATTAAACTGCTGTCTGTCTCCTTGTAGCTTTAGCATTGTCATTTGAAGGATTTTTGGAAATTTTGGGATGAATTTGGTAATTCATTGTCATGCAACATGCAGGCCATATTGGAAGAGAAAATCAATCAGTTGCAGGAGGAAAAAGCTACTCTGGATCTGAAAGGGGTAAATTTTCTATTTGTCTTCACATTAGTTGTCTGGCTGTCTTTATTAATTTTTTGTGTTTGTGTTTTTCGGTTTTGAATCTTTTCTGCGTGTATGTATTTTGTTACTTGCCTAATTGTGCAGTCTTTCCTACAAATATGTGGTTTGTCAGCTTTAAAAAAGTTATATACTATGCGCAGGCAAACTTGGAGGAGAACATTCAACATCTAGAGAAAGAGACAGAATCTCGGATTCTGACAGAGGTAGCCAATTTTTCTCCTATCATGTGAGTCAATTATGCATTTTATTGGAATACGGTGATCTGTTAGAAATTAGAGCCTGGATCTAATTGGATTCTATACTGTGTTAAGGCCCTTTATGTCACCTGCATTTGGAGAGTCTTCAGAGTTGTTTTTCTTGGGAAATGATGATATATCAGGAGTAACAGCTTGAGATTTAATTGAATTCTAGATTGTGTCAAAGCCCTTATCTATATAATTTCTCTTTTCATTTTCATCTTATATTTACGTCTGAAGCATTCAAACATAATAGCATGCAGTTTTATTGTTCTAATTTTAAATATTCACTTTTTACAGAATTCCACCAGAGAAGCAATTTCTAGCCTTAATCGTGATATTACAAGACTAAACATGCAGGTACAGCATTTTCACCCTTGTACTTTAAAGGCTTCTTTTGCTAGCAGATTATCGGACTCTGATGTGATTCATCCCCAAAGTTGATTCTCAATTGTTTGGACAACTTCAGGTTGCACAAAATTCAACCATTTTGCATTGCACTCTCTTTGTTCTGACGTGGAAATTAAAACAAAGCTTGGCAGGTGGTTGAGTTGGAAGAATCCAGAAGCAAGCTTTTGCAAGAAAATCAGCAGCTTGCAAATAATGCATCTTTCCTGCAGTTGCATATTCAAAACCTTGAAGGGAACATGATTTCTGGTCCATCATCAGACGTAGTTGAAAAGGTTTGCGTCCTTTCGCTTTTAGTTTCCCGTTTCTCTATTGTGTTGGCTATTGTCTTTCTGGTTGAAACAAAATTTGGTAGTTTCACAATAATTGAGGATTCTTGAGATATACTTGGATTCATCTCTATGTTTGTTTGGTACCTGCCAAAAGTTTGTTTGAACTTTGGGGTATAGAAGTTTTTCAGAAATATTCAAATCAATTACTTGGGTTTTTAAAGAAATTGGGGAACAGAGAACAATGTAGTTGACTAGTATCATCTAATGTAGCAAGCTTCTGGCTTTGAAGACCTGAACTCTCAGATTGAAGCAGCAGGTGTTCTTGTGGAGAAACTGATCGTGGAGAATGCAGAGCTTGTTGAGAAGGTGCCCTTTTTCCCTGCAACACATTATGATTTATTTTTGCTACTAGTTTTCTTTTTAGGCCAACAGACGAGGACTTGTTTCACGTTGTGAATGTTCCTAACTTTGTGGCAGGTGAATGAGTTGTATGTTAAGCTTGAACGACAAAGTGCGGCGGCAGGATATTCTACAGTCGTTGAAATGTCTGATTCTGTACCTCAATCCATCGAGAATGGCTCTATACTCGCTCCAAAGATGGATTCTCTAGAAGCTGCTCCAATTAACAAGGGCAAAATTGATGGTGATGTGGATGGGCAACCTATTGCCCCTCATCCACACTTTGCAGAACCTGAGGACTTGGGAGAAATTGTGCAAATTCCTCTGGATGATACCGATGCAATGGATTTGGAGTCCCGGGCTATTAAGAGTGAAGAAAATGCAGTGCCACTCACTGATGCCCCCTGATTGGTGCTCCATTCCGGTTAATATCATTTGTTGCCAAATATGTTAGCGGTGCTGATCTGGTTAACAACACTTAAAGCTCGGATTCCTAGCCTAGATTAATTTTTCATTTACTATTACTTATTATTAGAAAATATGCATGGTATACTTTTGAACTAGAGACATTTAAAGAAAACCCCATTGTCATTGACATTGTTTTTATGCGGATAAATGTCATCTGCTGGGAGGGAAATATTGATTCTATGTTTGGGTGGCATATGTAGTGGATAACAGTCATCCTTGTTGCTGTTGTTCACACCATTTGCAATATTTCGAATGTAACAAAATTATGTTGGCTGGCTGTAATTTTTTATAATTAATGCTTTTCCAGTAGATACAGAAGGGATACGATAATTCAACAAATTTTCCTAAACACTTTCTACTGATTTGAGCCTTATTTTTTGTTTCACAAAGTTTACATTAATCTAGACAGGGGAGGTCTCACAACATGCAACACTCACAGCATGGCGGGCAGCATGAATCATGGGGTTCGAGTATTTGAGCCCTTGGACCTATTCCTCCGATGAGGGCCGGTTTTCAGAATCAGATGGCCGAATTTCTTCGATCATCCTAGTTACTTCCTCCATTGTAGGCCTCATGTCCGGCGACCTAGCCACACATTGCATTGCTATCTGAAGCATCTGCACCAGCTCTTCTTCAACATTTTGATATTTCATCAGCTGTACATCAAACACTTCAGAAGTCCATTCCTCTCTAACAACGGACTGAACCCACCTTGGAAGGTCAACCACATCTTCATGCCCCGATGATTGTACTGGTGCTTTGCCTGTCAGCATCTCTAGTAGAAGTACACCAAAACTATAGACATCGGACTTTTGAGTAAATTTTCGGGCTTCAATCACCTCAGGAGCTCGGTATCCTGCACTTCTAGATGGAACCTTTGGGAAAGCCATTAAAGAAGTCAATCCGAAATCAGAGATGCAGCCTTGCAAGTCTTCTGTGAGGAGGACGTTGGAGGACTTGATGTTGCCATGGATGAATTTTCCACCTCCAGAAGAATGGATATACGCAATGCCTTTCGCTGCTCCCAGGGAAATCTTTACCCTAGAATCCCAGTCCGAAAGTGTACGTCCACTTTCCCTGCTACCTGTAATGAAACTAATAATTGATCTTCAAACATGATTCTATTGTAATTCAGGGAATAAGATGGAAAAGAAGAATAGAAGATGATGAGATAAATGTACCATGCAAGAATGAGGAAAAACTGCCAGCTGCATTGTAGTCATAAACCAGCAGCTTCTCGTCCTTTGAATAGTAATAAGCACGAAGAGGCACAAGATTTGGGTGCGGACCAAGCCTTCCGACAATTTCCATTTGTTGTTCGAATTCTCTTTTCCCTGCAACCACTTCTTTCAACCTCTTCACAACCACTGTTGTTCCTTCCTCCAATATAGCCTTATAGGTTGTACCATAACTCCCTTTTCCGAGCACTTCGGCCGAAGCTCTCAACAAATCCTCAAGATCAAAATTATAAGAACAGCCTTCAAAGAAAACCAGCTTGTTCTTCTCGGCCTCTTGCACCCCACTCCCAAAATCCTCCTCAGGTTTCTCACCCCTTCCACCTTTCCCTTTTGATGGAAGAGTACCTTGATTACCCTTTCTCTTTAACCAGAAAAGTAATAGCATAAGCAACAAGAAGAACACTAGTGCTGAACCCCCAACCGCTATGGCGATTATAGCACCTAGACTTAGTTTCTTATGGGACTCCTTTCTTGGGTTTTCTGGTACTGTTGGTGGAGTTAAGTAAGTGGGGGAAGGCGAAGGTGAAGGTGAAGGGCTGACTGTAAGACACTGGTTCAATGGAGGCCCACATACAGAGTTTCCTACAAAAGAAGAAGCAGGGAACTTCTGGAAGGAAGATGGTACCGATCCATTTAAATGGTTGTAACTCAAATTCAAAAACCTGAGCCTTGGAAGATTCAAATTGGGAATAAGTCCAGTAAGGGAGTTATTCTGGAGGTTTAAACCAGTCAGGTTTGTTAAATTCTGAATTGTGGTTGGAATGTTACCTGTTAAGGAGTTGAAGGAGAGATCAAGAAAATTCAGATTGGGAGGAAGAGTGGAAGGAATGTCGCCTGAAAAGTTGTTGTGCTGAAGGTATACATAACGAAGAGAAGGAAGTGAGAGTACATCAGATGGAAGGTTCCCACTGAGACGATTGGATCGGAGACTGAGGATCGTGAGAGCATCCAGCTTTCCGAGTGTGTTAGTGGGAATTGGACCGTGCAGTCCAACACCAGGAAGGTGGACAGCTAGCACACGAGAGCCATCCTTGGTGCAATTGATGCCAACCCATGAAGTGCATGCCGGGGTAGCTGGACTCCAGTTAAGTTTCCGGCCGTGAGGAACTGCGGCAGAAAATTGTAGGAGGGCTTGCTCATCCGAGTTCAAGTCACCGACTGTTACTGAAACGCAACAAAGAAGCAGGTAGGCAAATGCAGTAGCAATACAGGATGCCAGCTTCATCTCAGCAGCCTTCATTCCCCTGCCAAACCAATGTAAATTTAGAACATGTATTTTCCATCATCAAACCAAGGGAAAAAAACATACAATCGTGTGGAAAAAAAAAGTGCAAATAATAACTCATTATGGGTATGTATATATTCAATTTATTTTAATTTTTTATATATTTAAAAAATATTTGAAAGATCATTATTTTTATACGTATTCGGAAACTCCAAAATAAGTGATGAAGTTGACATAAATACCCTTTTTTCACACCGGAAACGATAATATGTTTTCCTGGCTTCAATGGCCACCAAGCAGACATTTTCTGAAAAAGTTTTATGAAGTAAAGAAAGGAATGGCGTAAGGAATAAGTCATTTGTGAAGAGGTCTAGTTGATTGTCTAATGAATCATGACAAATTGGAATAAAAAAAAAAAACTTAATTTAAGTATCAGTATTATCTAGAGTAAAGTCATCACCACAATGGGTTTTTTCCCTTTTTTCCTTGTGAAGTGAAAGCTGACGTAAGGTAGCAATACAGAATCTTTAAAAAAAATTGGCATTTTCGGCTATAAAATATTTCATCAGCATCATAGTCAAGAACAGTCAATGCTTCTTCAGCATGCAATAACAATGGAAACTATGAGAACAATTGAACAAATATAATATTCTCTACCAAAAAAATAAAGACTTCTAATGAAAATATGAAAAACATAAAAACGAAGTAACACAAAGAAAAACAAAAAATAACAAGGGAACATGAGATAAAACCATGGGTTAGTCAAATTGGCGAAAAAGAAATGACAAGACTTTATTTTTAATTAAGAAGAGGTTATCTATCAAAGTCAAGCTTTTTGCATGTGGAGCCAATGCCGTGGATGGACCAGCTACGCGCATGAAAGAAGGGAGTGGAAAGCAATTTATCAAGGTCTGGAATTTTTGCTCCAAGGCGTCCGCTTTATTTAACAGTTAAACATATTAGTTTTTTTTTTCTTTTTTCTTTTTCAATTAAATACTGCTACTTACTGCTACTTGGATCAAGTACTAGGAGTAGTACTAGAGGCAAAGCACTAGAATTTTTTTTTTAATTTAAGAAATAATTATATATAACCATGAAATGTCGGTTTTGAAATAATTAATCATGCTTAAAACTCTAACTAGGCATCGTTTACTATATATAAATGGTCATACATATTGAAGTTCATAAACAAACTTTATAACAATTAATATCGCTTCCTGTGAACTGAATTCTACCATTTCTACTATGTATCAAACTGTTAAAAATCTTTTTGTTAAAAAGAAAAATGAACAAAGTTGTGATTTTTTCCTAAAAATCAGAAGCTGAAGAACACAATGTTGGTACAACACCTAAGATTTCAGTAAGATTTTATACTTAATTTGGTTCCAGGTCAAAGGAAAGCAAATCAGAATTAAATTGAATTGAATTTATAATATATAATACGTTTTTTCTTCCCGGAAGCAATTGCTGAATTCATTAGAGAAATAAAGAAACTATTTGAAGAAAATTTAGTTTTTGAGGATCTAAACAAAGAGAGTTGCAGTTTAAAACAACCGTAATCCAAAAATAGAGGAGATTTCTTAAAAGAAGGAAAGAAAGAACAAATAATAAGGAGAAAAAGGTGAAACAAACCTGGAGGAAGGATGGGGGAAGGACACGCCGAAGAGAGGAAGAAGCTGAGACGACAAAGAAAGGACGAATAGGTTGAGAAAGCTAAAACGGGAAATCTGGGTTTTGGAATTTGGATTCCTTTAACGTCATATCTTCAACAATACGCTCACCAAAAAAGAAAAGAAAGCTGCAAAGTATAAAGTTGAATTGAATGCAGTGTGGTGTTGCAAGCGTTTTGTAATTTTGGAGGAACCGGCAGCCTCGGCTTGTTGGTGAAGCAGGCTTAGCCTAGGGTCGGCTTTAAATTCCGAATGGCATTGCAGATCTGGAAGATGATTCTAACTACTACTTCCCGTTGTTGAGCTTGGATTCTAGCCCTCGGAATCAGAAAATTTGTTTGACCAAAGCAAATCAAAGCAACCCAAATTGAAAGTTGGACCCTAAATAACGGACGTTACCCTCAATAGAGAGAAGAGTAGAGTAGGTGGACTCAAGTCAAATAGTCAATTGTCTTTCTACTTACTAAACCAATCCCTCTCCATTAACCAACTCTTTATCAATTTAATTTAAAGTTTCCTTTTATTTAGTAAAATTGACTTTCAAAATGTATAATTTTTATTTGATAGAAAATAAAAATGGGTTTGGAAAATTTTTTTCTGAATTTTCTATTTTTGTTTGATAGAAAATTGATTGGTGTATTATCCCTTTTTTCTAGAATATTTGTTTTATTATTCATTTTTCTTCTTACAACTTATACTTTCTAGAAGACACATGTATGAAGTTTCTTTCAATATATACATATATATATATATAT
>JBBYHO010000010.1:13009161-13024347 GCA_038382025.1 Adansonia gregorii | reverse complement strand
TACCCGTTAGCTGCATTTAAATTACTCAGCACATGACCGAGAAAAAGAAGAGGTTTTTAAAACACATGAAATGGCTATCATTTGCAACATGCAGACTTTCACCGAGGAGTTGACAATTTCTTTCAATAAAAAGTGGAGGGTAAGTATACCATATGCCTAATAGCCATATCCAGTGATTTTTTGGAAATAGTCCTCCCAAATCCTGTGCCATCTGAAGTGGTTGTTGAAGACTTTACAGGTTTCCGCATAGTTAAATCTGAGACATGTGAGGTCTTCCGTGACTCATGCATGTCAGATGTATGCCCATTGGAATGGACACGAGTCCTTCCAGGGGGTTCAGTGAGTCTTCCTCTTGGGACAATTGGTGACGAATGTCTTCTTGGGATAGTTACAGAACTAGTATTATCTTGGTTTGCCTTCATGGTGACAGAAGAACCAGGCCTAGACCTCCCAGCAGAGATTGGCCTATCTGGCAAAGTTGTTCTAAGGTTTGGGGGTGTGTCAAGAGGAAAATCAGGAGGCACAACTGGCTGTTGGGGGGGCCGGACTCGTGGACTTGGGGAGGTTGGTCGAGAAGCTGGAGCTGAACTGCGACCATTTGAAACAATGCGCCCAGCAGAAGGTGAAGGACCAGCTGCTGAAGATAGAGAAGCTGCTGGATTCCGACGTGTGGGAGTTGATGGACGAGAATTTGAACGAACAGTTGTTGAGTTCAAGTTTGCAGGGATTTGTGGCCTAGAAGTTGGAGTTGACGGCCTTGAACTTTGCAAGGGTCTACTCTTGTCAATATAAGAGCCGGTGGGAGATAGGCGGACTTTTGAAGGAGTCGAGGGCCGTGATGGTGTTGAGCGGGCAGAAGGGGTTGAAGGTCTTGCAATAGATGGTGAACGGGCAATAGGAGAGGATGGTCTAGCATAAGATGACACAGAAGCTGAGCTCGTATTGAGAATTGAACTGCCCCTGTTTGAGGTATAGCTATTGTATGAGGAAGACATAGAAGGCCGAGTTACTGAACTGCTTCGAGCGGGTCTTGAGGAATGATTGCTTTCAGAATGTGAAATTGAAAGCTGAAACAGGGAGACAAACAGAAAAATTATTCATTCATGATTGCAAACTTCAAGTGGCCGAGGGATTGGCCAACTCGGATGCTAACTCAACAACAATCAAATGCCAACCAAAAAAGAGAGAAACCGAGTAGAGATCAATCCCTAATGTCGACAGAAGCAGCAGTAACTTAAAAGTTAGGACAAAATAACTCTAAAAATATGAAGGAAAATGCATACCCTTGAAGCCTTTGTGGTTGAAACTGATCTAACTTTGGAATTGCTTCTTGGAGCTAGTGAAGTTGACTGAGATTCTGATCCTTCAGACGAAGGAAATAGAGGCGTTCCAGGCGGAGTTAGAAGCCTAATGTCATAAGTACTTTATTATAAACAGAGAGAGACAAGGATTTCCTAAAGAGAGTCCGAATTCAAGTCATAATTAAGTAAGCACAGCAATACATCACCCATAAATGTTGTCAAACATTAAACTTCGGATCGGATTACCCAAAATGACAACTTGAAAGGTGTACAAACAAAAGATTCACATAAAAAAAAGATAGTTCATTTAGAAGTTTGTATTCTGCATTCTGTGGAAAGCAGAGCAAGCCTCAAAGTGATATCCCGAGAAGTACACTAAGCATCCGGGCAGAGTGGATGTGTCTTGTACAATGACACATAACATTATAGTTGTGACAGTTTAAGGAAATGCCCTAACCTCTCAGCTTTGTTAATTGCAAAATCATTCTCGGGGAAAGGTGTTAAAGCTATAGGGCAGAATTCAGATTGGCCATTTAAAAAAAAAAATAAACCTAAACAAAATTGAAATGAATACGATGCCAAGAGATTTGGGTGACGGCAACCAAACAGATCCAAAAGAGAAAAGGATGCAATTGAATAGATTAAATTATCCGAACATAAATATAATTACATTAGATATTATTAGCGTGGTAATAATAATATTAATAGCAATGAATGAATGAATTACCAGTCATAGTCATGCTTTCCTCCATCTGTAGAAGAAAGTAGATCATCAAGTCCACCTTTTAGTTTAGCTGATCCATGTGATAGTCTTCCCAGTTTAACTGATACTATTAAATCAATACCAATATCAATATCAAAATCCAGACATCAAACTTATTTCAACACTTGAAAACTAAAGCAAATGAAAAGGCAAAAGCGTTTTTTCATTTCACTTCGGTCAACTATCATCGACGAAAACGACATCGTTCTCTTCTCAGGCTATATTTTCCATTGAAAACCATCAATCATTTTCTAGTTTCAAAAAAAGAAGAAAGGAAACTTTTGTTTTGTTCCACATAGAATTGAGAAGAAGCTTAGCTAGCTGCCCTCTCGAAACCGACAAACTAATCCAATCTAATAATAGTATGAAAGTAAGGGAAAAAAACAAAAGAAGCAAAAACTGAATAGAAATGTACCATCGAATGATTCATCGGAGGAGGCAACGGAGAGGCTGCGGCGGCTCTTGGAGAAAAGATCCAAATTCTCATCTGAATCCCTGGGGAATAATCCAGCGTTCAAACTTTTACCACGGCGGTGATGATGGGAGGCCGCCGACATGTTATTATTGTTATTCCGCCCTCCTCCGACCACCAAAGATTCCCTTAGATTCCTATTCATCATCTTGGTTGGGTAAATTTGGTGTTCCAACTATTACCAGCTGCAACGCCTATGCTATGACCGCTGCTGCAAACCCCATCGCTCTTTTTTGGGGGGGGGGTGTAAAATGCAGCTTTCTTTCTCAAAGAGAGAGAGAGAGAGAGAGAGAGAGAGAGAGAGAGAGAGAGTGTGTGTGTGTGTGTGTGTGTGCGCGTTGAGATCTGACGCAAAACAGAAATGCAATTGCAATGGTGCCAAACTGCCAATGCAATGCAAAGCAAAGACAGTTAGTCACCGGGCTGTCACTGTAACCGTCTCTTTTCTTTCTTTCTTTCTCTCCTTTTTTTTTTTTTTTAATTTTAATATTTTATTACATCACAATATGTCGGAAAGAGGAGAAGGTGAAGTGGTGATCAGATCTGTGCAGTGCTTTGCCTCTCTTTAAGAAATTATGATCAGATCTCATCCATGCTTTTGTCTAGGGAGATAAGACAGCTTTTCTTTTTATTTTCTTAAAATTAATTTTGTTGTAATTAAATCCTAATGATAATATTTTATTTATTTATTCATTTTCCGATATCGAGGTCCTAACTAATAAAAAAATTATTTTTTCTACAGAAATTCGAGATGTCATTTTTTATCTTTATTTAGTCACACACAACATCATCATCATCATCATCATTTATGATAATTTTAATTTTTTTATAAAATAATAATAATAATAATAATAATATTTACGCTACTCGCATTAAATATCACTTTCATTTATTTATATTAAAATTTAATATTTATATTATCAAAATAAAAAATAATTTTTAAAAATAAATTTATAAATAAAATAATAAATTATATTTTAAGTAAATAATTTTTATTAAAAAATAAATAAATAATTTTTTAATATATGTATATATATTTTTTATTTTTTTTAATAATATAATATTAATTTTTTATATAATGAATGATAATAAAATAAAATAATTTTACATTTTTTGAGGTGAAAGCCTCTGAGGATAGGTATGGATTGATAACTTAGGTACTTGAAATGTTGGTCGCACCCTACAAGGAAAAATGACTTTTAATGCATGGACCGACTTTGCCTTTTTATTTGTTATTTTACCCATTTTTCATTTCAACAAAAAATAAAAGTCGATCATTGATCTACAAAAGGCTACGTGGCTAGTTCTTGCAACGCTTCACTTATGGGAGAATCAAAAACCCAACCACCTGTTTAAAGGGTTTAGGAATTATAACGGATAGAATATTTATATTTTTTATAATATTTAAATTTTATAATTATTTTTAAATTTAAATTAATTTATTATTCATATTAAATTTATACATAAATATTTATATTTAAGTTAAACAGTATTATTCATCAGATATTTGAATATATTAAAAATTTGAATTCAAAAAATAAAATTCGTTTCATTTTATATAAGTGTAAATTTTTATATTTTACAATAAATAGATATAGAGCAAATTTAGATAATAGATTCGAATATCAAAATCTATTATTCGTAAAAATAATTAAAATTTAAATAATTAATATCTAAGTATTCATATCTACATTCAATTCACATCCATTACAGGTAGTAATTATGCTATCTGAATTCAGATTCACTCCAAATCTGTAATATCTGAATCCGTAAAAAATAAATAAATCAAATAATTTTAAATATTTAAATCCACACAATTAATTGTCATTCTTTAAAGGGTTCCGTTATTTATATTCAATAAATTTTAATATTTAATTTTATTTAAATTATTATTTTATATTAAAAATTATTATTAATTTATTTATAACTACTTTGATTATGAAAATATATAATATTATTTAAATACATGAAACACTGTTTCAGTTACCTGTTAGCAGTATCAGAAATGAAAACATATATTTGTGACCCATGCAATTTAATAGTTAGTTTTATTTATTTAATTCTACGCTATGTATTTTAATTTTATGCTCATATGTTATAATTTTATTTTTATATTATTAATTTATTGTATAAATATATATATATATATATAAAAGATAAAATTATGAATTTATTAAAATTTTAAATTTAAGTCTGAGAATCTTCAGCATAATATTTATTTATAGCATAAAAAAATTATTTGATATTTTGAGTAATAATTGAAACAAATATCAGAATTTATATTGATAAAAAGTCATTTATTATTTCAAAATGTGGTCAGAACTTTTTCTAATAAACTATTTTGTTAGATTTTATGTTGTAGTCAAGACTGCAATTCAACCTTTTTTTATTGATTTACTAATAATCATTTATCTTCAAATAATTAATTATAATCCAAATCTAAGATGATATAATATATTATAATATAATATGACATTTTTAATTACAATCAATGCTTTAATAATTCCATATAAACATAAAATTTGCGAATCAATATCTAATTATATAAAACCCAAAATAATATTAACCATTCAAGCATTTGGGTTAGTTTGCTACTGTATGTTTTTCACCCCACTAAATAGGCAAAGTTCTAATCCTGCTCACCTCAAATCTCATTAATTAATGCAATTTTAAATTATACTTGCTTTCAATAATTTTGCAAATTTTATTTTTATTTTCAGTTTTTGAAAACAAAACACATGTTTTTTTTTGTTGTTGTTATCATAAAAATTGAAAAGAAAATAGAAAACAAAAATGATACCAAATGAGATGTCCCCTTTATTATTATTTTTTAAAAAATTATTTAATGCATTAATTAATTTTAATATATTAATTATGTCTTTTTAACTTAAGCGGTATCATTGGACAATGAAGAGCTTTGTTTAGAACATTGATAATTATTTTATTTAATTTTGTACTGGCAATCAAATCAAAATCCACATTTTCAAAATATATGAGATGATGTACTAATCCCAAAAGTGAAAACTTGAAACTTTCAATGAGAAAAAAAGAGGGGGGGGTGCAAAAGTTGTTGCGTTGCATTGCGTCTTAATTAATTAACTAATTAATGTTATTCTTAACTTAGATGAATGGTTTAATTGGCTTAGAAACAATCCAAGTTTCCTAAAAATAAAGGCATCTTTGAGTGTTTTTGCAATTAGTTAAGTTTGGATTAAATCACCTTCACATCATCATTACAATTTACCATTTCTACTTCTAATTCTAATACATTAATTGCATTGCCATTCAAAAGTTTTATTTATTAATTATTTTTTCGCTCATATATTTTCAATGATACAATATTCTGAAAGTTTTAATCATTTATTATGAAATATAAAGATGTATCTAAATGAGTTTGATAATAAGTAGTAAGGTATACTTATATTCATGAAAGAGAATAAAATTTAAGTTTCGTGTAAGCATATCTTAAGAACAAGCATAAATTTTGAATGAAATTAATCTTATTACATATAACGAACTACAATACTTACGTTTAAAAAAAAACAAAAAAGGAAAATGAAAAATAAAGATGTATCCTTTTATCCGAAGACCAGCCATGATTAGATACTAGATTAGAGCTGTGAATTTCGTAACATGAAGTCAAACAGTCTTGGATTTGGCATGATAGCATCTATTAGTGTTATAGTAGACATGAAAAATATTCATTTATAGTGTGGGTTTGTTCAATATAAATTTAATCATAATTAATAATTATGATTTCATAATTTATAAATAAATTTTATACATGTGATTTATATTAATAAATATTTTAAAAAAATAATAAAAGAAAAGTGTAACCTGTCTTATATGTGATACTTTAGTTAATTTCATATATGATATATAATATATGTGTTAACTTACGGGTGCTCTAATGTTCTTCTCAAATTTCATTTTTTAAAAAAATCTTTTATTTAATTCATCACTTTCACAAATTTTAGAAAATATAATAATTACACAATTTTAACTTTAATGAGTGTTAAACTTTTTCATAAATAAGATGATATGATATTATTAATAGATTTACACAGATTACGGTTTGAGATAATTTAGATATGTAATATTTTTTTGAAATAAGTTAATTAAATAGAAAATAAAAGTTACAAATAGATTTCATTTTATTTTTATTTTTAAAAAAAGGGCATGAATGGCTTAATCACAAGTTTACTCTTTGATTTATTACACCATTTTATGTTTGAATGTCTTAAATTTAATAGGATTAAAGTGAGTTTCAGATATGAATTGCTGATATGATCCAAAGCCACTAGATTTAAGCCAAGCCATAGCAGTAACAAAAGCAGTGGAAGGGCCATCCATGGCAGGTGGATGGGTCATCCATTCCTATGCTCCTTCCTCTCACCAGTCGACATCCATCACCAATTGCTGGATCACATATCTACATATATATATATATATATATATATTTTATAAAGTAATGGGTGTCGAAGAGTGCATGGGTCTTTATATATGAAACCCACCGAACTTTTCTAAGTAAAACACTCTTCATCAATCAAGCAAAACAATCCCGATCCGACGCTACCACCTCCCTGCATATAAAAGCGACCAGTGAACCGATGTTCTTGACTATGCATGCTTTTCTCTCCAATTTAATGCTTTTCTTTAATTTTGGAAATTTTATCCCAATAAAATTCTCCTTAACCTTCCCCATCTGAATTCTTTTCTTTTTTTTCTCTTTTGGAAATGAATAATTTTGGACACACAAACACACGACATGAAATTAAGCAGTTTCCAACACTCTAATCCTTATATGACTTGTTCATATATGTTAAATTAACAAAGGTTAACCAACTTAACTCAAGCTATCTACCTCGTTTAAATACATTTTATTAATATTTAAAATTTTAAAAATAACTTATATACAGATAGATAGATAGGTGACAGGGCAATTGGTTGGTGCTGGCAAAGTCAGGAGTCTGGACCTAATAAAATGGTAAGAGGACTTGGATTTCACTCACATGTGCTATCAATTATTGGTCGCAAAATTTAGATCTTGAAATATAGCAACCTGACAGGATATACAGAAATTTCATAATATTAATTAATTTTACTGCCAATTAATGACATATGCGTGAAAATCTTGTAGAAGTAGTAGTTGTAGTAATTAAAATGGTTGGCCAGCTGAGCGGTGACCTTGCTTGATTTATGCGCCTACTAGCTCTGGGGCCACTTCACGTCAACATGTTTTAAATGAATGAAATCCAATTTTCTATGTAGCCAGGTTGGATGTTAACTCGGGGAGGTTAAATTGAATTAGAAAATAGAATAAATTATATAAGTTAATTGAGTAAGTTATATTAGTTTTAGGTTAATTTGAAGAATTTAAGTTTTTTTAGTTTTAATTATTTTAAATTTGAATTATTTTAGTTTTGAATCATTTTATGTTAAAATTATTTTGAGTTTGGATTATTTTGAATTTAAATTATTTTGATTTGGGTCAGTAGTGTAAAGCACTCGAGTTAATTAGTTTTAATTAATTAGTTTTAATTCTCAAATTTATCAAAATTAATCATTTTGAATTTAAATTATTTTAAATTAATTATTTGAATCAATTTGAATTAAAGTTATTTTTTATTTAAATTATTTTTTAATTTCATGCTACTAATTTTTTTAATTAAATTAAATTAAATTAAATTATATTTAAATTTAAGTGAATTACTTAAAAATTTTGAGTTTAAATTGAAATCGACAATTTAGAGAAAAATCAACCTCAATCTAGAAAACATATGATTGGGAGCCATTTAGCAATAGCATAGATCCCTTAGAAGCAAAGCGATAGATTGCATACAAATGAATTTAATTTACGGAGAAGTGTTGTCAATTACGTATGTATTCAGTGGAAAGATGCGCTGCGATCTGACAGTGAGAGAGTCCCCACGAAAAACAAGCTGCAAATGATAAAAATTGGTTTTATAGTGCAAATAGAGCATGTTCTAGCAGCTTTTTCACGTGCCTTCCCAATAACCTAGAAGATTTTTGTTATACCTACGTCTCATGTGCGTCCGGTAAAATTAGTTTAAGCAGTCCAGCTCAATCAAGAACCCTCCTACCCTACAGACGAAAAAGTAAACAAAAGACAAACTACCCAAAGGTTAAGTCCATGTGCTGTGTATATGCTCAATTTAGTTAGAAATATTGAATGATTCAATTCACGACTGATAATAAAATATATATATATATATATGATTTATCATATTAGCGATAAACAAAATTTACAATATTTGACAATTCATGTGATTTGTTTTATATTTCAGTCATATAATGATTAAAAATGGTTTTTTTTTTTGAAAATTCATACCCAATTTCTTGATTCTTGATATATATATATATATGCATATATCAATGAAATAATACTCGATCTAGTAGTGCAAGGAATTTTTTTTTTAAATCTTGAATAAAATCGATATTATTCTTTCCATTTTACCCAAGCAGTTTATATAACTTGGAAATGCTTGGTTGACATCTTCAAATTTCCTCCTTTCATCTTTCCTAATTTTCCCTTCAATTAGATTAAAGCCTTTAAGGCCTTCTTAAACCTTAAGTAATAATTGATTAATTACATCTCAAAATTATCCTCTTTAGATCTTACTTTATTTTTAAAGAATATCATATTTGTAAATGCATGAAAAATTGCAACAGTTGTTTAGATTCTGAAATGTACTGCCTCTATAATTATAATAATTGGCCACGCTATAAACATTGTATATATGCTTGTTTATCCAATTATAATTGAGATATATATTGCATTTGGGTTTCGTTTCGTAGGAAGAACATTGGGTTTTAACAATGGTTAAGATATTCATATTTTCTTCTTAGCAATATTTTCCAAGGAAATTGGCAAAAAGCCCTAATCGAGAATCAGCGCAGGAGCTAGCTGAGAGCGTCTCCAATGACTGCTTGAGCTGGCAGCTGGGGCTAACAATTGGTGGGCGGATTCATGCATGGCACACCTTCCCCAGCTCATTGCTTTTGCCTTGGCTATAATTTTGAAACTTACATGATTGGAGGCCAATACAAGCAGGATGTTGTTAACTACAAAACAATTAGAGACGGGGAGCTGGTGATCCTTCTCGTTTCAGGGCATGGGTAATGAGGGGAGCTGGCGATCAACAGCGCATTTTTAAGGTGTTCCTGGTCACTGGGAGAGACGAGGAGATTTTAGCCCCTGCCACCATTGCTAATAATTTGCATAATAACCAAATGATTCATGGACTATGGAAGGTTGATTTTTAGGGTAAGATGCATGCATTGTAATTGGTACACCAACTTTTACCTTTTTTTTCCCTTGACCTAATATATGTGGGGTATTAATTTCTTGGTAAGAATATCATTCCCTCTATGTGAAGAAATTTCCAAGGAGCTGAAAGGATGGAATAGCACAAAAAAAACTAACCTTAACAGAAGATGAAGAATTGGATATTTCATATATATATATATACGCCCCCGCACATATATATATATATATACACATAATATTTTTAAATGAATAGTTACAAACACACGTTAACTAATAATGCTGCTTTCAATCGTCAGATATCTAGTATTTATAACATTTTGAATCATAAATTAGAAAATAGATATATAGAGGTAGAGGCTAATCAAGTCATAGTTAATGTTAACTATGTTAATAATGTGATGAAGATTGAAGGATAGATAGGTACATTTGGAGCTGGCTAATCAAATCATTAAGATTACATACACAAATTAATAAATTTGTTGATTATCTTTGTAACATTTCAAAGAGAAAAGTGTGGTGGTTTGGCAGTCCGAAATTCCGAAGCAATTAATGGAAGAAGGGTACAGGATATATGGGGGAATGTTGGCGGTCAATGAATCGGTCGATTCAAGGAGAATGTTAGGGCAACCTGACTTTCTAACTGCCTAATCCAATGTATTATGTTTTTTAATGAATACAAAAGTATATACAGAATGCCTCTGCCTAAGAAATGAATGGATCAAACTTGTCAGTGGCATTCTTAATTTTAAATGGATCTCTTTGAAGTTTGAGCTACTTGTTCACCAAAATCTCAACGAAACTCATAAACAATGTCTATGCTCCTTCTTCCACAAAAGAAGAAGCCCAATAAGCCAACAAAATCTGCTAATCCAAACGCCAACTCACCCTACAGATAAATACATAAGCAAAGAAAGAAAGAAAGAAGGGAGATTTAAGAATCAAAAGGAAGTAATTAAGATGTAAAACACTGAAACCCTTGAGAAGAAGCATGGTAGATCAATGAAGGAAGGGACGTAACTTACCTGTAGCCACACCCCACCAGACCAGACAAGACCAACTCTCACTCAGGGAAATCCTAGGTCTAGGACTAGGACTAGGACGAGGACTGGGAGGAGGTCGAGAGTAAAAAATAGGGCTTAGGGGACGACCAAGTCCTTGGCTTTTACAGTTAACAAGGTAATCCACATGTGTAGATGTCTTGTAAAAAATTGAACCACCATGTCTATAAATCATCATGCGCTCCAGTTTTTTTTTTTTTTTTTAATCAATGCACTCTGCTTTCTCCTTTGCTTAATTATTATATAAAATGTGTTTTTCATGTAATATAAAATTAAAATAAATCAAAAGTAGCTTAATAAATTCATATCTGATCATAAAAATCAGAATATTAAAATTATAACAAAAATTCTTAAAAAATAAGAAATTAGCAACATAATTATCTTGGTCCATTAGGCCAATTTGAAATTCCCTTTTATATTTTCTATCTAAAAAAATATCATACGCAAATAATAAAACTTTTTGACTCTATAAATAAATTAAAAAATTATCATATATTTTATTTATTTATTTTTATTTTATTAAATATATTTTAAAAATATACTTAAATTTTTTAATTTTAAAAACAAATATATTCCAATTTTTTTTTCTATATTTGTTTATGCAGCCGGTGTAAATTACAATTGGGAGGCAGAGGCAGGGTGTAGACATAAAACTGCAAAAAAAAAAAAGGAAAAAAAAAGTAAATATAGATGAAATGGTTGATTGGGAGAGAGTTGATATTTGGCGTCTGTGGTGGCTATGTCTCAATGAGAATGTCGACTCGACCCGACCAGGAACCATAACCAGAAAAGTGAAGTTAACTAAACTATCCATCACCAAAAACAAAAACCAAAGGACATGCTTACTTACAACGTTGCTGCGCCGTCCTCTCTGTAAGAACTCACTTAAAAATAGGTTTTCAATTTCCTTTTTTTTTTCTTTGTTTGATGGGGGTTTCATTTGTTCTTTGCAGATGCCCAATTCTTTCCTATGATTGGAATTACCAAGTATCTGATCAGTTGTTATTTTCTCATCATCTAAATCATGGGATTTGGAGGGGTATTTACTTCTGCCCTATATCTGGTTTTCCTTTCTCTTTTGCTTCCAAAGGTTTTTAAAGCTGCTTGTTGATTTATATTAAGCTTATGGAAAACTGTCGACTGCTTGTTCCTTTCTCTTGTTGTTCTTGTGAGTAGAGTATATAGTCTTGGTTAGAATTTCTTTATACAAGAAAAGAACATATATAGGAGTTCAACACTTGTGTTTGATTTTTGCAGCAAACAGAAAGCTAAAGGGATGTCGACTTAAGGCTAGCTTTTGGGAATCTATCAGATCTGGGTACTTCCATTTATTTGTTGTTTTAAACCTTGGACTTTAAACGTGCATGTTACGCTGAGATTGGTAATCTTAGATTGTTGTGCTTATCTCTGTTTCTGCGAACCTTCTCTAAAGTTTTATGATTTTTCAATGATAGTTTAGGTTTTAGTCTTTTGTAAATTTCATTCCACCCATTAAGGCATTAGTCCAATGGTAAAAGAGGACTGATTAAGGGCTTCGGACACCCTAGATTCTTATCCCCAGTCTTTTGTGTGCGTCTGTGAATGCTCTTTCCGATTGTCCAACTTTTCCTCATCTTATCAGCTAATTCGGTTTTGGAACATAGCACCAGTAGAACCAACATATTTGCCTCATTTCTCGGGAGCAGATCACCTATAATTATTGCACTGCAATTACAGAGCCCTCATTTATATAATTAGTTTTTGTGATTGGACAATTGTAGGATCATAGGAAAAAAATTGTAGATTAAATGCTCCTTTATTTCTCCAGTCTTATTGGAGAAAGCTTCTGCTTTGCTTCTTGTCCTAGGATATTGAAGAACAACACCACTCAAATTATTGAACCACCCTCCACACTTGAAGAAGAGGAAGAACCATTGCCTGAAGAATTAGTGCTTATCGAAAGGTCTCAACCGGGTGGAGAAGTTGAACAAATAATATTTGCTTCTGGTGGAGATGTTGACGTCTATGAGCTTCAAGCCCTGTGTGATAAGGTAAGGATCTTTCTTCGCATGCATCCAGATAATGCCCAATGGAGTATGTGTATTGTCACACTGATTGCAAGTTTGTTGCTTTTGAGCTATGCTGTACCCCTGCATCTGTATTATGAAAGACAGATTTATTAACATCCTTTCTAATAGGTTGGTTGGCCAAGGAGACCGTTGTCAAAACTAGCAGCGGCTTTGAAAAATAGTTACATGGTAGCCACACTGCATTCTGTTAGGAAATTGCCCGGTTCAGGTGTGCTGTTAATGTTGAAATGTCTGCTATTTAATTGCAATAATCCAACCATATTTCGATTCCTAAAACTATTGATAAACATCTTAGTGTACTTGGGGAAGTTATTTGACAGAAGGGAATGAGCAGAAGAAGCTAATTGGCATGGCTCGTGCTACATCAGATCATGCATTCAATGCTACAATTTGGGATGTTCTTGTTGATCCTAGCTATCAGGTACTCGAGTAGGCAATGGCAAAAAAAAAAAAAAGAAAAAAAAAAAAACTGTTAACTTGCACAATTATTTCATGTAATCTTCAATATTGGTTTCTGATAGAGTACACGGAAATGCAATGCAGGGCCAAGGGCTTGGTAAGGCCATGGTTGAAAAGCTGATAAGGACTCTTCTACAGAGGGATATTGGTAATATAACACTTTTTGCGGACAGTCAAGGTATGATGCCCTTTAAAATTAACTTCATTGCCATGAAAATTAAACTCGAATCTGGAAAGGTCAAAACAGATGGGCTCTTCCATTATTCTGCAAATTTATGTTACATTTGTATATGTATATAAGTTGTTGAATTGCTTCCAAATAATGTTATTATATACTTTGACCGCAGTTGTGGAGTTCTATCGGAACTTAGGTTTCGAACCTGATCCAGAGGGCATTAAGGGTATGTTTTGGTATCCAAGGTATTAATTGCGATTTCATCTAGGAAAAGAATCAGTACTTACTTCAAGGAGGTGCTTTGACCATGTTGGTTGAGCTATCAGAGCTCGGAGCTCAGGGGGGGGTTTGGGACATTAGAGGAGGGAAATTAATTAAACATTAGTCATTATAACACTAATACATTGTTGGGATGGGGGGTGGGCACATTTTTAGACCAACTGAATGCATGTGGGGGTTTTTGGTTTTGAAATGCTGAAAATTCATGCAACCGCTGGTTTGAATGTCTGATTTGAATGTCTTATTACAACTCAATGCATATTCAAATTATTACTAATATAATTTTGGTGAGGTGAAGAGCATGACATTTCGCAGGATTTTTAATCCAATAAGTTAAGCCCTTTCATCTTTAAGTTCATTATTATTATTTTTAAGTTGAGATTGTTAGTGTTTGATTCTGATGGATGGAACTAAAAGTTGATTTACCTTTTAAAGTTCTCTACCTTTTAAGTTTCAAGGTAGCTTTTATATATATCTCAACACGGTCAAAATTTTCTTTCTAGATAAAACGGCCGGTGTCCTCATATTTTATTTGGGTTTAATTTTTATTTTTAGATTTCTCTCACGATGGCATGATACGATGCGATCAAGCTTATGCTCTAAATATTTTCTCCAAAATTAAATTTGAAATTTAAAAATTTCTGCCCTTACCTCTAATTAATCTTATATCTATAATCTATAATATTATTACGTATAAAAGCATGCGTGTGGCAGATCTTTTAAATTGACAAAAATAATTATATGTTTTGATTACATTTTTGGCATTGTAAATATTTTTTATTGTTGATAATATTTATCCAATTCAGAAATAAGAGTGTTAATTTCATTAAATATATTTATTTAATGATAAATAAAAATTCACTTTAAATTATTTTATTCTCATAAATAAATTTCATTAAAAAAATGAACTTATTTGATAAACATTAGTAAAAGTTAAGATTTTTGTGGACTTTCTTATTTTTATATATTTTAATTTTATATTAAAATTAAAAATAATAAATTTGAACATTGAAAAAATTTTACATGTCAATGCATTTATTAATTTTTAGAATAAATGAAATAACGATTATAATAATAAATATTAGTATATATAAAAGCATGAATGTGAAAAATTTTTAGAACCGGTAAAAATAAACATGTTTTTTTTTATCTTATTCAGGAGCAAATTTCAAAATATTATAAATTTAATAGCTTAACAAAAATTTCTTTCACAACAAAGGTTTTTAGCTCTTTTGGTAAGTTGTTCTTTTTTTTAAGTACGATTTCATAGTTCATATTTTTAATTTTTGTATACTAAAAATTCAATAGATTTAAAAAAA
>JBBYHO010000010.1:12984712-13000672 GCA_038382025.1 Adansonia gregorii | reverse complement strand
CATCATGAATTCCTAGGGTGGCTTATGTGGGTTATAAACAATAGCAATAAGTAGTAGCCAGTGCTAGTCTAGCTTTTGGTAGCAATGGAAAACCATCAAAATATAGGTATAATCATAAAAATAAATAAAAAATAAATTAAATATTAAATATATTTGTATTAAATTTATATTTAATATTTTTATGCATTCGAATAATATAACCAACAAATAAAACTTTAAACTTTGACCTATGCAATATTTCTCCGTATTCAACTCGATTATATATGATTTATCTATTCTTATCTTTTCTTTTTTAAGAAATATTAGTTTTAAACATCATATAAATATAATACAAAAAATAATTAAAAAAACACAAAACCATATATTTATATAAAATATACAAAATCATGAATATACAAAAATATGAATATATTAAAATTTATAAAACAAGAATTTTTAATGTGTTAAAATTTATGAAAATATTAAAATTTAAATATAATATGATAAAAAATAAAATAAATATGATATGAATATATGAATATTAAATATATCTTTTCACACAATATATTAACAGAAAAGAATACTGCTTTCTTCTCTCTTTTTTTTTTTTTTTTTACCATTTGAGGAAGGTAATGATTAAGGAATTGTTTAAAATTTATTCAGTTTTTTTGTTTAATTTTAAATTTATTTAAATTAAACATATGTTTAGTTATGTTTTGGTTATCATAATCAAAGAATGATAATACATAAGTCAAAGTACAGCAGTTCTGAGACAAGAGTTTATTGCAAGAAACAATTTATTACGCATTAACAAAACATAAGTCAAAGTGATTAAAATTTGAACGAAAATACTGGAAGATTGTCAATCCAAAACTCATGGTAAAAAAAAAAAATGCAACTACCTCTTAGCAATTGCCTATAGATTGTGATTGTTAAGGTGAAGAGTACTTTGCCAATTCAGTGAGAAGAAAAAAGTTTAATTTTTGACTTGGCTGGACTTGCTACTTATAATACTTGGATTCGAGTGAATTTCGATTATTTATATATATTTGATATAGGTATCTTTAAATTTTTTAAAATTTTTTCATATATTTAAATAATCATATTTCATATTTATCTTTAAATATATTTTGAATATAAATGTTAAACATAAATATTTTTAAAAAAATTAAAAAATAAAATAATATAACGTAATAAATAGATTCATCGAAACCATGATATTTCCGGTCACAAATAAATCCTCAAATTGAGCCTGCTAGCAAACCTTACCTCCCTGTTGTTTTGAATATCCTTTACAACCTTTCCAAGATTATATCAATTAGCCTATAGAGGTATACGTAGTAACTCTTCTCTGCTTATTAGTAAATGAATCATGCACTTGTTAAGATTATCCTTTGAGTTTAAATACTAATCATAATATGATGTTACGATCATTATTTTGTGATTTCAATTTTATTTGTTATTATTTTTATTATAATTGATCATAATAATATTTGTTATACTAACGAACACGATAAATACAATGTAAATGAAAACACATTCGTGGTCACAAATTAAATCCTTACTTATTATTACCTAACTTATCCATGACAAACAAGATTAGAAGATCATCAAAAAGGTTCTGCTACAACAAATATAAAATCCTCATTCCATGTAGGTTTAATATTTTTATCTAGCAAAAGTCTACTACTTAGAACTATATTTCCAAGCATAGCCTTGACATAAACTTTTGGGTTCCTATTTCTAACCATAGGCATTTATATTATTTAAACTCTTTATTTTTTAAAAAATATATGTATTTAATATTTATATTTGATACACATTAAAATATAAATATAAAAATTTAATCTTTTAAATATATAAAAAAATTAAAAATATTAAATATATATTTATTAAATATATATGTATATCTAATATTCACGTTAATTCAACAAATCTCAGACTTTGTACTGTATTGACTTTACAAAGTCTAGGTGAAATATACACCTTGGAAGAAGTATTTGCTATGCTTTCGCTTTTAACAATTGTTACGTCCACGTGCCAAGCATTGGGAAGCGTCTCTTGAAGCTCGAGTCTCCATTTACATAGCTAACATCAATGCTCGTCCATCACCTTTCCTTCAATATTTATCCTCCAAATGATACCACTGTGGCGCTAGGGGACGATCTGGGGCAAGAGTACTAGGAATGTACAGTATATCAAAAGCAAGTTTCACTATGAACGATTTAAATTGCAACTTTAAATGCATTTTCAATTACATTATATTTATTATGATTAAAACATAATGAATATTATTATAATCTATTACAATTAGAGAGTCATGTCGTGAAACAATAATAATAAAGAAAAAGAAAAAACTCTAGGCTCCACATAGAAAAGTTGAATAATCTCCCAGTCGGAGACAAGTTCAGCCACAATCAGCAAAACCAGTTGATCCCTAAATTGAAATTTACCGTCTCTATTATAGGGTTTTCAGAATCAAGGTTAAGAAACCCTAAAAGTATCCCTAAAGCTAGGCTAAAAACAAAGGAATTAAATAAGACCAAAACAGAAGACTAGGCTTCGCATAGAAAAGTCGAACAATCTCCCACTGGGAGACTAGTTCAACCACAATTAACAAAACCATCTATCTTCAAACTGCATTTCTCCGTCTCTGCAACTCAAAGTCTTTGTTTCAAGCTATAAGGCCAGCTGAAGCTGCGTACAGCTTCAGCTGTCAAATGTAACAACCTTTGCCAACATATCTACAAGGTTCTTACTTCCACATTTCTTCTTAAGCTTCAACTGTTCATCGCTGAGAAGATATTGAATAAAATGATACTTCAGCTAAACGTGTTTGGTAATGGAGTGCAATGCTAGACTCTTCGCAAGAAAGATTCCACTTTGACTGTCACTGTAAAGAATAACCTTATCACTTTTCTTACCTATCTCCTCCATAAAAGTCTATAACCAAACTATCACCTTTGTTGCTTCTGACATAGCAACATACTCAGCTTACGTAGTTGAAAGTGCCACAACGTGGGACAAGTTTGAACCCCATCATATTGCAGTATCATCCAAAGTGAACGCAAAACCTAGAGTGCCCTTTCTACTATCAATGTCAACAACTAAGTCAGCATCTACAAAGCCTTCTAGCTTCTAATTGCTCGAAGTGTAATACAAGCAAGTATCTAAAGTGCCTCTCAAGATCCACTCTACGACCTTTTAATGTTGTTTTCTTGGACAACTCATGTATCTATTAATAACTTTTCAGTATTTGCAATCCCTAGTCTAGTACGCAATATAACATACATAAGAGAACCGATAGTTAAGGCGTAAGTGACCTTACTCATCTGCTCGCACTCCCAATTTATCTTCGGTGATTGTCTTAAACGATCAAATTACAAAAATTTATTTTCCAAACACATGCCATAACCTGATGATCAAATATAAACATTTTTATATAAATTTTGGTAAATGAGTATAGTAACTTAATAATTGATATAACTTTATTAAGGTGTAATTGAGCTTAGCTAAGTTGAGTCTAACTAGTAGGAAGCTTAAGCTTGACTTAAAGCATGTGGCTTGAAACTCAATTCTAATTGTATTAAATTTTACTTTTAAAATTTGAATTTAATTTAAACTATTAAAATTTATTCAATTAATTTTATTTATTTCGTAAATAAATTTAAATTTTATATTAAATTTTAAATTAAAATTTTTAAATATTTAAATAAAAAATTAAAAAACCCTAAACTTGATTTAATTTAACTTAACAATAATTCAATTGAATCTGAGCATTTTTATCCGAATCGAGTAGCTTCTGCGAGTACAGTTATCCGGCTTATGCGAGCAAATCAAATCCTATAAATAAAGCACATTAAAAAAAACGAAAGAATATGTCCAAGCAGAACACAATAAGACAAAACTAATCCGTTATTTACGGGACTGCCATTTCCGTTCTTGATTTTGTCTGAATCTGCTGCAAAGAGCGAAAACAATATCAGACTTTCAGAGCTCCACAGTAACCCTCCTTCTTCCCTCTTTCTCTCTCGCCCTCCTTCATTTTCCTTCACTTTCTAGGCCATTTTCCGGGAAAAATAACAATTTCCGGATCAGGTAAAATATTTGTCGTCTATTTCCTCCTTATCCTCTTCGTCATGGAACAGAAAATTCAACCAAAAATTAAAAATTCATATTGACCTTTTTTTAAAAAATAAAAATTTGTTTTCTTTCTCCGGAAACGAACGAAAATAAATGAATCTCACGCTGTCTTTTCGAACTATTTTATTTTCTGAACATTTTAGATTTCAGCCTTGTTACGTTGAACTCTCTACTTTGGCAGGTTGGCTGAATTTTTTTTTAAATTTTTCTTATATTTGTAGGTTTTCCTTTGTTTTCTTTTATTTTCCAGCGGTTTATTAGCAACCAAATAGGGTCTGTGAGAAAATATAACTTTATTTCGTTTTTTTTTTTTCCTTTTTAAAATTTTTTACTTTGGTGTTTATGTGGTAACTGAAGTAGTTTTGAGGTAAGAAGATATTGAATTTAATTTTTCAAAAAATTTCATCTTTATTTGTTTAATATTCTTACTCTATCTATAATTTCTTATTTGCTATTATTGATGTTTGAAATTTAAATTTATGTACCTATTTAGAACAAGGACTTTCATTTTTTATGTAAAATTGAATTAATACAAACTGAGTTATATGGTGTTGTTCATTATAGATTTAATTGGTTGAAAATCTGGATGGCAAATAAGGAAGATGAGGGTTTTTATCACAGCCTTTCAAGGAAAGAGCTTCAAAGTTTGTGTAAGAAATATAGTTTACCTGCTAATAGGTCGCGTTCCGATTTGGCTAAATCACTGGCGTCTTGTCTAGAGGTAATTTATTTAGACATCTCTTTGTCGGTAATTAAGAGTTAAGAATCTGAAGCATATCGTACTGCTTTTTGCGCCGTTATGTAGCTGTTAGATATGTTAACTTACAGTAGTTTGTAGTTTCATTCTGTTACATTTAGTTACCTTGCCATTTTGTATTTGAGCAGATAATATTATGGTGGCTTATAGGAGTAATGCATTATGTATAACTTTCTTTATATTACTGTAGGGGGGAAAAAGTAATATTTGAGTGTCAAATTAGAAAGCTAGTAATGGAAAAAAAAAAAAAAAAAAGGATTGCTAGAGAAAGAGCTTCAGAGTTTGTTAAGAAATATGGTTTACCAGCTAACTGGTCGTTTTCTGATGTGGCTAAATGATTGGCCTCTTATATAGAGGTAATTTGTTGAGATGTCATCTTTGTCGGTAATTAAGAGTTAAGATTCTGAAGCATATTGTACTGCTTTTTGGGCCGTTATGTAGGTGTTAGATGTGTCAACTTATATTAGTTTTTAGTTTTGTTCTGTTATATTTATTTATCTTGCTATGTTGTATTTGAGCTGATAAAATAATGGTGGCATATTTTATTTATAGGAGTAATCCATAAGGTATAGTTTTAGAAGTTTCTTAATATAACAGTTGGCGGGAAAAGGAATCTTCGACTTTCAAAGTAGAAAGCTAGTAATGGAAAAAAACAGTGTTGTCAAGGGCGTAAGGTGCACTTTAGGTGCTAGAATCCTTATATTTCCTGAGGCACTAGGCACTAAAAAAAAGAGCTCGCCTGAGAAAAGTAAGGTGCAGTATGTATATCTGCGTATTTTGTATGTGTGTCTTTATATATAAATAAAAGAAAGTAAGATATTTAATTATAATAATAAACTCAAAGATTGGTCCAGTCCAATTTCGCCTACTAAACATGCAAAATTTTCTCCTTTTTTGTTGGTCAATATGTATGATTTCCTTATGGTCTTATGTTTGTCATTGAATGCTCAAATATTGAGAAGTAGAGAGTTTGATATTATCCACTTTCTTATTAGTAAAGGTACAACGAAAAAAAAAATAAAGAAATTAAAGAAAATTTCAATTAGATGGGCTCTTTTCTGTGCCTATGCTTTACAAAAAAGTGCATCTTGGCATGTTAGATGTGCACCTGATCAAATGTGCCTTGCTTGAAAAGGTTTGAGGCGCTTTTCTTGTCTAGTGATAAGTCTCAACGCCAAGGCATGGCCAGGCGCACGGCTTGACAACAATGGAAAAAACAGGATTGCTTAAATTTATATTTAGCATGTTGTTAATGTTGGTCTAGGACATGTATTAATACTTATAATATGGACCCGAACAAGAAACAGCAAAAGATGATTGGTAAAAGGGAAAAGAATAAACCGTATGTAGAATTCAGAATGTAGATACGCACTTGTTATATTTGCTTTCCAATTTGTTTTTATATTTTTAATAAAGAAGAAAACGTGGATTGACATGCTTAAAATATTTTTTAAACAAGCTAAACGAACATAAATATGATGCTAGCAAGCACAGTACAGGGGGATTCTAGGCATAATCTAATGTAATCTGATAACATAGGTATCTTTGCAGCATAAGTTGGCATCATCATTGATTGAGAAAGTATTTTGTTAAGCAATTGCTGCATCAGATACAGTCTAGCATCCATTTATAAATGGACACTACATTCATGATAAGTAATGTTTTTTGAAATATGGAATGTAGAATTATGATCGAAGAAAAGTTAATTTAGGGTGATGAAATAATGTGCCAATGTTTTAATGGAACGATTTACTTTTCTCTGGGAATTGACGAAAGTTTAGTTTAGGTGCCAAGACAAAAAAATTTACATCAATATTTTGTTGAAATTGGCATTGCTAGAAGTAATGATGTTTTGACTCTGCTTATTTATTGCATGTTGAAGACATGTGCTTGCGGAGTTGATATTACTATGTGGTATCAGTTGGACAATATTTGCTTGTATTTTCTTCGCTTCATTTATACATTTAACGAATTATCGTTTTTAGTAATCTGCATCGGGATTTTTTTAGATTTTCTTACAGTTGCAAACTTGGATGTAAATTGTTCTGGTCCACCACATACTGCACAAGCTCTGATATTTCTTTATTCTTCACATGGGTCTTTCATTTGTCAAAACAAGTTCCTAATCTATACATAAAGTTTGAAGATCTTTTTATCCAATCATAAAATATCTTGGGAAAAAAAATTCAGAACCAGAGACTGGGTTCAATTGCAGCTGAGGAAAGATTATATGGAGTTCAACAGGCTGGAGCATCATTAAACTCTTTCAGGGATGCTGGAAAAGGTGTTCTGCTTACTTTGTGCCTGATAAGTTAGTGCTTAGTTTTCTAAAATTAATTTTAGTACTATGATTACCTTACCATAATTGATGCCTCATTGTATGAATATCATTTGTCTGCTTCTGCAGATTGCTATGGACTCATCTCTTGTCCCATAGACAAGTGTAATGGAGGGAATTATTCTCAAGCTCTTCAATGTAATGCATTGGGTTGTTGCACAGTAGATAAATTTTATCATAAGGTTTGGCTCTAGTCATGGATGTGTATGTTTTTGACTTCTGATGCAGCCTGAGAAATCCCATATGATCCCTCTCTTCTTCTTTCCCATCATTTGTTCTATCATCTGTTAGGTGTTAGGTTAATGGAGTTGATGCTGATTAAATTTATAGACCTTTTTATCTATTCAGAAGCAGGTTGCTTCGTGCCCCCTCCCATCCTGCCCCACACCGCCTCCAAAAGGAAAAAGAAACTAAAATGGTGCACTATGAACTTTACTGGATGATACTATTGTCTTTAAGTCTATGGAAAATGAAAAATTAACCCTAGGGCAGCATTTAAGTAAAATGTATGCACGCAGAAAAGATTTGGATGCTTGAATCTTCAATGTTTAATATTTTGCTTGCAATAACTGAAAACTTGTCTTTAATGATATGCTAATGCAGGATGGCTATGGTGATGGCTTAATTTTTTTCCAGCGAAGACCACAGTCTCAGTTTTTTACTCAGTATGATGACAATGGTTTTAAGAATAAAGAGTTCCAAAAAATACGCTTCGACAGAAATTGTTTGAGTCTCAGTAGAGATGGAAAGACGAATGATGTGCCCCAAATTGAACATAAAGACAAAAACGTTGCTGCATGTTCTAATGAATCTGTCTTTCCTTCATCCATAAATGCTCCAATTGTTTCCCCCTCTTCTTTTCAGTTTCATGTCAGTTCAGAAGCGGGGATCAACCTTTATGTTGATTTAAATTCAAACCCATCAGAGTGGGTTGAGAAGTTAAAAAGTGAGGTTTCTATATGCCAGAACATTCCCTATAGCAAGTCTCGGACTTTTCATAAGGAGCTTGGGCATTTTGGGGAAAGTAGTAAGCAGATGGAAATTTCTTTGCAGTTGGATGTCGACAGTGAGAAAATAAAGGATGGCCATATACACTCCAGATTACCCCCAAATTTTATCATGAAAGAAAATAATTCATTGCAGCTCGATCATACATGCGGAGATGATGGACTCTTGGGCTCTGCTGTAATACCATGCGCCAAAGCTGTAGATGTGTCAGAGCATTTAGAAGGAGATCAAGGACTGACCTTATTTAAAGCTCATCCTGATTCTCAGGGGCAAATAATTTCTGCCGGTGCATCTCATGCAAAAGATGGGAGTTTGATAGCCCTTGATTCAAATATTAATTCTCCTGGGGAGAAGTTAGCTGGTGATGCTGGATTAAAAATATCAGATGGTCCACCAAATCTTCTCACCACGGAGCAACAGAATTCTAAGCTTGAAAATGAAATATGCAAGAATTCTACCCTGCAAAATGGTTGTAATCTTTTGAGTCCTGGTGGAATAATTCCTCGATCCATGCTGGATAGTTCATTGCAGATACAAATGCCCGAAGATGCGGTTCACCAGAAAGATGCATTACATTCAACTTGTGAAAATGGTGAATTTTTGGATTCCATTGATCCAAAGCATGGTATTAATGCAGAACAAGACGGACTAGTAGGCTTAACTAATTTTGATCAAGAGACATTCAGGACTCGGTTGCCTACATTAGTTGAAGAGCAGGTAATAGTTCACCTCTTCTAGCTTCCAATTTTATTAGTACTACACTCAAACAATTACTGATATAGAGCCTTATTTAGTTGATGTTTTGCCCCATTTCTGGCAAAATTTTGCTTTGTTGTTGCTATATATGTTAAATGTTTGTATGCTAGTCAAGGAATTTGCTTGGTGTGTGTCTGCTTGCTTGTCTGTGTCTTTGGGTCATTGTGAACCATTGATGGACAATTGAACTAGGGTGCATTTTGAATAGTTTCATATTGTTTAATTACAATGTTAGGTCAGTATCAATCAACATCAGCAGAAAGGGAAAAGAAACAGATAACAGTAGATTGCAAGGACACTAAATGCAAAAATTTGTTCTCCCATTCCTTGTTCACTCTATGTCTTCCGTCTCCCTATGGTAGCATTCGTTGTGAGCTTTCTTGTCTTGAGGAAGAAAACCGTATATGGCTTTTGATCGATTTATGTGTGATCCAGACTTTGTGTAATAAGAAATTGGATTTGAAATTTGGCTTTCATAAGATTGATTGATAGTTGATGTGGGATCCACTTTTAAGCACTGGAAAATGGAGGAAGATCTAAAGTAAATAAGCTCAAATAAAAATACTTATTGGATATTTGTTCTTCATCAAAAAGGAAAGATTGATAGATTATGAATCTATGATGTATGAAAATTTGATAGAGTTATAACCTCCTAGTTAAATATATCATAGTAATCAATTAAATCCTTATCTGAAAAGCAACAATGTAGTTAGATGCCCAAGCTATTGGTTGTGCATTATATGTGCCAAAAAAAAAAGTGAACTTTTCAATTCTTTCAAAACAAAAGTTATATGTGTTAATTGATGTTATAAGTTTCAACTTAGTCGGTAAATAACACAAGTTGACTCTTGCCTCTTGACTCTACTGTTAACTAAAAATAGTGTACTTGGTGGTTGGAAGACTTAGGGTTTGGAACTAGCATTAGGGCTTATAAACCTAGGTTGTCCATAGTGACAGCAAGCTTGTCCGTAAATAACCATCATTTACAAGCATAAGTAAAAGAACTTAAGAGGATAAGAACCTGTAAGAATAACCTGCTAATGGATGTGGTTACCTCATTACTTGAATGATAAAAGACCGTGATATCAAATAAGTTAGACTAGGGTGTGAGTCTCGGATATAGGTATGTGCTTGAATAGGTATGTTCAAAATTTTTTAGTTTTTCCATGCTTTGGGAGGGTCCTTGGAGGGTCATATCCCCATACCCATTTCTAAAAATGTGTCGGACTTGATTACTGAAAGAAAAAAATGAAGAGTCGGAGCAACATAGCAAATACGATCTATGACTTCTTAAACTTGTGATATAAAGTTAGCCTGAGGAGATAGTCAATTTTGACAGAGTTATATCAAACAAGAAGTCTTCTAATTTTGCCATTACATTAACTTCAGTTTTAGATTTGCACAAATTGCAATGTTCTTTCTAATTTAAAATGATGATAAGGTATTTTTTTTTTTTTAATTTTAGTGATTATAATTTCCCCTTTTCAAGGATCCATCGATTAGTTTTGTGCACTGAAGGACATCAATCCGTTTTGCACTTTTTAAGTGAGTTTTTCTTTCCCTAATGGGAATATAGATAGATTAGGAGCCTTTTTTTTCCCCTTTTCTCTAAATAGAACCGTCAGAGAGAAGGTAAACACCAGACATTTTAGTAAGTATTGCAAGTGCTATTAGTTTCAAAAGCTGCAGCATCTTGTATTAAGTTTTAAAGTTTATGCATAAATGATCAATTTTATTTTGGTGAATCCATATCTTAGTCTATCATGTATCTTCTTTGTGGATGGTCATTTCTCTCATCCCAGTTTAACTTTTAAAATAATAATATGGTGACATTTTTCCTTAAATCCGTGGTTGACATGATTTTCTACTCCATCCCCTCCTAAGTTTGTTCTATTCTCATTCATTTTGCATCTTGTTACTCTTTGATTAATATGAGTGTCAAAATGTACTAGTTAGCTATTATTTTGAGAAATATTGTTTAAGGTATTGTTCTTGATAATTAAATTTGTATATTGCTAAGTCATTTGACCATGCTTTATGACTATCATATCTCTAGTGGTTTCATCTTATGGGTAGGAGAATCTTTTTTTCCCCCCTCCTTTTTCAATCTATGCACCAGCACAACTTAACTTACGGGTAGAAAAATCCTTTTGTTCCCTTCCCTTTTCACTCCATGCACCACCACAACTTGAACAAAATAATTCACTGACAAAAGAGAATTACCAAGTTTGCCAGGTTTTCTAGATGATTATCTGAATAATCGAGTTTAGTAAAATCAATTAATTTATTATTGTCTCTCTTTTTTTTTTTTTCCAGGGGGGAGGGGGTGGGAACGGAAGCAGGCTTAGCAATCTGAATACATATCTGTTTTTTTCTCAATAGACTGAATGAAACAACTGAAGTTTTACTATATTAAACTGGTTGCAGGATAGGAGCAAAATTAATAATTGGGAAGAAAGTTCAGAGTAATTATCCTTCTTAATTTAATATATGCTATCGAATATTTTTTTATGGGTTGATTTGAGTGCGTAATTGCAATTTTTCAGATGCTCACATGATGAGTCATTTGAAAATTGTGGAGGGCTCGATAATGTCGAATCTATTGGACTTGGCAAAAAGAGGACATATATAGATGGTGATCAAAATGATTGTAGCATGCTTGATGCCAAGATTTTAAGAAGCACAAAACATCTTATTTGGAAGGTCCTTCCCCGAAGATCCATGCGGCTGGTTTCAAAGGTTCATTTTTTTATGCTTTCTTTGTCGTGCAATTAATTTCCCTATGTGGATTCATTTATTAATATGAGAAAAGTTTTGTTCTGAGGTATGCGTGTTTTTGTTTATGCAACTAGTTTGCGTTCATTCTATCATGCATGTGGTGAGAGAGATGGAGAGTGATTTTAGCACCTAATTTAAAAACCTAATATCTCCCAAACCTGGCAGTTCATGTATTTGTATCATGTTAATGTATTTTGTTGTATCATAATCGTGTTTAAGGTATTTTATATTTATATAAATTTTAATACGTTAATAATTTGTATTATATAGATTTTGAGACATGTATTTGTGTTCTTTTAATTACTTTATCCGTGACATATTCATGTAATTGTGGCCAATATTGCTTTTCTTTGCATAAAAGTTGCCAGATTTGGATATAATTTGTGTTTTCTTCACAGTTTGTGTAAATATATTTGATTCACTCTTTTTCGTCAGTGAGTTTATGAAGTGTAAGCGGGCGGACTATCACTTTCAGCTCACATTAGATTCGTTATTGCGAAGCCGAGTATCGTCTATAGTAAGTGTCAAGTGCTCTATGCTTCTCTTTTCTAAACCGTGATGGAAGAAAATTTAAAACTTTTGCATCATTTTCTGCATAATGATTAATTCCATTTGAGCCGATACTTAGCTTTGATTGAGTTTATCTATAAGTAAATAAGAAAATGTTGGTTTAACCGAAAAAATTTATGCAATACGAATCTATTTCTTCCCTTTCATACCTGTCTAGAGTGAAGGAAAGCATGCCTGTTAGACAGAGATTTTTTCCCACTCTACAAGGTTTTGGTGGCCTAAGAGGAATTGAGAGAATCTATGTTGCTTTGACTCTTCATTTTTCTTGAAGTACTTGTGTCTGAGACCCATATACGATACATTTTCGGATATGGATATGGACATGATATATGAGTCTCCAAGAACCCTCCAAATGCATGTAAAAACTTAGAAATAATTGAATATACCAGTGTTGAATGCATACCATATCCAATACTTGCATCTGAGTCTAAGGACCATAGGGCATAATAATATTTATAACAAGTTAAAATTTATCATATTTGTTTTGCTTTTCTATCTCCTATTTCCTGATTGTCACTGATGAATGCTTATGTTATCTAGACTCTTCATTTCCTTTGAATTACTCCTGTCTGCACTTATTTTGAACGCATATTCAAACATTTTGGGTATAGGATATGATAATTCAAAATATGACATAACTTAAAAAATTTTGAGCATCCCCGAGTCCGGGAAACATAGATGAATGCATCTTGCGAAATTGATTTGTCCCTTAAAATTTCATAAAAACATACCTTAATTTGTAGTTCATTTCTTAAAGCTATATTTAGTTTCTACTTTTACTACTATTTTTTGCTTTCTCATACATCATTCGACTAGCAAAATGAGCAAGTATCTTAAAACTAATGCAACATTTAATCAAATTCGTAACCCCCTTTTGGCTATTCATCTAAGTCAAATGTTTAAAAACTTAGCAATGAAATGAAGCCATAATTCTTCCAAATCTTTTTTAGTATCGTTGTCACGACAAAAAAAACTTATTTTGGGAGATGTATTCATGTTATTTTTTCGTGTTTTGATTGTATTTAAAGTTATATTATTTGAACTTGGTTGTAAGTGTCATATATAGGTATGTATATGACATAGATCTATTAAATTTTTTTTATAAATTTTTTCATTTATTTAGAGGGTCTTTGGAGGCTTATATTTTTATACCCATGTTTGAAAATGTATTAAACACGGGTACTTTAAAAAAAAAATAAAGAATCAGAGTAACACAGATTTAAATTATTATATAATAGTTCATGTTATTTGGATTTTGACACATTTATATCATATAAGATTTTTTTTTTTGGAGTTTTAATAATCTTTTCATATTGTATCCGAAATTACGAAGTTTAAGCGTGGTTATCGGAATTTGTAATACTGCATCTCCTTATTCAGGATGTCAATTTCCTGCAGGTCGCTTCATTCTTTGGAGAACAGTTTTCCTCACAGAAGTAAATAATAAACATAAATAATAAAAAGACAAAGGTATAATTCAACTCATTTGAGTTGCCTTCTATTTTTGTTATCTTACAACAAATTTCAAATCAAATCTTAATTTTTGAAAAACAAATTGATACAAAAATAAAGATTCTGTTGTTGCAATTGTCCCATGTTATTGTTGTAGTCAACTTTATTCTCTATTGATGGTTGATTCTTTTTAAACTTCTTTGTTTGTATATTAATTCGAATTTTAATTTTTTTTATCAATTTATATATTCGTATTGTATTTATATATTTTTTCATGTTATAATTATATTTAAAATATTATATATTATTATAAATTTTGATAAATTAATAATTCATATTATCTACACTAACATTGTGAAATAAATATTGAGGTGACATTTAAAATGTAATGAAGTTGTGATATATGATAAAAATGTTACGTCATTATTTTAAAAATATTATGTGTCATAATGAGATTTGATGGTAGATATTTTATTAATATTTATTTAATGATTTTAACGTGAAGTATCAATATATTTGATATATCGTAGTCAAGAGATCCGTTTGAGTTAAAATTTTCTTTAGTACTCAATCAAAAAGTGATACAGTATAAGGGTTATTTGTGTAATTAAAAACTTTATGGCCTAGAAAATATAAATTAAGACAAAACTCGCCATAATTGAAGGAAAATTATGTATAATTACGAAACCTCAAATTTTCGCTTTGCGTTAGGCAAATTTTGATTCATTTATAGGAAATATAGTTAAATAGGCTTTATATATGATAATTATGTATTTAAATTGGACTTATTGTTAGAGAGGTTGAGATTCGAAATTGTTTTTAGGTACTAGCAAATAAAATTGTATTATTATTTTAAAATATAAAAATATTATTTTTTTATATTAATATTTATAAATTTAAATAAATCTGATTATTAGATGAATTATAATTTGAGTCAGGCTGGACAACCTTGAAGCCTAGAACTTGTACGAAGGCCTAGCAGAATACAGGCTTTTTTAAACAGTTTTAACTAGATAAACATCATTAAATAATATTTAATTTTGATTTGATATTATTGCAAGAAAAAAAAATTATTATTTGTGTATTAGGTATTTTTTAATTTTTTAAAGAGCAAAATGGTTAAATAAATTATATATTTATCAGTTATAAATCTAAATGGGTAAAATGATGAAAATAATTAAGCAAACATAAACACAATATTAAAATATGTTAAAATTTAAATATGAATAAGTTATGTGTATTAAATGTATTTTATTAATCATAATTAAATGTATCATTATTATGTATATTACATTATTTTCATATATTTATATATATTAAACATATTATGTTCATTTCATATTTTCATATTATATATAAAATTATCAAATCTTTGATTACAAACAAAAGAAAAGAAAAATAAATTAAAGAGAAGTATGAAGTAAAGAACCTTATTATTCTTTCGGAAGAAGGAAAGAGTAAGGACTCGACATTAGACAATGTTAGACATATAAATCGGTTTGGTCAAGTTGGTTTTGAGTTAAGTAAATTTAGGTTGGGTTATTTTAGGTTTTTAAAATTTTAAATCATTTTCGTTTTCGTTGATTTAGGTCATTTCAGTTTCAAAATATTTTGGGTTTGAATTATTTTAAGTTCGGGTCATTGTAAGTTCGGGTTTAACACTCGATTAATTGAGTTTGTGTCATATTGAATTTGAGTCATTTTAACTACGGGTCAATTGAGTTTAATACTCAGCTTAATTAGTTTCAAGTTAATTAAGTTTAACGCTCGAGTTATAGGGTTTGGTCATTTTGAGTTCGGGTTATTTTAAATTTGACTTACCTCAGATTTAGGTCATTCTAGATTTTGAATTATTTCGGGTTTAGATTGTTAGGCTGTAGATTGTTAACTCTTTTTTTGTCAAATTAGATTGTTGACCTTTTTTTATCAAATCTGATTAAGTTGAGTGGGTTGATTAAGTTTTTCGAATTTGCACCAGAGTTGACATGCATCATTTTTACCATAAAAGAAAATTTTAAAATAGCCAAAAACTCCTAAATGTTATTATTTTATTGAAATAAATTCTTATATTTTATTACAGTTAAATAGTTAGTTAATTTTTAACTTATATGATAAGTTTTTGATTTTCAATGCATAATAAAATAAAAAATTTTAATTTTTATAAAAAAAAACTATTTAC
>JBBYHO010000010.1:12970287-12984612 GCA_038382025.1 Adansonia gregorii | reverse complement strand
GTTATTTTCTCAAAACATATATGAGTTGCAAGAGAACATGGCTTCATGGTCTGAATATTATTCTTCTGATTTTCTGGAAAGTATGTCTCTATTTTAAGTTAAAGATTATTAATGACAAAAGGTATGAAGTTGATGTAGAGGACATTCACACGGTTTAGGAAAGTAAAGAACCAATTTAATAACCAGTTCTCGACATCATGGATGAGAAAAGGGGAATGTCATTCTAGAATCAACCGTTCACGTCCTTGTTAATTGTCAAGGCGCAACAAAGTGCGACATCACCAGCCACTTGAAGAACTAGTAGAACAAGCTAATTTCAAAATTGAAAAGCCAAGAACATAGAGGTTGGGTTCGAATGTTCAGAGATGTGAGTTTGAAGTGGTTCAAGCATATAAGAACCTCAATGAGGCACTACCTAGCGAGGGTCCATCTTTTGACTTTACTTACCATTGAGGTTAAATTAAGCCTATTGTTGTTCCAAATCACTTCATTCCAAGAATACTCAAAACTGAAGTGCCGCTTTGGTTACAGTGAAGTTCACATTTGACGCTGCTGTTCATGGATCTTGGTGGGGTTCATGTAATTGGGATTTTCAGCTTATTATCGAGTGTTAACATCAATATCTGACAAACGTCACTGCCAAGTTGGAAACATTGAATACAGGAGTCTATATGATGAAGCCCGGACAAAAAAACAAAAAAAAAAAAAAAAAACTCATACTCGCGTCCGGCGAAGACACATTGCTGACACAGTGGAACACACATGGGACACAGGAAAACGAGAGAAAATAAAAACCAAATTGGACAGGTTCCCGACACGATGAAGACACGTGTTAACAAGGGACACTGGATGAAGGATTTTCCGTATGAATTGTTCTCCAAACACAGAATCCTAAAGCCCACACAGAAATTAATCAGACACCTCCTCAGTTAAGATTATAGCCAGAAAATTAAGTCTTAGGACCAAACAGAAGAAAAAGTAAAGATGAATTTTATATTTTATATTCAAGTATCACTTGTTAATTTGCTGTATCCTTGAAGGTCGAAGAAAATGGATGGAGAATGGAGAAGGTAGACGGTGAAGAAGGGAGACATCACTTGTATAAGGCGAAGAATGGAACCATTTGTAAAAAAATGGTGAAGATGGAGAAATACCCACTCAAGATTCATCATCTGCCTCCCAATTTTACTTTCGGGTTTCGATATTTCCGAGTGAAGATGGGATATTCTGCCTTCTGGAACATTTAGGAAGACACATAATTACAATATGTAAATTTAGTTTTCGGCAGAAATAACATGGGTAGTGGACTTTAACTGAAATAAGAACATTTTAAGTTTGGGCCTCATTTAATTATTTAATATGAGCATGAACCAAATTCTTATATTGGGTTTTTGATACTTACTTCTAAATACCTATGTTATTTACTCATGTCCATAATCTGTGTTAAACATAGGTGTTACACATGAGCACTTTTAAGGAAAATGAAAAGTCCTGGTAAACATTGGATGAAATTAAAGCAGATTTTTATTTAGTATTAATTTTGTCAGGAAAGGGAAGTGGATTGCAATAACTAGTCCTCACGTAAGGTTCACTAATAGAGCTAGCAAACAATTCACCAGGTAACCAAATAAACAAGAGCACAAACTACTTCTCTTATTCTTACTTCATAAATTAAGGTATTTACTATTTTCGCAGGCAAGACATCACTAAGTAAAAAAACTTACCATTGTTCTTAAAAATTTTCTATGTATAGGAATAGAAAAATTCACGCACCTTCACCAAGCAGTTTTTCAAACCGAGCAGCTATATGTTTCCCGTAAGTATATTTCTTCAAAGCATTAAGATGAACTCTTACACGATCCAGCAATAGTTCACGCTGTCTATCATTGCTTATTTCGAGAACCTTCTGGACCACATAATTTGCAAATTGGTCCTTCATCATAGTCTGATACAGAAAAGTCAGAGCATAACAGCGTGAGCCAAAGACGGGTTCAATTTGCATTTGTAATCCATTTATAAAACATCAGGAAACTAGCAACAATCTCAAGTCTTCATCTTTGTCAAAGGCATCATAATCTCCATAATAGGTCCAGAAAATTTAATACTAAGGACAAGCTTAAGGAGAAGAGGTTTGCAAAAATGGACAAAGTTGAGTTATTTTAATGTGGGATAAATAAGAAGATTTCATATGAATAGCCTAACAATGTGCAATGTGATTGCATTAAAGAATATATTATGCGTCCAAGAATCAGTCAAGCAGTTATCAAAACTGATGCACAACCCAAGGTTGTCCTTGCATGCATTGATAAGTATATATATGCATAAAAGTAGGACTATAGAAGCATGATAAAACGTGACTTCAACCTATCAGGCATCTTCAACTGGTCAAGTTCAAATAAAAAAGTAAAAAAGAGAAAAGGCCAATGAAGAAAAAAAAATTCTAGACCTTGCTGATCACTTGGCTAAAAGTAATAACGAGTTGCGGTAAATGTTTTTTACTCTACTCACCAATAAAGTGTCATTTTCATCAGAGTGTCCAATTATCTCCTCAATCAAACGCTCTCGTTCAGCACTATCACCATACTGCAAGCATTTCTCAACAACATTTGATGCATATTTATGTTGACTCATTTGTACAATTTTCCCAGTCAACTTGCTAATAATGTGGCTTCTTTCATGTGCATTTCCCTTTGCCAAAACGTGCTGCAAGTAGCAAAATCCAAAAGATTGTTTATTTCAATAGAGAGATATCACAAATGAAGCTGAGTTTTATTTCAATAGAGAGCTATCACAAATGAAGCTGAGGGTAAAAGAACAAAAGAAAAATCTTAGGAAGATCTGAAGGTGGAAATCTAATGTACGGATCTATAGAGCGGCAATAAGGGAGACTTGTTTGTCAACTTTTCCATGACAACCCCCAAAAAACCAAACTTTGCCTTGCGTAAAGTTGCCACTCTTTGACAGAAACAACACAACTTAAATGCACAGAAAGGAAGGCTCATATAACATCAATCAAAGTCTTCGATTCATGCTTGGAAGTTCCTTGTTCAAGTAGGTGCTCCATGAACTAAAAGGTATCATTATTGTTGCCTAGACCTAGACTATTGACATCATACCACGCTCCAATACCATTTCCACAGATTTAAACATTAAGAAAGTCATCCAAACAGCCAAAGAGGCAATAGCCAGCTAATAGGCCTTGATTAGATCCTATCTAATTTCCCTGTAGTCACTAAGGACAGATTTGTGCCACCAGCAACCATCAAAAACCATGTTTACCTTACAAGGGAATCCTCCTACCACACTCGCTATTCTTTGCCAAGCAATTTTTACATTAATGGCAGTCCATCTATCCTCATCCATGTTATTTGGACTTGAGTGTGAGTCTCAAATACGGGTATGTTCAATTTTTCTAAGTTTTTCCATATGTTTGGTGGGTCTTTGGAGGCTTATATCCCAAAACCCATGTCCAGATAAATGTCGGAAACGGATGCCGAACACAGATATTTCAAGAAAAATGAAGAGTCCAAGCAACATAGATCCCCATTAGCAAATATGCAGCGCATAGTCACTACACATCAGGTCAATGAATTGACAAAACAAGTTCAAATAAGCTGTTATAAGCCCTCTGAAGACAATGCTTAGTCTAGGAAGCAAATAGAGTATTTAAAGAAAATATCTGATTAGACATCAATACATCTAACAATTGGAAGTTAAAATCGAACCTGTGCAACATAGTTTCCATACTGATCTTGAGAAAGGTCATAAGCAGCATCCAAAATTTCATCCACTATGCATTGACTTTGTTCTTCATCTGAACAATACTCCAAAACTCTCTATCATGATCCAAAAGGAAAACAGATGATAAGAACATAGCATATAAAACAAGACTTCTTACATTCAGCCAGAGACTCTAGACACCAACAAAATGTAATCTTACCTGAATGACACGACAACCGTAGGGATGAGTAGAAAGAGTGGCAACTTGGCCACGAAAAGCAGAAATAATAAATCCAATTCTATTGGTAGGGACACACTCTATACACTTTTGTATCACATGATTCCCATTTTGATCATGTACGCATTTCATAATGTGACCATCAAGTTCCTTAACAAGCCGTGTCTTTTGATCAAGTTCAATCACTTCTAATGCCTGGAAAAACCATTCAAAAAAAGATCCAGAGTAAAAAAAAAAAAAAAGCATTAAATTGATATACAAGCATGTCAGCTCATGTGTAACAGAATTTAAAATATTTATATAAGTTTCAAAAAAGAGAGACAAGCTAAAAATATGACAGACACAATTTTTATAGAATGCAAGAGATGCTCGAGCATTATAATTTATGTGACCCCAAGGAGTAAAACAAGAAGAAGAAAATAATAATGGAAATACCATACACACACATATGTCCCAATGTCTTATGTGCATATCAATGAATTAGCAGATATTAATCCAACGTATTAAAGCTAATATAGGGATTCTAAGCGTCAGTATAAATATATGTGATCATATAATTTAACGAGTGGATGCAATATTCTTTTCTAAAAAAGAAGCTCAAGACCTCGACAGAAGGGACATGATCATATCATTATCATTGTCTTATTAAGAAAGTTAAGAATTTATGGCCTTGTTGAGAGTCCCGCTGTCTTAGTACCTTATTATTCTCCACTTAAATGGATATTTCAATATCTTATAAAAAAAATACTCAAAAAATGGCAGAATCATCCTTCGACGTTGTTCCAAATTACATTTAAAAAAAATAAGAGCACTTATTTTTTAGCCCAAAAAAAAGTTCACTAAAATCAGGGTTTACATACTTTATATAAGAACGAGCTAAGTAGATGAATACCAGCCATGTTACTAAACCAGTCTACCAAAATGCCTAATCAATCTAGTCAATTTCATCAACTTGAATTTGAATTACTTCAATGAATTTCAACCTGATTTGAAACTAAGTTAAATTTTGTCACTTTTCAGGTTCCAGTTATATTCACAAATAATTAAACTAGTAGTAAAACATCAACCTAATATCAGCCTATTCAACAAACATAACTCTAGCCAAGCCAAGCTTGACAAGAATATAATTAAAGATAACTCAAAACTGCAAATTAACCAGACTGAATTGTGCTTGCAAGCTGTGTCAAAGATTGCAATTCTTGGAGTTAAGACAGTTTAAAAGCCTCTTTGCATGCTCATACAGTTGCTGGTATAAATAATTTAATACCTTAGATGGGATATATTATCTTGATGATAAATTTATTTTAAAGTGTATAATTTTTTGGGTCAAATTTCTAAAATGGTGAGGTGAGAGTCTCTTCTGTGTGGTGCGACTGCAGGCTATTATAGGCCCACACAGCAATATTCAAGCCGTCACTGGAATTATCATATTTATCAGCGAGGTTAGGCAGCATAATCTGTAAAAGGTTCCACATACCTTCTGTATCACACGACAACCATACATTTGCAGACTAAAGTTTAACATATTTCCAACAAGTTGATCTGCAAGTTGCTTTCGCTGTTCAGAACTTCCATGCTCAAAAAACTGCAACAGCAACAAAATTTTGCAGCCCAAAAATACATTATTCAAATCATTTACAATTCCCATCAAAGTAATTTACTGAATGCATTCATAAAAAAAAGGTTTAAAATCATACCTTTTGAATAACATAATTACCAAAAACATCGGTCATTAATCTTGAAGCATGTGGAAGGACTTCTTTAAAAACAGACTCCTTGTCCTCAAAACTGCAATGTTCCAGCTTCTGTTGGATGAATCGACTCCCATGTTGATCAACACTGAAGTCAAACAGATATTAAATTATTTCTTCCGTTGGAGATCATAATCACACTATATATAGAGAATGAAAACAAACTTGATAGAGAACACTGCCTGAATTCAACTATACGCCCAGATATATCCGAAAGTTCAAATTTTCTGGCATTGCTGGATTTCAATTCTTCAAGAAAAGAATGACTTTTGGAGTCCTCAAAGCTGTTGACTCTCGGCCCTTGCCATCCTGAATATGGTCCTGCTTTTGGGGGAAACCTGTTTTCATTTCTGTGTCCTAGAGGACTTGTTCCACCTACCGGTGATGGTGGCATCAGTGGACTAACAAGAGGCGATGTTGGGTATTGGGCAATGACACCCATGCTTGGTTGACCTCCATAATAGCTACCACCGATACTTCCAACTCTCCCTGGATTTGGAATGCTTAGCCTCCCATTAGTTGGAGGCCGAAGTTTCGGGTCACCAATATAGGAAGCAGCAGTTGACTCTTTCTGCACAAAAGAATCAATCTGGCCCCCAGAAACACTAGTTGATGCCAAATGACTGTGCTGAACTGAAGCACCATAAACGTTGCTAAAAGAATGCTGGAGGTATTGCATATGAAGAGGAGAAGGTGGCAGCATTAATCCATGCTGCCCATAAAAGTGGCCGAGATGCTGCAAATCACTTGTATGTGGGGTGCTTTCAACAGTCGAAGCACCAGAAGTTCGATTATTGAAGCTAGAACCAGAAGCAATAGAATCAAATGGCACAGAAGTACCACTATGAGGAGGGTATCCTCCCATAAATGGGGGAGGAACAGTAGGATTCACGGCATATCCACCTACATTGTATTGTGGTGCATAAAGACCAGATGGCTGCAAGTTAGGGTAAAGTGGATTTGCAGAGGTCATATATGCTGCTGCTGTTGCATACATGGGAGGTGTGAGTCCAGAAGAATGCAATAACGGTTGTAACGGAATAGAAGAGAACCTAGGACGGCCGTACGGATAGCTCAATCCTTGAGAAGTGCCCTGAACTGTAAGTCCTTGAGCCTGATGTGGGAAACCTTGTTGAAAGGACGAATAGTGTGGAGGCAGGTTCCTTTCATGAGACTGTTGTACTTCTTGTTTCTTTCTCGTTCTGGACTCTACAGTGGAGATGACCAACTGTGGAACATCACCAGATGCAACAGCATCCAGCCTAGCATCTTTCATGTTTGTTTCTTCCTTCGTAGGTGTTGGTAATCTCCCCATCCGTTCAGAACACGATGAGCTTGGAATTGAAGTCCCAAAAGAATCATCGCGGGATATCAACCCAATAGAATGAGCATCCAGAGCACTTGTATCCATGCAAACATCAGCAGAACCTAAGTTTGATTCTGAGGTGCTAACAGAAGAAACTTTTGAAAAGGTTGCATGAACATCATGATCTATTGGTTCTTCTGCTGTTGTTATGCCTGATGAACGAGACTGATTATATACAGGTGAAGGGGTGCGGGGGAAGTCTGCCTGCACATTCACCAAGAAAATGAAACATAACATCAATATAGAACAACACAAACAATAAATTCAAATACAAAAAGCTGAAAACTACTTAATGGACACAAACTAATAATAACAAAAGAATCATGTAATACAGTAAATTCCAACAGCTTTAAACTGAACTTCACAGGAACATCCATTGCTGCATAGAGTATATTCATAAGAGACTGAAGTATGAATTTGATCCTTCCGCTACTTCTATTCCGCAAATATTAGTTCTCTATCCCAATTTTAATGAATTCAATCCCCATAGACCTATACTTTTATTAAAAGTCAATCTAAGAATAACTAATAATGATGTTAAATTTTAGAGGTTAACATCAATACAAGACAACACAAACAAAAACTTCAAATGCAAAATGTTGAAAACCACTTAATGACACAAAATAATATTAACAAAACTAGCATGCAATACAAAAGTCCAACGGCTTTAAATTGAACTCAAGAGGAACACCCATTCATGCATAGAGTATATTCACAAGAGGTTGAACCTTGAATTTGATCATCCCACTCTTTCAATTCAGAGATTTTAGTTCTCTATCCCAATTTGAATGAATTTAATCCTTTTACTTCTATTAAAAGTCGATTTAAGGATAACTGACAACAACGATAAATTTTTTTCTTTAACTTAGATGATGAGACATTTTGGTGATAAAATGACAAACTAAGGTTGATTAATTTTGGCTACATGGCACATATCAATCTAAAAATATCATATTTTCTTTTGATTAAATCCTAGTTAATTTTTTGTTAATTATAAAAAGAATTTTTGTTATTAAACTTTTTTTTAATTAATGTGTGCCAAATGGCCCCGTAAAAAAGTCATGTTGGCATGCCACATCATCAACAAGAAAGTGCCATGGCAGAGTATAGAATTGTAACATCATTACCAACAGTTCTTAAATTAACTTCTGATTATTAAATTTGGGGTAGAAGGACAAAAACCATGGAATTGAGATAGTCGACGACCAAATTCAAGACTTCAACCTTCATAAAACTTTTCAAGGGAGAAATGAGTGTAAGAAACACTTGAAAGGGAGAAAAAACGTGTGACTCTGCAGAGATGTAACGCAGCATTATATTAGAAACACTTGAGAGTCATATATTGCTGCACATGATTTATTTGGATCATTCAAGAGGGAAACGGAAACATAAGAAAATATATTAAATTTACATGATTCTACAGTTTCTGCCTATGTCCAAAAACAGATGCACAGTCGTGCACAGAAAGCAATCACAACATCATTCTCTTGTCTCAATTATCTCCAACAACAAGGCTATGAAACTAGTTTGATGTGAAAAAGCAACTACAGCAGTCTATAGGTAGTACACAAAGCAAAGCACAACCAAAAAGAAGCTATTTGATTTTTGGATTATCTTGCCTCAATTATCTCTGACAACAAGGTTATGAAACTAGTTGGATGTGAAAAAAAAAAAAAAAAGAATCTACAGTATAAGACATAGTAGGAGATACACCAAGACACAGCGCAGCAATTTTCACAGTAGCTCCATATACAATGATCACATGAGAGCCCAACGTTTTAATTTTTCATGTATTTCTTGAATGGAAAAAAAAAGGACTAAACCTATGTTTCTTACTAGTTAAGTTCAATTTAGGTTCTAGTTTGATTTTGATACCTGGTGCTAAACCTTCAATTTCAGTTTCATTGAACTGGACACAGCAGCAGCCATAATCATATTTTTTAGTTTATTAATTGTTGTGCATGATGCAAACTTTTTTCTATAACCAAAAACAATTAGTAATTATCAGCTCGAGTATTTATATGTCATGTGCACTAGTAGCCCATTGGTATATAAATACCCAATTAGTAGAAGCATGAAAATAAATATGTGATTACATTCTGTTCAGCATGATTGCAAAAGACTTTATTAAAACACCTTCTGCTTGCAAAAAGTATGGCTAAATCCTACTTTCTGGCCATGAGAAACCCTAAGTGTGATTTCCCGGGTTGCTCTACTATTCATTGTTGAGCCTGTGTGGTTTGCTGCACGGGTCATATTATTGTCTGCAATCAGTTCTTTATTTGTCTGACCTAAATAACACAAAAATCTATACCACATGTTAACCCCTAACATAAATCTTTAAACCTGAAATCCAAAATGTTATCTCAAGCTGCTGCTAAAATTCAAGACATTACTATGGTGAGTATTACATACCAGGATACAACAGCTGTCATCACAGTTGTAAAAGGTGACTGCTGATTGAAGTCATAAACTAACAAACAATATTTGATGGGAGAACATTATCAAATACTGAATAAAATCCGCCTACTGGATTATCTTGACTCAATTATCTTCACCCCTTATAAAACATTATCAGATGGTAAGTTGTCCTTCATCAGAGTAAGCTAACAAACAATAACTTTTCTCTCTTTAGCATAAAATACCGAACAGAACTTACCCCTAATGATGCAGTAAACCTTATACCTGACTGCATCACCTACTTGCTACCCACCCCACCCATTATTAAGAAGAAGAATAGGAACGAAGAAGGATGTCTCTTCATCAAGGATGATGTCCCAAAAAAAAAAATAATAAACAAACACTTAAAGTTGTATGCTTAAAATAGTAAATAACACAGTGCATGCTAGAGAGTTAACTCACTAATATCTATCTGATCATGGCAGACAATATAATTAACAAATAAATAGAACAAATAAAAAAGAAAAGAAAGATCTAAACCTGTATCAGATCAACCAAACTCTTGTGCCGAGCTGTCAAAGATGCTGAATCTTGTTTAAGCAAAGACTCATTACCATCTTCTGCCCACTTGTCTGAAGCTTGTCTAGGTGATTTATCATCCTCAGATTCCTCCTTATGCGTAGCGAGTGAACTTCGGTAAAAAGATAAGGACCCATTGCCACTATCATCTACAGATGTTGCTCTCCAATTGTTACCAAAACCACCAATATGGCATGCCAAGTGTCGATTTTCGCGTGAGATGATAGGTGGTGGAAGCCTAGGATTTAAGTTGATGTTGGAGCAGTAGTAAGCAAAATAGGCTGGATCAGAGCGCACTTGTTCCTCAGACTCACAATTCTCGATGACACTGCTCAAACTTGCCAAACTTGAGGTCAGACTAGTGTTCTTTTGAGGCAAAAGATTGCCAAGAGCTGCAAATGAACCTTCCATGCTTGGTGGAGCACTACCACTTCGATTAGGCACTGTTCCTGTTTGATCTCCATGGATTCTTTGCCCTTTCAAAAGCAGCCTCAACTCCTCCACATCTATATCTTTCAATGGTGAACCAAATACTAGAGCGTCCTTTGAAGAGCGCCACTTTGCAGCTCCACTACTTTCTATCATTCTCATTGGGCTCTCAGTTGCCATGTTTTATGCAGAAGGTTCAGAAACTTCCTTTTCCTAATAACAGTAATATTCACATTATTCTCTTGGAGTGTAGCTAGCCAAAATAGATGCAACACCTTGTCCCTCAATTAAAAGTTGCTAATCATCCAGAAGATGTATGAACAGGCTGCAAAAGCTAGCAATTCAAGGTAAAACATGAGATGTTGCTAGTATTATTAGCAATATGACAAAAAGAAGGAATCAAGTTGGTCTCCAAATGCTAGCATTTCATGGTAAAACATGGGATGTCGCTACTATTACCAGAAAAGTGGCAAAAAGAAATAACCAAGTTGGTCTCAGTATGAAATTATAGGTTCTGACAGGAATATGAAATTCAAAAAATAAAATGATATATATTTCAAAGAAAATCAAGCAAAGGATCATATCATATTTAAAGAATATATCATAAATCACAAACCATTACTATAGCAGTTAGTAAAATTAAATTTAACATAAAGTTATGACTCATATATATAGGTCACCCCGTCTCACCTTCCTGGTCATATTTATTCAGAAATATCAGATACATCTGCCACGAATGATTCACATCGGTCAAACTAGTTGCAAATCACAATTACTCATCCAGCCAATTAGGATCGCAATGTACATAAAATATGTTAAATGGGCAGCTTTCACTAAGCATTAGCATGTGTCTGAAAGCATCTTTTAACAGAAATGAAAAACAGTATGGTCCTATATGCCCATGTTCAATTAAGAGCATAAGAAAAGAAAAGGAGAAATAAGCTGCTTTCATTCAGTTTCTATGTAGGGGTTATCGAATTATTAGGCTCCATGATAACATCAGGCCATGCAGCATGAAATAATTTCCTTTCATATACTATCCTAAAATTTCTAGTAAAATAAGTAGAACAGTAGAATTTAAATGCTACTTTCTTAAGGTTTTTCTACAAAACTAAACACTTGAAGGCAAGAAAACAAAAAGTTTAAAACCTTTTCACTTTCCTGCCCTTTTCTTGGCAACTGTTTTCCTAAACTTTCAAACATCTAAATGAAGCCCTAGAGAAATGATTGTTTTAGTGCTGGGCACAAACATGACAAGAACCTCTATAAATAATAAGTGATTTGCATATTAGGGGAAAAGAAGAGCTTGTAATGCAGATCATTGTGCCAAACATACGAAATTGATAAGAACACGGAGGTAAGAAAACACAGAACAGAGAGACAGGGAAAGCAACAGAGGAAACTTGGAGAGGAATAGAAGAACCAGAGGTGGAAAACAAGAAGGAATCAATAGAGGGGGGATAAATCTCAAACTCAATATTTTGAACTCTCAACAATTCATCAATTAAAACCTACTATAAATTGAAACAACATAGGTATTTAGAAGAAGGTAACCATTTTCCATCCTATAAATCCCACTTCCACTTCCCTATATCAAAATTGGTGTCTCAAGTTCTAACTAAACAATATTATTCCCTAATATTTGGAAAATAAATCGTTTAAATAAACTAAAAATCCTAGATCGATATGAAAACTACAATGAAAGCTATAAAATATAAGAAAATAAAATCAATGCAAAATTTTCAAGAAAATTATGAATTAAATCTAAAAATGAGGTTTCCAGGATAGTGTCACTGGCAGAGCAAGCTAAGAAACATTTCAAAAGAGGAAAGGCTGAAACTGAAAAATAAAGATTGAGATCAGTAATAAGACAAACGCATGGATAGACATCAAGAGAAAGGATGTGAAAATCGAACCTAAATTTTAAGCAGATAAATGGTTCAATCAAGTATGAGTCAAATGATGAATTACTTAATTAGAAAAGATACAACAAATTTCAGAGAAAGATGTTAGAGGCATAGTACTCAAAAACACTCAATTCACATATGCAAAAGCTAAAGATTGGCGTTAGTAATATAAAGGTGAGACGCATCATAATCAAAAGCAAAAGATTTCGACTTCCCCCACATGGAGGGAAGGCAAGCATGGAAGACATCCACCAGGTTGACTGACTCTCATCCCTTTAGACAAATGAATCAGGACTCCAATTCATCAGCGGCTCATAAACAGTAAACGATTGACACCACATTTTATCTATATATGAATTCCTTCAAACAAAACAGCGGTTTTGCTCGTATACGTCAGAATTCTGTCCCACAATTATTCCACAACTTGATACAGTCATACAGCTAGCAGCCATTGACTGTTATACATGCAGCAGTGATCTATTTTCATTTCAGATGTTCAGAAAAACCCTAATAAAAACAGAAAATAAAGTCAAGAAAAAGCAAGTCGAACCTTTATAAATGTTCTTAACATATATCAATATTGAATTATTATCGTATTAAAATTTATATAAATACCCATGGCTATAAACATGATTATAAATATGAACCCAATATGAATAACAAAAATGAAATATATAATTATTATCAACCAAAAACCCTACAGCTACAATCATTTACTTAAAAGAAACATATCATCAGAGCCATATTCAACAGAATTAAACAAAACCCAATAAACTTTAAAGCAGGAAACTACCTTTTACCAATCAATCAACCCAATCCAAAACGCACCAATCAGCAAAGAACCAAATATGCAAAAAAAACACACACACGCGTAAAAGATCGTTTTACCATAAAAGACCAAACCTTGAAGTTTGAACTTTGAAACAATAAGTCCAACAAAACCCAAAGCTTCAGACTTCAGAAGGAGAGAGAAAGTTTGTTGCTTTGGGAAAGCAAAATGTTTACTTGCAATGGGCTTTCAAGTTTTGGCATTTCATTTTCCATTTTTTTTAGTAATTTTGTAAAGTATAGCGTAAAAATGTAAAAATAATGAATAAAAAATGTAATTTTATTTGGAGCTAAGAGGTTAAAATGACGGGATTGCCATTCCGTATTCTCTTCCGTTTGGTCTGAAGGCTTTTACCATGGGATGGAAATGGCCAAATGTGTATTGGTTAATGGTACAATTGTAAATTCGGATGCAAAGTGAGGGTATCTTTATCCTTAGGTTAGTGAACGTGAAGCTTGGACACGTGTTCGTGCGAACTTTCCAAGGAAGAGCCATCGGACACGTGGACGTCTCTTTGTTGGCATCAATGCTTTCGCTCTTAAGGGCGTGTTTGGATCTTAGCAATCTTAAACTTTTCATTTTGAGAAATACTTATCAATATTTAGTGCTATTGTTAAAATTATATTTACAAAAATATAATTAATAAATTATTTTTAAAATTCAGTAAAAATTATATATTAAATAAAAAATAATTTTAATAAGTATCTATCATTGCAAGTTAATCATACACTTTTGTTGTTTTTGGTAATTTTTTATATAAATAACTTTTCAATATCATATAAAATATAAAAACATTGCCCCTAATCGATTGTCCATTGAAGAAAATTCTGTAACTAGGTCGGTTAAGCTAACCCAATCAATTATTTTTATTTTTATTAATAGTTATTAAATTTATATTTTTTTATTTTTTATTTTTTAATACGAATATAAATGATGTATATTAATATAATATAAATTAATTAAATTTTGATATTGATCTTAATTATTACATATAATATAGATATAATAAATTAAATTTATATATTTATATTATATTTATTTTATTTTATACTAAATTATGAAACATACACTATGCAGGTGTATAAAAAAATATAAATAAAAATTTT
>JBBYHO010000010.1:12934625-12970187 GCA_038382025.1 Adansonia gregorii | reverse complement strand
TATATATATATATGAAAAATATTTTTAAATATAAAATAAATAAGATTAAATAAATTTTATATATTAAATATTAATCAATTATAAATAATATTCTAAAAAAACTTTATCAAATGTAATAAAATCAATATCAGTTACGTAGTAAAGCTAAAAATTTTTAATGATTATTAAATTGACGAATAAGTATGTTTAATAATTATCAAATTTATAAATAATTATATATAATATTCATCAGATTTAAGATCAATATTAGTTTAATTTTTTTTTACAAGCTTATATTATATACCGATCGGTACAGTTTTTTTCGACTAATACCACAAAAACAGGTGAGTACCTACCTATACAAATCGAACCAAAATTAACTATCGTCGATACCGTTATATGTTAAAATCGATATGAAATTGATAACACTGATAAATAGATATGCAGATCTTTAATTTTAAATTTTATATTTTTTTTATCAATTTTCAAATGAATCGTTGTCACTAGATTTGATGCCATCAAATTGAATCTTCATATACAGTAAAAAACACCTTATTTTAGAAGTTATAGTCAAATTGAAATATTTTATACGATTTGCAATAAGAGTTCAATGTTAATTTTTAAATTTATATTATTTTTATATCGTAATTATATTTAATGTATTGTCAATAATAATAAAATCAGAGTAACGCTAGAATTTAAACACAATTGATAATTAAATGTAAGATGATTTTGGATTTGTATTGCCATTGAAGTAATTTAGTAATTCTCAAATCTTAAATGCAATACTATTATTTTTTGAGAAATTTACAAAATGCACATGTTTCTAAAATTTAGATAATATATCAATTTTTTTTCCCTACCCATAAAATAATAATACGGTATGATGCATTTTTATTTTATTTTATTTTACATCCCACTGTGTGAAAACAATAATTATTAGTTTTATTATTTAAATAAATATTACACATTTAAAAATATAAAAGAAAAAATAAAATAAATATTATCACAAAAGTTAAAGAATAATCCTTAAACTAACTCAACAAAAGAAAAAAAAATACATATTTTGACAATTGTAAATCCCACAGCATAACATCTAATTGCATTTCGATTCTCCACTCGGAAATAAACAAAGAAAAAATTATCACATTTACCGATCAAACTTTGTAAGTACAATTAATAAGATGACACGTACATATTTAATTATAATACAAAAGAAATAATTAAAAAAATTATTATATTTTTAATCGGCTTATAAAATTAAAAAAATTTTAAATCTGAAACGTAAAAATTTCAGATTAAGTCTTGACAAAGAACCAAGCTTTTGCTATTTAAAATTACACACGTTAGGTCTTAACAATTGATTTAATGGTTACATTTCTTTGATTAATTGAAATTTATTTCAAAATCCTAAAAGGAAGCAGTGAACTGCTACATGAGTAGACGGGTAAGCCTACATGCTTAACTTTCTTAGCTTGTGCCCCACTGTTTGTATGGAGCAATGTTTACAATGTTGTTTGATACTTTTGAAACAAAGCAAAATCTAGCTTTAATAGCACCAGCAATCATTTGAAAAATCTCATCTGATGTCCTTCGTTTGCTTGAGTGTTTCCTGGTGTTCCTTTTCCACCTCAAGCGGTAGATAGTTGTTGTCCAAGCAAGCCTAAGAAGTGTTGTGCTAAACTCCTTACCTGTGAGGTGTAAGACTGCCAATTGTAGGTCTTCATGTCGGCTAACAATGTTCTTGTTAACTTGTGATGTTGAGAGCCTTTATTGCCAAACTTACATAGGGAATGGGCGCAAGGAAAAGAGATGCTCCCTGCATTCTCCTCTTTCCTAACACAAGTAATAGATTGAACCAATCCAGGATTCCATTCTATCAAGGTTCTAAGCCTATTGAGAATGACAAGTCAGGCAATGAGGGAATATTTAGGTACACCGAAGGCAAAGCAAACTACGTAGTACCATTGTACCAAGTCCTGTCTTGCTCTCAATTGATTCCAAGTCTCAGAGATTGTAAATTGCCCAATCTTTGAAGCAGTCCATCTCACATAATCTATTGCGTTGCTTGGAAGAACAAGTTCTGTTATGCACTTGTACACTGTATTGCAGCAGGGCACGAGCCTGAAGTCTATCATCAAGCTTGGATTCTGCTCCTTCGGATCAGTGTAATGGTTGTAGAATTCAGTGCCCTTGGTGAAGTGTATGTATTGAAGAAAGTCAGGATGTCTCTAGTGCAATCATCTCCCTTTGTACCATAGGCAATCGTCTAAGGGCTTTATCTTTTGTGCAGGGTAAACAAGGTGGCCTTAATTCTAATTTGGATTTTAAAAAAATGAATAATTTTGAATATTAACCTTTTCATATTTAATTTTTTTTATTTTGAACCTTTTATTTTTTTAATAAATGTGATTTGACATTAAAACGTGTGAAAGTGTGTGTATATATATATTTATTAATTTAAATATAAATAATTTATTTATTGCTACTAACTTAATACAATGTAATTTTATTTAGAGAATTATAATTTTATTTATTACTATCAACTATTTACCTAATCCAATTTTCAAAAGGTCTTACTTCAATTTTGTAGAACGAAAATGTCTACTAAATATTAAATTAATAAATTTAAAAATACTTCAATGAGAGATTTGATAAAGGAAAAAACAGTAATCTAACTATAAATGAGTTAGATAAACCAAGCCCAAGCTTCATAATTTTAAACAAATCAAGCCTAAATTTTAAATTTGACTCGTTTAAATAAATGAATAAAACTTAAATAGCCTTTTTTTCTCACAAACCAAGCTGGAGCATAAAGTGCTCGACTTGACTCGACTTGTTTATATCCTAATCTATAAGCTATTAATTTTGAGTCCCTGTGGAACAAGAATGGTATTGCTTTATCTATTGGTATATTTGTTATTCGATTTTTCTCTCTTTTTTTTTAAATTTTTTTAAGTGTTTTTTTTGCCAAACCACGTCGTTTTGGTGTTAGACATTTTTTTCTTCATTAGTTTTTCTTCTATTTCCAATGCTCAATGAAAAGAAATTGAAAAGTTGTTGGAGGGTTTTTTGCTTTCAATTCTGCACTTACTTTGGGCAACTCTTGATTTTTTTTTTCTTTTAATTCTTCACCCACTTCTATCATTTTTACTAATTTATTTTCTCTTACTTGGTTGTAGAAAAGGGTAAGAAATGCATATGCAAGATAGAAGGAAACAAGGACCAAGCTCAACAATTTTTAGGTTGTTTTAGATTATACAAAGATTAGATTCATTGTTGTTTAATCATTTTTTTTGGATTTTTTAATTAAATTTTATCACTTTTTTTTTTTATTTTGTGTCTGATCTAATGCATTGTAGTTTGTTTTTCTCACAAGGAGTTATTTCTGGTTATGGATCTATTAGATTTCGCCTTTAATAACCAAATCATTTTTTTTGTTGTTTTTTTTAAAAAATCTTGATAAATCTAGATTATTTAGAATCATTTCTAAAAATAAAAATATTGGATCTGCCTTCAACAGGCCGAATTTGGTATATATTTTGTCTTAAAAATATTTTGTAGGCATATATTCTTCTATTAAAAAAAAATACTTTTTGAAAGTCCAATGAAAATAAGTAATGCAAATGAAGAAAGGAAAGAAAAACATAAGAAAATATTTTTTTATTTTTTATTCACATTTTAAATTCATTTAAATATATTATTGTTTTTAGTTGTTTAGATATATTAAATTTTAAATTTTAATCGAAATTTACCGCTTTTAATTGTATTTGCAGGTGCGAAGATGGCTAGATTTTTAAAAAAATTCAATGCTTTAATTTATGCATTTTGTTTTTGTTAATGTTTAATTTTTTATGTTGCAACTGTGTCTTTTTTATATATATTCGGTTAGTTGTCAATTTTAATAGATATTTATGGCCTTTTAATAGACAGACAATTTATATTTGTTAATTATAAGTTCTGAGTTTTTTTTATATATTTTTCTCTTAAAAATATTTTTTTGAAAGTATAATCCGAAAATAAGCAAGGAAAGATAGAGAACAGAAAAAAAAATATTTTTTTGATATTTTATTTATATTTTTAAATTCATTGAAATATTCAGTTTTATAGATATAATAATACATTTTAATTTTAATTTTAATTTGTTGTTTTTAATTGGATTTTGCTTTGACTTTTTGCATGTACTAAAATGATTAGATTTTCAAATGTAAAAAATTCAGTACTTTAATTTATGCATTTTGTTTTTGTTAATATTTAATTTTTTATGTTGCAATTTTGTTTTTTTTATATATATTTTGTTAGTTTTGAATTTCAATAGATATTCATAACCATGATCCATTAGCATGTTCAGATTTGGAACATGAGAAACCAGCTTCCCCATCCTTCTTTTAAGTGTAAAACTTATGAAATGGTTGGTAAAGAAATTGTTCGCCTTGTTGTTGGTGGCAGAAAATGTACAAAACCAACCTCTTATTTCACTTTTTTTCTTAAATTTCGTTAATGAGATCATGTTTTAGATCTTTAATTTTGTTTGTATGTGCATTTAATGAAAATGTAAGTGAAATATCTATTGTTGTTTCCTTTACAATGATAAAAATTATTGCTTACTAGAAAATTAATGGATCTGTATTTTATTTTATACTTTAAGATTTGTTTGATAGTTAAGAAAATGCATGGCCTGCACTCATTTTTTATTTTTTTACCTTTTTTTTTGTTACCTAAAATTTGTGCTTCTTTTTAAAGACTTTATAATTCTATTTTGCTTAAACAAAGAATCTAGCACATACGTTATATTTTTCCTGTTCGTTGCTTTAAGGCATACTCTCTGATGGACAAAAACTAGTTATGAAAAGACATAGTAGTTTTGCATCTCCTTTTATCTTTATTGCATATTTGCATTTGTGGAGTTTTTTTATTATCTTATTATCTTACATGCTTTATTCTTTCTTTCTTTCTTTTTTCATTTCTTTGCTCTTGTTTATCATATTTTATTTTATTAAGATAGTAAGCAACTTTGAGATTTTATTGTTCATTTCTGTTTTACAAAAATTTGTAAACTCAGAAGTAATCTTATGCAATCTTAATATTTATATTCATAAATTGTTACTATTTTATCATTGGTTTGAGGTGATATATTATTCCTTATAACTATTTATAACAAAAAAAATAATGTATGCATCACAATGGACTTGCTTGGATTGGTTGTAAAAATAAAGCATAGTAAGATCATAAAATTTTCATTTTCGTTATGTTTTGAGTTAATAATTGATAGTAGCCCCCAATGCCATTACCACAAAAATGAAGCTCAATCTATATTTTAATGATAAATTGTTTTAAAAGTAATAAATGTTTTGAATTAAAATTGAATTATTGTTTATCAATGCTATTTTTAAAGATAATTTCAATAGTCATGTTTGTGTTTAGTTCATTCCTTCAATTTTTTCCTATTAATATACTTGCTTATGACAATATGTTATTCACATATATGCCCCTCCACTCGATATGGGATTGGAGTTTCTATATATTTTGCACTGTGATATCTATTCATCATCTATACTAAAATATTAATTGGATTTATTCCTAATGTATGATTTGAAACATAATAACATTATTGCTCTTCAACAAATGCGTTGAATAATTGTTTTTAATATCATTTTGCTGTAAGTTCATTATTTCGAAATAGATAATTTTTGTACTTTTTTAGATTAGATTTTGCTCCCTCTTGCTCTATTTTTATCACAGCGATGAATCTTTCATTAAAGAGATTAGTGACATTTTAGTGTTTAAAGTGCTTAACTTATATTAAGATATATAATAGTTGTACTATATTTGGGATAATCAATCCTGAATGATTTACCCGCAAGATGGATTGAAGAAGTGAATATTAAAAGAAATACAAAAGGAATTAAGAAAGTTCTGATATGATATTACTTCCTAACTCTTACAATTTGCCTAGCTTCTCTTTTTAAATACTCATAGATGCACTCATGTGGTTTATTCATATCCTAAACTTTAATGAAACATGCCAAAAAAGTTTGTAGCAATTGTTTTGCTCATTTTGCTTTAAACTTCGCCTTGATAATATAATGAATTAATTTTTTCATATTTATGGAGCTATAACTATAAATATATAGTTCTTTAAACATGCACACTATTTTTAAATGTTGATCAATAGCAATTATGAATATTATAATATTAATAATTTTAGACTTAGCTTCTGTATATAGTTGCTATTAATATTTTTATCCTAATACTCAATTTTTCACTAGCTTGGTTTATTGCATAATTTCAATAATGCATACGACATCAAAATTAAAATCCCAACATTAATTTTTTGAAGTTTTTTATTTTGCATTTAAATGTGTTATGTTATATTGCAAAGTAGAAAGATTAAAGATTTTGACCTTTTTGTGGTGTTTTTAGATCTAAAATATAAAGCTATTAGTTTTAAGCAGCTTTTATGCGAAGTCCATTTTTTTTTCTTTAAGAAAAATGCTTTTGGACTAAAAGAAATGAAACTTGAAGTAGCCATATTACGCAAGTCAAGCCTAAGTTGGATTCGTGTCCATGCCGATTAAGATCATTTTGCGTTCTTTATAACAAGAGTTTGGTTAAAATTCTCCGCGTCGTTTAGTTATGTAGCACATACAAGGAATGGAGATGTACAAATGAAAAAAAAGAACTAAACGATGCAGAGAATCTTAATCAAGCTTTTGCTATAAAAGAATATAAAAGTGATAATGAATTACAAAATCAAATGCATTTCAACTTCATTTTGGATTTCAACCATTCAAATTTTCAATATTAGATTTCTCCTTTCTTTAATTTTTTTTATTTATTAAAAAATATTGAAAAGAACTTTATTTGTTTTTTTTGGTTAAGTTAAAGATGAGGCAATTAAGAAACATAAGAGGAAAGAGATTGAAAAATTTTCTATCTCAACTAAAAAAAGCATGGCTGTTATCATTCATAAACAGCCTGAACATGTAAGTTCTTTTGTTTTAAATATATTTTAATAATATGTGACAACTTTGTCATTTCATAAATTCAATCTTGCATAAATGGCCATGTTGTTAATAAATCTACATAAAAAAATTGTCACCAATAATCAAATGGAAACAAGGAAGAGAAAAAGAAAAAGAAAGGAAAAGGCAATTGAACATAGAAACATAGAAAGAATTATATATATATAGCTATTTTTCATTTAATATCATATAATATTTTTTTGTTTAGTGAAATTTCATAAAAATTTTTCATATTATAGTTTTTTCCTTTTTGATCCTACAAGAAATTAGTGACTTCTCAAATCAACAATGTCAATGTTAAAACTATCTGCTTATTATGTTTTTTTAGCAAATTTTTGAATCAAATTTCTTCACTCTACTTCAGTTTGATAAAGTGTTGGAGACATATGCATGCTTTTATTTTTTATGTTCATTCTTTGTTTTTCAAAAGGAATATTTAAATATAATCTTTATTGTTTTGTATGTTATGTAAATTTATTTTAATTTTAATAATAATTTTTTTCTTTTTGCTTTTTCTTTGTTTCTTCTTTTTTTTCATCCAAAAAATTTAGTTATTTTTTGAATTTTAGTGGTAATTGCAAATGTTACGAACCTAATTATGATATTATAATTAATTGTTGCTTAGATATTTTAACAATTACTATAGATATTACAATTTTAAACACATAAACTAAACAAATAACCAAATTTGACGTTTCGTAAATTTTCTTTTATTAAGTGACTCTTTTATTATAATCGTCTAACATTGTTTGATATTCGATTCATTGCCCAAATGTTACAAAGATTAACTAATTTATGTTTTACTTAAGCATATTATTTCTTTTATGTCAACAAATATTTGAAGATTGCAATGCTTTCTGATTTTTTCTTCACCTTCTTTTGATATTATGACAATTGTTGCTCTTACAATATCATGACATAATTTTATAAATATTTTGAACTTAAAAGTTCAAATTATGAATAAGCAACTCTTTTTCAATTTATACATTTTTTTAACAATTTTAATTTAAAATAATATCTTATAGATATTTGATACACTCGATGCGAAGCCGAGATTTGATACTAGTTTGTATTATTTCTCAGTCACAACACAGGTAAGAAACATCAATTAAGTTTGATGAGATTTTTTTTTAAAAAAGAAAAGGCCCTTAAATACTTGTAGTTAACCACAATTATTGTTTAATGGACTGTAGTTACTAGGGAGTTCAAAATGCTGCAGAAAGTCCCCTCTACTCTTTTCTTTACCATTTCTAATCTTAAATAAGAAAAAATTGTGTTTGGATGATAACCATAACCATATTGATTGAATGGTCATTGGAGAAAAGATTCAATCAACAAAACTGGTAAAACGGCAATATGAATACCATCAACCTAAAGTAAATCATATGCAATCAGTCTGATCTTATGTTACTCGGATTTTTTATTTTTCTTCAAATACTCATTTTCACCTCATATATGGACACGAATATAAAGATTGAACATATCTTTGTCAGATACATATCCGTATGCAACACTCACCTCTGAATCCAAGTGACGTAAGTCTGATCAACTTATACAGGAAGCATGTGTCCATATCATCCAGGAGAAAATCAGTAGCAACATTGCACATTAAAAGAAAAAAAAAAAACACAAAGAGGGGTCGTTGTGCAGTTAACCGTCCATCAAACCCCTCTTTTAATCCTTCCTTACAGCTATCAACAAGGAAAAAGTATGGGTGAAGGATCTCTCTCCAATTTTCCATCAGATAAATCTAGCTTTTTGATCTTCTCTTCACACCAAAACAACTGCTCCTTGGTGATCCTTGCCATTCTAAGAACCCTGGATATAATTTTAATCTCGATAAGCCCAAACAACAATGGAACATCCTCACGCGATAGTGGCCAGGAATTCTTTTTCCACCCTTTTCTTCTTTTACGCAGTTCCTTCAGCTTCATGCCCTTCTGCAGATAAGAATAGAAACATCGTAGAACATCAAGCAATTGTCAGAAATTAAAGTGAGTAGATTGATATGGACAGATCTTTAGACTGCATCCAAGACGGACCTCTCTAGTGATCGAGATACAATATCTTCAAGCCAATAAGTAATAAAAAAACATGAACACCTCTGAAGATTGTCTAGTGTGATATAAGAGTAAGCCACCAAGACTGCAACACTAACATAGCCAGCGAACATTAGTAGAGTGATGTTTGAATCAACAAAACACTTGCTTAAATTTGGCACATAATTGTGTCAATTTGAAATCCAAATGTTACTCGTTTAAGAAGCTTAATTTTACTTTTTGTCCTTTCTTATTGAAAACAAAAGTAGAAAATTAAGACATTTTAGTATTCTAGCATAACTGGTTAACTTTAGTTTTCTTAGAGGTTTTCATCATCTCAAATACAGTAGCAAATAGAAAATAAGCAGCCAAACTAAAGAACATAGCTTTATAATATCAAATAAAATGACATTTTATGTATGTTCATAACAATATCAAAACAAACTAAGCAAATGAACTATTAATAATCAAAATAAAAACTAGTTAACAATGCAGCAATGCGGGCAATCATATGTTATCGAGTAGCAACTCGTAAAGTTGAAATGGGAAGTCACCTTCTCTAATAAAGATTGAACTTGTTGAAGAGGGGTAGCCATCAGGTTCGAGCTTCCAAAGATGTTAAGAACACTAGCATGTTTTTTCTTGTCCATTTTTACAAAAAGCCGGAATGTCAAAATTGAGCTCTCGATAATCCTGATGATATCAGGAGCAAGGACCAAATAATCTAATACCTCTTCCTCCTTTTCTTTCTGATCCGAACCTGAAAAGTTTCGAGGAAGAAATTACCTTTTAAGTAAAAGCAAATAGAAAAATCCATCATGTACTTGTTAAAGCATCATCATTTAACGAGCAGAGTTTCAGTCTGTAAACTGAAAAAGAAATATTAGGCCACAAAAAAAAAAAAAACTTAAGTCAAGGAAATTCAAGTTTCCTGCTTTTTCCTCCATCAATCCTCAAAGATTTACCTTGTATGTTCGGAATTTGAAGCAGCTTAGGTAAAATATTCCTAGCGCGGGCATAGATTTCAGCTCTGAGACCTTCCTGAAAAGGTTCATTTTCAATGAACCTTTGTAATAAGACCTGGAACTGTTGAAGGTGCTGAGCACTGAGGTTGTAACAGATGGAATTTTCAGGTCGGCACAAAACGATCTGGCTGAGTTGTGTGTACTGGCAATGAAGTGCCTCCCAAGTTAAGCAAAATTGAGCTACGTATGCTGTTTCAAGATCCTGATATGGGTCGTTAATAGACTTTTGCAGGTGCTCGGTTTCTTCATCAGGTTCTTCAATCTTCTTCAAGGAAAGGCAACGCAGGGGGGATGGAAGTTTCTTATATGCAGATTTTGGGGATGGAGTTGAAGGAGTTGAAGGGGTTTTGGAGCCTGTAAGACAATTGATTATTTGCCATGAGAATTAAGATTCGATTTTAACATGGAAACTACAAAGCTAAGACTAAGAAAAGGAAGAAAACGTTTAAAAAAAGAAAAAAACATCTCTACACCCAACAACAACAAAGAGAAAAAACATTTAAGCCCCAGTGATCCTACAGATAGTACTTCAGCACCTAAGAGCAGAATTGAGACACCAAGAAAGCTGTTAAGTCTTATTTGTCCGGCGGTGTAATAACCAGAATTTGAAGATCTCCTCTTATGCTTGAAACCTTAGTTCATGATTTCTTCCATCATCAACCAGTAACTTGCAAATATATAGAAAAAGGCAAAAGAATAAAAAAAGATTTGTGTCCATTCAAAGAGATGGAACTTCTTAGGAGTTGAAGTATAATATTCAAAAGCAATGCTCACTTTTCCTTAAGTTGAAAATTATATTATAGCCATGGGTGGAACAAACAGTAAGCTTTCCTAGATAGGAACAAAATAAGTTTTACCGTCTAAACCAAGATCTTACTAAGAACATTAAATTACTGCAAAAACATAGTTATAGGAGATAACCGAGATACTATCCATAGATTGACAAAAGTGAACAAGTTAAAAGAATAATCTTTCCGCTACAAACACAATAAGAAAGAGTTTTAGCTAAATTCTTTGGTTCCCATCAAAATCAACCAAGACGATGTCAAACAAGAATCAAACCTGCAGAAATCCTCAAACTAGGAGCACCAACATGGGAGCTTGACATGGTAAGATGTAAACCAAGTTAATAATAATGATAGTAACCACTGCCAGCAAGAAGTTATTCATCGTTCCTTGCATCTACCGTAGCTATATAATTATTTGGACAGGAAAACATCCTGATTTTACTAATATTAATGAATCTAGAGCCTCCAAGAAAGAAAACAAAAGAGGGAAAATGATGGAAAGTTACAGAAAAACTGAGAATGACTCCAATTAATCTTGCAACAATCCCTACTCCCAATCTTTTGGTGAACCATTAAAAAGCAAATATACTGAGTTCCAGGTAAAACCCTTTTCATCAAAGAAATAGAAATTGACTACTCATGAATAAGGTCAAGAAGCATGATTCTGAGTCTAATCAGATGGTTTTGCATTCAATAATCAGATACTCTATCTAGTTTGCATCCCTCACAAGTTCATTCAGTTCACTAATTTGGATAATGTTTTTCTCTCAAGTAACTTGAAGGAGACTCATATCACAGACAGATAAGTGATGAGATGTATGAAACCTGAATCAAGGTCCTACTTCCCACTAAGACCTTATGCATTTAGACCTCCTAAATGCTCATCATGCTAGCCAAGTGCAAAATAAGGGAGCTTCTAACCAAAAATTTCAACCCAATCAGGTAACAACGTCTCCACAGAATACAGCTAATAGGATTTCCCTGTTGAACTGAAAGCTCTAAAACTCACACATTGTAAAATTTGACACCGTTTAAAATTTGACAATGCAACTAAAAGCTTCCTCATGGTGTAAAATTTGACAATGTAAAATAAATGATGGGAACATTTACCAGATTCCTTGAGCTGATGTGCAATCATCCTATCAAAGAACAGCATACGCTCACAATACTTTTCATAAACAGCATCAAATCCACCCCACCATTGTCTGCCTTCTGCTTCCACATCCCTCCACTCACAAGAGCTGGTCTCACCCGCCTCCTCTTCCTCATCCTCAATGTAAGACTCCTCTTCTTCTTCAGGAATCAGGACCATAAAACTGTTTCTTCTTAGTTCTTTTAATCTCCTTTTCACCTCACTCGTTATAAAATCATCATCATCATCCTCAACTTCAGGTGCAGCATCGGCTTTGGATGATTTATTCGGATCATTGTCACCACCACCAGCACTGACAATAGTACCACTCTCATTCTTTGGTTCTTCTGGCTGTGGCACAGGCTTATCCTCCAAATCCTTTTCAGGGTCTGGCTTGTGAGCTTTCCTAAACTTCTTAACTTTGAAGAAATCCATCTCCTAAATTCTTTCTGCAGCCAAATAAGCTTTCTTTCTTCTTTTATCTTTAGATCCAGATTTCGAAACTAGATTCTCAAATATAAATTACAGTTGTAGATCAGAATTATACCAAGATACTTAGAAAGTAACTTTTCAACTAGAGAACAATATTATTATTCCAGCAAATGTACCTCCTTTTTTTCTCAAAACTTTTGATCGGACAAATGTCAGATCTCCAAACTATAATGCCAGTAGCAAAACCCGTAAATCGAGCCACAAAATGTCCTTTAGTAGCAATAGCTAAAATCCAGACATTTGAACATATTTTAACATGCATCTGATTCACTAGAAATCCTGAAGATCTCACCTTAGATAAGAAAATCAACTGAAACAGCTGCTTTCAATGCAACTTAACCTGAAGCTCTACAACGGGAAAAAGCAGAGTCATTTGTCCCTCAAAGCCTACTAAAATAGCACTCCAGCAGAAAGTGAACGAAATCATGAATAGAGAAGCCACTGAAAGTACATTTCTTTCAGAACCAACCAACCATTCACTTCAAAATCTCCACTAAACCCCTAACATCTCACAAAGATTTGTTTGATCCTCCTTACCATTAAGCTTCCAAAAGCACATTACTAAACGAGCAATCACAACCAAACCCAGCAAGAAAACCAAGAAATAAAGATGGGTTTTTTTTTTTAAATTAAAACCCCGGAAAGCGCATTTACAATGTTCAAAACAAAAAACCCCCCAAAGGTCAGCCAAAAAGTTAAAAGCTGCCTCACAAGTGTTTTTGCAGTTCTAATTTAGCATTTTTAGCATTTCATTCACTACTCAACCAAAACAAAAAAAGCAGATTTTTGTAACCGACGTTACAGTTGTAGAAAAATCAATGTGAAAATGGAAAAACCCCACAAAGTTCCCCAACACCAAAGATCCTTAAAAAAGAAACAAAAATCAACTAGAGTTTTTAACCCTTTTTCTTATTTGAAGTTTTTATTTATTTATTATTGAGTCCCCAAAAAGCTCGTTTTTTTCATTAAAATAAAAAAGACCCACCACCAGAAATGCGTCAAACAGTGAGACAAAAAAAAAAAATCAAGAACATAAAAGCTAAGGTAAGGGAACCCTGCGGTGTTGAAAAGACGAAGAGAGGGAAAAGACCCTACTACTTCATTCACTCACTCACTACTGCTGACTGCTGTGTAGAGTAAGTGAAACAGTGATTTGTTGGGAATAATGAAAAGTCTGTCTGATAAATGTTATTCAATTTTTTACAAATATAATAATAAATTTTACAATTTGTTGTTTATTATCTTAAATATATTTATTTTAAAAATATTATATAATTTATATTAATTTTTCAATATATTTTAATTTTTTTTATAAATCTAATAAATAGTTAAATGAATAATAAAATGTAACAATAACAGTAATATTCTTTTTTAATTTATAATTACATTTAAGTACAATTGAATTTGAATTGGTAAAAAATAAATTAAGAAAATGATTTAAAGAAAACATGGAAAATGGAGAAAGCACGAGATGGAGGAAACAGTAAGCACGTACAGAGAATATTGTCAGAAACAAGAAAGGCAAGCATTTACTCCCTCTGCATCCCAACCAATGCCCCGCCAAATCTGGGTTTTTTTGATTTCTCCACTTTTTCCGTTCTTCCTATTTTGCCCTTCTCTTTATATATATATATATATATATATATATGAACTCTTTTTCCTTTTCTCGGCCTTTTCTTTTATTTCCGTCTAGGATTGGAGTTTACTTGAGGTTTAAACGAGAAGAAGATCAAGCTCTTCTCCAAATTAGAAATTCAAAGTTCATTTCAAATTAAATTAGATTTTATTTTTAAAATTTAAATTTAATTAAAAATAAAAATTAAATTATTTAAATTTATTTAATTAAATTTATTTATTTAATAAAATAATTTAATTATTTATGTTTGAGTTTAAGTTTTAATTGAAAATTTTCAATGGTATGAAAAAAGTAAGTTCATGAGTGAATAGAATCAAGTATTACAATATTTGAATTTAATTAGTTTGATAGGTCAAACTCAATTCAATAATGACTAAGTAAAATTTAATTTTTTAGTTAAATACGAGTAATTTTTAAATATAAGTGTCTCGATTATAACATAAATATTTTATTTGCGGGGTATTTGATCAGCAATTTTGAGGTATTACTAAGATTCTCAAGTATCAACCTTAAAAATAGTTTGGTTGAAACTTTATTTAATAAAAAATTATGGTTAATGAGGAATGTTATATCATTTCACCAACTCTATCACTAAATACAACTTCGTTAAGGAGTAAGCTTTGAAAGCTGGTTGGATAGCATCAGGATCTATGAGTTTGATAATCATGTAATCTCTACTCGCCAAAAGTTTTAAATCAGGTAAAACTCCTATCAAGGCCTATATAAAGGAGTAGCATCAGTACTTCTGAGGTAGAAATCTCTCATTCTCTCTTTTATCCTCGTTTACAGTATCTTTATTAAATTAAGCATTAGAGTGTCCCCTTGAGCAACACTCTGGGCCTCTCTCACCTTTGTTGTTTTGCAGGATTCCTCATTAGCATCTTCATTGTTGCATCAACAATGGCGCCGTCTGTGGAAAGCTTATCATTCTCACGGCTTAGCAACGATAGCAATCTTCTTGATCAAGATACAAAAGAAAGCTCATGGCTACATAGGTGACTGGCTCCACTCCCGTTACTAAAGCCATAACAACAACAAACCAAGCGCCCATGGAACCTCAGCCTGATCCTACAACAACCAATCCTACGGTAGCTAAAGGGCTTCTTTCTATGGTTGTGACCACGGTACCCGTCCTACCTAACTTTCCATATGTCTTTCCCAAGTGTCAAACACCTTCACACCAAATCATTGGCCTTAATCACCAAACTACTTCCAGAATCTCTTAACCTCCCAATTACCACTACCACAATCAAAGCTTACTGTAACTAACCCAAACACTTATATTCAAGGAAGCTCGTCATCCCTGAGTGTTGTTGTTCTTGGAACAAGTATTCCCAATACATCTACCACAAACCCACCAGTAGTTGACTTAGAAAATCCATATACAATAAACATGTCCTGACCACCACCAACATCCTAAGTCGATCTGCAAAGTTAATTTCAGGCATTGGTCAACCAGATGGTGATCCAACAAGCCCTCATTCAACAACAATATCAAAAGGAATTGGTGGTCTAACAAACCATCATCCAACAGCAACAATAATAAATTAATCAATTTATACAATCTGGTCACCAAAATCAGTTACGTGGTAGATCTAATACTAGGAACCATAGCCTCAGTACAAAGGATTAGTAGACAAGTTAGGAATATCAGGAAATCTAGGAGAGTTTGTACTCTACTCCCGAGTGCAACCCATAAAAAAAACAAAATGACACAAATCGTTATGGACAAGGTTCTCTATTAGCTGAACAAGTAGTAGTCCTCCACTAGAAAATTAAAAATATGAAGCAGCCGAGAAAGGATGATTAGGAATGGTTAGAGATTGAGCAAAATTCACTGTCCTCGACTATTTGAGAAACTTTAGTTCTTAAGAAGATCAAGCTCCCGTCAGATATGTATGATGGTAGGGTAAACCCAACAGATCACTCTAATCACTTTCGGGCATTCCATAACCTACGGGACATAGCCGATGCAGTCTAATGCAGGATATTCCCAACAACTCTATGAGGGCTCGCCCGCACTTAGTGGTACTCCTTAAAGCCAAGATCTATCACAAACTTTGATCAATTAGCTCACCAATTCCTCGTTCACCTTAATAGTTATCGAACGACGACCATAACAGTGGCCAGCCTGAAGGCTGTTAAGCAAAATCCAAATGAAACACTCCACGAATATGTTAAGCACTTTAACATAGCTACACTGGAGGTCAAAGATCTCAATGATGAATGGGCCATCTAGGCCTTCATCTCTAGGGTCCATCATAAGCACCTAAAGTATGCTTTGATGAACACTTAGCCGGTTAAACTATATAAACTTTATGAAAAGGTGCAAAAATATGATGATGTAGAAGACATTGAGATCACCAATTGTAAAGTAAAACGCCCTGACTGAGATTGATAGGGCGATTGCTTTAGTTGAAACTTGAGGAGATGAGAGCAGTTCACCCAAAAAGGCAGACTGAATAGCCGCAAAGATAGTAAGTTTGGCTCGGTAACAAATCAAATCCAAGCAACCAGAAAGAGAGATTGGGCACTGCCATATAACAAATATGAATCCTATACAGCCTTCAATGTCAGCAAGATGCAAGTGCTACACGCTATAATGAGAGATGGCCTGGTAGAATGATGCCTACCTATAAGGGCAGATAAAGGCCATAGAAATCCGTGAAAGCATTGTGAATTTCATAATGATGTCGGTCACACAATGAAAAAATGTATCAGCTTGAAGAACACCATTAAAGCATTGATTCAAAATAAGGAGATCAAGCAATTTGTAAAGAAAGAGAACAAATAACCATCCAACAAACTGATCGACGTTAGGACAAAGCAACGGGGAAATGCCCAACCATGGAAATAATGAATGTAATTAGCGAAAGCAATGAAAATTGGGCAAGCAATAAATCCAAGAGAAAATCACACCTACGATCTATGATGGCAATAGATACGCCCTCGAAAAAAATAAGACAAGATGACTGGAGGGTAACATTTAGCGATGACGATGACGAGTTTGGTTATGGATAACGGTAATGACCCAATCATAGTATTAGCCATTGTAGGGAATTACCGTGTTGATTGAATCCTAGTAAACAATGGTAGCACAGTAGAAATTCTCTAACGGGATGCTTTTTGAAATATGGGATACGTAGATAGTGACCTCATCCCTCATTACTGATATATGGGTTTGTCAATCAACCCATACCGATAAAAGGCTCTATCACTCTGCTGGTCACTCTTGGTGATGGAGAACACACAACCACAATAATGGTTAAGTTCCTGGTAGTTCACCAGCCATCAACGTATAATGTTATCCTTGGGCAACCTGCCATTAGAAAAGCAAAATTGATTACAGCTATGTATTGTCTCACTATCAAGTTTCCTAAATCAGTAGGAGTAGGATATATGAAAGTTAATTAGGCGATCACCCAGCGCTGCCACCTAATATCTATAAAAATGACCAAGAAAATCTAAAACACATCTAATTAGCACATAAAAGCTTTGGCTGGAAACACATTATCCGTAAACACGATAACGCCAATCAACCCTAGTAATTTGATCCTCGAAAGTCTAGACATCCAGACAACTTCCACCATCCAAAACCTAAGCTCACAGAGTAAGTATCAATGATATCACTATACCCATCAGACCCCAATTTATTCACGATGATCGAAAGCTCATTGGAACCAAAAGCTAAAAATAACTTGATAAATTTTTTACAACTCTATGCAGATGTTTTCGCCTGGTTACGTGTGAATATGTTGGGCATTAATGCAAAGGTGATCATGCATATGTTAAATGTCAATCCGATAGCTAAACCAGTCAAACAGAAAAAGAAAAAATTCACTTCTAAGCAAATTCATGCGATCAGGGAAGAAACAAATAAATTTTTGATCGTCGAATATATACGGGAAGTGATGTACCCTGAATGGTTGGTCAATGTAGTAATGGTTAAAAAGTCAAATGAAAAATGAAGGATGTGCGTCAACTTCATCGATTTCAATAAAGCATGCCCCAAAGATTGCATTCCCTTGCTAGCAATAGATCGTCTTGTCGACTCCTCAGCAGGTCATCAGTTTTTTTTTTTCATGGATGCATTCTCTGGATATAACCAAATAAGAATGAATTCACAGGATGAAGCCAATATGTCATTCATTACAGAAGATAGTATTTTCTGCTATAATGTTATGCCCTTTAGGCTTAAAAATGTAGGAGCAACATATCAACGCTTTTTAAATAAATTTTTAAAAAATTAGATTGGGTGATCCATGGAAGTTTACGTTGGTGATATGCTTATAAAAAGCCCATCGATTGAATAACATATAGCTAACTTGGGAAAAACTTTTGAACTAGGTTATTGGGTTATTTTTGGCTTTTAGTTCCAACGAGCTTCGATCGTCATGAATAAATCGAGGTCTAATAGGTACAGTGATATCGCTAATACTTTCTCTGCAGGCTCAGGTTTTAGATAGTGGAAGTCATCCCAAATGTTTAGACTTTCAAGGGTCAAATTACTGGGGTTAGCTAGCGTTATCGTGTCTACAGAGAATGTGTTTTCAGCCAGAGCTTTGATGTGCTCATTAGATGTCTAATATAGCTGACCTAGGAGAAACTTTCAAAGTCTTGCGAAGGTATAACATGAAGTTAAACCCGGTAAAGTGCACATTTGGGGTAGTCGTAGGCAAGTTCTTAGGCTTCATGGTATCATCTAAGGGGATCGAGGTTAACCCAAAAAAAATAAAAGCTATATTAGACATGAAGCCTCCTAAGTCAACGAAAGAAGTACAACGACTAACAGGGAGGATCACTGCACTTAACCACTTTATTTCAAAACTAGTTTATAGATGCCTTCCTTTCTTCAAATTGTTAAAGGCAGCCACTTGCTACAAATGGACACAAGAATGCCAAACGGCATTTGATGAATTGAAATGCTACCTTTGCACACAACCATTGTTAACTAGCCTAAAACCTGGTGTATGCTTGTTCGTGTACTTGGCTACATCAGATGAAATAGTGGCAGCTGTCTTGGTAACAGAAGAAGAAAAAATCCAACGACCTATCTATTACGTCCGCAAGGCGCTTCAAGCTAGCTAGGTTAATTACACTAAGACTGAAAAACACATATATGCACTTATTATAGATGCCAGAAAACTACAGCAATACTTCTAAGCGCATCCTATCACGGTCTTAACAAACTATCCCATAAAAGATATGTTGTAAAAAATTGACTCTGCTGGAAGGATAATTCGACAGAGCATAGAATTAAGCGAATTATAGTCTTAGAAGAATAATTAAAGCACAAGCGTTGGTAGATTTCATCGCTGAATGTTTATTTTCATATATTACTAAACTTTCAAGTACCATCAAAGAAACACCTTCACTAGCAGGTAAAGATAAAATAGTTTAATAGCCTGTCGAAAGGCGTATGGGAGCTTTATGTCGATGGATTATGAAGGAAAGAAAAATCAAGAGTAAGCGTCTTTCTTATCGATCCTAATGGCCATGAATGGCACTACGCCTTATCTTTCCAGTTCGCAGCCTCAAATAACGCTGCGGAATATAAAGCTCTAATAACTGGAATCGAACTGGCTAAAAATCTAAACTCCACTTGTCTAAAGGTTTATACTGACTCCCAGTTAGTAACAAATCAAATCAATTGGGAATACGAAGTCAAAGACCAGACCATAGCCAAATACCATTATATGGTTTCAAAGCTCATCAAATCCTTTAATTACATCACCTTCGAAAGAATACCTTATGAGCTAAATAATAAGGCTGATGTAATATTTAAAATGGCAAACGGCTATAAGGGATGGATTCTCCTCGAATCATCAGATCGCCAGCCTATGATCGACATATCTTTGAAATTAATACAGGTGATGGGAACAGTTCGATGAAAAAAATAAAAAACTTTTTACAAGAAAACATCATGCTAGATAATGCTCTACGTAAAAATCAACTTGAAAAAAAAGGCATCTAGGTACGCATTAATCGACAAAATTCTGTATAAAAAATCTTTCACTTACGCTTTATTTATATGCCTTGGCCCCAACGTTAAGGGAAATCCAAGAAAGCATTTATGGAAATCACTTGGGTGGAAGAGCATTAGCATAGAAAGCCCTAAGCCAAGGATTTTTCTGCCAACGATGAGGAAAAACGCCACTAACCTAGTCTGAAAATGTGATAAGTGCCATCGATTCACCAAAATTTCAGGACAACCTGCAGAAGCACTTAAACAAGTTTTCAGTCCCTAGCCTTTTTGTGTACGAGGCATTGACATTTGGGACCATTTCCCTTTGCTATTGGACAACATAAATTTTTTATTGTCGTGTGCGACTATTTTACCAAATGGGTTGAAGCAGAAGCTACAGCCATAATCACGGCTATAACTATGAATAAATTTATTTAAAAATTCATCATGTGTCAATTTGGCACACCTAACATTATTGTAGCAGATAATGGACAAGAGTTGGAAAAGTGACTTGAAAAAAGGGCATCCAGGGACGCATTAATTGACTAAATTCCATATAAAAAATCTTTCACCTACCCTTTACTCAGATGCCTTGGCCCTAGCGTTAAGGGAAATCTAGGAAGGCGTTTGTCGAAATCACTTGGGTGGAACAACATTAGCACAGAAAGCCCTAAGGCAAGGATTTTGCTAGCTAACGATGAGGAAAGACGCCACCAACCTAGTTTGAAAATGTGATAAATGCCAACGATTCACCAAAATTTCACGATAACTTACAGCAGCACTTAAACAAGTTTTCAGCCCCTGGCCTTTTTGTGTGTGGGGCATTAATATTTTAGAACCATTTCCCCTTGCTATTGGAATTAAATTTATGATTGTCGTATGCAACTATTTTTCTAAATGGGTTGAAGCAGAACCTATAACCACAATAACAGCTATAACTATGAAAAAATTTATTTGAAAATTCATCATGTGTCGATTTGGCATACTCGACGTTATTGTAGCAGACAATGAAAAATAGTTGTTGGCTGATAAACTAAAAGATTTCTACACAAGATTCCATATCACCCTCGTATGTGGCACATCCGTAATCCAACGGTTAAGTGGAGGCTATGAATAAAAACATACTTTAACCACTTAAAAAGAAATTGGATGATGCAAAAGGTGCATGCACAAAAGCAACACCTGGACTATTATAGGCCATTAGAATCACGAAATGTCAAGCGACTGAAGCCATACCATTTAGCCTTATGTATGGTCACGAAGCCCTTTTTCCAACAGAAATTAGCATTCGGAGCATTTAAACGAATTTTGTAGATCCAACATTGAATGAATCCTCTCTCAGGGCAAATTTGGATATACTTAAAGAAAGTAAAAAAGATGTCGATTTACGTATGACGATCAGGTCACAGCAAGTTTCAAGGTATTACAATAGAAAAGCGAGACATATATAATTTCATATGGGTGACCTAGTCCTAAAAAATTGGGAGGCAAGTTGACCTATAGGGGAAAAAAAAGCTATCCCCAAATTGGGAAAGACCATATCAAATTGCAAATGTAATAAGGTTTAGAGCCTGCCAACTGATGGACATGATAAGAAAATATTTACCTAACATATGGAAGCCATCCACTTCAAAAAATACTATGTATAAATCTTTTTTTTTTGCAATAAAGTTCGCTGAAATTATTATTTCAAAAGCTATTGCACAAGACCTCTCACGGTCTCCATTGACCTCTCACGGTCGATCCCAACAAAGTGTGATCTTTTAGAAAAACTTCACACGGTTTAAACATTGGAGTAGTATATAAATTTGAGCCTCATACTTGTTTCTTTTGGAAAAATCACTTCATAAAATTCATTATTGCTAAATAATAGTTACAAGTTGCATTAAAGATAAACAATTTGTTTGCTACCAAAAAATCCTAAAAAGAGGCAACTGGATCTCCTAATTGCCGTCATCTTCACTGGATTCCTCTATTTCGTCATTCGCAGTAAAATCAATAAAGGCAGAATCTACGGAATACCTCTTCTTCATTTACTACTATGATGGCATCAATACGTCAAAGTCTGAAGGTAGGGCAATAAACTATAAAAACTTAATATCCCTTAAATCCAATGGGCCCCGAAAAAGCTGCACGTTATACAAAGCATTTTGTCGCTATTTACCACCACAAGCTATCATTTGGTCGAGCAGGGCATTTTTTTGAGAAGAAAGCTCCTTTTGAAGGCAATTCTCTACACCCACCAACTACATCTCCAATTCGAAAATCCTGGCCATGGTAGACATTAGCTTAGAATCTTGCATTGTATAAGCCTACCGAGACTCCTCTAAGTCCTTGGAGAACTTTCCCAGTTCCATGTTTACTGATTCAAGCTTTGTCCTTATCTCCTTGGAATCTATTTTCAATTTTGCTAACTTCTCTTAGTCTTTTTGGTCCGATCCTCAGCTATTCATTTATCCTTGGTCAGCTCGTTTACTTTTACTTTAAGCAGACTCACCCTAGCCTTACTCACCGTTGCCTTTTTGCGTGCATTATCATGTGCTGTGAAGATATCTCGCATTTGACAGGTGATCGCCACTTGAGTATGCAAAGCCTGTAACACAGAGGTTAGACAATACATATGACCAAAGAGATCGCAGTCAAATAAAAATAGTAAACTTACCTTCACTATACAAGCTAACATGGATTTCAGATTAGCGGTTAGGTTTCTCGATGCCAAATACTTCATATCAATTGGTGAAGAAACCCTATTTCCTCACTTGCAGGCAGTCACACCATCGCTCAATATGCCAACACTTAGTTTGGGGTTGTTCCTCCAAGGTGTAGGTATAGAACCCCTAAAAACGACTAGCTTCCTCCTGCTGATAACCTTATGGGCGTGAGGGGTAAATAGATAACCCAGTACCCAAGGTAGTTTCTGCTTGACTGATCGTAAGGGTTGTTGCTTCAATGATTGCAGATCTATCCATCGAAAAGACCTTAGCCTTTATTGTACTTGCAGAAGTAGACTCTACAGTCACCCTCTTCTATGCAGGCTGTTTTTCTTGATTTTGTCCCACTTTTCTCTTCCCTTTCCTCTTTCCTTGGGTAGTCGCTGCCCTGCTCGCCTCATGGGCAACAAACACAGCACTTGTAGCAGGATCCATACCTACAAAAGCAAATAATAAATTAAGTTAGGGAATACTAAGTTTACTACAAAAAATATTGCCAACATGTACCTTTTATAGTCGAGGCAACTGCCACCGTCGTTGATCCTTCCAAGATTTTCCTTGGCATTGACTATCCCTTTACATTCACCCTTCCCCCCTTAGGCGATCTAGTAACACTATCCCCGTGTTAGGGTAATCTAGGCGTTGTAGCCACCTGCTGTGGCAATCCCGAAGACAATTGAACCTCTATAAGATAGAAATCATGTTAAAATTGAAAATATCTTTCGCATATACAGCAAGTAAAATACCTCACCTTGTATTATCAAGCGCCTTTTACTTCTTCTTTTGATGGGGAGATCATCTTTCTCTAGCAGATTGGCAGGGTTAACTCCTAAGCAGTGCTCTTAAATTTTTTTAAAGTTAAATATTCTCTGCACTTAAATTGGCAACCATAAAAATATTTTTTTTGTTTCTACTTCACTGTATTTAAATTGATCTTCAAATTGCTCATTGGCGAGCAAGAATTCCACTTTATAGGAAAGCCCCATTTTTCATTTGATCACTTACATATGAAGAAGAATTATTCATTAGCCATATGGGCATTGGATGGTATATCTGTGATCAACCTCTTAGTGGTGGACTGTAGATAGTACCAGCACTTATCCTGTCTCTTCAAGGAAAACAAATGTCTCGTAACTTCAACTGATGGGTCCTAACCTTTTTCTTTACACACAAGAAAATACGTTATCAGCATCGCCCACGCATTTTGCTTCAATTGATTTGGAGATATCTCATACTGATTTAACACTTTGAAAAATAATAATTGCAGCACCTCTGAATATGTGCAGATAAAATGGCATACTACTCCCTTCAACCTTTGCCACGGGTCACCTAAATAATGGGTTTGACACTTCAAACTGCCTAAAAATTCAAATCGCGTTCTCTTAATATATCACGCACGACCGCCATATTGGTCGCCCCTGCGTATGAATCTGCCATACTGGTATTTATCTGTATGGACCCTATCTATGCTTCCTCACCTTCCTCTTGGCCTTTTTCTACTAGACCTTAGCCCTGTTCGCCATTTTTTCCTCTTGTTTCATTTACGCCTTGAACTCTTCCTTTAACAACGATATAAGGATGATTGCTGCGTTTGTCAATATGTACGTTTTCTATTACAAATGAATGCCTCACTATTTCTCTGCTATTTACCTTAAGATTTCCTTTTCTTCCCACCGATTTCAATAAGAATCGAGTTTTTTGCATACCCTTACAACTCTAACTTAAAAAAATAAGCTACAGTCTTACTATTATCAAGATATTAGCAATAAGATTCTTACCCAGAATAAGTAGTTACGGATGAACTTGACCTTCACTGAAAACAATGGTGGTTTCAAAAGCACGAGATGGTGTAAGAACGCAAAATGGTTTTCTTTTTTATTTTTTCACTGTTGTAAAAATTACCCCTTTTAGGGTTTTTTATAGGGAAGGTCCTGTCGTTTCATGAAAGCTGCATATGGTTCATAGACACTGCCGCGTGTTTTGTTTTCCTTTTTTCACATTCAATGTATGGTACGATATTTGAATTTAAAAACAAAAAAAGGGTTAAAACTCTTGCCTTTCTTCTACTCACCATTCATATGGCAACCTTACCAGTTGCACGTCATTTGTTCTCAAATTGCCATAAACATTTTTGGTCTGTGAACGGTCACTTTATAATCACCCACAGCCTTAGGGGGTAATTGTTATATCCCCTTACCAACTCTATCACTAAATACAATTTCATTAAGGAGTAAGCTTCCAAGGCTGGTTGGATAACCTCGGGATCTAGGAGTTTGATAATCATGTAACCTCTACTCGCCCAGAGTTTCAAATCAGGTAAAACTCCTATCAAAGCTTATATAAAAGAGTAGCATTAGCACTTCTGAGGTATCAATTATTAGCAATCTCTCATTCTATCTTTAATTCTCGTTCATAGTATCTTTACTAACTTAAGCATCAGAGTGTCCCCCTGAGCAAAACTCTAGGCCTCTCTCACCTTTGCTGTTTTGTAGGATTCCTACTAAGTATCTCCATTGTTGCATCAACAAGGAATATTTTGGGGTTTTTTTTACTACAAATTGAATAGAAATTAAACCAATTCGAATTGAATTAGATGAGTTCAAATTACTTTCATTATCAATATTTTAAATTTAAGGAAATTTTTAATTTTGTTTACTTAAATTTATGAATACAATATATTATTTTATGAAATATAATTTAATTTAAATAATTATGATTTTAGATAAAAATCCAATCAAACTAAACATGATTTTACAATTCAAACTGTATTGCAACCAAATAGGACCAAACTTAAAACCGAAACTGAATCAAATACTACTAATTGAATAGATTTTCTATTTTCCTTGGTGTTTTCCTTGTAAGATATAAAGGCATGCAAATTGCAATGGAGATATAAAATTAATATTTTTTATTCGAACACAAAATTTTTATAATATTATATTATTTTATTTAGTTGATGCGAGATTTCAGATGATAATATTCGAAATGACGACGAAAAGGATATTTGTATTCTTTTTGTACTATCCAAATTTGCATAAATAACTAAAAATCTGAATATGTTTATTATTCACGTTCAATCCGCACATAACTATCTGAATCTGAATTAAATAATATTATTTGCAAGATATTCGAAACTACTAAGCTAACCTTGGAATCCAAGGTTCGATTCTTTTTATGAGTATAAATTTTTGCATTTGAAATAAACGACCAATGGATTGGAATATTTGAATCCATTAGTCACAGAAGCAATACGAATTCGGAAAATGGATACATGAAGATTCATAGCCATATCCATGGCGGATAGTAATTATACTATCTAAATTTGTAATATTCAAATTTGCACTATTTATTGCCATCTCTCTATAATATTGCAAATACCTCTGTATTAAGTTAGACAATAATAAACTTAAATACTTTAATGAAATTTTTTACCGATTGAAAATAGTTATATCGGATAGTATATAATATAAATTTATAAAAATTAGACTAGTGTTGATCTTAAATTTGATGAATAATAGATATAATTACTCATAAATTTGGCTATTATTAAAAAATTTTAGTATTACTACTTAGACTGTTATTGATCTTCTTACACTTGACAAATTTGATATATAAAATTTATTTACTCTCATTTATTTCATATTTGAAAATATTTTTTATATAAAAAAATAAAAATATTTAAAATTCGAAACGATGCACCGAAACACATCGAAGCTCATACCAGAACAAAAATGATATGCACATTATTGACTATTCTTACATGTGATTAAATTAACAATTAAAATCACACGTCTAATAGTGATTATATTTACTCAAAGAGTCGTAACTTTGAGTTTGTTATTTCTTGCACGAATGTTGCAACAGCATGATCACTTCAAGCTTTTCTCTAAGACCACCAGTAGTTTAATTATGTTGCCTCTAACAGTGGTTTACATAAATAATTGCTGGAGCCTTCTCAAGGTTAGGTCATTCACCCATGCTAACGCGTTGATCTGTCGAGCATGATCAAAAGGTTATACTTCCTTGTTTTTCCCTTCGGTAATTTTTGCCAAAACTGAATTTGACACAATAAAATTTAGAAGTGAAATTCACATAGTGACTTGAATTATACTCAATCAACTTATTTGCCATCTATGGTTGTTATAAAAGAGTACAATTGAAAATAGAAGAAGAAGTCATAGATATTAGAATTCAAATTTCAAATCTAAATCATGCTAAATGCTACCTTTTAAAATGCCATATTTAGTGACAGCTGCCAAAACAATTAAAGATTTCATAGACGTAACACCCGATTTTTGGATGAACCAGTCCTTGCTTTTTCTCTGATTCTTTGAGCTAGCCATAACCATTGTCATATAGCCTCAACACGGCTCCTCTCTTCTCGATAATCTATACATCCCTTATTAATGTACGGGCAGCTATCTCTTGAGCATAAGCCTAGGTTCGACCTCAATAGAAAAATAAAATGAAGCACCTAACAATATATCTTCACATACCAAAAACTACGAGATCACCCTTTTCCTTTCGGGAACTTCCAACCAAGAAAAGATCACTTAAGAAAAGCCTATAATATTGAAAAAGTAAGAGCAAAAAAAGACGAGGAAAATGACCAAGCTACATATATATATATATATATAATCAAATATATACAGATTCAGCTGCCCTATGTTATTATAATTTAAAATGGTAGAGTTGATCAGCTTTCTTATTTGGAATAAAAGATGAGTGTCAAATATAAATACGTATTTTAGATGAATAACTTTAATTTTTTTATTTTTCATTCATTCTCATATTCGAATATATTTACTTAAAAAAATGAAAAAAGCTAAGTGCTTATAATATAGGTGATCAGGGTATTATAGATGTCTTGCATTAAACTTTCAGGTGATGGTTTTAGGGTGAAATATGGAGACGGGAAAATGGCTTCCTTTACTATCAAAATAGTACGTGACCGTAAAACCATGTTAATGCACAGTTTGACGTATCATTGCTTTAAATTCCCATTTATATATTTGATGCTTGGTGGATTTCGTCATTTCAACCATAAAAAGGCCAAGCTAAAAGCCAATGTAGCCTACCGGATAATTGGTTTTTCAAGACGTTATGAAACAAAGAAAATGTAGGCTGTAACAACTCTAGATACAATTCAATTGCATAACAAACACCATAGGAGAAAAGAATAATTAAAACATATCCAAAAAGCACGAAAACACAAATACATCAAAATTTATATAACATAAATAAATAAATAAATTTTCAGATCTAAGTGAACCCTATTCACTAATTGCCAACAAAGACATACGGCTACTATTTTTGCTGAGATTCAAAATTGATGTACAAACCAAATCTTCTCAACGTGTATTTCAATTCGAAAAGTACAATTTTGTAAAACAAAAACAATATTACACGACCATGCATGATCGTTCCTTGTACATTGGTGGACAATGGAGGCAGCATCGGTTAGGTTATATATACTTTTTTAAGTTTTACACTTACATCTATGACAAGGGCAAAGAATACAAAACACTAAACTTGCGGTTTGGCTGGCTCATATAACCACTAATAAAAAGTGACAGCAGGTCTAAGATTCAAACCCTGACAGAATGGGGATTGTTGGCTAAATAGATAAGCTTTTACAATTTCAAAGCAGCAATTGATTCAGGTTTAAAATCAACCCTCAGACTCAAAACTCTCCTAACCTCGGCTGGAGTCAGTCTCCAGGTCATAGGTCCAGAGTTCTCACCCCAGAAATCCAGAATTTCAGAAACCTTTTCCAGGTTAAGAATGGTTGCCATTTGAGTAAGACGAGCAAATTTGTCTCTCACAGTCCTCTGCGTCATCCCGGAGAAATGGCTTACCAAAGTTCTGGTATCTCTGTCAAGCTGAAGGCCTCCAAGCTGACTAAACCTTTTCTGCATCATAATCACTTCCAGCCTCTTCACAATGAAGTCGATCACCAAATGTAAAAATGAATCATAGTTGTTAGCAGTCATCAGGGGTTGGAGCCAAGCGACATTGATTTCAACGGCGTGAAGAAGCCTCTGTACCCATGGATCATTCACCTCATTATCGGCATATTCAGACTCTGACAGTTCGTAGCTGATAGTTGCTATACTGTCTAAAACAGGACGGATTCGAGGCGTCACAGTTGCCACAAGTTGTTCCATACCGGCATTCAGGGCTTGCTTGAAAGTGTTGCTCAAGTCAGCCATTTCAGACAGACAGGATTTCACCCTTTCCCTTTCAGCTGGTGCAGGAAGCACCTGAATACAATGAAAAAGGCATATTTAGTGCAGTACTTGCATAACGAAGAAGTATGAAAAACAGGTCAAGCCACATAAGCACCAGAAACAGAAGACAAGTTAAGTGCTAAGACCTAGCAACTTTAGACACATACGAACATGACAAGGAAAAACAACTAAGACACAACACCACACAAAAAAATTACACAAAAATGAAAACAAAACTGAGACATGAATGTGTTAAAATCCACATAATGCGAAATATTAACATAGCAAAATTTATATAAATATATAATACTTTAAACACAAACATGACATGAATATGTATACAGCTTACCAAGTTTAGTAGCAGTTAATACTATTATGACAAAGTATTAATCATGAGAAAGCACAATAGTAACCACACAACTCTTATCATATTATAAGGATAAATTTTGGTATAACACGCTGTGAAGAAGTTCTAACTTAGCAAGTAATAGAACTAATCTACATCTCTATTCCAACATTAAACATAAGGACTGCAGGATATCAAAGCTTTTTCCATTTAGTCCGAAATCCAAATTACTACACTGCATTGTTCCCTGTTTTAGGTGCATGAACCATTCAGTCATATAATCAGCAAGAAGCAAGAATTGGCACCAAAGCTGGCTCAAGTAACAACAGTCTTAGAAAATTATAAAATTCTTGCATAATCTTCAACTCTATGTCATACTCCAGTACTATATCTTCAGGAACTTTTGGATGCAATACGCAAAACTGCAAAACGGATGAAAGTTTGAAATATTTGGCTAAATAAAAGTTCAGTATTGAAGCTTTTGTTGAGAATTCAGGCTGAAACCAATTGCAATAGGTTAAGAGGCCAAACTTGAATTTGAAGCCATAGGAAACTCAGCAGTTTAACTGATGTTGACAATACCACAAACTAGTCTCCCTTACATAAAGGTTCAAAACTAACAGAAAAAAAAAAGGGCATAACATGCGGACAAACAAATAAGTAGCAACAAACAATACAAGTTTGGCCACAATACTCTATTATGTCAAGCATCCAACCTCAAAAACAAGGTAAAAAGAGGAAAGGTCCAAATTGAATATAAGACCACATCAAACACAATATTTAAATGGTGCAAAGACAACACTTAACATCATCTAAGAGCCCATACAACCGCTGTGATGAAAATAAATTCAAAATGGATATTTACAATGGGATGAGCCATTATCTTTAATGTTATAAATATGGCACTAACGCTTAGTCCAAATGATGGAGGGCTACATATAAGCATCATATATACATATCTTAGGCAAGAAAATTAAAAAAGAAAAAATGGATGATGTTGTACTTCATTATTAATGTGGGCTCTGACCTACTTACATTGCCCTATGTTTGGGTTTTTTATTACAGATCACATATAAATAAGGTTAGCTTTAAACTTGGGGTTTAAATTGTGGTTGTAGTCACTTTTTAGGTCGCCTAATTCTTATTGCAATGGTAGGTCACACGATAGCATTGCCCCTGGCCATTGCGCTCGTGAAATTTTTCTTTATCTTGCACAAATTTCTCTAAAATACTATAACCATAGCTCAACAACTCTTTTTAGTAACTGCAACTTATATATCTACGCTGCTCAAACTCGACATGGATGTGAATGTTAGTGACGATGCTAAGTACAGGTATGTGTCGCAGCATATAATTCATTAATTGCCTTATATCTAAGACATGGGGATATGACCAAAAGGGATATAAGAGTTGGATAATATTAGAGGACTCGTCATGAATTTAATAATAAGGGATACCTTTATTGAATTATATATATTTGATTTGCTTCGTTATAGGCTCGCTTCTTCATTCTTCTTTCTTTCCTTTGCTACTTTCTTTTCCCCTTGTTCTTTTTTCTTCTTTTCCTTGTTCTTTTTCATTTTCTTTTTGTCCTCTTCAACCATCTCAAAACAATGCACTTAGCACCACTATAAATCAACAATTTTTATTTTAAACTCATTCTTCATTTCTCCTCTCTTCCTCTAACTCCTCCTCTCTCTAACACGATTTCCAATGGTCATGGCATCCAATATCTAGCAATGTGTTGCCGTGCTGGCTGCTGCTCACAATCACCAACCTTCGTTCAACAGTGCTAGAATTCTCTCAAAATTCAGCTACAAAATCCTCGATCCCCTGTTTCACTTTATCCAATTAGGTTTCCCTGAATTCATGGATCCATGATCAAGCCCGAGAGCTCCACCGTTAGAAAACCCCCAAAATCCACCAGTCTGAATCTCAAGAACACCCTAAAGATCCTACTTCTACCCTTTTTCAACCACTTCCTCCATTATAACACTTCAAACTTCCCCAATCCGAAATAATAACTTCTTTGCTGGATGCTATCACCACCATTTCAACCCTTTAAACCATTATCTCAACCTTTCTCCATTGCTTGGTGCCAGGGTGTCGGAGTTATTTGCCATTTCAGACACAAATCCAATATCGTGTCAAGGATTGTGTCACAACGACACAGGTACTCCTTTTAGAGTCCAAGCAGAGTTATTTATTACATTTTCACACCTTAGAATCATAATAAAATAAAAAGAAAACTAAATATTTAGTAATCTTTTAACACTAAAATCAAGTAAAAATTGTTAATTAACATTAAAAAAAAGAAGAAAGAAACACTCAAATTCATAAGTTTTCTGCCTTCTTCCAAACCAATCTTCCCTTGCAAGATAAATTATCATGCAACTGATTACTAAAACTTTTTCCCATTCAAAATTCCCTTCATCCCACCGACCAGTTTATTTTGTTTCACCAAGCATTTCCTCCCAATTCCAGCTCTCCGTCCTCTCATTTCTAGCATTTATGCTTTATTCCCCCCTTGCCAAAGGCTTGCACCTTCCTTTTCTTAATTTTTATTACTGTGTTTCCTTATTGGCACAAGGCCCTTGCTTCTCACAGTTTGTCTACATCATATCTCGCTCTCAGGGTGATCCTCACCCAATCAACCTTGCAAAGGCCATGATCCTCAGACGTTGGTCAAAGTAACAGATTACTCAGCTTCTTCCTAGAACAAGCATCATAGCAGGGCGGTTACGCATCTTTCCTCATTTTTGTAAATGCAAGTCCCAGCCCAACTCCAGCTAACAATGAAAATAGGCTGCCATAAAACTCGAAAACACCAGTAAGTTCTCACGTGTTTATAAAAATACAATAATTCTTCCGTTGAAAAAAAAAAAAAATTTGGGTATCCTTAGACTGTTGAGAAATTTTTGTTTCTTCCCTCTTAAAATTTGATCTAGTTTCTTTCGTTTAATGCTCAAAATTGATTATTTATGGTAATTTCTTAGAATAAATGTAGACCTGAAATTTCTTTGTGGGTATTAGGCCGTCTTCAAAGACAATCTTATCTAGAAAGTGAAACACGGGAAAAGGGATACAGGCTGCAGTCCGCTATTGTCACAAGATGCCGCTAAACTGTTATTGTGGCTGCACATGCCAGTACGTATGTGATTCAAATTCAGAGGAATAGCAGCTAAAAGCAGATATGGAGGCAGCTCTACCGCAAACTGGGCAACGGTCACTATTCAATACCTGGTTAAACTAGACAGTAACTACTGAGGTTGAGATTTTGAGAATTTCTTCATACTACCAAACTTGAGGATTCCAATTTGAAGTTAACTGAGATATTTCAAGAATTTGTGTTACATAGTTGAATTATAGAATCTGAATCTTAATTAGTTTCTCCAATAGTGTTTAGAAGCCTTTATATTTCACACCACGAAATGGCAGGTACCAAGCGTGAAAGCATGCATGTGTCAAGTCTCTAGTTAAATTCCTACACGCAATTATAAACCATAATTGCCTAAAAACTGCTGTACCAGCTTGTTTCTGCAGAAACAATGTCATCTGCCATTGATTCCAGACACTTGGGAGATTTATAATTTTGTTGGTATCACTAAGGTAGTTTTGCTCCAACATCATTCTATAAATATTGTTAAACGGTTACAGCTAGGACCTAAAGTCAGCATAACACTTAAATGGAAAATTCTCCAAGTATTAAGTTCATTTTGCCAAACCATTAGCCAGTTCATACAATCATAAAAACAAAATCCCACCATTAGCAGCTAAATGATTTAAATTTTATTCATTTAGAAGATAATAATGATCCTTTATGAATTTTATTTTAATAGTTCATTTCCTCTTTTCCTCGCCCTCCAAGTCCCTCAGAACCTTGTCTCTAAACATGAGCCTTCTTAAACTCTAATGTTTCTATGCATTATGGATAACCATCAATGTTTCAAAAATCCTAAACCTAAATAAGCTATTTACTTGTAACAAGTAAAAAATGACCTTAGAATTTTCCTAATATGCTGCAGGTGACAATAACATAAGCAGTTTAATGCATAAGCAAATTACAAAAACCAAAAAGCAACTAAATCACTGACCTCAGCACATTGCTCTTCAATTTCATTTTTCAGTTTCAGGACATACTCACTGCTCAGATCTATATTATTCAAGGCTGTAGCTATCTCGGTCCCAGTCTTCTGAACACCAACACCACCCAAGAACAACTTTGCCCCGAGATTCGGTTCTCTTATTTTCTGTTGCAGAGCTTCAAAGTATTCATTACTCAGCAAACTACTAGCACCACTCAGTACTGCAACCACAGAGCTAAAATTCGAAGTAGAAATCGCCCTTCGCAAGCAACTTTGCAAAACATAAAACACATCATCCACCATTGAAGTAGTAAGGCTATCAGGTACATGCTCATCTATCCCTATAGCTTTCCTCACATTTTCCACCATAAAGAATCCCTCTAAAATCACGTAAAACCCAGTAATATCTTGAACAACTTTGCTAAAACTTCCTGTCCTAAAAGCTTTAGTGGCCCGTGGGACTAAATCTGGATCCACAGTTGTCATCCCCTTGATCTTAGAAACCATATATTCTGTGTAATCTTCACCAAGTTGCATCAACGACAATATTTCTTCTAAATATATCTCAATCTCCCTCGGGTTGGGTCCTTCTGGGGCACCAACAGTTAACAAATTCTTATTCTGAGCATTGATCTCAGAAGACAACTTAGATAATTTCCTATATTCCATATATTTTTTCAAGATCAAAGAACCCCTTGAATCACATTCCTCTTGTAACTCAAAAATAGCATAAACAACTCCATCTTCTCCACAAAGACTCCTTAAAATATCATCATTTTCTTCAACAGCCAACACAATATCTTTAAACAAATTAGTCAAACACCCAACAAAATTGACCTGATTATTTTGATTCAGTCCATGACTTTGTTCCATCAACTCAACCAAATGCTCATATTCTAACCTGGATCTCATCCCAATCACTTTCTTCAAATACCCAACATAAATTTGCAAACCTTCTTCCTCAAGCCCCAATGGCGAATAAAGCTTAATAAATCTCAAAATTGTAGGATGATCCCTTTGATCCACAGCTGCCATTAGTTTTTTCTTTACAATCCCTTCCAGCTGCTTCTTCGAAGATAACAATTGTTCCCTTTGGTCCGACCCAGAGTCCTTAAACTTATTATCAATCTCCAAAAATGTCTGCACGTATTTCGAGGCTGACTCGTAATCCTCAGCGTCGAGAGCGCTGTTCACGCCTTCGATGCAATTCCCTCTCTCTACAATGGCGTCGATGCAGAGGAGGGTGGATTTGACGCGTGACTGAGCGAGGTCGAGTTCGCGGACCTTGCGGCTGACTTGGTTGGCCAGTTCACAGGTGGAGGTGATATTGGAAAGCATGTGGTCGGATTCGGCCTTGACGATGTCGAGGACTTCGGCAGATCTTTGGAGGTTGTTGAGGCTCTTGTCGAGGTCAGTGCGCTGGGAGAGGAGGGTGTCGAGGTCGACATCGAGGGCTCGTTGGTAAGCGATGCACTCATGGAGGAGACGCGTCATAGCTCCGACGTCGGCAAGGGAGCGGACATGGTCAAGGGCCTCGGGAGTGCCGAAATTGATGGAGGTCTCGTCGTGATGTTCCGTTGCTTCGGTGGGGCTTTTCGGGACGGAGACGATCGAGGTCGACGGCATTTATTTCTTTAAAGAAAAACCAAAATTACAAGCGAATGGAGATTCTAATTCTAATTCAGATGGAGGTCTCGTCGTGATGTTCCGCAGATTGCACCGCACTCAGATCCGATTCATTGTTGCATTGGACAAAAGGGCAAGATTTAAACGCTCGATTTCAATTTTTATCGAAAATCAAGATTTGATATATATATATATATATATGTATACACACACACCTATATAGATATATAGTATTTATTCTAGAGCATGTCGTAAGTTTTTATTTTATTTTATTTAAAAAAATTATATAATTATTTTTAATTATTTATAAAATATATAATTTTTATTCGAGATTTAATTTTATAAATTTATTATTTTTAATTTAAAATTAAAATTTATGAAAATAAAAAGTCAGTATAAATTTTAATATTTTTATTTCTTATCAAATAAAATTCATTTATATTTTAAGTTAACGAAAAATTAAAAATTTTAAAAATTAATTAA
>JBBYHO010000010.1:12908893-12925958 GCA_038382025.1 Adansonia gregorii | reverse complement strand
ATTTTTTTAGTTTAATAAATTATTTGGGTGTATTAGTAATAATTATTTTATATTAAGAAAAAATTAATTTTTTGATTGAATTTATAATTTTTTATTAGTTCATAAAATTACAACTTAACATTGCAACAATTACACATAAGTATTATAATTTACATAATATTTATATATAATTTATGTTATATATAATGTATTTACGTAAAAAATCTTTAAAGATAATATAATTTGTTACATACAAACATTACTAAATTTACATACAAACATTAAATATTTATATAAAAATATTACCAAATCTATAATATATGTATGTAAAATATTTCTTTAAAAAAATTAATTATAATTTTTTATAAATTATTTTTTATTTTTTATTATATATATTATATGTGTGAAAAATTAATTCTTGTAGTAATTTTTGAAGTAAAAAAAGTTTTTATATTTTTTTCGTTTAATAATTTATTTAAGTATATTAATAATAATTATATTATATTAAGAAAAAATTAATTTTTTGATAAATTTATAACTCTTATTAGTTAATAAAATTACAACTAAATATTATAAAAATTACACATAAATATTACAATTTATATAATATTTATGTGTAATTTTTATTATATGTAATATATTTGTGTAAAGAATATTTGAATGTAATGTTTATATGTAATTTGTATATAAAAACATTACTGAATTTACATATAAATATCATAAATTTACATAAAAATATTATCAAATCTATAAGGTATTATATAAAATATTCTTTTCAAAAAATTAACTTTAATTTTCTCAAAATTATTTTTTATTTTTATGAAATATATTATATATGAAGGTTTTATATTATATATACAATATATATTATGTACATAATATATTATATATTATATATTATATATAAATTGTATGTTAAAAAATTAAAAATATATATTATATATATCATATATAAGATAATTATATATAAATTATACATATTATATGTAATATATATTATATAATACAAATATAATATATAATATTGTAAACATTATATAATAATCTATTATATATAATAAAAATAAAAAATATTTTACACTAAATAATGAATTACTATGTAAAAAATAATATATATTAAAATATTTTATATATTAAAAATATTTTATATTAAATCTTGGATTATTATATAAAAATAACAAATAAAAAATATTTATATTAAATCTCAAATTAATTTTAAAATAATTAAAAATAATATATATTATATATAAACTATATAATATATATTATATTAATATCTATCATATAAAAAAATAAAAATATTTTTGTTAAATAATTAATATTTAAAAAAAATATTTTATATTAAATTATTTAAAAATAATGAAAAATATTTGATTGCTTGCTAAATGAAAAGGATTAGGGAGAAAAAAATTTAGAGAGAATTACAAAAAAATACAAGATAATAATAATTATAAAAAGAATATAAGTATGAAACAATAGTTTTAAAAATAGAAATAGTAATTATTAAAAATATTAATAGAAAAACTGTAATTATTATTTTATCAATATTTTTTATTTTATCTTTTGGTTGCCTTTCTTCCTTAAAGTAATTTAGTAGAGGTTATAAATTATATATATATATTAAATTATAATATACATTACTTACTGTTTATTTTTTTTCAATATTAAAAATTAAAATTTTTTTATTAAAACAAAGATCTCCAAAGATAGTGAGTCGTGATTATCTCACTATACAAGAATAATCAACTGTATTTTTTATTTTTTGGTTGCAAGTTTTTTTTTTCATTCAAATGTCATTTTCTCACTATATAAGAATAATAAGCTTTAGCATATATAAAGCCATGCTAAGGTGATGTCGATCATATATGAACACAAATACTTTATATACGTGCTTTAGCATATTTTTTATATTTTTTATGTATAAAATATTATAGTATATAATATATTATTATATTATATCTATAAAATTACATTATATTATATATGTATTATATAATGTATATTATATATAATATGTGCAATATGTATTATTTTTAATTTGAGAAAAGTAAGTTGATTTAATATTAAATATTTTTAAATTTTTATTATTTTTTATATTAATTCAGTATTTAATATAATTCAAGTTTATTTTAGAATTCGAAATTATATATATAAGTTATTGAATTATTATATAAAAATAATAAAATAAAAAATTTATATTAAACTTCAACTTACTATATAAAAAATAGTAATTAAATGTACGAATGATTATAATTGAATGTACAAAATATTATAATTAAAGTATGACTCATCATAATTAAATGTACAAATGATTATAACTAAATGTATGACTTATCATAACTAGATATACGAAATGATAATAACTAAATATATAAACCGATCTTACTAAATTATTGTCAGAGACAAAAGTAGCTAAAATATAAGATAAAAATAAGATAAAATAATAGTTATAATTTTTTATGAATAATTTTAATAATTATTATTATTTTTTAAAAAAGTAGTTTTTAGTTTTATGCTCTTAATAATTATTATTGTATTTTATTTTTTTTTAAATTTTTTTAACTCTTTTTATTTTCAGCTTATAAGAAGCATATTTTCGTGAGCTGGTTCTAGAATTTTTCGGATAACATTTAACCCACGCAGTGTTTGTAACAATGTCAACGGACCAATAACGACGGACCCGTACATCCACGGCATACCTCAAGTCCCCAATCCCTTTTCCTTAAATACACAAAAGAGTCTTCTTCGAGCAAATAGCAATAACTAGAAACTGAAGAAAAAGGAGATGGCGAGAGGTCCGAGGTCCGGGTTGAGGTTGAACATCACGGTGATAAGCCTGCTGTGTTGTTTGTTGGTGCTATGCGGGGCAATCGAATCGCCGCAGTACGAGGTGGTACACGCGGAATCCGATTTCGAAATCAGGCACTACCGAGACGCCACGTGGATGTCAGCAATCGTCAACGACCTTTCCTTCCAAAAAGCCACCTTATTTGGGTTTCACAGGTACCCTCCTTTAAATTTAACAAAATTGTTATTATTATTGATTCTTTGGCTATTGATTTAGGAGTGTGTATATATATATATATATATATATATATATTTTCTGGGTGCGATAGATTATTTCAGTTTATACAAGGGGCGAATCTGAACTATTCTCGGGTAGCCATGACATCGCCCGTGGTGACAAGTATAGTCCCAGGAGTAGGGCCACTGCACTCATCAGCCTATGTGGTTCGATTTTACTTGCCTGCTAAGTTCCAGGACGCTCCACCAACGCCACTTCCGGAACTGAACCTGGAACCTTATACATGGGAAAATCACTATGTTGCTGTCAGGAAGTTTTCAGGATTTGCGACGGATGATAGTGTGCTGAGAGAGGCTATGCAGCTCGCTACTAGTTTGAGCTTGTCTCCATGGGCTAACTCTACTATTGCTACTGGCTACACTTATTCTATTGCCCAGTATGATCCACCCTTCCGATTTATTGGCCGGCTCAATGAAGTGTGGGTGGATGTTGATGCTTCTGTGTTTGTTGGCCCTGCTGGAAAAGCATCGTTTTGAAAACTATTGGCCTATCAGAACTACCTTCTTGTTTGTTTTCTGCTTGTGTGTGAAACTGGAACCAAAAATAAACTTAATCATATTATCATGTTGTATTCTAGTTTTTCTTTTGTTTGAAGTTTCTTATGTAATATATGCTATAAGTATCAATGTAATCTAAGCTACAGTATTGTTTCAGTAGGAAAGAACTCATCCTCTTTGTCAGCTTTATTATTTGCCTAAATTGGAAGTAATGTTGCAGGGGAAAGCTTCAACTGCGCTGCTGTGTTTGTAGTGAATCAGACTTAAGGTACTGGTATAAGCTAAGGCTCCATAGAAAAAAAAAAAAAGAAAAAGTTCCAATATAACATCACAACTCGAGACGGTAAAAACAGTAGAAGCTTGAAGAGAAAGGAAAACCAACTTGAACCTTAAAATTAATAAAATATAAGCATTTATAGAACCCAAACCTATTTAAACAAAATTTCAGATTCTTTTAAATCTTAGACGGCAGTTTTTTCCAAGAATTTACCAAACTAACAAATGAACGAATGAATGAGTTTAGATTGTGCAATCACACTAAACTAGACCAATTAATTAAGTGTTGTTTTCAAAATCAATTTGGTTGGCGTCTTGCATGAACATAAGATGGCAAAGATACCCAAACGTTGGAAACCTTCCTGCCCAGCATAGGCAGCTTTATTTGGCTGCAATACACAACAATGGAAAGGGAGAGCAGCAGAACTGAAAGAAAAAAGAGGGGATGGGAATATGTTCAAGTTTTTACAGTTCAAATGCTAGCAAGAGCTTCAGTAGCATCTAGCTGATGGACTAGTGCAGCTACTAATGTCCGGGAAAGTTTACCTGGGCCAAACGTTATCTCTGTATCGCCAAGAGATAAAGCATCTTCAATAAGTGATGCCACATAAAACACCCAAAAACAAAAATAGCCAGCATATTTTTTGCCCTTGGAAATCGATGCTCAACTCTGTCAATGATGTTGAACATAACTGCTCACCCTTCTTCCAGTTTCAGTCACACTGGCTCTTTGACTCAAGTTTAACACATCATAAACAACAAAAAACCCAGATACAGCATGAAACCTGTGATCGACAATAGCTGCTAAATTAGCATATTGCTACTTGCTGAATATTTAAAGATTGTTACTGGTGTATAAAGTCCCTCCCAAGAGTTAAGGCAAGATATCAAAGAGAAAGAACAGTGTTTATCAAGATCTATTATGGGGGAAAAAATCGGACTGAACTAAGGAAAACATCTGATAAGCATTTAAGAAAAAAAAAAAAAAAGATGAGAGTTGCTTGGTTAAAGCATGAAAATCACAAAAGCGTACCCTTTTTTTAGTAAATTGCCTAACAGCACCTGAGAGTCTGTTGAAGAGCTTTCAAAAAGGTATAAAAAGTGAGAAAAAATTATGTTATTTGCACATGAACATAACCCAAACTGCAGTCAGAAAATAGTTATATGCCAGTGATATAAACCAATAAGCAGTGCTTGCACTTACTACATTAGCAAGCGTGAATTCTGACCATGATTGTCATCAAATTTAATATCAACTGCTTTTACAAAGAGCAATGGACAGGTTATATCTGCTGCTGTCAATTATCAAGATTTAGAAGTGGGAGAGTGCATATCCCTATCAACATATATAAGAAATCAGTGGCCTTCTCTTTGGCATGCAAGATTTAAGTGCAAGGCCATTATTAGCCAATGGCCATTGCACAAAATGATTCAAGCATGTATTTCCAAAAATTCCTGGGCATTGCCTAATTAATAACTACCAACTAGTTCCAAATAGCAAGTCCCTTTCATAAGATGAACATCGATTGGGAGTTTAATTCAATGTCATATGAAATCAATATATTATTCTTCAAAGGAAAAACAAACAAACAAACTCTTAATCGGTAGACCTGCTTTATGCTGGAAAAATTACCTAGCATTTTTTATGTTATTAGTTTTACTAAATTAAAAGCTGTTTGTTATATGACTAAAGTGGAAGCAAAAGACCAGTGGCTATAAGGACATAAGGATACCAAATGTATATTTTGTAACATTTTTGTCTATAAAAAGCAGCTCAGCATGTTTCTATCATACCACCATAAGGAGATAAATTTGCTTCACAGTTTCTATCAACTATTTGCTGTGACCAATCTGAAACGCTATAGTTCATTGCAGCCACCTTCTCAAGCTCCTCGCATTGCTCCCAATTTAGGTCTCCAACCAAATACATCGAAGGAATTTGAGTTCTATACATTCGAATTCAGAAATTTTCAGATCATCAGTTACATTTAGCATAGCACAACCAGAACAAGTGTAATTTTGCACAATATCAGAACTGAGGCAAAGGCGCCTGAGTTCAAATCTGCTAGTGGTGTTTCCCCTGTCTGTTTGATTTGTACTGAGCATGGCCACTGTCTGATCAAATGCCTCATTCAAACCAAATGCCGGTAATCAGTATGCTAAAATCTTATGATTAGTTGAACCAACATTTGATGTCATGACATTTACATTGTCATTCTCATCAGCCACTTTCCATCATAAACTGCAATGATGAACCCTCCTAGATCAAGAAGTTGATGCTTTCAAGGAATTTCCAAGGCTACCCATTTTATAGTTTAGAGCAATCCAACCATAGTAGGCCTCGTCCTTCCCAGTCAGAACCCTTATCCAGTTGTTACTAACACAAAAGAAAGCTCCCTTCCAACAATCTCTATATCATCCAAAACCAGCTTAGCATCCCTAGCAACCAAAATTCTCAGCCCAGCAGTAGCTGAAATGATAATGGGAGTAGCTCCATGTCTTTCATGAGTACCTCTGTTCTGACCATGCAATCAACGGTTCTAAAGATGCCCTCACTCCTGAAGCATTACCAACAAATTTGACTAAACCAGGCTCAGTCCGCATGCAATGATAGTAGCAGGATTTTGTACGAAGTGAACTCTAGCTCAAATTTGCTCGAAAATAATGCAACAAATAAGGCAGTTCCTGACTAATTAAACATCTTTTTCCCACCCAAATACATTCACTCGTGTTCTGGTGCTTCCACAGTCCGCCACAAGAATATATTATGAGCTCTCTAATGCATTTCGGGCCTTCACAAAATTAATTGCTAAATAAACACCAATAGATGATAAAATGAGAAAGCCAAAAGATAAAACTTTAAATACTCGTTCCCGTGGATTGAAGTCCTCAACTGACAACTTTACCATGGAAGGTGATTTGTGTTCCATTTGAGGACAATCACCATGAAGTATTTCCAAACTCTAGGTTCTAACAACTTTTGCAGCTGCTCTTTGAAATTCACTAATCATAATATTAACACAAATAAGCTTTGACAATTTGCAAACTAAATGGAACTAAACAGCAGCGGTTCAATTACACGGTTGATAATCATAGTTCACTATCAAATCCTATGACTGTTACTGTCCTTTCTGTCTCAAAAGATAGGTAGATAAAAACAATTGAAAAGGCGAACCACAAATTCCATACTCCCGTCATTATAAATTGCCATTCGGACAACGAATTGCAAGCGTATTAGAGCTATGGGATCTTATCTAAAGAACCAGAGTCAAGATTGAGGGATTACATGTATAAGGAAAATAAAATTTGAAAGACCAAACAAATGTACCTCAATTATTGTTTGAGTTTCCTAGAGAACCAGAGCCATCACTCCATTTCTGTTTGTGGCATTGTAGAGAGATTTTTTATGGAGATAGAAAATGTTATAAAAAGGTGAATGAAATGTTTCTAGGGAACGACAAACAGGAAGGTTGGAGCAAACTGAAAACACTAAGGGCAGTGGCAGGTGGCGGTTGGTAAGGTAGAGTAAGACTAAGAAGAGACTTAGAGTGAAGAAGATTGCAAAGAGAATTTCAAAGAGAAAGTTTGTCACAAGTTCAAAGAATTTTTCAATAGTTGAGAGAACTCTTATTTATAAGTTTTAGAAAAAAAAGTTACAGTATTTGTATTTATAAATAAGAGTTAATAAATTTGTATATTTCATAAGTACAATAAAAAGTTGTTAGTTACAAGAATTGATATCTTGTTTAATAGAGTTTTAAATTACTAATAGTAACAGTGAACATGATTTCACTATTTGTTCTGAAGGAAAGAAAAAAGCACTTATATTTTAGAGAAAGGTTAAGAGAAAAATTCTTAACTACCTTAATGTCTAATCTATTAAGCCAAACTCTCTGGAACATCCTAATAGTAAAACTAACCCAAAAATCCTTGCTATATTCTGAGGTTATTTTCACTTCTTCTATTTTGGTGAAGTAGTATTCGGTGAAATGTCTTCTATAGAATACTTTTTGATGGAGGTATATTTTTTATAAGAGTATTGTTTCATGAAGAAGCTATTCTAAACAATAGCTATTCTGAATAAAAACTATTCTAAATAAAAGCTGTTCTGAACAACAGTTGTTCTGAACAAGAGTTGTTTTGAATGTAGACTGTTTTAAATACAAGAAATTTCAAATGCAAACTGTTCTAAACAACACCAATTCTGAACAAAAATTATTTTAAATAAGAGTTGTTCTAAGCAACAGCTATTCAGAATATAAGTTGTTCCAAATGTAGGCTGTCCTTGAGCAAAGTGTTTCCAAAGAAAAACATTCAATGAAGCAGCATCAGTGAAGCAATGTCGATAAAACGACATGCTTACTTATTTTGCATTGCTTTTACTACTCGAAAATGCAATTACTTGTAAAAGAATTTTAGTTTTCTCTAAGAGAGATATTATAATAAAGAACCAAAGTCAAGTATCTATAGGTTGTCCATGTAAGAAAAAGGAGCAAAAGATCTAAGAGGTCATAGACAATGATTTGATTCATCTATAGATGATTATCATTTATTAATGTTTAATAGCACGTCATTTTTATTTTTACTTTAGAATTTTGTGGGTGACTAAAAAAATTGTGAATAAAAAATTATTTTTTTAAAAAAATTTGGATTAGTGGTTAATTTTTACTTTTATAAATAAATACATAAATATTCTTTAATTTACATCATTATTAACATACTTTCAAAATTTTATTTTCATTTAAAAAATTAAAATAAATAGTAATGGTGGATAATTATATGTTAATGAAAATATCTTCAACAAAGTGAAAACGATTTAGAAACCTATTGTAATATATCAAGATACGAACGTCAACATATCAATGTAGTTAACACTTTAAATTATTGTAATGTAGGAAGTTTCAAGATACCAAGTAATCAGATTACAAAAATTTGCAAATTAAATCGTAAAGATTGCAGTAGAAACAAATCATAAAGATAAAGTTGAGACTTCCTAAACCAGATCGTCTTGCATGATTTTGATTAATCTTTAAAATCAAAAACCTAAAGAACAAATCAAGATCTAAAATACTTGAATCTTGAAAAGTCTTTCAGCAATTCCATGACCTAAGATCACGTATATAGACCCAGTTGTCATAAATCAAAGTTGTCCAAACATCTAGCCTCTAATGATTATCTATACAGGTGATATGGAAAACCTTTAAGAAAGAAGAGACTTTATTGCCAAGAGCCATGCTAGCAGCTTGGGTTTCAATAAACTTTCCCTTGTACTTAGAAGACCTTGATTCAACAATAAAAATGAGATGGAAAAAAATAAATTTCTCTAAGAAATCAAGATTGCTACGAAGCCCCTTAAAATTTTCAAGCAAAATGCAAACCAAGATTTTTCTTATATTTTTGGCCAAAATTTTCAAGCCTCTTTAAACCCTCTAGGACGACAAATATGAGTAAATATATCTAGGGTTCAAAATTTTAATTTATGAAAAATTCCAATTTTGCCCTTAGTCTCTGTGAACTTATTCAAACTAGGCTTATGTAACCATTACTTGTATTAGACACATTAGACCAGTCTTAATTTAATTTTTACCAATGACCCTTATATATGTAATCATTAGGGCCCAATCATATTAGCAATAAATATAAAATAGTTGAATAAAGAATATTGTATATTTATAGACAAAGATTGGCATCTAGAATACTTATGGCCACCCAATATATAGGGAGTCTCAATATGGTTTTGGCAAGCCCTTTAGTATTTAGTATTTTTATGTAATAAATATCCTTTCATCATATATCTCGAAATTAGGAAGAGCATGGTTCAGTATCTACTCTTAGCCTATTCCATATTAGTATGCAACCTCTATGTGTTAACTCTATAATCGATGTTGCCTTGGCCAAGGTCTTTGAGTTAACATGGGTAGGTGCATGCAGGATATGTCCTTTCATATCACTTGGGGTGATGAATCTTTTATAGACCACTCATCCACCTACCATATAATTCAGACTATACCTAAAAGCACCTTACCATAAGCAACTATCTATTATGGACCTATTAATGATAGAATTAAAGCATGACACTCCTTATATAAGATGATCTAGTCTCGCTGGTTTAAGGATCACTTACAACACATAAGAGTATTTCTATAGACATTTAAGTGAAATATGAAATAGAACTCTCATAGTGGGTTAAGTTTAATGAATTACCATAACAAGCCTCCATATGATGACACTTCAACTTATGAGATCAGTTGCAAGCAACACATGCATGGAGGCTAACATATGCCAGTCTTTATGTGTTGTTAGTGCTCTATCTTGACAATGCGATGACCAAGAACTATTTTAGAAATATTGTTTTGATACATAGGGATCTCACAATTATAACTCTTTACAATTCCCTTGTAAAGCTAATGTGTTTCATAAGCTTTATCTATATAAGATATTTATAACAATTATTAAATAAATTCTTATAGATAAGGAGGTACCTCCATAATATTAATAAATTATAATGTTTGATTACATGAAAGCACTAAATGCTTATGAATTAGAAGCCACAATGATTGGTTAGCAAGGCTAACACTAACACTTAGGGCACTAGTTGATCAAATAATTTGCTTGTCTGAACCGCTCTTACCAAAATACGAGAGTAACTGAGTTAAAAAGTCACCACCAATCTTTTTTTTGGCTAGGTGTGATCAATCACCTATTAAAACCATTCACTAAAGAGTCATGAAACTATAAAAGAATGATTTTACTGTCGGCTTATACTAGAAATCTATAAGTTAGGCTCGGGAGTCAATTACGCCATAAGTAAAAACACAATCCCTTTGGTAATGCCTAACAAATTGGTATCAACTAATTACACATATTTGAATTTATGTTTCTCAGTTTAAATCATATGTGTTTAATCCTAATCCCCTTTTTATTTATCAAATCAAACCAATATCACTAAAAATAGAATATATGTATCATAGGACTCTTGATAGGTACCTATAAGAGCAACTGATTATTGGTCTAGGACTAGCTCGAATTTACAGCTGATTCAAAGCAAAAATCATTTGTAAAGGAAAATTTTTATAAAAGCATTTTACTACAAAAATATTGATTATTTTGACTCTGTTGTTAAAGAAATCACAAAAATAGTTCACTCAAACTAAATTAGAGTGATTGTAACTTTGGAAACATGACAAAAATCAAGTCCATTTGATTTAATTTGGAAACTTTAATGTGAGCCACTAGGGACCTTTGATTGGACACTTATAGACCTACTAACACACTAAACATGACTTCTGGAATCAATTCTGAGGGATATGAATGCCTCAGAATAGTAGACATTAAACTTGGAAAGAATCAAAATAGGGAATAGATTTGACCTTTCAAGCTCTTCGAATTTATTTCTGATTATTCTTATCACAAAAATCACTAAATCAAATTCTAATGAATGTTGGCTCATTATACTTCAAAGTAAAAGTATTCAAAAAAAAAAGAAAAATAAATTATTTTGGATGTCACATACTTTTTTTATTGGATGATATTGCATTGGACAACATGTTCGACTAGAATGACTTTAGAATTTTCTTCTTGATTTGTCTAGAATACCAATCGGACAAGCCATATATTCTTGGAAAGATTATTGATTCTATAAAATATGAGAAAAATATAAAATATGATAATCTTCACAAAAAATAGCTTGTATTACTAATTAGGCATGAAAATAGAGCTATTCACATAGGTTGTGTTGCTGGATTTTTTTTGTATTCATCCGATTACAAAATTGAATGTTTCAAATGCTTATCATGTAGCATAATCAATGAAGATTATAGAAGAAATACGAACAAAAATTCCTAAAGTCTACAAGCTATTTGAAAATATTTCTTTTTATGAGACTACCATGCTGGACTATAATAGTAACTTGGACACAACTTATGATCATGAAGCATTATGTCAATTTTTTATAATACGTTTTTGGATGTTCGTTTTGGAATTAAAGTCATGCTCAAACAAATAAAATAATAAATTTAATAACAATTATTAAATTACGTAGCAGAAAAATTAAATAAACATATCGAATTCCTTAAAGGATCGACTTGCACGTCTTTAGTTAATCTAAAAAAATTCAAGAACACCCAAAACAAAATCATACCTGAAATCGAAATTGTTAAGATCCCTAATTAAATTCAATCTCTGCTTGTTCTTGCACACAAGCCCTGTTATCATGAAGCTCCCCAATTGTTTGGCCTCCAATAATGATCCAATGGGTGACTCGGGAAACCTTTACAAAGTTGGAATCGTGTTTTGCTAGGAATCATGCTAGCAATTTAGTTTCATAAATGTTTCCTTAATAGATGCCTTTGTCCCGTTAAAAATTGAGAGCAAGAAAAAATAATTTTCTTTGCAAAGTTTCATGTGGGGCTAGCCTTATGCTCATAAAAAAGGTGGCATTAATTTTAAATTATAGAGGGACGAAAAAATCACACGCTTGACAAATTTTTGGTTAAATTACACTTTAACCTTTTGGCAAATTATTTTTTGAATTGAACTTTTCAATTTAGTCCCTAAGAGATTGATATTTCCATAATTTAATCCAATCCCATTTTAATTCCATAAAATCACCTTTTATGTGTGTGACCCATTAGACCGCTAACATGTTTGTAATAAATATAAATTAATTTAGTTAAGAATATTTATATTTATAGACCATGAGTAGTATCTAGCAATGTATCATGGCCATCCAAATGCCAAAAGAGTCAATACGGTTTAGACAAGCCTTTTAATGTATAGTATGTTAGTGTAATTTAATCCTTTCATCGTATATGTCGAAAAAGACAAGAGCATGGTGTAGTGTCTATTCTTTGCTTATTCTATATTAGTCCTACTGTCTTATGTGTTAACTCTATAATCGATATTGCCTTGGCTAAGGACTTTGAGTTAACAAGGGCTAGGAATAAATGAGATGTGTCCCTTCATATCACTTGGAGTGATGAATCCACTTTAGACCACTTATTCACCTTCAGTATGCCTCATATCACACTTAAAACCACCCTTCTTTTTGTTTCCATCTGTTGTGGACCCATTTGTGATGTTCTATAAGTATGGTAATTCACATATAAGGGACATGGTGCCATAAGTCTAAGGATTAGTTACACTAATGACACATGAGAGTATTTTTCATAGATGCTTGAGTGAAATACCAAACGGAACTCTCATAACGGGTCATGTTCAGTGAACTTGTTGCCATAACAAGCACTTATATGATGTCCCCAAGTATACCTATACTTCAATTTATGAGACTAATTACATGAATCTTATGCATAGAAGCTTACATATGTCAGTCTCTAAGCATTGTCAATGCTTTGTCTTGACAATATAATGACTAGGAATGGTTTAAGAAACATGACTTTGATACGTAAGGATCCTATAATTGTAACAATTCCTTTGAAAGGCCAATGTATTTCATGGGCTTTATCTTTATAAGACTTTTCATAACTATTATTCAAATGAAATCTTATGGATAAAATATACCTCATGAACATTAATAATATATAATGTATTTTATATGAGATGTCTAAAAGCAAATACGTTATAAGCACATCCGATAAACTTGCAAGGTTTACACTAATAGTTTGAAAGTCCAATAATGTGACCAATTAGACTCTAGGAACGCCCTATACGAGGAAACAATAATAACCTCAATGTTACTCGACCTAGAACTATGTTTTCGGACATTTGTGATTTGCTTCGAAGTCACGAATGTCTCTGCTTTTACTGCTTTTATTCATTATTATTTATTCTTAACAAATGAAAGGTATACCAATGCAACTCACTTTTATGCTATAACCAACAACTAAGTGACACTAAACACAACAGTTTTACTCACTTAAACATCACTTAAGGATGCACATCAAGGCTTTAAACTTAATAAAACACTTTAGAACACTTAGAAAACATTTTTGTTTGCTCCAAATCAACTTTAAATTAAGTTATTTTATAAAATGCCTACAAGTTGTTCATGGAAAAACTTATTAAACAAAAACAAACCATGACTCACCCATTGATTAAGTGAGCCAAGCCTTGTTCTTAGGGTATCTTTTTAGAAAACCAAGTTTTAACACATCCTAAACACTCTAACATGCGTTTTATCAAACATGTAAGCTACTAACTTATAGTTCTAGCAACTATTCAACTATAAATTGACTCTAACACAAATTCACCTAGCCAAATCTATACCTAAACTACAACATGCTCATTTAATCATTAATTCTCACTAAATTCTCATCATTTAACAATCTAATACAAGAGAACAAGCTTGGATTCAATTCAATAGACTTGATTAACAATCAAAACATGCTTTTAGTCATTTAAGCTCAACAATTAAACATGTAAGCTTCCAATTTCATCAAATTAAACATCCATTTTAGCTTCTCTAAGTCCAAACTAACTAGTTTCATCAAGATTCATCAACATATCATCATTTAAGCAAAGCTGAACATAAGATCAAAATAATCTAAGCTAAGTTGAATATGACTAACTGTATTTGCTTTTGTTTGAAAGCTTTATTAAGCTTTATAACCTAGAATTTCATCATTAATCATAAGATTAAAGCTCTATTTACTTAAATATTAGCTCACCCTAGCTCAATTTAGTAAGATTATAAGAGAATTCATCAATTAAGGTTAAGATCCTAATAACCTAAGCTAGCTGAACTAGGGATCAAGCTCCTAAGCATGTTTAAACACTTTGTAAGCTAATGAATTCAAGATTTAATCATCTAACCTTGATAATTTTAGCTCAATATCATTAGATTCTAGCTTAACTAAGCTCAGACTATCCAAATCTTATGAAAACAAGTTGGTCAAATCCTAGATCTAGAGAGATCTCTTGTTCAAATGCTTTAATCAAGCTAGGTTAAGTTCATTTAGCATGATTTTCAACTTATCTCCTCAATTAATAGTCAAATCATGTTTCAATATCATTAGATCTAACTTAAACCTAAGGTGGATCAAGATTAAAGCATCAAGACATCATGGATATAAGATCACCGAACAAAGAGCAGCAAGGAAACATCATGACAAAAGCTTAAGCAAGCTAGATTAAGTATGAATCAAACATTAAACATGCTAATTGAATTGAAATTGACCTACTTCGAGCTTAATCTTATCCAGGAAACTAGAGAGTTTAAGACAAAATTGAATATTCTAGAATATTAATATGTTTAAAGTTGTTAAAAATATGGATATCCACCCCTATTTATAGAGCCAAAGTTAGTTATTTAAGCATAAATCACCTCAAAATAAGATTAGTTTAATCACTATCTTCCTAACAATGTTAGAGACAAATGATATTTATGCCTTTAATGAATGCATGAGCATTTTGCATATTAATTACATGGTGAATTTGGCTAAGGCCTAATTTTTGCACTAATCTATTTACAAATTTTATTAAACATTCAATTGATCATGATATGTCAATATAAAATTAAATGTTCTATCCTCTAGTAAAAAAATGTCTTAATGAGTTTTTTTGAAAAATCTAAAATTTTTTACACTAAACCTTTGGAATTAAGCCTTAGATAATTCTCGGTATTCTAAATTCCTAAGGTCCTTTCATAACCCAATCCAAATTCCACTTTTTCGACCTAAAGTCCATGTTTCATTTTATTTGGATAATCAATTTTGAAATTCAAGATGTAGAACTCTTCAAATTTCAAAATCTTACTCTGGGCTAAAAAGTTGATTTTACAATTGACTTTTGCCACATTGTTGACTTTTGATTTGACTTCTAAAAGATAAACACTCTAATTATCTCATGAGACTTTTACTAGTCAACTTTTGACATTCTTAGATTTTTAAAACCTGGGTTCTGGTTTTTTAGATCTTGCACCTACCCTTTAAATTAGTCAATTAAGCATAAATGCTTTATTATAATAAACTAAGCTCATAGTGTTAGACCTTTTAGTGATAAATGAAATCAAGAGGGGGTTAATTGATTTCTCAAAATTTTGGTAAATTAAAACTATGATAAATAAAACTAAAATTGAAAAATTTAAACAATAAACTTTGGAGTGCTAGTTAGTGAATAAACAACTAAAGATAAGGGAAAGAGAAGTGAACTTAATGATTTAGAGATGTTCGACCTTATTTGCCTACGTCCTCTACCTTGGCTTCACTTGCCTTAAATTTCCATAATTCACTAACTTAAATTGTCTACCTTTCAAGGATAAGGTATAAACCTTTACACTCTCTATCTTTCAAGGCTAAGATAGAAACCTCTACCCCCTATCTTTTGTAGCTAAAATAGAACCCTTTCTCACTACTTTGAAGGCTAAGTAGAAACCTTATCTACTTTTCAATGGTTAAGTAGTAACCTTTCATTTTTACAAGGATTTGAGTAGAAACAAATAAAACCTCTAAAAGTTAGGTGTTTACAAGAATTTTGGCTCAAATAAAATATGTATCTAAAGATACAAAATGAAGAATACAAAAATAGGAAAAATTAATCCTATACAAAAATGAACTACTTAGTGAAAATGATGGAAAAAATGAAAGATTTGACTTTAAGCACAATTCTCTTTGTTCTTTTTCTTGTTGGAGGTGTTGGAGAGGCTTATTTATAGCCTTGATCATGATTATAGCTAGTGGGGATATTTGGTAAAAGAACATAGCGTCGAAGCCTTCAAAATGTTATTTCCCATTATTCCCCATGCCTCTGTATCATACAATTAAGTGGGTATCGATACATTGTGTTTAATGGTCCAAAATATGACCGTTAAACAGTCTTGTATCGATATAGAAAGATCTATCTTGATATATGACCAATCCTGTATTGATACAGAATGCTCCACCTCGATACATGAACAATGATTTCTGCATTTTAAGGTTATTTAGCCACTGCCAAGTATTGTATCGATACATGAAAATCAATTTTAGAAGGTTTTCATGACTTTAAAACATGTAACTTATCTAAAAAAAATGTTTTATATAAAAATATGTATTAAGAACACATTTTTGAATGCTTGAAGGAGTTAAAACACTTTTTAGTATTTTTCAAAGTGTTTACAAAATGTTTCATGGAAAAATACTGATCTTGAAAATATTTAAACACAAGCTAATAAAGCTTAAGTTTTAGTTATATCAAAACTAAAATTAATTCAAAGCTGTTAGACCTTTAGGTGGTGAAGGAAATCAAGAGGGGGGTGAATTGATTTCTCAAAATTTTGATAAATTAAAATTTT
>JBBYHO010000010.1:12881725-12901796 GCA_038382025.1 Adansonia gregorii | reverse complement strand
ATCGATACAAAAAGCCTCTGTATCGATACAGGAACTCATGTATCGATACTGGATCATGCCAGGACCCAAATATGCATCCTGTAAAGGAATGTATCGATACAAATCAACTTGTATCGATACAGTGGTTCATGGTATCGATACAATGGTTCATAGAATCTGTATTTTCTCGTTCTTATCGTAACTCCAAAGAATGGTCTTAGTCAAAAAGACATTTCTGAATCAGGATAATATTTTAAGTCGTACGCACTCTTAGATCCGTGAGGATCCACCCTGGGGTACGTCGCGATATAATGGAGTTTAGATGGAAGAAAAAACACGAAAAAAACCTTAAAATTCTTAATTTTTTCAAGCTTTTAAAGGTGAATTTTTCTTGTAAAATTTTTAATTTTTGTTCATTTCTTGTTTGATTCTCCGTTTTAGTAAGCTTAATGAATACTTATGCTCTTGAATTTTGGTTCATGTTTAAAGGCTAAGTATGAAGACCATGATCAAAATTTGATGACATAGTTGTTAAGTTTAATTTTTGTTAGTAGTATGTTGATATTTCATCAATATTATTTTTGTTTGTTGATAAAAATATATTATTTTCATGTCTATATTCTTACATTTTGGATTTAAATTTAAATTTTCATAGTACCGTCAGTATCATACACGTGAAGATTTTTAGTTTAAATTTGTTCTGAATTTATGGTTATTTTTATAAAATTTGAACATATTTTTGAAATTTTCTTATTTCGAAGATATGAAATTTTCTATTCTATAAATTTTTTCAAAGGGATTTTTCTGAGATTATAATTTTTCAAATTCTTCAAATAATTTCATTAAATTCATATTAAATTATTTTTGGCAAATTTAATTTATTTTATGAATTTTGTATTTTTTCAAGTAATAATTTTCTTCCGAAAGAATTTTTACTTATAAAATTTTATGAGTTTGAAATTTTTAATTGCCTTTTCTTTTGCACGTAAAATTTCTTTAAAATTTATTTTTGAATTTTTATATGAAAATTTTATTAATTTTATTTTTAATGGGCCAAAATTTATTTTGTTCCATTTCATGGGTGTTAAAACTTGTAAATTTTTTTAATGGCCTGATAAGCCCATTAATTTTTTGATAAGCCCAATGAGTTTATTTATATTTTCTAAAAAGCTCAAAAACCTTATTTTGATTAAATTTTTAATTAAATTTGTTTTGTGAAATTTTATTCTTTGAATATATAATTTTTAATTGGTTACAATTTAGTCTCTATAATTTGTTTTTTTGTGCAAATTAAAATTTTTCTCTCTCATATTTCTATATGATGATGTCATGGATGACACCATCATGCAAAATGACAAGTTCATTATTTAAACTTTATCAAAATGAAAAAAAATAAAATAATAAGAAAGGCAAAACTTGTAGAAACATGTAGAACCATTCGACCAAGGCAATTCTTTAAGCCTTGGCTCATTCTCCCCCTTTACAAATAGGGGAAGAAAGTTATCATAACGTTGTTTAGATGGAAGAAAAAACACTAAAAAAACCTTAAAATTCTTAATTTTTTCAAGCTTTTAAAGGTGAATTTTTCTTGTAAAATTTCTAATTTTTGTTCATTTCTGGTTTGATTCTCCCTTTTAGTAAGCTTAATGGATACTTGTGCTCTTGAATCTTGGTTCATGTTTAAAGGCTAAGTATGAAGGCCATGATCAAAATTTGATGACATAGTTGTTAAGTTTAATTTTTGTTAATAGTATGTTGATATTTCATCAATATTATTTTTGTTTGTTGATAAAAATATATTATTTTCATGTATATATTCTTACATTATTTTTCTTAATATTTTCACATTGGATTATATTGATTTATTCATATTTATATATTTTTATGCATATTTATGCTTGGTAAAAATTATGTCATGCATTTATGTTGATATTCATGAAAATATATGATCAAAAAAATTGTTTTTAGTTGATATATATTCTAGCCAAAAATGTTTATATTCCTTGACTAATTTTTCATGCTTGATTTCATGGTATTTTGGATTATTCTGTAATAGTGGAAATTTATAAGGACTTAAAAATAATTTTTCTAAATTTTTAAAGGCCTTGGAAGGGTGATTCCAAGCTTGGTTGAATCTAATCTTGATGATTTTGTTATGTCTTGATGATTTTTCTATTTTTTGTAATTATAAAAAGTATATGGATTAAATTGCAAAATTTTTTCCTGTGGCCATCCAAGCTTGGCCGAATCATATAGACACCTTCAGTGTTTCCATGCTTATTCTTATATATATATATATATATATATATCTTGTTTTATACATTTTCTATCATTTTAAGGCCTTTTGTATTTTTAAAAATTTAAAGACTAATCTGTAAAATTGAAAAAATGGCTCTAAGGCCATAAATAGTTGGCCGAATGCTTCTTATGATTTTTGACATAATTTTTATGATTTTTCATGATGACTTTTATGATTAATTATGAGTATATTTTATGTAGGGACTAAATTGCAAATTGAAAAAATTTTGAGGATCATTTTTAAAAATCTTACATTTTAATGTTAATGGGATATTTTTAACGTTTTAGAAATATTTCTAGCATTCTCTAGTCTTCTGGAGGGATATAGAAAATATTAAAATTTTTTGTACTCCTTGGTTTTTCAATGGGGTTCGAAATATAATTTTAAAAAATTTAGGGATCAGTTAACAATTTTTGCATTTTAGATCAATCTAGATGTCTAAGTTACCCATGAAGGGTATAATTGTCATTTGATATTATTTTCAAGTCCTTTAGGGTTATTGGGATGCTTTTATATCACCTTAGAGGCATTTTAGTAATTTAATCTTAGAGCCACGTCCTTTATGACCACAAGATACTTTTTCGTTAAAAGGGCATAATAGGGATAGGTTCATCTTTCTATAACGATGACAAGTCCTTAAGGTACCGAGATACTTATACATCGAAGGTTCATCTTAGGGGTATTTTAGTAATTTTTTCTAAAATCGAGTCCTATGTGATCACCAAGATACTTATATGTTGAAGTGTACAGCAAGAATATGTTCTCTCATTTATGATGTTATCAAGTCTTTTAGAGTTGTCAAGATACTTGTACGTCAAAGGTAAACCTTAGAGGTATTTTAGTAATGTATAAAGAACCAAGTCCTATTTGAGCAACGGGATACTTATATTTGAAGGCGTACAATAGGAACAGGTTCATTTGCTTTTGGATTTCTTGAGTTTTATAGTGGTATTCGGATATTTGTATGTCAAAGGTATACCTTAAGGGTATTTTAGTAATTTTAGTTAGAACCGATTCCTTTAAAGATATTGGGATACTTTCATTTTAATAGTACTCTAAAGAACATTTTGGTCTTATCAACCATGTTTGAGTCCTTTGAGGCTAGTCATGTACATATAGTTAAAATTGAGTCTTAGGACAAATTTTATTATTTATTATAAAATTAGAATTTTTGCAAATCAAGGCAATGTCTCTAATGTTAAAATAGTACGTGAAATTTCTCTCAGCATTTGAGAGGGATTCTATGAATTATTTTAATAATTATATATCCTTTTAAAAATTAGAACATCAGGATTTTTTGGCATTTTGAAAAAATAAAACTTTTGCATTCCTCCGGCTTTCCAGCGGGGTATAAAAGATATTTTGATTTCTTAAAACTTTTCATATTCCACCAGCTCTCTAGTGGGGTGCAAAAGAGAATGATAAAAACTTTCATGGTCTTTTGGTCTTCTGAAAGGGTGCAAAAGATATTTGGATTTCCAAAAATATTAAAAACCTAATTTTATCATACAAAATAATAAAGTTGTTTTATAAAATATTAGCTGTAGGAAATATAATTGAATATTGAATATTGAAACCGAATAAAAATCAAAATTTAAATTAACATAGATTAATAAGGTATTGATAGTCGGGCATCACAAGAAGGTCAATCCTTACTTATGATTGTAACCAACACTTGGACCCTTCAATGGGATCTCTGGTCTTTTTGTAGAGCTTAGATTTTGTTATTATAGGTTTCATAACCTTAGAAATACGAGCTCTGAGAGGTGACCAATGTAACCTAGCTAAAATAAATTAGTGGCAACTATAAAGTAAATGAATGTTTCATGAAGACTCTTTAGAGTTAAGTGAGCAATTCATTTTAACAACTCAATCCCTAAACGAAAAAAATGATAAGAAAAATAATAATGATATGGGCTTCTAAAAATAAAGAATAATGATATATAGATATATATATATATATATATGAAACAAAGGGTACATCTACCGTTCTAAGTCGGGCTGTTTAGGATTCATATCTAGGCCATGCTACGATAGCTCGGTGACTCCATTAGGGACAAGTTAAAGAGCTGGGCCTAAAATTAATCATGCGTTAAACAATTTTGATGAAGTCGGTTTCAATTGATATTTAACTATCAGTCACGAAATTTTCAAAACAAAATTTTCATTAATTTTTTAGCTTATATAAAAATTCAGCTATATGTTATTCACATTTTTCACTAACTCTTTCATTTCTTTTGCAACATTATTTTAAGGGAATTTAGGATAGGGTTTTTATTTTTTTTAAAGTGTTAACTTATAAAAGTTGTTCCTCTGTACACATTGTGCACATTCATATGTATTAGATTCTCCTCCAAGTATATGTAGGGGGTATAAGTGACCTAATAGTTTAGGAAGGGGTGAAATGGCTCTGCCTTTTGAGGTGCTAGCCTTTGTCTGGGCTAGTGAAAAGCCTACTGACTATAAATTCCTACATCTACCTAAGGTGTTAGCCTTATTATGGGTACAAAAGATATTTCACTCGAATTGAACTCTTTCTGACATAAACTCACGATAAGTGAGGATTAAGGTGCCTTATTAATTATTTATGTACTCGAAGAGCAATATGAAAACCAGTTTAGATGTTCAACCTAAATTTTTTGTAATAAACTGCAACGGCCTTACCTAGTTAAAGCCATACTCAATTTTAAAGGGTATCGAATTAGGTACACATGGGGGAACACTTCTTACCTTTTTTTTTATTTTACATTCTGAACATGTAAATCATCTGATGATAATTGAACATCATCATTTATAGTAAGACTTTTGTCACACCTTAAGAGATGCTGTCATTGTTTTAATTCAGATATCAGGTGATGATGAATGAACATTTTCACCAATAATATGATTACCTTTTTTGCCTTGCAAGTCATATGTGCTGCTTTATCATCATGGTGTAGATGTGTAGGTCAAGCGATGATGTTCGAATATCATTGCCAGCAACAAGGCCATTTCATTTGCCCTGATAGGTGTCATAATGTCCTAATAAATTTACTTGAGGCAACCTTTATTGTTTTCATATTAATTCTTTTGTTATTTATCTGGGCTAATTTATTTCTCATTTTATTATTATTGTTGCTCCTCTTTGTATATTATTGTACGATAATAAATACATAGGGCAATGATGAATGAATATTGTGTCTCTTATAATGAAATTAATAATTTTTCCTTAAAGCACCATAATACCTTGATTTTATTTTGGGATAGTGTCTATAATGTAGGCCTTTTGTATATATTTGTTCAAACATTCTTTTCTTTGACATTATATTAATTTCATTCTGGTACCTATTTGTATATGTGCATTTATATATGCATTCAGGACATGCATTTGATAAGGGTAAGGGTAAAATAAAGGTTCACTCAGATTTATCAATTCTCTAAAGGAATTTATTTCCTTTAACCCAAGAGTGTTGAAGCAATCAAACAACATTGACAATTGTATATGAATTCTCAATGCGCTTACAAAGGATAGAGGAAAATGATCAAGAAGCCCAAGAGACTACAATGAAATGACAAGAAGAAATTCAAGCATAAATCTCTAAATGGATGGAAGAAATGATGACTAGAGAGAAGCAGTTTGAAAATGAGAATCCAAGAAACTAAAGGGATTTTTCTAGTACTTTTGCTGGATTATCCAAGGTAGAGGGGCAATCTCCACTGTCACCCCACTTGCCCACCTTTAAAACTTCAAATGATCCAAAGGCTTAGCATGTGCGACTTAAACAATGTACACTAATGGGTGTGGTTAAGCCTTTGAGTATTCTTTTAATAGGGATTTGGATTAGATGTAGTAATATGAAGAGAAGAGAGACCATTGGGCAAATCACTCATCCAACTAGTCTCAAATGGCCGCCACAACGTGCCCATAAACTTGGAGTCACCATCGATCATATCAAGCTAGGCAAGATCAGATGCCTATTGAAAATAATATTTCAAGTTATGAAAATCAAAACATATATTTCAAGGTCTAAAAAGTCTAAAGATTTGTTAGTTGGGTTTGAAAATTGGTTACACATGGAAAAGGATTAGCACCCCCATGACGCCTAAAATCGACACCTACTAACTACGTCTCACTTCGGTTACAACTTAATTGGTTCTGTTTGATCATTATTTAGATGTAATACCCTTTTTATGAATGAAGTTTTGGTGGAAAATGTACATCCGAGTTTTGAAAGAAGATTTATATCATTTATGGGCTGTGAAGCTATGAAAAGCATAGGGATTTTTATGAAAATAGTTTTCGGATTAAATTTTAAAATTTTGGATATTCCATATTAGGCATTGGAGAGATACGGACATGGAACATTGCCTTGTAAAAATTTTTTTGAAAACAAATTTTAAATATTAATACACAATAGTCACTACAAAAAAAGAAACATATTAGTAAAACAAAAAAGAATATAATAATATCATAAGCAAACAATCACAAACAACAGAGTGTAAAAAGGAGGGATGATTAGAATGTATCCCATAATTATCTTCAATTATGGAAGAATAACTGGGATAAAGTTTAGAGAGGGGTTTAAATTCAATGGTAATTTGCAAGACAAAAAGATTTTAATCAAAACAATCTGAGGCATCCAAAAAAGAGAAAATTTTTGCATTTTTTTAAAGTAAAAGTAAGGTTGGAGTATCTCCTTAGAGAGGTTGGGTTAGAGTATTCCCAATGAAAATAATTAGGAATGAAGAGAAAATTTGACTTTTTTAATGAAAAATGGGGTTGGAGTATCCCCTCGGAGTAGTGGCGTTGGAGTATCTCTAAAGATAAAAATTTTTGATGATTTAACAAAATAATTAGGAATCTCGAATAAATTTGAGAGAGAAAATCCAAGTTTGTTTAGTTAAAAATAAGGTTGGAGTATCCCCTTGGAGTTATGGGGTTGGAGTATCCCCGAAGATGAAAATTTTTTATGTTTTTAAAGAAAAGTATTTTTTTAAAAAAAAGGGTTTCAAAAATAAGAAATTAAAGATTTATATAAAATATATTTTTGTCTTAAGCCTTGATTCGAGTGTAAAGTTTTTGTATAGTAGGAGTCGAATGCACTTCGAGATGTTCAAATATCTTTATAAGGTCATTTTGGAAATTAGGTTAAAAATAAGGGATAACATCACCTTGTCTCTTTTCTTAAATTTATTTTGGTGCATCCAAAGGCTTCAGGGGGTAAATGAGATACCATTGGAAAGGTGACTTGATGAGGACAAATAATAAATATTTTAAAAATCCTAGAGAATCACCATCTAGGTAGAATTGATGTTCGGAGTTAGGGATATTTTAACACTGGCAGCATGTACAAGGAAAAGGGCATGATGGATTTTGAAAAATCATTCTGAGCTTATCCGAAATTGTTAAATTATAAACAATACCTTTTTGGGGAGGGAGTTTTGTAAATTTTTTGAAAAAAAATATTTAAAAATTTTAGAGCAATCATCTGACAGGCCAAAATGGCCCAAACAAAGTATAGCACACTGGTCCTAAAGGTTTCAGATAGTAAAGGTTCAAAAAATTATAACTCCTTCATCCGCAATGATCCAAGGGTGAACAAGACAATGTTAGAAGGGTATTTTGATGCTCTTTAAGGGAAAAATATCAAAAAATTCTAGAAAGATCATTTGTAATTTGACAATAATTTTTTAAATTTGGACTACATTGCTGCCAAAGCAAAAACATGGGAGTTATTTGTATTTTTTATTTTATCAGGAATAGACTTTAGTCTAGGACATCTGAATGTTTGTGATAAAAAAAGACAAGTAACATGGGTGTCACGAGTTCATTCCATAATCTCGTAGTAGTTTAGGATGATGAAATAGCTCATTGACCATGTTATTAAAGAGGGTATTGGATTCTAGATCTAAGGCTTGATATATCTATCAACTAAAAGGGTCATTTTTATTTTAAAAAATAGCATCTTTGAGCTTGCTTTACCATGAATTCAAGTCTACAGTATTTAGTTTGCCTCCAAGGTTAGGGGTCTAATTTTATGAAAACTTTAAGTCCATGCTATTCTCCATCTATTGGAGATATCATAAACTTAACTTAGGAATTTTTTTTTTTGAAAATTAAATTTTTAACAGGCAAGCATGCATCTTAACTAAGAAGCGATGAATGAAATGCAACATCTTAACTAATAGTGAATATAAAAACACATTCAAGCAAGCAATGACAATGGAATAGGTGGCAAAATGTAAGACTATTATAAGAAGATGCATGACGATGCTTAAGATGAAAATGTTTGAACAAAGTTTATTGGAATCTTTAAAAAAGTCATTTTTACTTCATGAAACCTATCAAAATACAAGAAAATGCATGAGCATACATAAAATGTGTTAGGGTGAACATTTAAATATGAGATGAACATATGAATATGAAATGAACATGGCAAGAAATACATAAACATAGGCTATTATGATGGTGAAAAAAAGCATGGCATGTTTGCATCCAAGCAACATCAAGGTATCAAGAAAGTCACTAAGATCCTAAGACTACCACAACCAAGGCAATAATAATGCTAAAAGGTCTAAGGGTGGTCATGGAACCATGAAAGACTTACTAAAATGATGCAGATGATAAAAATAGAAATACATAGAACAAGGTAGAAAAAATATACCATAAAAAGCATGAACTTTCTTTTATAATTGAAGCAGTGACTTTAAGCTTAGTTCCTTCCCTTTATTTGCTACTATTTAGCAAGAAAATGATGAAAATAAGAAGCTTTCTAGTAATACTATTGATGGTAAGGTGTTTTACGGATGAAAATGTGTGAAAGGTTAAGTTTTTAGAAGTTTTCAGGTGGAAGTTTTGGAACTACGAGAATAAATATAAAGATCAATGGAATAATGTTTTTGGGAGAGTTTTAGGGTTGAAGATTGCTGTAGGATTTTGTTAGACCTGGCTAGAAGAGAGTCTCTTTGCTAAGCCAGCTTTGATCCTTATTTAAATTCAATGCTCAGCCAATGCTTTTAGGAGATAAAGCAAGGGGACCATTGGTTTTTCATGCATGTACTAGAGGACAATTCCTGGTACTATACTCAACTGGTCTCATTTTTATTAGTTCACCGTGCACAGTGGTGGTGCAGAAGGGCTAAAATAGCTTGCAACTAGAGAAAAGTTAGGCATACCCTTTGATAAACCATATATTTCATGAAAATGTCCCTTGTCATTGGCTATTTAGGCTTTCAAAATTTATTTAAATCCAATCACAAGCCCATAACTGAGGCTTGGTATGAATTATGATGATTTTTAGTGCAAAAGTCATGTTTGAATCGGATCTTTGAAGGTCGAAAATTGGCTCAAACTAGGCAAAAATGCCTTAGTGTATCGATATACGAGGAAACTTTTACCTATGAGTATCGATGCAATGTAGTGTGTATCAATGCTAAAAGTAAAAAATCATTTCGAGTCTCGAGACTTAGAGGCCTATATTGATACTCCATTGATTTGTATCAATACCTATGCTTGTATCAATACATTTTGCCAAAAATCACAACTTTAGCTATTGCCAAGATCTACATCGTTATAAACATGCTAGGTATCAATACCACACCTTAGGTATCAATACCATACCTTCTCGTATCGATATTAAATGTGAAAATTTAAATTTTTGGTGACGTATAGGCCTCGTATCAATACTTATGCACTAATATAACTTGCAGGTACATTAGGATATTTGAATACTTCACCTTGCTCATAAACAATGGGAAATTGACCTATGTACTCCTCTAAATGACTTCGATGACACCCAAAATAGTGACCTTTGATGCCTCATTTTTACATTTTTCTTTCAGACAAACTATAGGCATTTTTTACCTTACGCAAAATTTTTTTTGCTTGGCACTGTGTCACCTAATAGTGCCTGGTAACATAACACCCAGCAGTCATCCCCAATTTGGTTTATTATTTTTTGATTTTATCATCCTTCAATTAAGTCTTAGGCTACAGAAAGATAGCTCAGACAAAATGAGGTATCTATAGCTACCCTTCTTTGGTTGTTACTAAGTATTAGGAACAAAGCAAAGATAAATACATAATTTTTTGAGTAGGATAATGGTTCCTTATGCCTGTGGAAAAATAAAGATTAAGTTAGCATTATGTTGAGACAGCTTGAGCATATCAATAACGATTCTAACAGAAAAGAAAATTTTAATGAGTTTTATAGGGTTTTACCTTTTTAGTAAGTTGTTTCTTGGGTTTGATCCTTCAAATGGGTGCCACTAGCTTGTATAGACTTTGACTCGATTGGCATCCAGCTTTTTATAGTCTAAGGTAGGTTGTATCCTAGATTTGACCCCCCAAATAGGCACCACTAGCTTATGTGAGCTTTAACTTGATAGGTATCCAACATTTTGTGGACAAAGGTAAGTTGTGTCAAGGGTTTGATCACTCAAACAAGCATCACCAACTTGTGTGGGCTTTGACTCGATAGGCATCTAGTTTTTTATGGACTGAGGTAGGTTGTTTCATGGGTTTGACTCCCCAAACAGATGCTATTTGTGTAGGCTTTGACTCGATAGGCATCTAGCTCTTTTTGGACTGTGGGAGGTTGCTTCAAGGGTTTGACACCCAAACAAGCACTGCTAACTTGTATAGGCTTTGACTTAATAAGTGTCTAGCCTTTTATGGATTGAGGTAGGTTGTTTCATGGGTTTGACTCCCCAAATAGATGCCACTTGTATAGGCTTTAACTCGATAGGTATCTAGCTCTTTGTAGACTAAGATAGGCTATTTTATGGGTTTAACTTCCAAACATGTGCACCAACTTGTGTGGGCTTTGACTCGATAGGCATCCAGCTTTTTGCGGATTAAGGTAGGTTGTTTCCTAGGTTTGACCGTCTAAATAGTTGCCACTAGCTTGTGTTAGCTTTGACTCAATAGGCATCTAGCTCTTTGTGCATTAAGGTAGGTTGTTTCCTAAGTTTGACCCCCTCAATAGTTAGCACCAGCTTATGTTGGCTTTGACTCGATAGGCATCCAGCTCTTTATGGACTGAGGTAGGTTGTTTCTTGGGTTTGACTCCGCAAATAGGCGCCACTAGCTTGTGTGAGCTTTGACTTGATAGACGTCTAGCTCTTTATGGACTATGGTAGATATAGAAAATCATCCTATTCTTTGAGAACTAAGGTAGGTAAGCATCTTGCTCTTTGAGGACTAAAAGAAAATGAGTTAAGATGCCTCTCTTGGATGATTTTCAATCAGCTTGTAAGGTTAGAGATATTTACCTGAGGCCTTTTAAGGTATTTTAAAAATAGGAAATTGTACCCTAGGTTCCCTACTAATTTGACTTCTATATATAAGAACTAGTACTTAAAGGATGTTACATGCTGTATAATGCATGAGGATGCAAATGCAAGCTAAAAATGATGCAAGAGTGATAAGTTTCAAATCTAATCCGGTGATCGATTTTGGGCTTCTCCAATTGTTTGCTCTATAATGAGTTTAATAAGGTGATCTCTTACCTTAGGATTGACTAATCTTGTTCTAGATTTTAGCGATTTTGAATGCAAAAATTGTCTATTGAAGGTATAGATGGCTCATGATTATGGGGATGATCTTAAGTTTAGATGGCTCACAATTAGGGACTTTTGTTGCATTGAGTTTATTGACAAGTATAAAGGGTTTCTTTGGTTATTTATGACTCAAAGAGTGTTATTTAGCGGTTTGAGTGGACTATTCTAAACTCCAATTAAGGATGACAATTTGAAAAGAATTTGGCTCTATGTCTTTAGGTTAGGGTTTACTAGGAGAAAATTTTAAGTACATTTTTAGAATACGAAAGTCTATGGGTAAGAATGATGGTGGCCTCCAAGGTTCATTCTTTGTCTTTAATCATGGAACAAAAATTCTTGCAAAGTTTTTATCTTTCCAAGTAATGCTAGGAAATCCTATTATCAGTTCCAATCATTTATTAAGCATTATCAATTAAATGATAAACATGATGCAACAAGGATGCAGGAGTTGAAAGGACTTTTTAAAAAATCAAGTGATTGTATTTCATTTAAGAAAGAAAGTACAAGTTATGATAAATTATAGGATCATAAAAGATTTTAAGATACAAAAGAATTTAGAGGAGTTTTCCTGGCCGCGTAGCCCTTGATGCTAATGACATGAATCTTCCACTGGGTGTCTTTGAAAACCTTTCTCAAGTAATTAATTCTTTTGATATTGGCTAAATCATAAGAAGATTCTTTAGTTGCCCCATAGTGGGATAAAGGCCTCAAGGTTAGGTAGTTTCCATTTTTTGAGTACAGGTAAGGATAAGATTTAGTGGGGTGGGTTGGCATAGAACAGGTGAATTATTTTGCATTTGGGGTCTTAATCAGAGTTATAAATGTAAGGTAAATTGGTTCTTGAATTGGTTCGAGTAAGGGAGTCTCATCATTTAAGCCAACTATAGACAACTCATTTTGACCTAGACAACTCTTAGCATCCCAGGATTTAATTGAAAGATGATAAAATCATAAAATAAAATATAAAAACTGGAGGATGATTATTGGGTGCCATGTTGCCAGGCACTATTAAACGACACAATGGTAGGTGAAAACTTTTTTTTGGGGATAGTGTAAAATGCCTATGGGCCATATTAAAGAAAAATGTAAAATAAGGCATCAAAGGCCACTTTTCATGTTGTCATTAGAGTCATTCAGGTGAGTACACAGATCAATTTAACACTGTTTGAGATCAAGATAAGGTAACTTGAAAAGCTACAAGTACGTGAAGTTATATTGGTGCATAAGTGTTGATAAGAGGTCTTTACATTGCCAAAAATTTGAATTTTCACATGCAATATCAACATAAAAGGGTTTGGTATCGATGCCTAAGGTGTGATATCGATACCTAGCATGTTTATATCGATAAAGACCTTAGCAATAGCACAAATTGTGATTTTTGGAAAAATGTATTGATACATGAGCATAAGTATCGATACAAATCCATGGAGTATCGATAAAAGTCTTTTAGTCTTAAGATTGGAAACATTTTCTTGCTCTCAGTATTACTACACACCTCATTGTATCGATATTCATGGGTAAAAATTACCTTATGTATCGATACAACATGTTTTGTATCGATATATTAAGGTATTTTTGCCCAGACCAAGCCTATAGACTGGTCTATGCCTTTTAGGATTTGTTCATAATGTTTGGATTGAAACTAAGATTCCTATATTGTTCAAGTCTATTTTAAAGTAATGCTATAAACTAAATCTACATGCTTCCACCTAAAAAGCATTGTAGGATCCTTTGTATGGGTGTCTTTTATTAAGTATTATAAATGAAAATGATTAAGCACTATGCATTTCATCCTTTGTGTTCATAGTTCTTGCCAAATCCTAGATCTTTCTTCACATATTTTCCACCTATATTGTTCTTTTTTTCAAAATTTTTAGGTACCCCGATGAAGATGGCATGAATATTCACACTGAAAATTTCGAAATCAATTTTGAGCAATGGATCTGCACCAGTAAGGTTAAGTCTGAGGAGAATTCTAAAGAAAACCCTATATCGCCAAATTTGTTAAGACTAATTGAATAGGAAAAAACATATATTACCTCATGGAGAATGCACCAAAACCATAAACCTTGGAACAGAAAAAGATAAAAAAAAGTTACAATCGAAACCTCCATAAAACCATCAACTCGAGCTAAACTAATAAGTCTCCTCCAACAATATCAGGATGTGTTAGCCTAGTCTGACCAAGACATGCCTGGATTAGACACCAACATTGTGGTCTATAAACTTTCCCTCAAACCTGATTGCAAGCACATACAACAAAAGCTCAAAAGGATAAAACTGGAATGCTTCGAAGATCAAAGAAGAAGTGAAAACATAATTTGAAACAGGATTTCTTGAGGTAGTCATATCTTAAACAGGTAGCCAATATAATATCAGTTCCTAAGAAGGATAGTAAAATATGGAAGTACGTAGATTATAAGGATTTAAATCAAGCCAGCCCAGGGGATAATTTTCCCTTTACCTTACATTAACACCCTAGTAGACAACATTGCCAGAAACGCACTATTTTCCTTCATGGATGGATTTTCGAACTATAACCAAATCAAACTGGTACTTGAAGACATGGAAAAAACCACTTTCGTAAACATGTAGGGCATTTTCTATGACAAAATAATGCCCTTCAGGCTTAAGAACGCTAGGGTAACCTACCAAATGGTGATGGTAACATTGTTCCATATCTCATGCATAAGGACATCGAGGTCTATGTGGATGATAAGATCGCTAAATTGCCAAAAAACAGTGAACATGTGGCTAATTTGTGAAAACTCTTCAAAACGCTCCACATGTACCAGCTCAAGCTAAATCTTACCAAATGCACATTTGACATCATATTTGGCAAACTATTTGGCTTCATTGTGAATGAAAAAGGAATATAAGTTGATCTTGACAAGGTCAAGGCCATGTGAAATCTACCACCACCTCAAACTCAAAAAAAAAATGAGAAGTTTTCTTAGGAAGATTGAACTATATAGCCCAATTTATATCATAGTCGACTGGCAAATATGATCCAATCTGTTGGGTACTTCGAAAACAAAATCCTGGAGAATGGAACGAAGGGTGCCAAGAAGCCTTCGATAAAGTCAAATAATACCTTTTGAATCCACGGTACTTATGCCACTAATACCTGATTAACCTTTGATCCTGTATCTATTAGTTTCGACAAGTCGAAGGCTATGTATTAGGTAAACATGATGAATCGGGTAAGAAGGAATAGCCTATCTACTACCTGCGCAAGAAGTTCACAGAATATGAAAATAATTATTCATTTATAGAAAAGCTATGTGGCACCCTAACTTGGATGGCCCAAAGGTTAAGACAATACATGTTACACCACACTACTTGGCTAATCACTAAATTCACTCTCATCAAGTAATTGAGCTGAGCTTCTTCTTTGTCAAGGAGGTTAGCCAGGTGGCAACTCCTATTTTTCAAGTATGACATCGTGTATGTGGACCAGAAAGCCATCAAGGATAGCCTAATAGTAGACTTTTTGGCAAGTCAAGCAATAGATGACTGTCAACCTTTGTACTTTGAATTTCTTGATGAGGACTTGATTACATATCTAAGGTAGAGAACACTGTCGAGTGTGATTCATCTTGGAAAATGTACTTTGATGGAACTTCAAACACATTAGGGCATGGAATTAGGGTAATTCTTGTCTCGCCTGAAGAAAACCATAACCCCTTCACTACAAGGTTGAACTTCGATTGCACCAATAATACAATTGAATATAAGGCCTACATCATAAGACTCTAAGTAGCCATTTAAAAAGGTATTGGAGCATTGTAACTATTTAGACATCCAACCCTTGCCATTTATAAACTAAAAAGAGAATGGTAAGTGCGTGATGCTAAACTGATCCACTACGAGAATCTGATATCGAACCTAAAAAAAGAGTTTGATGATTTTAGCTTTCAACATCTACCTTGAGAAGATAACTAAATTGCTAATGCCTTAGTCACCTTATCATCCATGCTCAAAGTCAATCAAGAATTGGGCATTGCTTTTATTAAATAAGTACCTATATAGCCCCGGTACATTGTTAGAATGCTGAAGAAGAGAAGGACAACTTGCCATAGTTACATGACATCTTTTAGTACATCAAGGATCACCAATACCCAAAAGGTGCCACCAAAATTGATAAAAAAACTATCGACGATTAACTGTGAGCTTCATTTTAGATGAAGGTTTTTGTACAAAAAAAGGCTAGGATCGATGCTACTCTAATGCGTGGATACATCTAAAGCCAAAAGAATACTCAAAGAAGTCCATGAAGGGATTTGCAGTATGCATGCTAATGGACACCAATGGCTAAGCAAGTCATGCGATCAGGCTACTATTGGTTAACTCTTGTAAAGGATTGGATTAACTATGCTTGAAAGTGCCACAAATGCCAAATCTACACTGACAAAATCCATGTCCCATGGGCACCTTTACATGTTAGGATAGCTCCATGGCTTTTTTTTGTATTGAGCATAGACATGATTAGACCAATTACCCTAAGGCTTCTAATGGGCATTACTTCATTTTAGTCATTATCGATTATTTCACCAAGGGGGTAGAGGCAGCTTCATATGCCAATGTCACTAGATCAGTTGTATGCAGATTTATGAAATGACCATAATTTGTAGATATGGTCTTCCTAAGCAAATCATTATTGATAATGCATGCAACTTGAAAAACAAAATAATGCAAACAATCTACTTTCAGTTTAAGATTCAATATCGAAACTCCACCCTATACCATCTAAAAATGAATGGGGCAGTTGAAACAACCAACAAAAATATCAAGAAGATAGTCAAAAAGTTAGTTGAGACATATAAAAATTGGCATTGAAAAGTTGCTTTTTGCATTACATGCTTATCACATAGTAATACAAACTTCCACAGGTGCTACCTTGTTCTCCTTGGTCTATGGCATGGTGGCTATCCTAGCAATTGATGTTGAAATTCCTTAGTCTTGATGGAATCACAACTTAAGAGGCTGAATAGGTTAAAAGCCAATATAAGCAGCTCAATCTCATTGAAAAGACAAGAATTAAGGCCATTTGTCATTGGTAATTATATCAAAAGCACATGATAAGGGCCAATAACAAAAAGGTTTATCCTCACCAGTTCTGCAAATGTAACTCAGTACTCAAAAAAATTTTCTTGATCCACAAAGATGTTCAAAGAAAGGACCATAAATTAGGAAGCATTATACATTGAGAAATGTGTTTTTTTTGGAGGAGCCTTAATCTTAATCGAGATGGATGGCAGTGACCTACCTAACTTGGTGAACTTTGATTCTATTAAAAAAATATTATGCCTAAAAAGATTTTAGGATGAAAACTCGAGAAGGTGTCTTATCCTTTGTCTACTTCCACTTCAATAAAAAAAAAAGCCAACCTAAGTCAAAAACTCGAGAAGGTGACTTAAGTGACCCAACTCCCTTACTCAGACCAAATCAAGCCCAAGCTACCACAGCTTAGAGCGAGACCAATTTACCCTACAATCACAGTCCTAGTTAAAACACCAAATCACAACCTAATTCACATGTTTTTCGCCAATGGCCACCACCAAATTTCATCTTTACCTATATTAGAAAACGGAAATCACCTAATCTTAAAGCAACCATCCCACTGCAAGATAATTCAAAGAATTCCTCAATCAGTTGATTGACACTAGAAGGGTTAATCGCTCAAGGAAAGTCTCTAAAAACACTTAGTGGAGAATTCATGCCATCAGCATTAGGGCTCAATCGACCAGAAAGACTTCTATTATCTCATTTGTATTTCAAATTTTTTCAAAAATCTTAAAAGTTTGTCATAACTTGTGCCCTCTTTCTTTGAGTGAAATACAATTACTTGATTTATCGCAAAATCTTTTTGCAACCTTGCATTCTATGTTGCATCATTTTGTCATTTAATCGATAATTCTTGATAAATGAACAAAACTAATAACAAGATTTCCTAGCATTACCTAGAAATATAAACCTTTACAAGAATTTTGTTTCATATCTAAAGACTAAGAATGAACTCTTGGGGCTATCGTTAGTCTTGCCATTAGACCCCATATTCTAAAAATATGCTTGAAACCTCCTTCCAGTAAACTCCAGCCTAAAGACAAGGAACCAAAGCTCTTTTCAAGCTGTCATTCTCAATCAAAATTTAGAATAGTCCACCTAGACCACCAAAAACACCTTTTAAATTATAATTGGCAAAGTAGAATCCTTCATATTCACCAAATTCAATGCAACAAAAGTTTCTGTGCATCAGCTGTCTAAGCTCAAGTTTGTCTTTCCACATTCACGAACCTTCTGTACCATCAAAAGGCTATTTTTGCATTTAAAGCCTTTAGAAATCTAAAGTAAGATTGACAAACCCAAGGCAAAAGGCCAGCTCATTAAACTCATGAAAGAGCAAACAACTAAAGAAAGCCAAAACCTATCACCGGATTAGTTTTTTTTAATTATAATATTTTAATAATCTTGACACACATTTACATCCTCATACATTACATTAACATCCTTTAGGTGCCAGCTCCTATATGCAAAAGCCAAATTAATAAGGAGCTAAGGTATAATTTTTTACTTTCAAAAGACCTCAAAAGGCCCTAAGTAAGTATCTTTGACCTTACAAGCTCATCAAAAATCATCCAAAAGAGGTATCTAAACTCATTTTCTTTTAGCCCTCAAAGGGTAAAACATTTTTTCCCATTTTAGTCTTTAAGAGTAGGAAGCCTTTCCTTACCTACCACAAAGCCCACACAAGTTGGTAATAATTGTCCACTTTAGTTCATGAAGAGACAGACACCTTTTCTTACCTTTCACAAAGCCCACACAAGCTGGTGGCACTTATTTAGGGTCAAACCCAAAAAATAACCTACTTCAATCCACAAAAAGCTGAATGCCTATTGAGTCAAAGCCCACACAAGTTGGTGGCACCTGTTTAGGGTCAAACCTAGGAAACAACCTACCTCAATCTATAAAAAGCTAGACACCTATTGAGTAAAAGCCCACATAAGCTAGTGGAACCTATCAGGGATCAAAATCAAGGAATAACCTACATCAGTCCATAAAAAGGTGGATGCCTATTGAGTCAAAGCCTACACAAACAGGTGGCACTTGTCTAAAGGATCAAACCCAAGAACCGGCCTACTTCAATTCTTAAATAGTAAGGCACCTACCTACCTCAAAGCCTATACAAGCTAGTGGCACTTCTTTGATGTTAAACCCGAGAAACAACATAATAGAGAGGTCAAGCCCGACAAAACTCATCAAAATTTTCTATTTTATAGATATATTTAGCCTATTTACATAATGTTAGCAAGATCTATATTTTTTTAGGCACACAAAACCATCATCCTACCTAAACAAAATGATGTCCAATTATCTTTGCCCTATTTTTAATACTTGCAATGACTAAAAATAAACAGTTCTAAACACCTCCTTTTGTTCAGGCCAAATTTTGGCATCCTAAGACTTAATTGAAAAATGATAGAATCAGGTAATAAAAAAATAAAAAATAAGGCATCAAAGGCCACTTTTCATGATGTCATTAGGGTCATTCAAATGAGTACACAGATGAATTTCCCACTGTTTGTGACCAAGGTTAGGTAACTTGGGAAGCTACTAGAACGCCCAACTTATATTAGTGCATAAGTGTTGATACGAGGCTTTTACGTCACCAAAAATTTGAATTTTCACATGTATTATAGATACAAAAAGGTTTAGTATCGATACCTAGCATGTTTGTATTGATACAGACCTTAACAGTAGCTAAAGTTATGATTTTTGGCAAAATGTATCGATACACAAGCATGAGTATCGATACAAATCCATGAAGTATTGATACAAGTCTCTTAGTTTTAAGTTTTGGAAATAATTTTTTCCTCTTGGTATCGATACACACCTTATTGTATTGATATTCATGGGAAAAAATTGCCTTGTGTATCGATACAACATGTTTTGCATTGATACACTAAAGTATTTTTGCCTAGATCGAGCCATTTTTCAACCTTGAAAAATCTGATTCAAACATGGTTTTGCACCAAAAAAGTGTTATAGTTCATTATAGACCTCGTCATTGGGCTTGTGATTGGATTTGAACAAAATTTTAAGGCCCAAAAAGCTAATGACAAGGGACATTTCATGACATTATGCAATTTGTCAAAAGGTAAGGTAGAATTTTCTCAATGCTCAGCTACATAAAGTAGCCTAGATCCACTATTTTTGTTGAGTAAACCAATGGGTTTGAATGGCAGCTGAGCA
>JBBYHO010000010.1:12812203-12881625 GCA_038382025.1 Adansonia gregorii | reverse complement strand
AATGCTCAGCTACATAAAGTAGCCTAGATCCACTATTTTTGTTGAGTAAACCAATGGGTTTGAATGGCAGCTGAGCATAATACCTAATCTCTGCATGAAGTACATATACCAAAACCATAAAATGCCTTTACTTTTTTTATCTTTTATCTTCATAGAACATGGCTATATAAGCCAACCTCAGACTTAGCTGAAGAGAACACTACAAAAAAAACTCTCAATAGAAAAACACCTATTTCTAGAGATTCCTTCAATATCCCTGAGCTACCAAAAACTAAGAAACTATTCTTCATTCTAGAAACTGTTCAAATCCATTACTAAAAGTCCTTCCAAAAACCTCTATTTCACTCATGTTTATTCTTAAAACTCTCTTTTATCCATACCTAACTAAAAAGCCCATTTTTTCATCACTCTCTTGCTGTTTAACCCTAAAAAAGATGAGTTAAAGGTTGCTACTCATAGAAAAGGCTGAAGCTTGAAACTTTTGATATATTTTTTCCATTTGACTCTGCATATTCTTTGATTTTTCAACATTTTCATCATCTTAATGGGCTCTCTATGTTACCATGACCCTTCTAACGTTCTTATGCACTATCGTTGCCTTGTTTGTGGTAGTCTTAGGATGTTGATGTTCTCTTGATGCCTTGATGTTGCATGGTAGGCCAAAATTTTATCTTTCATTTTGTTATCAAAACAGCCCTTTATTTATGCATTTCCTATATGTTTCATATATTTTCATATGCTCAACATATGTTTGAATGTTTTCATAACATGCATTGAGTATATTCATGCATTTTCTTGCATTTTGAGGAGTCTCATAGCATAAAAATGTTGTCTTGACAACTTTAACATACTTTCCTCACTTACATATAATCATATCACTTTCATGCATCTTATTTGTCATCTTTTGCATTTTTGTCACCTCTTCCATGCAAAATGTTATCTTTGTGTGTTTGCATGTGTAATATTTATTTATTTTTGTGCATGTTGTATTTTATTATGATTTATTTGTCAAAATGCATGCTTGTTTGTTATAAAAAAAATTTGAATTTTCAAAAACCCCCAAGTTAAATCTACCTTTAAATAATATGGACTAGCATAAATTAATGTTTTCATTAAATTGGTCCTTCAATCTTGGGGACAAACTAAACCTTCCAAGTCTGAATTCATGGAAATAAAATGTTGTTTTCTTTTGCTTAAGTATTAAGCCTTGATCTTGAGTCCAATATTCCTTTTAGTGACATGGTCTATGGGTTGTATCATCATCCCAAATGGCCTTGAGATTATGGAATGAACTCATGATGCCCATGTTATTTTCTATTATAGATATTCAGACATCGTAAACCCGAGCCTATCTTTGAAAAAAAACATGAAAATATCAAATAACCCTCTATTTCTGTAGCATTGTAGTGTAAGTTTGGAAAATCATTTTTGAACCATAAAATATTTTCCTTGATCTTTTTTGATATTTTTCACTTAAGGACATAGAAGTACCTTTCCAAAGGTGTCTTTTTCACCTTTGGATCATTCAAGATGAGGGAGCTATAATTTTTTGAATCTTTGCTATCTAAAAGCCTTGGAACTAGCGTACAATATTCTTTTTGGGCCATTTTGGCTTGTCAAATGATTTTTCTAAAATTTTAAATATTTTTCCTAAACATTTTATGAAATTTCATTTCTGGAAAGGTATTGTTCATGATTTAACGATTTTGGATGAGCCTGAAATTATTTTTTAAATTTCACTGTGTCTTTTCCCATGCATATGTTACCAATATCAAGAAAGACCAAATTTCAAAAAATAATTCCACATAAAAGATGATTTTTTAGGATTTTTGGAATATTTTTACACTAAACCTTATCGAGTCATCTTTCCAATGGTACCTTATTCACAGCCTAAAGCCTTCAAATAGACCTAGAATAAATTCGAGAAGGGAGATGACACGATGTTGTCCCATGTTTTTAACATAAATTTTGAATCTCCTTTGTAGAGATATTCAAATGTCTCAAATACATTCGCTTAGTTCCCCTATAACACAAGCCCTTTAGACTCAGATCAAGGCTTAAGACAAAAATATATTTTATGCAAATCTTTGATTTCTTTTATTTTCAAAATCCATTTTAAAAAGAAAACTTTTTTTAAAACATAAAAAATATGCAACTTTGGGATACTCTAACCCTATTTCTCACTAAGAAACTTAAGTTTTCTCTCTTAGATTTGTTTGAGATTCCTAATTATTTTAAATCATTAAAAATTTTCATCTTTGGGGATACTCCAACCCTACTAGTTCAAAGGGATACTTTAATGTCGTTGTTCATTAAAAAAATTAAATTCTCTCTTTATTCCAAATTATTATCAAAATTTTATCCTTGGGGATACTCTAATCCAAACTCTCTAAGGGGATATTTCAACCTTACTTTTACCTCAAAAAATGTAAAAATTTTCTCTCTTCTAATGCCTCAAATTGTTTTGATTAAAATTTTTTCGTCGCTCAAATTACCGCCAAATCCAAACCCGTCTCTAAATTGTCATCCCTGCTATTCTTCAATAATCAAAGGCAATTATGTGATATATTCCGATCATCCCTCATTTTATGTTCTTTTGTTTATGATTATTTGTTTATGATGTTATTATATTCTATTTTGTTTTACTAATTCATTCCCTTTTATACTGATTATCATGCATTCATACTTAAAATTTGTTTTTTAATAAAATTTACAAGGCAATGTTCTATGTTGGTATCTCTCTAGTGCCTAATATGAAATATACAAATTTTCAAAATCCAATCAGGACATTATTTTCATAAAATATCTTACTGTTCTTCCTACTCTAAGACGTATAGGTGATCTAATTTTCTTTTAAAAAAATTAGATCTACAATTTATAAAACTTCATATATTAAAACAATTATATCTAAATAATGACCAAATGAAATTGATTAAGTCAAAATCAAAACAAGACATAGTTAGTACATATCGATTTTGGGCATCATGTGGGTGCTAATCCTTTCTCATGCATAACCAATTCCTAAACTCAACCCAAGAATCTCTGGACTTTGTAGACCTTGAAATCAGTGTTTCAAGTTTTAAAACTCAAAATGTTATTTTCAATAGGCATTCGATTTTGTCTAGCCTGAAATGATTGATGGCAACTCCAACTTTATGGCCACTTTATGGTGGCTATCCAAGACTAGTTAGATGAGTGATTCACTTAGTGGTCTCTCTCTCCTCTATATTACTGTCCTTTAGGACAACTCAAAGGCTGGTCCACCACTAATACCATACATTTTTAAGTTGACTGAGCTTAGCCCTTTGGATCATCTAAAGTTTTAAAGGCGAGCACATGGTGACACCGTTATTTTAGGTTTTCAAACTAAGCTAGCTTTTCCTTTTTAAAAGTGCAAAAGAAAAGAGAAATAGGATGTCTTTTTAGGTTTTCATCCCAAAATACTTTCAGGTATAGTATTTCTTGATAGAATCAGAGTTTACAAGGTTGGCTAAGTCACTGCCATCTATCTCGATTAAGATTAAGGCTCCTCTAAAAAAAACATGATTCATCACATACGATCCTTTCCAATTTGAGGTCTATTTTTCTCGACATCTTTATGGATCTGGAGAATTTGTTTGAGTGCCAAGTCACCTTCTCGGAGCTGACAAGGATGGACTTTTTTTCCTGGGCTCTTATCATGCATTTTTTATACATCTACCCATAGTAGATGGCTTTCATTCTTTTCTCTTCGATACGATTAAGCTGTTAATATCGATTCTTGACCCATTCAGCCTCTTCAAGTTGTAATTCCATTAAGACTCTTAGTAAAGGAATTTTAACCTCAATAGGTAGGATAGCTTCTATGTTATAAACGAAAGAGAACAGCGTAGCACCCGTAGAAGTTCATACTGCTATGCAATAGGCATGTAATGCAAAAGGTAACTTTTTTCTAATCTTTGTATGTCTAAGCTATCTTTTTTACTATCTTTTTGATATTCTTATTAGCTTATTCAATTGCCCTATTTATTTTTAGATAAGATAGGATAGAATTACAATGTTGAATCTTAAACTGAGAACAGACTACTTGCATCATTTTATTTTTCAGGTTACGTTCATTATTAGTAATGATCTGTTCGAGAAGTCCATATCTACAGATGGTGCCACATTTCACAAATTTTCATACAAAAGATCTAGCGTCATTGGCATGGAAAGTTGCCTCTACCCACTTGGTGAAATAATCTAAGCAACTAGAATGAAATGGTGCTTATTAAAAGCCTAAGGTTAATTGGTCCGATCATGTCCATGCCCCATATAGAAAATAGCTACAAGGTTATCATAACATGCAGAGGTATTAGTAGGACATGGATTTTATCTGCATAGATTTGGCATTTATGGCATTTTTGAGCATAGCCAATGCAATCCTTTTCAAGAGTAAACCACTAGTAGCCTGATCGCATAACTTGTTTCACCATTTAGTGTTCCTTAACATGCATATTGCAAATTCTTTCATAGATTTCTTGGAGAATTCTTTTGGCTTCGAGGCATCTATGCACTTTCTTGTACAAAATTTTACCATCTAAAATGAAACTCGTAACTATCTTTTAGATAGTTCTCTTGTCAATTTCAATGGTGCCTTTCGAGCATTGCTGATCCTTGATGTCTTAAAGGATGTCATGATACCATGGCAAGTCACTTTTCTCTTCTTCAACATTCTAACAATATATTGGGTTTGCATAAATACTCATCTGAATAGAAGCAATAACTAATTCTATATTGACTTTGAACATAGATGACAAGGTGGCTAAGGCGTCAGCAATTTGGTTCTCTTCTCAAGGTAAATGTTGAAAGCTAATATCATCAAACTCTTTTTTGAGTTTTGAGATCAGATTTCAATAATGGATCACTTTAGCATTATGCATTTGCTACTCTTTTTAGTTGGTAGATGACAAGGGCTAAACTTTAAATACTTGCGGTGTTTGGATACCTCTTTTAAAGGCTACTTAGAGTCCCATGATGCAAGCTTCATATTTAGCTATATTGTTAGTGCAGTCAAAGTTCAATCTTGCTATGAAGTGATAGTGGTTTCCATTAGGCAAGATATGAATTACCTAATCCCATGGCCTAACATATTTGAAGCTCCATTAAAGTATATTTTCCAAGATGACCCACATTTAACAATGTCTTCTACCATAAATATGCACATCAAGTCTTCATCAGAAAATTCAAAGTGTAAAGGCTAATAGTCATATATTGCTCAACATGCCAAGAAGTTCATTATTTCATTACCCTTGATGGCTTTTTATTTCATATACATGATATTGTACTCGAAAAGTAAGACTTACCACTTGGCTAACCTCCCTGACATGGCAAGAATTTTGCACAAATACTTAATGGGATCGAGTTTGGTGATCAACCACCTAGTGTGGTGTAGTATGTATTGTTCGAACCTCCAAGTTGTCCAAGCTAGAGCATATCATAGCTTTTCTATAGTTGAATAATTATTTTTATAGTCTATAAACTTCTTGCTCAAGTTGTAGATAGCCTATTTCTTCTTATCTGACTTATCATGTTGACCTAATACATAGCCTATCGACTTATGAAAAATTGATATATACAGGATTAGAGGTCAATTGGTCATTGGCTATACAAGTATCAGCGGGGTTTGAAAGGTAATATTTGACCTTATCAAAAGCTTATTGGCATTCTTTATTCCATTTTTCAGGATTTAATTTTTGAAATAGCAAAAAAATTGGATCGCATTTATTGATCAGTTGAGATACAAAATGAGCTATGTAATTTTATTTTCCTAAGAAACTACTTACTTTCTTTTGAGTTTAAGGTGATGGCAAATTCTGAATGGCTTTGACCTTGTCAAGATCAACTGCTATTCCTTTTTCACTTACAATGAAACCTAATAGTTTGCTCGATATGACATCTAATATGCATTTTGCAAGATTTAATTTGAGCTAGTATTTGCAAAGCCATTAGAAGAGTTTTTACAAAGTAGCCGCATGTTTACTTTCTTTTAGCAATTTGGCGATCATATCATCCACGTTGAGCTTTATTTTTTTATGCATAAGATCATCAAACAATGTTACCATTGCCTTTTGGTATTCTGCCCCTTCTTAAGCCTGAACGACATCACTTTATAGTGAAAATGCCCTACATGGTCATGAAAGTGGTCTTCTCCATGTCTTCAGCTGCCATTTTGATTTGGTTATAACTCGAAAATCCATTCATGAAGAAAATAATGCATTTTTTGCAATATTATCCACTAAGGTATCGATATGGGGCAAAAAATATCTTTTAGATTAAATTAGTTTAGATCCCTATAATCTATACATATCTGCACTTTACTATCCATTTTAAGAACTAGGACTATATTGGCTACCCATACAGGATATTTGGCTACTTCGAGAAATCTTGCTTCAATTTGTTTCTTCACTTCTTTTTTTATCTTCAGAAACATTTTAGGTTTCATCCTTCTAAGCCTTTGTTATATGGGCTTACACTCAAGTTTGAAAGAAAGCTATGGACTATAATATTGGTGTCTAATTCGGGCATGTCCTGGTGGGGCCAGGTGAACACATCCTTATATTTTTTGAGGAAACTTATTAGTTTGGCTTAAGTTAATGATTTTATAGAGGTTTTGATTTTGACTTCTTTTTAATCTTCTTTTGTTCCAAGGTTTATGGTTCTGGTGGGTTTTTCATAAGGCAATATCCATATTTTTCTTGTTCAATTAGTCTCTATAGGTCTAATGGTATAAGGTTCTATTCAAAATTCTCTTTAGCCTTGACCTCACTGACATAGATTTGTTACTTGAAATTGATTTTCAAAGTTTTAGTATGAATATTCACATCACCTTCTTTAAGGTACTTGAAAATATGGAAAAAGAACAATAGAGGTGGAAAGATATGTAGCGAAAGGTATAAGAGTTGATAAGAACTATGAACAAAAAAGATGTAATACATAATGCTTAATTATTTTCATTAATAATACTTAATAAAAGATGCCTATAAAAAGGATCCTATAAGGCTTTTTTATAAAAGCATGTAAGTTTAGTTCATAACATTACTTTGAAATAGACTTAAATAGTACATGAATCTCAATTTCAGTCCAAACAATAGGAACAAATTTTGAAAGGCATAGGTTGGTCTCTTGGTCTATCATTGATGTCTTAGCTTATTAATTGAATTGATGGAGAAATCCATAAATTCATTGCTTAGTATGAGCATAACATTAGCGGAGCCCTTATTCACATGTCTTCCTAGGCATAAACTTTCACGAAAGGGTGGAAATACCTTTGGTTTATATCCAAGGTCTTGTCCTGATAAATGGGTAATCATTTTTTCATGGTTCTTCTAGGTTTATTTTTTTCTATTATGCATTGGGCTTGAATCCTAACCTTCTTTTGTCGATTTGGTTGATAACTTTCAAGGCTTTGGCAATCCTTTGAGTGTTTCTCGAGTCGCTTCTTGGCCTGAGCACCTTTATCGATAGCTAATCTTAGATACATATGAGTGCTTTTCGATAGGTGAAGCTCAACAATTAGCAGCCCTTCCTTGACATAAATGACATTGACAAACTTAAAGGATTGAAATGAGGATTTTGGAATATCTTTATCATGTTCAATATATAGGGTATAGATTGATGTAGTAGAAATGATATCTTTTTCTCTTCCAATACTAATGACTTTGTTTTCGATGATGAATATCTACTTTTTGTGCAATGATAATGGTATTTGCCTTTACAAAATGAATCCAAGCCCTTTCTAATAGGTAGTTATATAATGAAGTAATATCCATCACATAAAGTCAAATTCATAAGTACATGGGATGATTTGGAGTGGAATGGTGATGATTCCCACACGTTTCTACAAGTTCCATCAAATACTCATACAATCGTATAACCATTCTGGATATAAGATGTGTCAATGGGGAGTTTATTCAAGCATGACATGGGCATTACATTTAAAGCCAACCTATTATCAATGAGCATTTTAGGCAACATGGTAGCTTTGCAATATGTAGTGCTGTGAAGGGCTTTATAGTTTCATCTTTCTACATGTGAGATTTCATAATCACTAAAAGATATGTAATTGTCAGTAGTAATGTTGCTCACTAGGCGATCTATTTGACCTACAGAGATGTCAGAAGGGACATAAACCTCATTCAAAACCTTAAGAAAAGTATTCCTATGAGCTTCAAAGTTCAATAGCAGTGATAGCACAGATATCTTGAAAGGTTGCTAGTTCAACTTATCTACATTGTTGTATTCACTATGTTAAATAAAATTAAGCAATTTTGTAACTTTGTTCTCACTCACTAGTTACTTGACAACCATTGAATCTTATTCTTTAGTTACGGACTTCAACACTTGAGGAATGAAATTAGTAATTCTCTTGTTGAGTTTCACTTCTCGATGTTGCTGGGGCATAACATCTGCCACTCCAATTAGGTGGCTTATCTCTAAAAATCAACATTTGCAGCTTGCTGACTAGATTAACTAGTGATCAAGGTTTCGTTTTCATGATCTGAAGGAACTACTTTATTATCCTTAAAAAGAAAATTAGATGGAAGTTGAATGATCATCTTTGGTGTAGGCTAAACAGAGGCAGCTTGGACTTTCGATCGGTTGTCAAACAAGACTAATGGCTTTTCAACCCCATAAAAAGGATTACTTTTTTTTCCATAGTATTGATAGAAGGCGTTACATTTGCAAACTATATATGCAAGGTTTGCTTTTTATCATAGAATTCGATGCTACCCCTCATTCATAATTTTTGGAACAATACCATGATGTAGTTTTGACCAATTCGGCTTACATTAGGATTTGCCAAACCAAATTCATTGGCGTTTTATCTTATTTTATGTTTTCTACAATCTTGCAGTTCTCTTTAATTCTACTTACATCTAACTCAGCATGAGCTTGAGATAAACTAGCTTTACTGCCAGATTTTAGTTGTTAACTAGCCTTTATTTTTCCTTTCCCTTTGCCTTTGTAGATATCTCTTATGTTTGATTATTTTCCATGGCTTTGTCGATCAGTCCACATAATACGACTACATCCGTAAAGCTTCTTAGGAAGCTTTTTCCTACCTTATCTTAATAAGGGCTTGTAATGTGCCAATGAATCTGATAATCATCTCTTTTTCTATCAACAAGGGATGAATCTGGGTAGCTTCTTCCATCTACCTCAAAACATACTACCTCAAGCTTTCATCAGCATTTTTTTCCATGCGTATAAGAGACAAACAATTCAAGATCCAGTCGCTAGTTGTCCTCTCTTTATCCATGGCATTAATAGACAGACTGATGTGCTCGTCCCACTCCTTGTAGAACTTAATCTCGAATTGGCCTATCATCCCTTGGAGAATAATTGGTAGTGTTGCAAATCGTGCCCTTGACTGTAGTGGCAACAAATAGGCTCAACAATTTTTTTGCTCTAATCTTTGATGTCTGAGATCATTCCAGCCCTCAGAAAAGCTTGCTAGACCTTACTTATTATGATTTTTCTAATGCTTCTTTTGGTCCAAATCCTTTTCATTAATTATCGCATCATTCTTGATTTGGCATGGTTAGGAAGTGGATTAGCTAAAACATTTGGTCTAGGCCCTTGTTCAACTTTGATCACACTTTTTTTTCTAGCAGACCATGTACTTTTCTCTTAAATGAGGTGCAATGATCAATAGCATGACCTTATGCTCCAGTGCGGTGCTCACAATAGGCATTCTTATCATACCATATGGGGTGTAATGGTGATCTTAGGGTTATCAATGCTGGGGCCATTAGTTAGCCCACTTATAAACAAGAGTAGATCTCTTCATAGAAGCATGGGAATGGCTCAAAGTGCTCCCTTTCTCGAGGTGCTTATTGATTGTTTAGAGCTCTTACATTGTTCATGTTGTAAGGTTTTGCACTATGCATGCTTTGAACGAGATTCAATGCAAACCTCATTATTAGAGTGAACCTGGTAACATGAACTAGTTATGGTGCTAGGGGGTAAAGTAAAACCCATATTCAACATGTTTGAGAGGTACCCAGCCTACATTAGATACAGATTTCAATTAAACCTGGCATGACATTCACTAACAGCATTCACTTTTTTCTCCTTACCCTTATTTATTGACTTCTCAATTAACCCAGATGATTCTCCAATGGATATCTTACCATTTTTGACAGTGTTATCAATTATTTTGTTGGATATAACCATATCGATGGAACTTTTCATAGTATTTCCTACTAACCTTTCACAGTAGGGAGCTTGCAGGGTGCAGACAAATATAATCATCATTTCTTGTTCACTCAAAGGAGGATGAACTTGAGCTGCCTCTTCTCTCTACCTTTGAGCATATTGCTTGAAGCTCTCAGAGGCTTTCTTTTCCATGTTCATAAGGGAAAGATAATTCAAAGCCCAATCAGATACATGCTTGTATTGGTAAAAAAATATGAACTAGATCTACCCATATCGGAATTCTCACAAGATCAAGCCCTATGTACCATCGAATATTTGCCCCAGTCAAATTGTCTTGAAAGCAATGAATCAATAGTTTTTTGTTCTCTTTATACCTAACCATTTCTTGGCAGTACATGCAAAGATAGATAGTAAAGTCAATAATCCCATTGTATTTTTCAAAATCACAAACTTTAAACTTAAGTGAGATAATGAGACTTAAAAGTAGCCCTAATGATTTTATGTCTATGATCCCAAATTTATCAATTTTTTGAATAGCTCGAAGGTGTTTCTCTTATGACTAATATTTATTTAAGTCTTCATTATTTTTTGAGGACCTTTTTGTTTTTTCTTGTTTGATTTACTCATCGAGATCCAAGATTATAAGCCTAGTCAGTGAACAGCTTGATCCTTAAAATGCTTGACCAAGTGGAATGCTGTTGTAGGTTTGATGTAAGTGAATGGTTGAGTTGATGGGATATTTGCTACCAGAGGATGTTGTCCATGCAATGTCTCTTCATAAGCATTAGTGGCTTTAATACCACTATTCAAGTTGTTTTTAAGATTGGTCAATTCTTTTCCCGTATTAACTATGCTTGTTTGCCCTTTTTTCTTCAAAGCCTCAGACAATAGCTTAGTCAATTCAGTAAACTGAGATTGGAGTTCATTATTCTTATGAAGTGATTATTCTTGGAACTCCTTATACATGAGTTTAAGTCTCTTAATGCAGACTTGGTGATCGTTTTCCATTGCTTTTCAATGATTATGAGCATTATACCAATGACAAACTATAGGTTTTATGTTTTAAAGTACCTTTATTTTAAATTATTATCAAATTAGACTTTTATGCTATAAGCATGTTTGATGTGATGAAAGCGAGCATGCGATCATGAAGATAAATGAGTATTAACATGAATAAATAAAACAACAAAAGCATTAGGTTAGTCATGCAAATGCAAAGAGGATAATTGGATAAAGGGAAGGTTGCATCAATAGCGTCTTTTATTAAAGCAACAAAATATCCCAATTACACATGATTATATTTGGAAATGCCTAACACCATTACATTACTTGATCATATGTTCCAAGAAATACAATAATTTTTGTTCATGGGCTCCAATGGGTAGAATATTGTGTGTCAAGGATCATGCCATATCCATCATGTGTTTGGCTTCCAACTAGGCTGCCTGAATCTACTTGATGAGATGGTGATAGTGATCTTGATGGTTTTGGTATGCCTGATCAATCGTCCGTAGCCACTCTTGCTCCTACTATTTGAAGGCTCTTACTAGTTCATTGATTTGGTCTTGGCGAGCTCATAAAGAATGCTCCTGATCTTGGATTCTGAGTGTTAAAGTTGCATTCTTGACATGATTTGCCTTCAAATCCCAAACATAAGCTTCTAGTCATCCATTCTTCTTTTGATAGGTTGATGCGAGGGCATGAATTCTAATAAGCTTCTCATTATTAGCCCTAAACTTTTCATACATCAGTGTAGTTTTTTTCTTAAGGGTGTTAATTTCTACTTCCCACTCAATTAATGACTTTCCAAGGCATCAAGACTTGCTTGCTTTGCTAAGTGCCACATAATCTTTCCTTAAACTCTCAAGACCTTCCTTGAGATGGTTTTTTTTACAACTTAATTTACCTCACCATCCTAAAGGTAGAGATCGATTTTTAATTGACTCTTTTTTTCCTTTAAGTGAGAGATTTCCTTGGTGAAGGTTGCCTTTTCTTGTTTAAACTCTCGCATAAGTAATTCCATCTTAAAGGGGAATCCTTCAAATACAGCTTTTGATGTTTCAACAATAGATGACATGACGAGTCCTCCACTAGTCATATCCCAGAGAAGTGTCACTTTTTTTGTAATACCTCTTGATACAACAAGTTTGTTTCCATGCATGAAAGGTTACTTAAAATGTTAACTCCATAGTTGAAATCCCATAACTCTAAGTCTTGGATGAAGGGGATGAATTGTCAGCAATGGAATTGCTAGAGTACTAGAAAGGGTATATATCTAATGCTTCCCCATGTGTTTCTTAAGTGACACACAATCGTAAGCTGCACACGAGTATATGGTTGTTTATGATGAGAACCAAAAAGCTTTCCATATCACTCTTTTCCACTGAAGTTTTAGAGTTTCTAGACCCATTGCTCTTTGGCATGTCCTCAGGCCATTCTTTCTTAAGGACCTTAGAGATTGGGCTAAAGTTATAGACAAGAAGTTGTACAACCTATTTTTTCTTTTAGACACAAGTGATTAACAAGCCAAATGTAAAGAAGCAGTGTGAACCCTATGAAACAACCTATATTTATTTTCTTGCAAAAACTAAAAGCTCAAATGGTTTTAGCAATGATGCTCGTGGGGGATTGATGCTACAGCACAATCGAGAGAAGAGATCTACTACCATAGCTTCAACATGGCCTAATGTTTTCAAAAATATGGCTAGACCATATATTACTAAAGCATAGATATCTTGAATCTTTCGATGGTCAACGGTGTTTGCCATTGCTTCTTTTAAGCTAACCCATGAGATGCACCCGCTATTCCCTTTCATCTTGATGTGACTCTCAATCCAAGACTATGGTGCACTAAGAATCTAGGTTAATCTCTTCTTGAAGGTTAGGGGCTTTAAAGCCTTGCAGTATATTCTATTAGTCTTGGCTTTCTTAATACTAAGTAATATGATATATTCATCCATTGTGGGAACCAAAATTGAGATGCTACTTGTTATAGGCTGACATCCAAATGAACCTGGAGCAAAAAGGGCAATGTTTCTGTATCTCTTAATGAATAATTCCCTTTCAGTATTGTCTCAACTTGTCGATATTTGCTTTAGATCTTGCCAATCATTCTGATGATACCCTATCTTAATCCTTTCATGCATTATTAAAACATGCTCGGGTTTTAAGATGTCCCTATCTTCATGCTGCCGGCACTCTGACCATGCTCAAACTTACTTAAAAGGCTTCAGATCTAAAGTGGATTATTGCTCCATGACAGATACCCATTGATGAACACTGAACCATTGGCTAATTGTCCCATGATATGATGATTGTTATGAAATGAAGCATGCTTGAAAAGGAAAAGTAAAAAGAGAAATGAGTTAGTAACCATACGAAATAATAGGCAAAATAATAAAGGAATGAAAGAATAACAATAAAAATGCATCATAAAATTTGCCTCGAGAATAGGCAGTATGATGCTTAAGGGTAGACATGATGATCATGAATGTTGAGACATTGAACAAATAGTATAACGGCATGTCCATGTTAAAAATTGCCTTTTAACAAGGTAATACGATACACATTAAGCCATCATTTGGACAACATGATGGCTTATTTTGGTCAGATATAAATATTTTAAGATGGCATTGTAGGTATGGCATTTGCTTATCATCACCCACTTATTAAAAAGGATTTGACATCGAACTTATTGGCATATCCTAAAAAAATGATCATGAAAATAAAAATGATAGATGTGGGTGACAATGCTCACCCATCACTGCCCGCATAACCATGGTATATAGGAGTAAAGGTAAGAAGTGTCTCCCTAAGTGATCTTATTTTCTAGGTTATTCTAGCAGCAATCCGGTATGGTTTCATAACGAGTAGCTTATAGGTTCACTATATGGGTTTAAGTTAATGCCTAATTCGGTATCCAAATCACTCTTCCATTTGATAAGGATAGCCTAGGCACCTCGATCCTAGGCCCATCATGGGTTTGGCAGAATAGGCTCAATCTAGTGAATGAATTTTCTATGCAAATACAGAGGGCTACTCATGAGAGACAGGTAATCTATACCCTAGAAGGTCTTCCCATGTCTATGCAGAAGGTTACTAATGAAGACAGATAGCTTACTTCCTCTTAACAATTAGGATACTAATTATAACTATACAGCATGTGTCAGAAAAATAATCCAACCTTTTGTTTTACTCCTATATTACCATATTTCTTCAAGTTAATATTTATTTAGGAATGAAATGGTCCTTGACAATCATAGGGCAAAAACCATAAAAAAAAGTTAGTGGATAAAGGTGAAAAAGGATTATAACTAAATAACAAGGAAATTCAAAAATTCCAAAAATTAAGCAAGATATAGCTAATCGTAGGCTTAACTCTCCAATCTATTCTTCAGTCGAGTTGCCAAGCTATCGCCGTGTGATTACCTTTAAAACTTTGAATGATCCAAAGAGCTTAATGTGCGTGATTTAAATAATGCATAATAATGGTGGTGGTCGAGGCTTTGAGTTATCCTATGATCATGATTTGGATTAGGCATAGTAATATGAAAGGGAGAAAGATCGTTAAGTGAATTGCTCATCTAACTAGTTTCAAATGGCCACAATGAAGTGGCCATAAACTAAATTGCCACTAATCTTTTTAAACTAGGTAGGATTAGATAACTATTAAAAATCATATTTTAAGTTATGAAACTTGAAACAATGATTTGAAAGTTTACAAAATGTAGAGATTGGTTGGTTGGTTTCGAGAGTTGGTTATGTGTGAGAAAAGATTAGCACTCCCACGGTGCTCGAAATTGATACCTGTTAACTATATCTTGCTTCAGTTTTCGCATAATTGGTTTCATTTGGTCATTATTTAGATATAATTCCTTCTTATGCATGAAGTTTTGGTGGAAAATGTAAATCCTGGTTTTTAAAGAAGATTTATATCACTTACGCTTCATAGAGGTATAAAAAGCATAGGGATTTTTATGAAAATAGTTTCCAGATTAAATTTTGAAAATTTAGATATTCTTATTAGGCATTAGTGAGATACTAGCACAGAACATTGCCTTGTAAAATTTTTTTAAAAATGAATTTTAAATATGAATACACGATAATCACTGCAAAAAGAAAAATGTGTAAGACAAAAAAAATAATATCATAAAAGACAATCACAAACAAAAGAGCATAAAAATGAGGGACGCTTGGAATATCCTATAATTGCCTTTGATTATTGAAGAATAACCAAGATGACAATTTAGAGATAAGTTTGGGTTTGATGGTAATTTGCTAAAAAAAAGGTTTTAATCAAAACAATCTGAGGCATCCAAAAGAGAGAAAATTTTTGGATTTTTTTAGATAAAAGCAGGGTTAGGGTATCCCTTGGAAGAGTTGAGGTTAGAGTATCCCCAATGAAAATAATTATGAATGAAGAGAACATTTTATTTTTTAATGAAAAAGGGGTTCGAGTATCCCTTTAGAGTAGTAAGGTTAAAGCATCTCCAAAGATGAAAGGTTTTGATGATTTAAGAAAATAAATAAGAATCTCAAATAAATCCAAAAAAGAATATTCAAATTTTTTAGTGAAAAAGGGGTTAGAGTGTCTCTTCAGAGTAGTGGGGCTACAGTATCCCCAAAGATGAAAACTTAAAATGTTCTAAAAGAAAGCATTTTATTAAAAAAAGATTTTGAAAATAGAAAACTAAAGATTTATATAAAATATATTTTTGTCTTAAGCCTTGATACGAGCCTCAAGATTTTGTATAGTAAGAATCGAATGCACTTCGAGACATTCGAACATCTTCGTAAGGGTGTTTTAAGAATTAGGTTAAAAATAAGGGGCAACATCACGTTGTCTCCTTTCCTGAATTTATTTTAAGTGCCCCCGAAGGCTTCAGGGGTAAATGAGGTACTGTTGAAAAGGTAACTTAATGAGGACAAATATAAAAATATTTTAAAAATCCTAAAGAGTCACTTTTTAGATGGAATTGATTTTTAGAGTTAGGCCTATTTCTGCACCGATAGCATGTACAAGGGAAAGGGCATGATGGATTTTGAAAAATTATTTTGGGCTTATCCAAAAATGTTAAATTGCAAACAATACTTTTTCAAAAAGGGAATTTCATGAACCTTTTAGAAAAAATATTTAAAAATTTTAGAGAAATCATCTAATGGACCAAAATGGCCTAAATAGAATACAATATACTGGTCTTAGGGGTTTTAGATAGTAAAGGTTTAAAAAATCATAACACCCTCATCTAGAATGATCCAAAGGCAAATAAGATATTGTTGGAAAGGTATTTTGATGCCCTTTAAGGGAAAAATACCAAAACAATCTAGAAAAATCATGTGTGGTTTAGAAATAATTTTTCAAATTTAGACCGTAGTGTTGCTAAAGCAAAAATAGGTGAGTTATTCAATATTTTCAATTTTTTTCAAGGATTGACTCGAGTCTAAGATATCCAAACATCTATGATAGAAAGGGACAAGTAACATGGGCTTTTAGAATTGATTCCATAATCTTGAGGTATTTTGGAATAATAAAACAACCCGTTGACCATGTCACTAAAGAGGGTATTAGATTCAAGATGAAGATTTGATATATCTATCAACTAAAAAGGCTACTTTTATCAAAATAATAGCATCTTTGAACTTGTTTTACCATGAATCTAGGTCTTAAGTATTTAGTTTTCCCCCTAGTTGGAGGAACAATTTTATGAAAGCTTGAAGTCCATGCTATTCTCCATGTATTAGAGATAGCATGAACTTAACTTGGGGATTTTTTCTAAAAATCAAATTTTTAGTGGGCAAGCAAGCATCTTGACTAACAAGTCAAGAATGAAATGCAACATACATCATAGTGAATATGAACAACACATTCAGTCAAGCAAAGGTGATATTTTGACAATAGAAGAGATAATAAAATGTAAAACTATGACAAGAAAATGCACAAAGATGCTTAAGATGAACATGTTTGAAGAAAGTTTGCTGGAATATTTAAATCAGTCATTTTTTACTTCATGAAACTTATCAAAATGCAAGAAAATGCATGAACATACATAAGACGTGTTAGGGTGAACATTTAAATATGAGTTGAATATGTGAATAAGAAAGGAATATGGTAAGAAATACATGAAGATAGGTTGTTATGATGATGAAAAAGAAACATGACATGTTTGCATATCCAAACAACATCAAGGTATCAAGAGGGTCATCAAGATCTTAAGACTACTACAACCAGGGCAACGAAAATGCATGAGGGTCCTAAGGTGGTCTTGGAGCCATGAAAGGCTCACTAAAATGATACAGATGATAAAAAGAGAAAATACATGGAACAAGGTAGAGAAAATATACCAAAAAAGCATGCACTTTCCTCTTTAATTGAAGTATTAACTTTAAGCTTAGTTTTTTTTCCCTTTTTTTGCTATTTTTTAGCAAGAAATGGATGAAAGGAAGCTTTCTAGTAATATTGTTAATGGGAAAGTGTTTCAAGAATGAAAGAGTGTGAAAGGTTGAGTTTTTAGAGGTTTTCTGGTTGTGGTTTAGGGAACTATGAGAATAAAGTATGGACGTCAATGGAACAATGTTTTTAGGAGAGTTTGGGGCTAAAGATTGCTATAGGTTTTTTTTTTCAAAAGTGGCTAGAAGAGAATCCCCTTGTTAAGCCAATTTTGGTCCCTATTCAAATTTAATGCTCAACCATGTTTTTAGGAGACAAAGTGCATCTTTGATCTTTCATGCGTGTGTTATCCAGGTACTATGCTTTGCTGGTCTCATTTTCATTAGTTTTGCCATGCAGAGTAGTGGTGTAGAAAGGCTAAAATAGTCTGCAACTAGAGAAAAGCTAGGCATGCCCTTTGACAAACTATATATTTCATGAGAATGTCCTTTGTCATTGGCTATTTGGGCTTAAAAAATTTGTTTGAATCCAATCAAAAGCCTATAACTGAGACCTGGTATCAATTATGATAATTTTTGGTGCAAAAATCATGTTTGAATCAAATTTTTGAATGCTGAAAAGTGGCTAGAACTAGGCAAAAATGCCTTGTTGTTTTGATACAAAGTATTTTGTATCAATACATAGGGCAACTTTTACCTATGAATGTCGATATAATAAGGTTTATATCAATACTAAGAGCAAAAAATTGTTTCTAGTCTTAAAAGTTAGAGGCCAATATCAATACTCTATGGATTTGTATTGATACCCATGCTTGTATATCAATACGTTATGCTAAAAGTCACAACTTTAGCTATTGCCAAGGTTTGTATCAATACAAACATGCTAGATATCGATACCATATCTTAGGTATTAATACCAAACCCTTTTGTACATTACATGTGAAAATTCAAATTTTTAACAACATAAAGGCATTGTATCAATATTTATGCTCTAATATAACTTACACATACCTTAGGCTTTTTGAGTACCTCACTTTGGTCACAAACAGTGGGAAATTAACCTATGTACTCATCTGAATGACTCCGGTGACACCCTAAATAACGACCTTTGATGCCTTGCACATTTTTCTTTAATAAAACCTATAGGCATTTTGGACCTTCCCCAAAAAATTTTTCTACCTAACATTGTGTAGCCTAATATTGCTTAGCAATAAGGCACCCGACAGCTGTCCCCAGTTCATTTTATTATTTTTTTGATTCTATTATCTTTTAATTAATTACTAGGATGCCAAAAGTTGGCTCTAACAAAATAACATGTCTACATCCTTAAGGAACTCAACCTATAGGAGCTAGTCCCATAATACATAATCCTGCTAACCTTAATGCCCAACAAGGGGTAACATATGTAAGATCGAATCTTACTTAGAGCAATTTAATGGGTGCAAACATTGATGGGCTCATGAAGCAAGAAAGTATTAAGCTCAAGAATTGAAAAGGGGGTCAAACTCAAGAACAATAAAGAAAAGTACCAGCTCCTTGAAAAAAGCTCAAAGCAATAAAAATAGTTAAGAATTTTAGAAGTGTCAATGTAGATGAGTTTAGTACCAAATCTAATTCTCCTTCCTAAATGTAAGATGCCAAACTTCAACAAGTTCATTGGTACTATTTTTCTACAGGCCCACATCAAAATATATATGAGAAAAATGACTAGGCACATAATAACAAGATTTTCATTCACTGTTTTCAAGAAAGATTATCAGGTTCATCGTTAAGATGGTATAATAATTTGAATTAGAGTGAAGTAAAATGTTAGAAAGACTTGGCTAGTGCTTTTTTTCAATAGTACAAGCATACGTTAGACTGGGCACTTGATCAATTATTTTTTTAGAATATGAAGAAAAAATCAATAAAAATGTTCACACAGTATGCCCAAAGATGATGGACATAGCGGGTCAAGTACAACCACCTTTGTTAGAAAAAAAAGATAGTATCTCTATTTATGAATGCATTAACAAATCCATTATTTGATAAACTTGTAGTAAATGCCACAAGGAATTTTGTTGATATAGTGGGTTTTAGCAAAATGATTGAGAATGCCATCAAAAATGGAAAAATATAAATTAATGATGTGCCAATGGCAAATAAGAGAAAAAAATGAAAAAAGAAGAAGAAATTCAAGTTGTCTTCCAAATGAATCAACCACCTATAGATCTTGTTCGACATTAGTGTCACCTTTACAATCCCTGTTATCCTATCATAAATAGTGCATCTAGTGTATCCCAAGATCTCTCCCAACCAATGCTTATAGTTACACTAACTTTCACATCTATACATAAGACAAGTGCTTAGAAGAATAGTCGAAACATATGCATGAATCAAAACCTAAATTAGGTTAAACTGATCCCCATATCTTATTTTGAGCTTTTACTTAAGCTTATCAAGAATATCCTCTTGACACCTATATAAATTGAGCCTTTAAAACCCTTATGTCTTGATTGGTATAATGTCAAATAATGTTGTGATTATCATTCTGATAAGCCAAATCATTCCACCGAAGATTGTCCCACTTTTAAATACAATGTTTGGGTTCTCATCAAGGCTGGGAAGTTGAGCTTCAAAAAAGAGAAAGCTAGATGTCATTGATAGGAATATTAGTAGAAGGTAGGCATTGAAAATAACTGGGTTTTTAATAAAGGGGCATACACCATTATTATTAGTGTAACACTTATTTTGAAAAGCCCTTAGCTTTGAATCAATGTTATTTTTTGAAGTATACATGTTAAACATTTTAATAAAATGTGAATTTTCCCAAAGGCAAATATTTTCAAAAGCATGATGATGAAAAGTCTTAAGAATACTAATGATCGATGTTGAAAATAAGCTCATACCCTTCATTTCATTCCTTTGTAAATAAACCAAGATCATTCAAAAGATTCAATAATTTAAATTTTGAAACCATGATTTCATAAATAAACGGTGATAAAATAAAGTTTACAAGAATTTTTGAATTTTTTTAAGATTAGACGAATGAAATGTCCTTTTAAAGAACCTAATAGCGGCAATTAGATGTGTGCCCAGATTGTGCTTGAAATTCCCATTTCTATTTTAGTTTTTTAAAAAACATGAAATTTGTGTCCATTCCTTGGACATCACTCATTACTTATGCTTCAGGGCAGGATAATGAAACAAAATTGCCTTCATGTTCCTAACAAAATCTTTTTGAGCCTTACTTTTGTCCAACCACTTTAGATATAGCCTAACTCCCATCATTACGGATTTTAAAGAATCAAACATAAAATTTCCCTTGTGTACATGAAACCTTGCATTATTGATTTCCTACTGGTGAGGTACTAAAAGGGAACTTATACATGAATTTTTGAAAAAAAAAAAAAAGATAAGAGAATTGAAAATTGAGTGCTATACATTACTCAAAATGATTTCAAAAACAGAAAACCATCATTTTTCCTAACAAAAAAGGTTGGTAATTTAAATGGCTTTGCTTGAAATAACAAATGGCCAACTTTCTCTATCCTTTCACAAAAGCAAAAATTATTCCTTTTGTAATTTTGATCCTGATAATTTTATAATTTCATCCACACTAAAGGGTAAGTGAAGCAAATGTTTCAAGGTAAAAAAAAAAGTAAATCTTGTTCTAAAGTTATAAGAAGAATAAATCAATTGTCACAACATAAAGTCAAAGATTGTTTTAAAGTTCAAATCTCAAGTTCTTGTGAAATGAAGAATGAAGAAAATAAGAGAAAGGAAGAACTAAAGAAAAGTAGAGAAAATAAAAAGCAAGAAAGAAATGATGAAATAAAAATGCATTTGAATTGCAAGACATGCCGAATGGGAATTCTACTAAAGAAAATGATCTTTGATTCAATTACCCTCAAACATTTGATTTGGCCTATTTATCTTTTCTTTCTAAACCCTGAACCATGGCCTAGGTTATGTACCTACAAAGTCCATTTCTATCAAGCATAGCTTTTTGAGTTATTGAGTCATTCATAGGAAACCCTTTGAAAATTCATCTTTTTGGATGATTTTTTAGTCCTCAAGAATATGATGGGGCAATCAATTAAAAAAAGTAGAAAATGAAAAAAAAATAAAAAGAATGAAGTTCTAAGGTGAAAACCTAAAAATGGGCAGTCTAGAACAAAACAGGGAAAAATTATCAATATCGTCTATGGGAATTATCCAAATTTTGCAAAGGAAAGCCCATTTTTTGGAAGAAATTTAAGGGCATAAAAATATTCTAAATGGCCATATCTCAATTAGAGAAATTAACTCTAAAAATTAAATCCATTCTCTTTTTAATTTGACTTTTTGTTCTTAATGTTTCACAGCCTGTCTTTGTACCTGTCGAAGTGCTAATAATTAAGAGACTTAAAGGAATATCAAATTTGTCTAAGTTTCAAGAAAATTCATACTAAATATGACATGATCCATTTATGCCTAAAAAATGGGCATGAAATTATGAAATTATGATGATGAGTATGATAAAATTATAAAATTATGATGAAATGTTGATGTGCATGAATTATGAAAAAGTATGACTATTGACATGAATAAATGGATGAAACAAAAAAAAAATAAGCTAGCTATGTAAATGCAAGAGATAGTTGGCTTACAGGACAACTTTGCTAATAGTTTCTTTCATAAAGAAACAAAAATATATTTGTTTACGCATGATTACATTTGAAAGTATTTAACACGATTACATTGCTTAATCACATGTTCCAGGAAGTTTAATGGCTATTGGTCATGACATCCAATCAGAATGATGTCTTATTTCAGAGATCAAGCTATCTTGATCATGTCATCCACTTTAGTTTGGGCTGCCCAAATTTGCTCGACAATGTGGTGATGATGCTTTTGGTGATTTAAACGTGTTTGCTCAACCATCGTCTACCACTCTTATTCTCATTGAAGCTCTTACCAATTCATTAATCTAGTCTTAAAGAGCTTGGAGAGAATGTTTCAAATCTTGAATCCTGAGCATTAAAATTCCATTTTTAACCCCATCTGCCCTCAAGTCCTATATTTAAGCTTTGAGTCATCTTTTCCTCTTTTAGTAGGTTGTTATAAGAATACGACCCTGATGAGCTTCTTTCTAGTTGCTCTAGCTTTTTTCTTCCAATATTTTAGTTTTTATCAAGAGTTGTAAATTTTTCCTTTCATTCTACCGGTGACTTACCAATGTAATAACACTTGTTTTTCTTTCAAAGTGCCACATAATCTTTCATCAAACTCTTAATATCTTCTTTTAAGCATTTTTTTCTTTAATCACTCGTTTCATTTTGCCATCGCAAAGGTAGATGTCTATATCTAACTAACTTTTTTTCCTCCTTCAACCTAGTATTTCTTTGGCAAAGATTGCTCTTTCCCATTTAAATTCTTATCTACCTAATTCAACCACTAAAAAAGGCTAGCCTATAAGGACTTAACATGTCCTGACATTAGGTAATGGTAAAGTGTCATTGATGCTATAGATCTTGCATTCACCATAGTCATGGTGCTTCCTTTCTAATGCTCTCACCATGCATTGGGCTTTCCTCCGAGCATAAAGGCTAACTAGACTTTCAACTTGTAACTAGTTTCTCTATATTTGAAATCCCAATGCTCAAGGTCTTCGAAGAAAGGGGTAAATTATTGGTATTAAAATTGATGTAGAACTAGAAGGGGTGCATAACTAGTGCTTCCTTACAACCCCTTGAGTGGTACATAAGTATAATCTCTACATCTATATATAATTGATTTAGGGGACATCTATAGGGCCTTCCATGTAATTTCTTTTACTTTGAGATTTTAGAACTTTTTAATCCACTGTTCTTTGGATTTGCCTTGGGGCCATTCTTTCTTGAAGACCTTGGAGAGAGGGTTAAACTTATGACTCATTTTTTTTTCGACATGAAAGTGGCTAACAAGCCAAATATGAAGGAGCAAGGTCATTCGATAAATTTACCCATCCCTTTTTATTATAGAAGCTAAAAGCTTGAATGGTCTAGGCAATAATGGCAAATGCGAGTTGATATTGCAACATAAGCAAGAAAAGAAATCTGCTGCTGCCAGTGCCACATAACTAAATATCTTTGGGAATATAACTAGTTCGTATATAGCCAAGGCTTAGACATCTTGAACTTTTTTTGGATCAATAAGATTCACCATTACTTCCTTTAGACTCGCACTCATATTCCTTTTCATTTTGACATGGCCATCAATCCAAGACTCCATGACCCTAATGATCTATGCTAACCTCTTTTTTAATGGTGGATGTTGCAAAACTTTATAGTATATCCTATCTGACTTGGCCCTTTGAATGTTGAAAAACATAGTGTATTCATCATGGTGAGAGCTAAATCTTCCCGATTAAAGGTAAAACATTAGTATGTTAGATTCTAGAATTATGATGCTGCTTGTAAGAAGCCAACATCCAACTGGACTTGGAGTAAGAAAGCTATGCTATATTTTTTTTAGTGAATGACTCGCTTTCGATGTTGCCCTAACTAGTCCAAATAAATCTCACCAATCATTCTTAAAAAACCTAATCTTGACTTTTTCATGGATCGTTGAGATACAAACGAGCTTAAGAATAACCCTATTTCTGCATTGTTGACCTTCTAACCATGTCTTTAATTTTTTCAAAATTTTTTACTATGAGAATAAACTGTTGCTCCATGATAGACACCCCTTATTAAACATTAAGCCCTAAACCAATTGTCCTATGATGATGATTATAATGCATGATGCATGTAACAATCCAAAAAAATGAAAGAAAAGGAAATAGATTAATTATAATACAAAATCATACAGAAAAGAAAAAAGAATAAAAGAACAAAAATTACACATGAAAAGTACTTGACAATAGGCATTATGATGCCTAAAGGTAGACACGAGAATTACAAGTTTCATGATAGGTGATGTCCCCATGGAAAGCATAATGACTTGTCTGTGTTAAAAAAAACCCTTTTTAAAGTGATATGATACCTCTAAGGATAAACTGACAGCCTATGTGGGGATGTACATACATCACCTAGTAATTGACATACATTAAGCCATCAGTCGATAGCATAATGGATTTTTTAGGTGAAGTTTTACCTTTATCAAGATAATATGATGCCTCTTAGGGATGAACATAATGACTAGGTGGTGATGTTCATTCATCACTACCTAAGGTACTGTTGACACCTTGCCTTGATGGGCTTTTCATCATAAAATGAGGCATATGACATAAGAATGTTTGATCTTGATAGGGAAGTGTCCTCCTAACTGAGATTCCTACTTTTTTGTGATGTTAAGGGTGCAAGAAGGTGTAAGTTCTCGACTCTTAATCATAAAGGGAAACTGTTAGATGAATCACTCATCCAACTAGTCCCGGATGGCTACCAAGAAATGGCCAACAAGTGGAGTTACCATCAATTATTTTAGCAAGGCATGATTGGATACCTATTGAAACCAATTTTCTAAGCTATGAAACTTAAAATATTGATTCCATAGTCTACATGGTCTAAAAATTCACCAATTCAGTTTAAAAATTGGTTACGCACAAAAAAGTACAAACCTCCCTGTGATGCTCGAAATCGGTACCTTTCTAGCCATGTCGTACTTAGTTTTGGCTCCTTCATTTTAACTTATCAATATTTAAATATAATTCCTTTTTGATGCATAAGCTTGAATAGAATGAAAAACTTGGGTTTCTAAAGAAATTTTGAATTCATATGCAACCCATGGGGGTGAAGAGTGCTAAAATTTTGAGCTAAAATATCTCTAGATTCAATTTTTTAAAAATGGATCTTATGTCAAGTATTAGGGAGATACTAAGACAAAACATTACTTTTGAAAATTTTTTGAAAAATGGTTTTGACAAATATGAACACAAGATGTCCACCAAAAAGAAAAAAGTGTTAGTAAAAGAACAAGAATGAGATAATATTGCATTAAAATAAATCACAATAAATCAGACAAAACAACAAAGAAAAGGAAGAAAGGCGATATGAGTGTATCTCATAACTGTCATTGATTATCTTGAAATCACCAAGTTGACAATTTTAGACACATGTTTGGATCCACTAATTAATCAAGGTGTGAAAATCGATTAAAATCTTGATAAATTCAAAAAAAATCTATTAGAGAGAATTTAGTTTTGATGATTTTCTTAAAAAATAATGTTATGGTATCCCTATGGATGAAGGTTAAAATAATTTTTGGAAGGACGAGCCTAAAGGATTTTATCTTGAAAAATATTAAGTGATTTCGTAACAAAGAGACATTTTGACAATACTTCACAATTATACATGATTTTCAATTAAAGAAGAACATTGATAGAAAAAAGGATGGTAAGTTTTGAAAATTTATCCATGCCTTGATCCAAGCCTGTGGGGTTGACACGTGTTCTTTTTAACTTAACAGGGTTAATTGGGATCACACAAAGGCATCCGAATACCTTAGAGTTAAAATTCAAAAAAATCAATTAATTTTGACAAATATTGAAACAGAGGACAACATCGCATGTCCTCCTTCTCAAATTTATTTTGGGCAAATTTGAAAGTGTTAAAAGCAAGTGAGGTACCATTGAAAAGGTGACTCGATAAAATTTAATGTAAAAATATTCTAAAAATCTTAAAAAAATTGCCTTCCAAGTGGAAAAAATTTTAGAAGTTAGGTGAAGTGTAGCACTAACAACATTTGTAGGGGAATAAATGTCACAAACTTTGAAAAATCATTATGGCTTACACGAAATCGTTAAATCATAAACGATACCTTTCTAAAAAGAAAATTGCATGAAATCATCTGATGGGCTGAAATGGTCTAACAAAATATAAATTACTAATTTTAGGGGTTCCAAATAGCATTGGTTTAGAAAATCATAACTCCTTCATCTGAAATGATGCAAGAGCAAACATGATACTATTAGAAAAGTAATTCAAAGCCTTTTCTACAAAAAATGTTAGGAAATTCATGAAAAATGTTTTGTGGTTCAAGAATGATTTTTCAATTCATAACTATAGTTCTATCAAAGCCAAAATAGGTCTGGGTTTAGGCCATGAACGCCTAAATATAAAAAAGAAAGAGTGAAATGGGCTACACAAGCTCATTCCACAATCCTGAGGTAGTTTGGGACAATGAAACAGTGCATTGACCATGCCACAAAATAATGAAATTTTAGCAAAAAGACCAAGGCAAGAACAATTTGAACACTGAAAAAGAGGACATTTATTTTGAAAATATTTAACCTTAAAATCTTTGAATCCAAGCATGAAAAACTTGATTTTTCCCTAACATTGGAATACCAATGCAAAAAAAAACCTTAAGTCCATGTTAATCCTTATTATTGAGGTTAACATTCCCATAACTAAAGGGTTTTCGAAAAATATTTTTTTGCAACAAAAAAAGCATTTTTACAAACATTTGATGATCAAAAGATGATGCTCCTGACAATAAACATGGTAGGCATGTGTAAATATGTAAAGATGACATTTAGACAAAGAAATGATGACTAAAGATGAAGATATAAGCATGAGAATGCATTGAGATGATAGTTAAATGCATGACATCAAGAAATATGCCATGGAAATGATGTAAACATGCTTTAACAAAGAAGAAATGCTTGTTGGAATTTTATAATAGCAGCATAACACATCATTAAGATGAAATAAACTTATAGTATTGAAGAAACCTGATAAAAGAGTCAACAAAACACCAAAACAACCTATGTCATGGCCACAAAATGCATAAAAATTTAAAGATAAAGTCATGGCCAACATGTTATAGCTCATTAAAATGATGAAAAATGCAAAAATAAGTAAGTGAAAAGGAAAAAGAAAGAAGAATATACCGTAAAAACTTTAAACACCTTGTTAATGATGTTGAATAAAAAATGCTTTAAACTTATAGCTTAATTTTCAACCTTCCTTTGCTATAATTCTAGTAAGAAAAGGTGGTTGTGAATGACCTTGGAAGTTGTTATATCAATAGATGTGTGTTTTATGAGGAATGGTGATGGTTTTAGAGGGTTTTAGGATGGTTTTTGGAGAAGCTAAAGGAGACTATGGTAATGAGGGTTTTTAGAGTATGGAGGCTGATGTAAAAAATGTCTAAGGTTATTTTAGTTGAACTCATAACATATCTTATATTGGATTCATTGTTAGCTCTCAAAAACATAGGACAAATGATGTATTTGAGTCACTTGGGGTATATAAAATGATGACTCATGGTACCAAGAAAAAACCTTTTAGCATTCTATTAGCTAAGACATATCTCTAGTAATAGTAATAAACCATGCATGGGCTGGTAGTATGCGTAATGTCAAGCTTGCTCATGAAATGTTAAAATATGTATTTTACACACATTCACTCAAACACCTCATTTTGGCTAGGATTAATGGATGACTAAGTCGTGCTTCTTTAACTGACATTGATGACACCTTGAATAATGAACTCTGATGCTTTTTTCTTATTTTTCTTTGATATTGCCCTAAAACTTTTCACACTTTCCCTAAAAAATGTTTTTGCCTTGCGCCATGTTACCCAATAATGCTTTATGACATGACACCCGATAGTTATCTCCATTTTTATTTTTAGTATTTTATTCTATTCCCTTTTAATTAAGCCTTGAGGATACCAAAAATTAGCCTGACAAAATAGAGTGTCTATAACTACTTTTTTTTTTGCTATGGCCAAGCATCAAAAACAAGGAAAAGACTAATAGGCACCATTTTGTCTAAGGTTTGCTTGATGCTGCCTCATGTTCCTGCAATAAAGAGACAAATTAATATGATGTCGAGATAGAAACAATATATTGGCAGTGATTTTAACTTTTATGAAAAAATGAGGAGTTCAAATTTTGGATGAAATACGTATACTGCAATCCTAAGCTTGACCTATCTCTAGTTTAACTTAAAAATGAAAAAAGCTTTTGGATGAATGACCTAGACAATGATCCTAGGCTCAGCCTATCCCTAGTTTTTACTTAAAAAATGGCAAAAGGACAGCTAATTGGGTTAGACCACTAGACTTATTGGGTTTAATCTTTTTGACATAAGCCAGTTAGTTGAGACTAGCCTCTCAGCATCGTTGGGCTTTAACTTTTGATGACATGAGCCAATTAAATAGGACTGACCTACCATTGTCTTTGGGCTTAGACTTTTGAATGACAAGGCCAATTAGCTAAGACTAACATATCGACATCACTAGGTTTAAACTTTTGAATGACAAAGGCCAATTAGCCAAAATTGACCTATCAACATCATTGGGTTTAGCTTTTGAATGACAAAGGACAGTTAGCTGAGATTGACCTACCGACATCATTGTGCTTAGCCTTTTGAATAACAAGGGCAATTAGCTTAGATTGACCTACCAATATCATTCCACTTAGACTATTGAAATGGGTCGATTAGCTGAAACTAGCCTACTAATGTCATTATGCTTGAATTCTTGAATGATACAGGCCAATTAGCTAGAACTAGCCTACCAATATCATTAGGCTTAACTCTCTTAATTGAGGCCTATTAGTAAAAACTAGGCTACCAACATCAATGGGCTTAAATTTTTTTACATAGGCCAATTAGTCGTGACTAACCTATTAATGTCATTAGGCTTTAACTTTTGACATAAGCCAATTAGCCAAATATAGCCTACTAGCAACATTGGGCTTAAATTCTTGAATGATAAGGGGCAATTCAATAGAATTAGCTTACCTGTGTCATTGGGCTACATTTTTTATTACAGGGGCCAATTAGCTAGAACTAGTCTACTGACATCATTAGGCTTGAATCTCTTGAATGGGACCAATTAGCTAGATCTAGCCTACTAGCATTATTGGGATTAAGTCTTTTAACATAGGCCAATTAGCCGAAACTGACCTATTAGCATCATTGGGCTTTAACTTTTGACATAAACAAATTAGCTGAAACCAACCCACTAGTGTCATTAGGCTTAAGTTTTTATGACAGAGGCTAGTTAGCCGAAACTAGTCAATCAACGTCATTGAGCCTAACTCTCTTGACTAAGGCCAATTAGCTAGAACTAGCCTACTGACATCTTGGACTTAAGTCATTTGACATAGGCTAATTATTCAAGGTTGGCCTACTAGCATCATTAGGCTTTAACTTTTGACATGGGCTAATTAGTCGGGCTTAAATTTTGATGATAAGGGCTAATTAGCCAAGACTACCTTATTAGCATCATTGGGCTTGACTTTTTTGACAGGGGCCAATTAGTCAAAACTAGCTTACCTGCATCAAAGGCCTAAGTCTTTTGACATAGGCCAATTAGCTGAGGCTGACCTACCAATGTCATTGGGCTTTGACTTTTGTCATGCCAATTAGCCAAAACTAGCCTACCAATATTATTAGGTTCAAATTCTTGAATAAGTTAGAACTAGCTTATCGACGTCATTGAGCTTAAATTTTGATGATAAGGACCAAATAGTTGGAACTAGCCTACCAACATCATCAAGCTTGACTCTTTTAACTAAGGCCAATTAGTTAAAAATAGCCTACAGGCATTATTGGGTTTAAATTTTGATGATAAGGGCTAATTAGCTAAAATTAGGCTATCGATGTCATTAGGCTTGACTCTCTTAACTAGGGCTAATTGGCTAAAACTAGCCTACCAACATTATTAGGCTTAAGTATTTTGACATGAGCCAATTAATCGAGATTAGCCTACTGATGTCATTAGGCTTTGACTTTTGACGTAGGCCAATTACTAAAACTAGTCTACCAACATCATTAGGCTTAAATCATTGAATGACAAAAGGCCAATTAGCTAAAACTAGCTTTCCAATGTTATTAGGCTTAAATTTTGATGATAAAGGCCAATTAGCTGGAACTAACCTACCAACATCATTAGGCTTAAATCATTGAATGACAAAAGGCCAATTAGCTAAAACTAGCTTTCCACTGTTATTAGGCTTAAATTTTGATGATAAAGGCCAATTAGCTGGAACTAACCTACCAACATCATTAGGCTTGGCTCTATTGACTGGGGCCAATTGGTTTAAACTAGCCCACCAGTAGCACTGGGCTTAAGTTTTTTGACATGGTGACCCATCGACGTCATTAGGGTTTAACTTTTAGAATGGGCCAATTAGCCAAAACTAGCATACCAACATCATTGGGCTTGTATGCTTGACTAACAGAGGCTAATTAGTTAGAACTAGCCTATCAGCATCATTGGGCTTGACTTCTTTAACTAAGGCTAATTAGCCAAAACCAGCCTACCAGCATCATTAAGCTTAAGTCTTTTGACATAGGCCAATTAGTCAAGATTGACTTATTAGTATCATTGGGCTTAACCTTTGACAATGATAAAAAGGGATCCCATTAGACTTTTCTTATATGAGAACTCTTAAATTATGCATAAAATGCAAAATGCCTAGGGGCCATATTAAAGAAAAATGAGAAAAAGGCATCAAAGGTCACTATTTAAGGTGTCATCGAGGTCATTTGATCAAGAACAGGTCAATCATTCATCAATCCTAGCCAAGGTGAGGCATTTGGGGAGCTGAAGGTTTATAAAATCCTTACTCACATAAGCAGTTGTCAATATAGAGGGCCATGTATTGATACATTCATTATGGTAAATATAAGAGGTTATTGTATTGATACAAAGCTATTTCAACCTAAAATCATGAATTTTAGATAAAATGTATAGATATAGGGTATGAAATATTGATACCTAAAAAAATTTTGGCTATGGTATCAATACAGAAGGCTTTGGTATCGATACCATGTATTTTGAACCTAAAATCGTAACTTTAGTGTAATAGGTATTGATACATGCCAAGAGGTATCAATACTAGGAAAAAATTATGGTTGTTGTTAATACAATGCTCTTTGTATTGATACTAAGAGCCAAAATGCATGAGGTATTAATACAAGATTCATAATATTGATATTGAAAGGCCTTTGGTCTAGATACAAAGCTCCCCATGTCGATGCCATAAGGCAAAATTTGTCTGTTTCACGCCATCTTCACACTTTTGTACCATGACACTAAAACTCAGATTTGGTCATGATTTTGGCCTAAAAAAATCCAAAATCATATCCAAATTCACACAAATCATATGGACATCATTTTTGGGCTTAAATATTGGGTTTTAACATTATTAAATGATCTATTAAACATGTCACAAAGGAATTTCATAAGAAAATATAGATTGATGAGGGGCAAGCTTGACATTACTCATAGAACTAGCCCATGCATGGTTTGTTATTGCTACTAAAGCTATATCTCAGCCAGTAGAATGCTGAAATGTTTCTATTTAGTATCATGAATCACTATTTTTTTACCCTAAATGACCCAAATAGCCTTCATTTCTTAGGTTTTTGAAGGCTGGCTATGAATCGTATATAAGAAAGGTAATGAGCTCAGTTGAAATAAACCTTAGATTTTTTTTACATCAGCTTTTACATTTTAAAAACCCTGATTCTCATAGCTCTCTTTTAGCCTCTCTAAAAACCACCTTAAAAACCTCCAAAAATCATCACCTTTCCTTATAAAATGCCCTCCACTGATAGAACAACCTCTAAGCTCATTCTTACCTATTTTTCTTGTTGGAATCATAACAAATGAATGATGAAAAGTGAGCTTAAGTTCAAAGCATTTTTTGCTCAACATCAACAACAAGGTCTTCAAAGCTTTTAGGGTATATTATCTTTTCTTTCTCTTATCACTTATTTGTTTTTGCATGTTTCATTATTTTAATAAGCTCTAACATGTGACCATGATTTTATCTTAAAATTCTCAAAGCATTTTGTGACCTTGGATGTGGTTGACTTATGTTGTTTTAATGCTTAATTGACCCCTCTATCATGTTTCTTCATTGTTATGAACCTATTTCATCTTGATGATGTGTTTTAATGCTATCATAAAATTCCAACAAGCATTTCTTCTCTATTCAAGCATGTCTACATCACTTAAATGGCATATTTCTTAATGTCATGCATTTAACTATCATTTCCATGCATTCTCATGCTCATAGCTTCACCTTTAGTCATTATTTCTATGTATAAAAGTCATTTTTACATTTACAAATGCCTACCATGTTTGCTGTCATGAGCATCATTTTTTTATCATCAAATGTTTTTTTAATGTAAAAAAATTCTATTTTTCTAAAACCCTCAAGTTAAAGCCATGTTAACCTTAATAAATAGAGATTAACATTGACTTACAATCTTCTTTTGCATTAGTATTCCAATCTTAGGGAAAAATTAAGTTTTTCATGCTTCAATTCAAGGATTATTAAGGCTAAATGTTTTGTTTTCAAAATAAATGTTCCCTTTTTGGTGTCCAAATTGTTCATGCCTTGATCTTTTTGCTTAAAGCCTATCATGTTTATGGCATGGTTAATGGGTTGTGTTATCATCCCAAACTATCCTGGGATTATGGAATGAGCTTATGAAGCCCATGTCATTCTTTTCTTTCTATCACAAATAATTGGATGTTCGTGGCTTGAGCCTAGACATAAGAAACCCAAACAAACCAAAAAATATTTTGGCTTTGATAATACTATAGTTATGACTTGAAAAATCATTTTTAAAACCTAAAACATTTTTCATGAATTTATTGAAATTTTGCCCAAAAAAGGCTTTGAATTATCTTTTCAACTGTATCTTGCTTGCACTTGAATCATTCTAGATAAGATAGTTATAATTTTTTGAACCAACACTATTTGGAACCCCTAGAATTAGCAATTTATATTTTGTTTAGACCATTTCGGCCCATTAAATGATCGTCATAAATTTTTGAAATATTTTTTCTAAAAATTTCATAAAATTCTTTTTTGTAAAGGCAATATTTGTGATTTACCAATTCTGTATGGGTCAGGAATGATTTTTTGAAGTTTATCACATTTATTCCTCTATATATGCAGTTAGTGCTGCACTTAACCTAACTTCTAAAATTATTTCCACCTAAAAGGAAATTTTTTGGGATATTTTGAATATTTTTAAATTAAACCTTATCAAGTCACATTTTCAATGGTACCTCATCTAGCTTTGAACATCTCCAAATTTGTCCAAAATAAATTCGAGAAAGGGGATATTATGATGTTGTCCTGTATTTAGCATTTGTCAAAATGAATTGATTTTTTTGAATTTCCACTCCAAGGTATTTGGATGCCTCTGTGTGATCCTGATTAACCCTATTGAGGCAAAAAGAACACGTGTTGACCCTATAGGCTCAGATCAAGGCATGGACCAATTTTCAAGACTTACGATCCTTATTTTTATCAATGTTCTTTTTTTATCAAAAATAACCTATTTTTTGTCAAGAGATACTTAACCTTTGTCAAGGTAAATCCTTTAAGCTCATCCTTATCAAAACCTAACACCTTCATCCATGAGTATACCATAACCCTATTTTCCAAAATTACTACCCCACTTTTCAAAAAAAATCTTTAAAACTAATTTTTTTATTTCCTAAATTTTTTAGATTTATTAAGATTTTAATCGATTTTTGTGCCTTAATTAATCAACAGATCCAAACATGTCTCTAAATTGTCAACTTCATTATTTCAAGATAATTGATGACAATTATAAGACATATTCTAATTGCATCTCCTCTTTTCTTATTGTTTTGTGTGATTTATTTTTATGCAATATTATCTTATTCTTATTGTCTTATTAACACATTTTTCTTTCTGGTGGATATCTTGTATTCATATTTGTCAAAATTTCAAATAATTTACAAAGATAATGCCTCATGTTAGTATCTCCCTGGTGCTTGACATAGCATATATTTTTTTTTTCAAAATTAAATCCAAAGATCATTGTAGCTCGAAATCTAAACACTCTTCACCCCCGTAGGGTGTGTATAAGATTCAAACTTTCTTTAAAAACTAATTTTATAATTTATTCAAACTCATGCATTAAATGGGCATTATATTTAAATATTGATAACTTAAGATCAAGGAAACCAAAAACCAAGTTAAGACATGGCTAGAAAGGTATAGATTTTAGACATTGCTAGGAAGTTCATACTTCTTTGCGCGTAACCAAATCTCGAACCAAATCAACAAATATTTGGACTATGTAAACCATGGAATCGATGTTTCAAGTTTTGTAACTTGGAATATTGGTTTCGATAGGTATTCACTCATGCCTAGCCTAAGTGATCGATGGCGACTCTAATTGTTGGCCATTTCATAATGGCCATCTAAGACCAGTTGGATAAGCGATTCATCTGGTGGTCCTTTCTATTGTCAAGACTTAAGAACTAGTACCTCCTTGTGCCCTTAACATCACAAAGAAAAAGGAGTGCCAGTCAGGATGATGCTTCCCTATCAAGATCAGACATTTTTAAGTCGCATACTCTTACTTTAGTGGATGAAAGGCCTTTTAGGGCGTGGTGGGGACAGATATAATATGCGTTAAAAGCCCCTATTTAGATGGTATAATAGCTTATTTGGATTGAACATGACTTTGGGGTAACATGGTTGCTTTTTAAGTGACAATATTCATTTACTATTGCTCACTTATTGACAAGGGTTAGTGTTAATCGGATAGCATAACAACATGTTTTGACACTCAAGTGACACACATATGTGACAATTTTTATTCATTATCACCTATGTAACTACGATATGCAAGAGTATAAGTTTGAAATATTTCCCTGAATGTCCTTATTCTCTAGGTTATTCTAATAGCATTTCGATATGGCTTAACATTGTTTAGCTCGTAGGGCTCATTATATGGGTTAAGGTTAACATCTAGATTGATATCCGAGTTATTCCCCTATCTGATAAGGACAATCGAGTCAGAAAGATCCTAGACCTATTATAGGCTTGCCAAAAGGAGTTCGATTCAGTGGATGTATTTCCATATGTAAATGCGAAAGGGTATTCATGAGAGGTACAAGTAATTTACAACCCAGAAGGTATTGCTACAACTGTGCAAAAAGATACTCACGAAGGCAAGTAGCTCACTTCCTACTAATAATTGGGACCCTAGCCTTTACCATGGAGTTTGGTGAGAGCCTAAATGCAAATGTAAGTGCGCAGTGTATATTGGGGAAAAACCTTTTGTTTACCCTCGTATTACCATACTTATCAAATTGATTCAGGAACAAGTAAGTCTTTAACTATGACAAGACTAAAATTACGACAAATAAAATATTAGTAGACAAAAATGGAAAGGGATTATAGTTCACTAATGATAAAAAATTAAAAAAATTGAGAACTAAGTAAGACACAGCTAGTTGTAGGCCTAATTCTTTAAATTAGGCCCCAGTGAATTTCCTAAGTTATCGACAATGTACCCTACTTTCATCACCAAAAGGAGTACACATGACTTCAAAGTATTTGTGTAAGGGAAGGTGATAAAATTCTTGACAAAAAGTGCCCTCTCGAATGGGACTTTTCCTTTTTAACATGAGAAAGGGATTGTTGGACGAATTCCTCATCCAGCATGTCGATTAGCCACCAAGAAATGGCCAATGCTTAGAATCTCCATCAAACATTTAGGCTAGGCATGATCGGATGCCTATTTAAACCGATATTTGAAGTTGCATAACTTAGTTTAGGTTCCCTCAGTTTTGACTTATCATTATTTAATTATAAACCCTCTTATTATGCATGAATATGAATAAAAAATCTAGGTTTAGATAAAAAAAGCTTGAATCACGTATGTTTTCCAAATTTAATTTTGAAAATTAGGTATTGCATGTCAAAAACTAGAGAGATACCAATACAAAACATTGCCTTAAAATTTTTGAAAAATAATTTTGAAAATATGGATGCAAAATGATGAGCACAAAGGAACGTGCTAATAAGACAGAAAAGAAATAATATTGCATAAGATAAATCACATAAAATAAAAAAAGGGATAGGGGAAGGATAATCAGAATGTATCTCGTAATTTTCATCAACTATCTTGAAATAATTGAATTGACAATTTTGGAGATGCATTCAGATCCATTGATTTTTTTAGGCATGAAAATCGGGTTTAAATTTTTCAAAAGTTCGAAGTGACTCAGAAGAGAGAAAATTTGATTTTTTTCTTGACCAGTTTTGAAAAATGAGGTTGGAGTATCTTTTTGAAAGTCGGGGCTAGAGTATCCCCATAGATGAAACTTTGATGATATTAGAAAGATGAGCTCAAAAGATTTATCTTGAGAAAGGTTCAACAATTTCTTGACAAAATGACATTTTTGACAAATTCTTGACAAAATAGGTGACTAGTTATTAAAAAAATAATTGACAAAAATATAGGTGACCCAATGAATATTGCTTATGTCTTGATCTGGAACTACAAGGTTGATGCACATATTTTGACTCAAAGGGACTAATTAATGCCACTTAAAGACATTTGAATGTCTCAAAAAATCAATTAATTTTAACTAATGCTAAAAATAAGGGACAACCTTTTTTCAAATGTATTCCAAGCAAATTCGAAGGTGTTAGGAGTCAAGTGAGGTACCATTGGAAATGTGACTCAATAAGGTTTAATGTAAAAATATTCTAAAAAATCCCAAAAAAAATCACCTTCTAGGTGGAAATAATTTTTAAATTTGAGTCAAACATGACACTAAAAGCATGTGCAAGGGAAAAGGTATGGCAAATTTTGAAAAATATTCTTGATGCATACAAAATCATCGTATTGCAAGCAATACCTTTCTAAAAGGGAATTTTGTGAACTTTTATGGAAAAATATTTTCAAAATTCTAAAAGTCATCTGATGGGCCAAAATGACACAAACAGAATACAAATTGCTAATTCCAAAGGTTTTAAATAACTTTAATTTGAAAAATCATAACTCCCTATCTGAAATGATCTAGGAGCAAACAAGATATCTTTGGACAGTTAGTTAATGCCCTTTCAGGGAAAAATATCGAAAAAATCATGACAATTTTTTTAGGGTTCAAAAATGATTCTTTAGTTCATGATTATAGTATTATCAAGGCAAAGATAGGGGAATTTTTCTATTTTCTCGTGTTTCTTTGGACTAAACTTGGCCCATGGACATCCGAATATCCATGATAGAAAGAAATGAGTGACATGGGCTTCACAAGCTCATCTACATAATCCCATAGTAGTTTGGGATGACGAGATAGCCTATTGACCATGTCATAAACATAAGGATTCTAAGCAAAAAGATTAAAGCACAAACAACATTGGACAAATTTAAAAGAGACATTTCTATTTTGAAAATCAGAACATTTGGCCTCATTGAACCTTAAATCCAAATATAGAAGACTTGATTTTTCCTTAAGATCGGAAGACCAATTAATAAAAAATATTAAGTCCATGTTAATCTCCATAAATTAAAGGTACTATTGTTAAAACTTAGGTTGGGTATCCTTAAAAGTCCATTTTATCTTATAAAGATATATAACCAAACTACTATCAATTAATTGTTTACTTCATAATTTAATTAGGATGGAAATGGGTTTTGATCCTATTGAAGCAATTTCAGGTGATACTATAATAGGTGAAAAGGATGAAACTAGAATATTTATCCAAGTAATGCATGGGGAGATTGGAGGATGAAACTAACAAGTCAAAGGTTTAATGAATGGCAAGCAACTAGAAATAATGAGATTTAAATTGTTTTTAATGTTTTGTTGGTGTTAGTGTAATTTTTATTGCGTTTACAATTGTCTTAAATTTTTTTGGTTTTACTGTGATGGATTTATGTAATACAAAATGTTAGACCACGTATTTTAGAAGTTTAATTACAAATATATACCTTATCATATTATATTTGTTATATCTATTTTTCAAATTGGTTTTTTATTATATATCATATTGAGTAAAATTACATTCTTGTTGAAAAAATAGTCAAGAGATTCACCATCATTGGCAACTTCTTCAAAAAATTCAAAAATAACAAAAAGAGATAGGTTCCTAAAGGAAATGTTGTTTTGGTTACATGCATGCTAAATTTGCATAATATAAAGTCATTTGACGTAGATATTGGCTTAAGGTTAACTATTTAGAGAAGCTTAAGAGAATGCTGGAAAAAGTATTATCATCTGCAAACTTAAAAGCTAAGCTTAACCTAAAATCTAAGATTAGGACTTTGAAGAAAGATTAGGTTACAATTTATGGTATAAAAAGAGAAAAAGACACTAGTGAGTTAGGGTAGGATGTCTAGGTAGATGATTGTTGTTGAAGATCTTATCTAGGAGCCATATAAATGTAAGTTGTATTATTTTGACTTCATGTCTATAAAATTTATACGTGTGTTATTTTACTATGATAAATTTTTATATGTAAAGTCATAAAGAAGTTGTACAGTTCGGAACAAAGAGATTTATGCTTTGCAAGCAACTATCTGCTATATATGTAAAAGATTAAATAGTAAGTATAAATGCTCAAACCATTATAGACATCATTGGTAATAGAAGCTGAACACAATCACAAAAGGATAAACAAGGAGAGAAGCATTAAAAATAGATTTGAAACTAAAATATCATAGATGAGATGGATAGCTCAACTACACAATTGCAACCACCTAATCCTAAATGAGGTGACTTGACATGTTCAAGATAGAAAAGGAAAAAGAGCATTGATGTTAGTGAACTAGTGTTTGATGATTCGATTATTAATGCTTCTACCTTGTTAAATGAAAATATAAAAGAGATTGGATAGGAATTAAGTGGGAGCATTGGATTCGAAATGATGATTGATAAAAAAGTTCAACGGTTGGATGCAACATTAGTTGATATTGAAAGTTTAATAGATAATTAGAGAGATATTGCTGTAAGTAAAATTCTAGGTCATTATACTCAAATACTCATATATTTTAGTCTATGACCTTCTTAATGATTTGCATGGGTTAAAATATTTCTTTCTAGGGAATGAAGATTGTGGCTAGTTCATGAAATATTTTTAGATATGATACATATATATATATATATGTAGATCTTGTTAATGTAACATTAGTGTAGCTTTTTGTTTGCATTGCATAGGCATTGATGTAGCTTTTATTTTTATATTTACTTTTTGTAACTTTAATTTTGATAAACTATTAAAGGAGTTCTTTATCTATTGAGTTGTTTATTCTTACTTGTCTTTTATCAAATAATTTTGCTTTTGTACAATGTGGCTACTAGAGATATAGCAATATTGCTTGGTCCTACTGAATATAGAAAGGTTGTAAAAATGTGAACAATGAATTTTAATTTGGTTATGTAGTTCTTAGTCAAGCTAGTTCTTTGTGTTTAGGAGGCTTAATAACTACTTTTTAATGGAAATATGCTTTAATGATGAATGGTAGGTTCCATGTCTTAGAGCACCTTCACCTTTAACTTATTATTAGATTAGGCCTTTATGATATGTTCATGCATATGTTTGATGCAATGAGAGTGAATATGCGGTCATGAAGATAAATGAATGAATAAAACAATGAAAAAATTAGGTTAGTCATGCAAATGCAAAAAGGACAATTGGATTAAGGGTACCTCCACCAATAGTATCTTTCATTAAAGCAACAAAATGTCCCTATCACACATTATTACATTTAAAAATGCCTAACAGGGTTACATGGCATGATTACATGGTCCAAGAAATACAACAAGTCTTACTTATGGGCTCTAGTGGGCAAAATGTCACATGTCAAAGATCGGGCTGCATCCATCATGTTTTCAACCTCCAACTTAGCTACCCAAATCTATTCTGTGAGATGATGATGATGGTCCTGATAGTTTTGGCATGCATGATTGTCCTAACATGGCCTGGATATGAATCCTAACCAGCCTGACTAAAAATGGCAGATTTACCCATTATTCCTAAATATATCATTATTTTTTATTTTATTTTTAGGAGCCATATCATTATTAAAATTATTTTTATTTATGCTTGGGGACTGAATTGCCGAGATAAATTTCGCACAATTTTTCTAAATAGTGGTTACGAAAAGTCCATTTATTTTAGAGTCACCACCAATCTTATTTTGGCTAAGTGAGATTAGACACCTACCGAAGTTTGCATTTAAAGGATTATGAAACCCATACAAATAAACTTCGAGGTCTGCCCTCGTACCAGAGATCACATGAAAAGGTCTAAGAGTCAATTACAATCATAAGTAAGAATCCACCTTCTTATGATGCCCGACAATCAGTACCTTATTAACCATGTGTTAAAATAAATTTGATCTTTATTCGGTTTCAATATTTGATATTTAATTATAATTTCCTTATGTTTACCAATGAAATTTTATGAAACAAAATTTATTATTCCATGAAAGTTGGGTTTTAATAATTTTAGAAATAAAAAAATGTCTTCCATACTCTCTTAGAGAACCAAGAGAACATGAAGATTTTTACCATTCTCTTTCGTACCCCACAGAGAGTGGATAGAATACGAAAGGTTTTATTTTTCTGAAATTTGAAAAATCTTGACTTTTTGTTTATGAAAAGTGTATCTCATTATTAAAATACTCCGTGGAACCCTTCTCATATTTTGGTAAAAATTTCGTGTACTATTTTAACAATGGAGACATTGTCTTAATTTTTAAAAATTCTAATTTTATTATAAATATTAATAAAATAACTTAAGACTTAAAAATGGTCTAAAATGATGAACCTAACCCTAATGTGTACCTTTAACATAAAAGTATCTTAATAATCACATAGGATTTGGTTCTCATGCAAAATTACTAAAATGACCTTAGGGTATACCTTTAACATAAAAAGTATCCCGGTGATCCCAAAAGACTCAAAAAATAACACTAATAATGTAAACCTATCCTAAATGTACACTTTCAATATAAAAGCATCCCGACTACTATCTAGGACTCGGCTTGAGGGAAAATTATCAAAATGCCCTTAGGGTATACCTTCAATATAAAAGTATCCTAGTTATCCTAAAAGACACTAAAATGATAAGAAATGATAAATCTATCCTAAGTGCACACCTTCGACATAAAAACATCCCGGTTACTATCTATAACTCAATTTTAAAGAAAATCACCAAATGCCCTTAAGGTATACCTTCGACATAAAAGTATCCCAATTATCCTAAAAGGCGCTAAAATGATAAGAAATGATAAATCTATCCTAAATGTACACCTTCAACATAAAAGCATCTCGGTTACTATCTAGAACTCGATTTTAGGAAAAATTAACAAAATGCCCTTAAAGTATACCTTTGACATAAAAGTATCCTAGCTATCCTAAAAGGCACCAAAATGATAAGAAATGATAAATCTATCCTGAATGCACACTTTCAGCATAGAAGCATCCCAATTATTATCTAAGACTCGATTTTATAAAAAATTACCAAAATAACCTTAGGGTATACTTTTGACATAAAATTATCTCGGTAACCCTAATAAACTTTAAAATAATTTAAGAAGGTTGCTACAATCCTAAAAATTCACCTTTGGCATAAAAACATTTTAATGAAGAAAATTACTAAAATGCCCTTAGTAGACACGAGAACAATGAAAAGTAGATGAATTTAGTTTAAATGGAAAAGCTAAAATTTAATTTTGACTTAAAATGCAAAATTTTCAATTAAGCCCTTATATTTTGAAAATTACATTTCATATCCTTCGAAAGATTGAATATATACGAAAAGTTCTAAAAATTTCTATATCCTTACAGAAGGCCATAGAAATAATAGAAATCTTTAAAAGTGGCTAAATGACAATTTTACCACTAAAGACTAAAATTCGATATTTAGTCCCTAATTTTTTTTAAACTTGTATTTTAATCTCCAAATGGAAAAAAAAACATCATAAAACATTACAAACATATGAAAATAAATATGAAAAATATATTCATAAAGATTCGGCCAAATATCTTGGCCTTAAAACAAAAATTTTCAACTTTTTACAAATGAATCCCTAAACTTTTCTAAATTTGCATTTTGGTCCCTATGCAAAATAAAATCATAACTAAATACAAAATCATAAGTAAATATCTTGGCCTTAAAACAAAAATTTTCAACTTTTTACAGACGAATCCCTAAACTTTTCTAAATTTACATTTTAGTCCTTATGCAAAATAAAATCATAACTAAATACAAAATTCATCACGAAAAATTATGAAAATCATAGCAATATTCACGACTTCAATTCGGCCAAGCACCTGTGGCCCTAGAACAAAAATTTTACAATTCTGCAAATAAGCCTGTAAACTTTCTAAAATTACAAAATAGCCATAAACGGCCAAGCATAAACAGCCTTGAAATAATTTTTTTATTTTGCATACTAGTCCCTAAACTTTATAAAATTGTAAAATGGCCCCAAAATGATATAAAATGCAAGAAACACATTCAAATATGCTAGACTAAACATAAAAATACTTCTAAGAAGGTCTATATGGTTCAGCCAAACTCACATGATCTAGGAAATTTTTTTTACCTTTTTGCAATCTAATCCCTAATATTTTTATATTTACAAAATAAGCTAAATAAAATTAAAATATCACAAAATCAGCCCCTAAATGATTCAGCCAGCATGAGATTTTAGCAAAATAATAAATTTGTTTTCATCACCAATTTTCATAAATATTAATATACACACATGTTGCAATTTTTACCAGCCATAATAAGCATAAAAACACAAAAAAATAATGAATAAATCTATATAAAACAACATGAAAATATTAAGAAAAATTACATAAACATATATACATGAAAATAATAATATATATCAACAAACACAAACAATCTCAAAGAAAATTAAATTATTTATAATAAAAATTAACCAAAACAACAAAATCAAAAATTTTAATCATAGCAATCATACTTGGCCTTTCAACGTGAATAAAAATTCATGAGCACAAGTATTCATTGTGCTCATTAATAAGATGAATCAAATGAAAAATGAACAAAGATTAAGAATTTTACAAGAATTTTACCTTAGAAAGTCTTGAAATTTCATGTATTTTTGTGTTTTTTCTTTTGTTTTTTTTTTTTTTGTAATTTTTTCTCTAATGGCCAAAGCTTGAAATGAAGAAATGGAACCCTTATTTATAGGGGATGAAGGACGGCAAGAATGGTGGAGACTTCCACCAAATTCTATAAATTTATTTATTTATTTGTTTGTTTGTTTATTTTATTTATTTATTATTTCTTTTGCTTTTTACTAATTAGGATTTGACTTAAATAAATGATTTTTGTCTTTTAGTGGATGATGTTATGCGTGACATCATCAAAGTTTAGAAAACTTTAGAAGATATTTACATAATACCGTAAAAGTTAATAAAAAGGGCTAAATTATAAAAATTAAAAATTATGTTTTTGAAATAAAATTTCATATGATTAATTTAATTCAATCTAATAATAAAAACTGTTTTTATGCATGAGAAGAAGAGAAAAAACGCAAAAATTAACAAACTCGTAAATTTTACAAGAAAAACCCATTTCGAAAAAAATTGTTATACATAAACAAATACAAAATTCATAAAATTAATTGAATTTTTAAAAACTGAATTAATCTAAATTCAATAATGGTATTTAAAAAATTTTAAAAATTATAAACTCGAAAATATCTTATCGAAAAATTTTACAGAGCAGAAAACTCTATATTTCATAAAAAAAATTATGAAAGAAAATGAAGATCTCATAAAATAAAATGAATTTTTCAAATAGATTTAATATGGATTGAATAATAATATTTGAAGAATTTTAAAAATTATAAACTAAAGAAAAATCCTCCAAAAAAATTACAGAGTAAAAAACTCTGCATTTTGAAAACATAACAATTTAAAAAAATTCGAAACTCATAAAATCAATTGAATTTTTCAAAACTGATTTAATATGAATTAAATACTAATATTTGAAGAATTTGAAAAGTTATAAATTGAGAAAAATCCCACCGAAAAAAAATTTATGGTGCAGAAAATTTTGTATAATTAAAACACAAAAAATTCTAAAATAATATAAAACTCATAAAATAAAATAAATTTTGAAAAATTGATTTAATGATGATCAAATAAAAATATTTAAAGGATTCAAAACTCAAAAATTGAGAAAATTACCCAAAAGTTTTTACAAATAAAAAAAACTCATATTTTTAAATTGAGAGAATTTCAAAAATGTGTTCAAATTTTAGAAAAATGAATTTTATCTATCACAAAAATTAAAATTTTAATTTTTTAAAATGATAAAGATGAAAATTGACATTTTGAATAATTTTTATCGAATAAATTTTATGAGTTTAATACCACAATATTATGAAAAATTCAAAAATAACTACAAAATGGATAACTTGATACCTTGTGGTATAAAAGGTCAATTTGAATTTTTTATTGAATATTTTTTTATTTGTTGGAGTGCATATAGCAATAATACCACAGAAGTATTGGTAAAAATATACGATAGTCAATTCCTAAATTTTAACAAAAAAATCTCTAAAAAATTCCTAAAAATGGGAGATTTTACTATATAACATCTACGAAAATAAATTTCAAAATGCCATAAGGATAATATGAAAAGTTAATTATTTACCTTGAAGTTCGTGTTTTTTTAATTCGAGATTTGTGATGTACAACTTTTGAAATGGTGCTAATTTTGTCACATTAAATAGTTTTTAAAAATGTACTTTCCCCTTTAGGAAAATTTATCTCCACTAAAATAAGTGCCTAATTTTGCATCTTGGATATTTTTGGACTAATAGGAAGGGGGCGAAGATAAAATTAGGTGTCTACAGCTATCCCTCTTTGACCATTGCTGAGAATCAGGAATAGGGTAAAGACCAAAATAGACACCTTTTGTTTAGGCCTAACAAAATTTTTCTAAAAGTTTTTTTTTTATTTTTTTTACACATATATATCAGCTAAAAAAACTATGAAATTGATCATTCTACTTAACTGAACGAAGTTGTATATCAGGCTTCATTGGTTTTTAACCAATTAAAGTTGATAAATAAAAAATAAACCTATTCCTTCTATACACCTTTCTGGTGATCAAAAAGAATATGGTTTTAACATAGATGAACCTATCTTTTTGTACACCTTATTGGTGATCACAAAGGATTTAGTTCTACTACAAAGTAACCTATCCTCCTGTACACCTTATTGGTGATCACAAAGGATTTGGTTCTAATAAAAAGAAACCTATTCTCCTATACACTTTACTGGTGATTACAAAGGATTTGGTTCTAATAAAAAGTAACATATCCTCCTGCACACCTTCTTAGTTATCGCAAAGGATTTCATTCTAACACAAATGAACCTATCCTCCTGTACAACCTACTGGTGATCATAAAGGATTTGGTTTTAACGTAAATGAACCTATCCTGTTGTACACCTTATTGGTGATCATAAAGGAATTGATTCTAATACAAAGTTACCTAGCCTTATATAATACTTACTGCTGATCACAAAGGATTCGGTTCTAACACAAGTGAAAGTGTTCCTCCTATACACCTTACTGGTGTTCACAAAGGATTTGATTCTGACACAAATGTACTTATCCCGTTATACACCTTACTGGTGGTCATAAAGGATTTGGTTCCAATTTTTATGAACAATTTAAATATCAACATCAGAGAGTTTTAAAGAATGCCACTGTCGACTGACTTCCATTTCAGCTAGCTACGTTGGGCATAGATTTTAGAAGGTTTCATTAAAAATGAAAACTTTTGAATGCTTCGAGTATCATCATCGAAGCTTTGAAGGGATGCCATCATTGATTGATTACCATTTCAGCTAGCTGTATCGGGCATAGAGTTTGGGAGGTTTCACTAAGAACGAGGACTTCTGAATGCTTTGAATATCACCATCAAAGCTTTGAAAGAATGCCACTGTCGACTGACTACTATTTTAGCTAGCTAAGTTGGGCAGAGATTTTAGGAGGCTTCATTAAAAGCGAAAACTTCTAAACGCTTTGAATATATCCATCGAAGCTTTTTTTTAAGCATTCTTCACCCTCCTTACCATAGGATCATGTGAGAAGGTAATAGATGTCTGAAGAGAATTGTTCAGTCTTTCTTGAAAAGTTAGCAAATATCAAATATCAAATTAGTGTTTATTGATTTAAAGATATAATTCATGCAATTGGATAAATATCTACTCAAGTTATGTTCACAAACTTCTATTAAAATAATGAAAAACATCATATTTCATCAAAATTCCAAGATTTATGGAATGTGATCACCTTCCCGTTCTGACCTGGGGAAAAAGTTTACTTTATCAAAATCTGTGAAAACTCTAAAACAATTTCAACCATGGATTTTCCAATGTCAAGGATAATGGATGCACTATCTTCATCATGATGTTAAAATTTTCTTATGATAGATGATCACCATTAGGGACTTCTTTGAATAAAATGAGAAAAAAATAGATTTAGAGGCACAAATAGGGTGGCACTACTAAAATTTGTTTTAAAGAAATTGATTTGACAAAATCAAGATTTATCAAGACCAAATTAGGTGGATGTTCACTTCATAATAATTCCTTGGAAGGCAAACAATCAAGTTATAACATCCTTTAATCATCAAATACTATAGCTAGATAGGTGTTAAAATAATGCTTGTAAAAACCAAGTCTCAAAAGGGCTGATTTGAAAGGCCTTTGGTAAGCATCAATTTCTAAGGTAAGGCACAAAAATTCTAAAGGGTTATCTTGAAAGGAATCAATATTTGGGCGTTTAATTTAATTTTTTTACTAATATCATGAATTTTTTAAAGGTTAAGGGTTTGAGATCACTTTTGAATTAACATAAAGGTTCTTATATTGGTGGGTATCTTTATTGATTTAGGAGCAATTCCTAGGCCTTTAAGCTTACTCCATCATATTATCAAGGATTCAAAAATCATTCAAAAAGATAAATTTATGAAAAGGTTCCTAGAAATAGCCTGACAGCTCAAATAGCTATGTGTGATCGAAATGAACTTTGTAAGTACGTAACATAGGCCATGGTTTAGGGTTTAAAAAAAGGATAAATAGGCCCAATTAAGTGTTTAAGGGTAACTGAATCAAGGATCACTTTTCTTTTTAAAAGAGTAGATTCTAGCATGCCTTTTAAGATGAACAAATCTTTATTTCTTCATTTACTTCTACTTTTTCAATTTTTGTCTTTTTTCTTTCTTTTTCTTCAAAATTTGCTTTATTCTTTATTTAAAGAACTTGACATTTTTTTCATTCTTCATTTTAAATATCTAAACTTGAAATTTGAACTTTCTTCTTTCTTCAAAATTTACCTCAGGACATTTAATTTGTTCTTCTCGTAACTTTAGAATGGAATTTACCCCTTCTGATCTTGAAGCTTTGCTTCAATTGCCCTTCGATGTGAAGGGTGATTCTTGATTAAGGTTTAAAGAAAGAAAATAAATTATCAAGCTCAAAGGGGACTATAAATGGAATATTTTTCTATATTTGAGAAAGGATAGAGAAAGAAAGCCCTTTTTCATTTCAAACACAACCATTTGAACCGACAAGCATTGCATAATGAATATAATTATTTTTTAAAATCATTTTAAATACCTCAATGACACGACATTGTACTCAATAAAGGCTTAAGGTATCCCCCTTAATGCTATTGGTTGTATAGCTAACAATGACTGCTTAAGCTTTTAGGAAAGAAAACTATATCGGCTTGGAAAAGATCATCGTATCTCATATCTTATGTATTAAAAATTGGTTTGAAAAGGTTTTGTTCAAAGGAAAAAGAGATTTTGGCTAATGTTTACTCTCATTCTTCCTAAATCAAGGATTTGGAAGAGTGTCATGGAAATTATGGAAAAAGGTTATCAAAATAAGGGAGATCTCAGAATTATGATCATTATTTAACACATGGTAAACTATTTGACATCTGAATCTTTTAGGAGCATAACCCATTTGTAAGAACTTTAAAGAATCCATAGAAAAGAACATTTAGGTGTGAAAAGTCTATGGTGATGAAAAATTTATGGTTGAGTGTTTGAGATAATTACATATGTGGAGGTAAAAGACCTTTCTAAGAAAGTTCAAACTAACGATGATCATCACCAAAAGAAAAAATTTTCCAAAATGTTATCATTATCCTAGATACTAGAAACCATTATTAATGAAATTCATGGTCCATTACAAAATGCATAGTATTTACAAACCAAAATTCATTCTCATAATTTATAATTTCCAAAAAGAAATGTACGAAGTTCTAAAGTCAAGATAGAAATTCCCCTGGTTGGCATACTACCATAGGGTCGATGACTCTTAGATCAATCATCGTTGATAAGCGTCCTCTAACGTTAAATTTTTGCTAGATTGGTATCTCTGAGGGTCAGGTTGTAAATGAGCTTGTAAAGCATCAAAAGGTGTATCAAACTCTAAATTCTCATGCTTGAAAATTCCATAAGATGCATGGTTATTTCTTGTCATCTCAATCATGCCATGAGCATAGCTATTGTATGAAACCTATCTTTTTACTAAATTTTTAATAGAGAAAATGAATCCAAAAGCTCATTGCATAGCAAAAAATCATCCAAGCAATTCAAGTTGGAATTGCTAGTAGTTTGTGATCTCTTACCAATTGTGCTAATACTCCTAATTGTCCTCACATTGAACAACATGCATTAATTAACGAAATCTTTAAACAAAAGGTGTTGCACCCTGATCCTCGAATTATATAATCCTAGGTAGGGAGTTTTTTTAGGTTTTGTTGGAATGGTAGAGATTATATGACTCTATTAAGGTTGTTGAACAATGAAAGGCTTGGGTCGAGGACATTGTCCGAATGGATTTCCTTGTTTTCTTGACTTTTTAGGGTTCTATCAGTTGTGATAGAATTACTTTCTCATCCCACATATGCTATCTGTAGCCTCTTGGTCAGCATGAATGTGTATTACAAGATTGGTTTCCATATACTGAACATCATAAAGTGGTTGCCTTTTAGCTTGCATTTCCTTGGATCACCGGTAGAAGTGTTGGGATGATGAAAATTAAGTATTTCGGAGTAACTACTGTTCAAAGTACACTCGGATCCTCGATAGAAGTGTTCGTATGAAGAAAATTAAGTATTTTGAGGTAATTTCCATTCAAATTATTCTCCTCAGATCCCCAACAGAAATGTTGGTATGATGAAAATTGAGTATTTTGAGGTAATTATTACTTAAATCATACTCCCTGGATCCCCAATAGAAGTGTTGGTATGATAAAGATTGAATATTTTGAGATAGTTAACTTTCAACTTTACTTCCCCAAATTCCTGGCGGAGGGTTGGGATAATAAGATTGAATATTTTGAATAAATAACTTTCAACTTGTACGTCCCAAGAACCCTGGCGAAAGTATTAGTATGATAAAGATTGAATATTTTTAGATAATTGCATTTTAATTTATACTCCCTAGATCTTCGGCAGAGGTGTTGGTATAATACAGGACTTTTTACAAATTCCTTGGATCCAGGTTTTACTTTTATGTACATCTTTCATCAATGACTCATTTTCTCTTTTTACTTTCTTATACGGCTTAGAGTGTTTAAGGCTCACATGTCCCCTTCATTATTTTGGGCTGGTTTCCATTTATCTTGTCAACAAATTTCTCTTATCTATATCTTGTAATCCTATATTATTTCACCTCAAATGAAAAAAAATAACTTAATTTAGTCTGAGGCAATATATATCTTGTTAATGTCAATATTTTATGATATCTTTAGATGATTGTTATTAAATGAAAAATAGATAAAATGAAAAATGAACAAATGTATGAATAAATAAGTGTATAAAACAATATTCATTGGTATAAATTAGAAGCTAAACAAGTGGTCAAATATCAAACTAGAAATTATTGAAGAATTCGAATCATAACTCAATATCATGAACTGATATTTTAATTTACCCATTATGTAAAACCATATTTACAAGATTCAAAAGTAACCAAAAAGGATTGCTTTTGCGAGTACTTTATTTTCCTAACTATGTTAGTAATTATAAGAGATTCTCTTAAATCCTAATCATCATTTTTAAACCTATATTTACAAACCAAACAAAAGCCCAAAAGGTTGCCTTCATAACTAATTCATTGCTCTTTGGCATTCTAGTAGTTCCCCTAATCTGATAGGAGTTTGACAGTTTCCCTTGGCCTTAGTTTAATCTGGAATACACTAGTTTTGAGCAAATCATGAACTTTTTCTTTGAACTCATCACATTCTTCTATAGAATGCCCCCGTAATCCTGCATGGAATTCACAACATGCATAAATATCATAACATTTAGGATCAAAGGGTCTAAGGGGAGGCTTGTACACACAAAAAATGAGTTGATCTTGATGCAAAACAAATAACAATTCCTTATAAGTAAATGGAAACGAATTGAGCCTGCTTCCTTGTAGTCTTTTCTCAATGTGAACTCTGGAGGATGATGGAATAGCACAAGAAAACTCAAAAGGATTTAAGGTTAAGTTGAGCTGGGTAGATCAGGAATCAGGTGTTTTTGCTTCACCATTGTCTAACAAGACGTTAGATCCAACCTTCAAGTCTTTAAATGTTAATTTAAAAATTTATTCTTTTATCTTTCGAAGCTCGTGGTCTATTTCTCTGACTATTCCTTCAAATTTCTCAACGCTATTCATCAATCCATTAAGCTAATTTTTGGTTATTCATATTTCACTTCCATACACTCCTTATATGGGCTCCAATGTGCTAATCCTTAGCATTAAGTAATCATCCATGCCTTGATCCTTAAAATAAAATAAATGAAACAATTTCAGTAAGTTATAGAAATTATGAATGCTTAAGCATATGCTTAAACAAAAGTAAAAAGGAAATGCATGAATGAATTTATAAATTTCATAGAATATGAATATCATAATAAATTAACTCGAGAAATAAATGAAAGTAACATTTATCATAATAATACAACATATGCTTATTAATATCAAATTAAAAAAAGGAAAGGGTTAGAAATGCTCCCTCATGTGTACCTAATTTGGTATTCTCTAAAATCAAGCATGGCTCGTACTAGGTAAGGCCTTACGGTTCATTATATGAAGTTGGGTTGACATCTAAATAGGTTTTCAAATTGCTCCTCGAAGTTTAGAATGAACTTATGAGGTACCTAATCCTTACCCATCACGGGTTTATGTTGAAAAAGGTTCAATTTGAGTGGGAGTATCTTTCATGCCCATAACGATGCTAACACCTTAGGTAGGCATAGAAATTTACACCCGATAGGCTTTTCACTGGCCTAGACAGAGGCTAACACCTCAAAAAGCAAAGCTACTTTGCCCTTTCCTAAAATATCGGGTACCTATGCCCCCTTCATACACTGAAGGAAAATCTAATGCATATGCATGTGCACAGTGTATGAGGAGGAACAACTTACCTTTTATGACTCGACACTTTCAAAAATAATAAAAACCCCTATCCTAAATTCCCCCGCAAAAATAATGTTGCAAACAAAACAAAAGGATTAGTGAAAAATATGAAGAATATATCCTAAAATTTATGTAAAAAATACAATGAAAAAATTATTTGAAAATATCAAGAATTATAGTTAAATATTGGTTGAAACCAAATTAATCAAAATTTAATTAATACGTAATTGATTTTAGGCTTGACTCTCTAACCTATCCCTAGTGGAGTTGCCAAGCTGTCGCAATATTACCTGGATACAAATCCTGACAAGCCTAACTAAAAATGGCTCATGTACCCATTATTCCTAAATATATCATTATTTTTTATTTATTTTAGGAGCCATATAATTATTAAAATTATTTTTTATCTGACTAAATTGCCTAGATAAATTGCTCGGCTTCTCTAAATAATCATTACAAAATGACCATTTATTTTGGAGTCATCACCAAACTTACTATGGGCAGGTGAGATTAGACACCTGCTGAAGTTTGTATTTAGAGGATTACAAACCACAAAAATAAACTCTAAGGTCTATGCTCATACCAAACATCGCATGAAAGAGTTTGGGAGTCGGTTACAATCACAAGTAAGGATCAATCTTCTCGTGATGCTTGACAATCGGTACCTTATTAACCATGTGTTAAAATAAATTTAATCTTTATTCGATTTCAATATTTGATATTTAATTATAATTCCCTTATGTTTACAAATGAAATTTTATGAAACAAAATTTATTATTCTATGAAATTCAGGTTTTCATAATTTTAGAGATAAAAAATGTCTTCAATACCCTTCCAGAGAACCAAAGGAACACGAAAATTTTTACCATTCTCTTTCATACCCTACAGAGTATGGATGAAATACGAAAGGTTTTATTTTTCTGATATTTGAAAAATCTCGACTTTCATTATGAAAAAGGTATCTCATTATTAAAATAATTTATGGAACCCCTCGTATATTCTGGTAAGAATTCCATGTACTATTTTAACATCAGAGACATTGTCTTAATTTTTTAAAAATTCTTATATTATTATAAATATTAATAAAATAACTTCAGACTCAAAATGGTCTAAAATGATGAACCTAACCCTAATTTATACCTTAAACATAAAAATATACTAGCAATCACATAGGACTTGGTTCTCATGCAAAATTACAAAAATAACCTTGAGGTATACCTTTGACATAACAGTATCCAGGTGACCCTAAAAGATTCGAAAATAACACTAATAGTGTGAACCTATCATAAATATGAACCTTTGGCCTAGAAGCATTCCAGTGAATACCTAAGAAGCATTCCAGTGAATACCTAAGACTTAGCTCGAGGGAAAGTTACCAAATGCCCTAAGATATACCTCCAACATAAAAGTATTCTGGTGATCCTAAAAGGCGCTAAAATGATAAGAAATGATAAATCTATCCTAAATGTACACCTTTGACATAAAAGCATCTTGGTTGCTATCTAGGACTCGATTTTAGGAAAAATTATCAAAATACCTTTAGGGTATACCTTCAACATAAAAGTATCCCGATTATCCTAAAAGGCACTAAAATGATAAAAAATGATAAATTTACCCTAAATGTACTCCTTCAACATAAAAACATCCCGGTTACTATCTAGGACTCGATTTTAAGGAAAATTATCAAAATGTCCATAGGTTATATCATCGACATAAAAGTATCTTGGTTATCCTAAAAGGCACTAAAATATAAGAAATGATAAATCTATCCTAAATGTACACCTTTGACATAAAAGCATCTTGGTTACTATCTAAGACTCGATTTGAAAAAAAATTACCAAAATACCCTTAATGTATACCTTCGACATAAAAGTAGCTTAGTCACCCTAATTGACTTAAAAATAATTTAAAAATGTTGCACCAATCCTAAAAATTCACCTTTGGCATAAAAGCATCCTGGTGAAAAAAATTACTAAAATGCCTTAAGGTATACCTTCGACATGAAAGTATCTCAATACCCTAATAGACACTAAAACGATGAAAAGTAGCTGAATTTTATCTAAATGAAGAAGCTAAAATTTAATTTTGACTACAAATGCAAAATTTATAATCAAGCCTCTAAATTTTGAAAATTACATTTCGTATCCTTCGAAAGACCAAAAAAATACGAAAAGTTTTGAAAATTTCTATATCCCTACGGAAGGCCATAGAAACAATAGAAATCTTTAAAAGTGGCTAAATGACAATTTTACCACTAAAGGCTAAAATTTGCTATTTAGTCCCTAATTTTTTTCAAAATTTATATTTTGATCTATAAATGGAAAAAACATCATAAAATGTCACAAAAATATGAAAAGAAATATGAAAAATATATTCATGAATTTTCAGCCAAATATCTTGGCCTTAAAACAAAAATTTTTAACTTTTTACAAACTAGTCCTTATACTATTCTAAATTTGCATTTTGATCCCTGTACAAAATAAAATCATAATTAAACACAAAATTCATCACAAAAAATTACGAAAATCATACCAATATTCATGATTTTAATTCGACCAAGCACTTATAGCCTTAGAACAAAAATTTTGCAATTCTACAAACAAGCCCTAAACTTTCTAAAATTATAAAATAGCCACAACATAATGGAAAATGCATAAAATATATTCATGAATATTAGAATAAACATGAAAACACTTTGACAAGTGCAAACAAGCAACCAGCCAAGCATGAATAGCCTTCAAACAATTTTTTTTGTATTTTGCATATTAGTCCTTAAACTTTATAAAATTGCAAAATGGCCTCAAAATGATATAAAATACATGAAACATATTCAAATATGTTAGGCTAAGCATAAAAATACTTCTAAGAAGGTCTAAATGGTTCAGCCAAGCTCACATGTTCTAGGAAAAAATTTTTTGCTTTTTTGCAATCTAGTCCCTAATATTTTTATATTTACAAAATAAGCTAAATAAAATTATAATATCACAAAATTAGCCCCCAAATGATTCTACCATCTCAACAAAAAAATAGTTGTTTTTATCACCTATTTTCATAAATATTAATATACAAATATGTTGCAATTTTTTCCAAGCATAAATAAGCATAAAAACATAAAAAAATAATGCATAAATCTATACAAAACAACATGAAAATATTAAGAAAAATTACATAAACATATATACATAAAAATAAAAATATATATCAACAAACACAAACAATCTCAGAGAAAATCAAATTATTTTTAATAATAATGAACCAAAACAACAAAAATAAAATTTTAATCATAGCCATCTTACTTGGCCTTTCAACATGAATAAAAATTCATGAGCACAAGTATTCATTTGGTTCATTAATAAGATGAATCAAAGGAGAAATGAACAAAAATTACGAAATTTACAAGAATTTTACATTAAAAAGTCTTGAATTTTCATGTACTTTTATGTATTTTCTTTTTTTTTTAATTTTTTTCTCCTGATGGGCAAAGCTTGAAATGAAAAAATGAAACCCCTATTTATAGGGGATGAAGGACGGCAAGAATGGTGGAAACTTCCACCAAATTCTACAATTATTTTATTTATTTATTATTTTTTTTACTTTTTATTAATTAGGATTTGATTTAAATTAATGTTTTTGGTCTTTTAGTGGATGATGTCAAAACATTGGAAGATATTTAGATAATCTGTAAAATTATATTGTAAAAATTAATAAAAATGGCTGAATTGTAAATATTAAAAATTATTTATTTGATATAAAATTTTATATTATCAATTTAATTAAGTCTAATAATAAAAACAATTTTTATGTACAAGAGGAGGAGAAGAAAAATAAAAATTAACAAACTCGTAAAATTTTACGAGAAAACTCTTATTGGAAAAAATTGTTATACGTAAAAAAATACAAAATTCATAAAATAAATTGGATTTTTACAAACTAAATTAATCTGAATTCAATAATGATATTTTAAAATTATAAACTCAAAAAAAAATCACACCAAAAATTTTTACTGAGTAGAAAATTTTGTATTTCAAAAATAAAAAAATTATGAAAGAAAATGAAGATTTCATATAATAAAATAACTTTTTCAAAACTGATTTAATATGGATTGAATAATAATATTTGAGGAATTTTAAAAATTATAAACTGAGAAAAATCCTCCAAAAAAATTTACAGAGTAAAAAACTCTGTATATTAGAAAAAAGGACAATTTCAAATAGAAAATGCAAAAGTCATAAAATAAAATAAATTTTTCAAAGCTAATTTATTATGAATTAAATAACAATATTTGAAGAATTTTAAAAGTTATAAACTGAGAAAAATCTTATTGAAAAAATTTATGGTGTAGAAAATTCTATATAATGGAAATAGGAAAAATTTAAAAAAATGCAAAACTTATAAAATAAAATGAATTTTGAAAAAATGATTTAATGATGATCAAATGAAAATATTTAAAAGATTTTGGAACTCAAAAATTGAGAAAATGCCACCAAAAATTTTACAAATAAAGAAAAACTCGTATTTTTAAATTGAGAGAATTTCAAAAATTTGTTCAAATTTTAGAAAAATAAATTTTATTTATCATAGTAATTAAAATATTAATTTTTTAAAATGATAAAGATGAAAAATTGAAATCTCGAATAATTTATTGGGTAAATTTTACGAATATAATACCCGCGATACTATGAAAAATTCAAAATTAATTGCAAAATGAACTTTGACACCTTGCAGTTTAAAAGGTCAATATGAATTTTTTATTAAATATTTTTTATTTTTCAAAGTGCATATTAGCAATAATACCACACAAGTATCGGCAAAAATATACGACAGTTAATTTCCAAATTTAAATGAAAAATTCTCAAAAAATTCTTGAAAATGGAAAATTTTACCATCATAATCTGCAAAAATAAATTTCAAAATGTCACAAGTATAATATTAAAAGTTAATTATTTTCTCGAAATTTATTTTCTAATTTGAGATTTGTGCTGTACGACCTTTGAAATGGAGCTAATTTTTTCAGGTGCACCTACGGTTATTAAAGTACAATTAAATAGGTCTTAAAAATGTACACTCCCCTTAAGAAAAATTTAATTTCACTTAGATAAGTGCCTAATTTTGTATCTCGAATATTTTTGGAATGATAAGGAAAGAAGGCTTAGACAAAATTAGATATCTACAGTGATTAACTACTTGAAGCCATTCTTGCCTTTACAGTTTGGAGACTCTCACCAATGCATTGACTTGGTCTTTCTAAACTTGAAAAGAGTGCTATAAATCTTGTGTTCTGAGTGTCAAAGCTTCATTTTCAGCCAAATTTGCCATCAAATCTCGAATTCGAGCTTCTAATTGTTCATTCTTCCGTTGGTAAGTTGATACAAGAGCATGATTTAACAAGCTTTTCCTTGTTGGCCCTAGCTAGTTCTCTCCATTGATGTAGTTCCTTCTTGAAAGTAGTAATTTTTATCCTCCACTCGACTAATGACTTTCTAAGCCATCTAGACTTGCTTGCTTTGTTAAGGGCCACATTGTCTTTCTTTAAACTCTCACGATCCTCCTTGAGGTAGTTTTTCTCTTTGAAAACCTTGTTTACCTATCCATCTTTACCTATCCATCCCGGAGGTAAAGTTCTATTTCTAACTGACTATTTTCCTCTTTTAAATAGGTAATCTCCTTGGTAAAGGTTGCATTTTCTTGTTCAAACTCTCCTTTGAGCAATTCAATCTTAGAGGGAAATTTATCAACTGGTATTTATGATGTCCTAATACCAGATAGAGGCAAGCCGTCATTAATCCAACACATCCTTTATTCGTTATATCTCGGTGTCATACACCTCCCTCTCTAATACCTTTCTATGCAGCGAGTTTGTCTCTATGCATGAAAACCTAGGTGGACTTTTGACTTGTAAGTCTTGGATAAAGGGGATGATTATCAGCACTGGAATTGTCAGAGGATGATATGGGCATAGCTAGTGCTTCCCCACAGTCTCATGAGTGGTACATAACTATAATCTATACACCGATATATGACTCACTGTAGGGAAAACCAAAAAGCCTTTCATGTTACCTCTTCCTCTTTCAGGTTTTAGAATTTTTGGACGCATTACTTTTTAGATTTATCTTGAGGCCATTCCTTCTCAGGTGCCTTAGAGATAGGATTAAAGTTGGGTAAAGAGTTGTACGACATCCTTTTCTTTAAGATAAAAATGATTGACAAGCCAAATGTAAAAGAGTAGTGAACATCAGATGAAATGGTTCGCATCATTTTCTTGTAAAAATTAAGTGCTCGAATAGTTTTGACAATGATGGCTGGTACGAGATTGATGTTGCAGCATAAATGAGAAAAGACATTTGCTATCGTAGCTTCAACATAGCCTAATTTCTTTGGGAATATGACCAGACCATAGATCACCAAAGCGTAATATCTTGGATTTTTCGGATATCACTAGTACTTGCCATTGCTTTTTTCAAACTGGCCCATTAGATGCATTCACTATTCCCCATTGTTTTGATATGACTATCAATCTAAGGCTCTATTATCTCAAGGATTTGAGCTAATCTTTTCTTAAAAGTTAAAGGGTTTAAAGCCTAGCAGTATATTCTATCAGCCTTGGCTTTCTCAATGTTAAGCAACATGGTATATTCATCATTATGGGAACCAAATCGTCATGATTAAATGTGAAATATCGATATACTGGGTTCCAAAACTGAGATGTCACTTGTAACAGGCCGACATCCAAATAGACTTAGAGCAAAAGGGTAATGTCCCTTTATCTTTTCGTGAATAATTCCTTCTCAGTATTATCCAAACTGGTCCATACGTACTTAAAATCTTGCCAACCATTCTAACAATACCTTATTTTAACCATTTTATGCATTGTTGAGATATTTTTGGGTTTTAGGACATCTTCATATTCATGCTATTGGCGTTCTAACTACGCTCAGACTTTCTCAAAAGGCTTCAGCTCTAAAGTAGACTGTTGCTCCATGACAGACACCACTTGATGAACACTGAACCATTTACCAATTGTCCCATAATGACGGTGATTATGATAAATTGATGATGCATGAAAACAAAAAAGAGGAAATGAGTTAGTAACCAATATGAGATAATAGGCTTAAGGATAAAAAAATAAAAGAATAGCAGCAAAAGTGTATCACAAAATTTGCCCTAAGGGCAAACATGATGATCATAGATGTTAAGATGTTAGATAGATAGCATAATGGCCTGTCCACATTAAAAATTTCCTTTTTGCAAAGCAACATAATGCCTCGTGAGGATTAAGGCTTACCATTTAAGTGGTGACATTTGTTCATCATTATCTATGGCTAGTAGTCATTAAGCCATCATTCAGATAGCATATGGCTTATGCAAAGACCTTATTTTGTACGGGCTAATTTTTAGCAATCTGGGGCATGGATGTGAGAAGGAACAATGATCATTGTCACCTGGCAAAAAAGTATTTTGAGGTCAAGAAAGTGTATGGATCATATCAAAGGTAAATGCAAAGATATGACATCAAATAATGTAGTTCAAGGTGTTTAAGGACCAAAGATATGAGAAAATTCATAATTTTGCTTGAATGTATTAATTCATGGTTCTCATGTATCGATACAGTGCTCCAACATGCCAAAAATTTGAAATGTCCCTATTTATATCGATACAAAATGTAAATGTATCGATACAGGAGCTCAAGTATCGATACTAGGCCATGCCAAAACCAAAATATGCATTCTGAAAAGAAATGTATCAATACATATCAACATGTATCGATATAATGTTCATTGCATCGATACACTCAAGGTTTTTGGACCAAATGTATCAATACATTTTGCAATATATCGATACATATAGGCCATTTTCCACAGTCTGGCATTTTTGACTCATCTATCATTAATCAAAAACTCAATTTTAACTTATTTCTTAGCCTAAAAAAAGATCAAAACCCATATCAAATTATGAATTTGGACTTTTGAATTAATCAAAACATTTTTTTGAAGTCTAAATTAGATCAAAAAGGTCAATGTCACATGATCACCCTACTCTTCCCTAGTTTATTGACTAAGATCACCATCAGCCACCCTATTTGCTGGAAAATCATTTCAGCGTTTAAACCAGCCACCCTATGTCCATCACATTGGCAGCAAGTTGCTCCCTACAGCCATTCTATAGCCACCAAGCTGACATCACTTTTTTCCTCTTAAGAAATGACCAAAAACACCTCTAAATTGGCTCTAAAATATTAGTATAAATAGACCACTTATATCTCAGCTAAAAAAGGTTAGATTCCAGCTTGTTTTCAGCTTCCAAAACACATTCTTACATCAAGAAAACTAAAATCTCGTAGCTCTTCACTCACTACCTAAAACTAACTCTAAAATACTCATTCCCAACCATTACACATTCTAAAATCACTTTCATCCATACCAAAACCAAAACCTTATTATTTCTCTCTCTTTCTTGCTTATTAACAACGAGGAAAAGAGGGAAATTCAAGCCATCTCTGTTGCTCCAACTATTTGGAGAAAATTAAAGTCTTATTACCATAAGATTTTATTTTACCACTTTTATTTTTTACTTTTTAGCACCTTCATCAGTTTATTGAGCTCTCCATGTTTCCAACACTCACTTAGGATTATCATGCATTATTGTGGCTCTTGGTTGTGGTAGTTTAGGATTTGGATGCCTTAATGCCTCTTTGATATGCAAAATGCCTCATTTCATCCTTATTATTTTGATAGCTCTTACTTATGCATTTTATACCATAGCCATACATCTTGTTATCCTTAATCTGTGTATGAATCATTAGCCTAACACATTTTAAGCACATTGACACATTAGCTTGCATGAACCATTGTCATTTTTAGCATCCATAACATTTTCTTGTCAAAATGCATAACACTTTCTTTGTCTAGACCATTGGTAAAGTTAGCATCCTCATTCATGCTATGTGCCATCCCTTTATATTTTTGTTGTTTTCCCTTTATCAAAATGCATGTTTGATGGCTGTCAAAAAATTGATTTTGAAAACCTACCCAAGCCAAGCATGTTAACCTTAACTAATGAGGATTAACATGGACTTAGCATTTTTCTTCAAGTTAGCAAAATATTTTAGGGAAAATTAAGTTTTCTACCTCTGAAATCTTGGTTAAACGAGCTCAAATCTTTTGATTTTCTAGCGAAAATGGCCTTACACTTGTTCCCAAAATGTTCGTGCCTTATTTTTGAATCAAAACCTTGAGTGGTATGATTGATGGACTGTTTCATCATCCCATATTACTTTGGGGCTATGCAAATGAGTTTGTGATGCTCATGCCACTATTTCCCTTCAGTCATGGACATTCGAATGTCAGTGACTTAAGTTTGGACTTGTAAACATAAAGAAAATGAGAAATGTCCCCTGCTTTGCTTTGTTCCCTATTGGTAGCATCACTGTTACAAATTGAAAAATCACTTTAAAATCACAAATGATTTTTCATGAATTTTTTGATATTTTTCTCTCAAAGTGTGTCAAATTATCTCTAAAATGATATCATATTCACCCCTGGATCAGTCCGAACGAAAGAATTATGATTCTTAGAACTTAGACTATCCAGAATCCCTAGAATCAGTAACATGTATTCTGTTTGGGCCCTTCAGGCCTACTATATGATTTTTCCAACTCAATCCAACATTTTTTCCTAAAAACATCATGAAATTCCCTTTCTGAAAAGGTATTATTTATAATTTTTCGATACCAAATGAGTCTGAAATGATTTTTCAAATCTTGACATACCTTGTCCCTAATATGTTCTACCAGCAATGAAATTAATCCAAACCTGAAATTTTATTTCCCTGAAACATGACCTTCTTGGGATATTAAAAATATTTTTAGATTGACCCTCGTCGAGTTACCTTTCTAAAGGTATCTTGTTCACCCTCTAAAGTCTTTAAACCAATTTAGAATAAATTCAGGAAGCAGGATAGTACGATGTTGTCCCCTGTCTTTAATTGTGGTCAAAATTGAGTTATTTTCCTGAACTTTGTCTCGAGACCTTCGAATGTCACCACATTAACCTATTCAGCCTTGAGAATATGCTTTAACCTCCCATAGGCTCGTATTAAGGCACGAATATTTTTACATCTTTAACATCCTCATTCACAATAATTTCTTTCACCAAAAGTCGTCAAAATGCTCACTCATTTTCTAAATCGCAAAGTTTTGTCAACTTAATTTTTCTAACTCGACTTTTTTAAAGAGTGTCAGACGTGTCACTTTTGGGGAAACTCTAACCTCGACCTTCTAAGGGGATACTCTAACCCTGCTTTTCAAAATTGTCAAGATTTAAAAATCCTCTTTTATCAAAATTATTCATCATCCATAAGGATACTCCAACCTCACCTTTTTGAAGGGATACTCCAACCCTGTCTTTCAACTATAATTAATCTTTTTGCTTTTTCTTGAACTTTCTTGAATGTGTCAAACAAATCTCATTCAATCAAGAATACCAGATGCATCTCAAAAATTGTTGATTCAGTTATTCCCAAATAATCGATGCCAATTACGAGATAAATTCCAATAGTCTATCCCTTTTCTTTATTATTGCATTGAATGATCCATGTTATGTTACTTTATTTATTGCCTTACTAACATGATTTCTTTGTGATGATTATTTGCATTCATGTTTTCCAATCATTTCAAGTAAAACTAAAGGTAATATACGACATAAATATCTCTCCAGTGCCTAAAGTGGAATATTCCATTTTTCAAGTAAAATCCAGAGTTCATTTTTATTAAAAATCTATATATTCCCCATCTCTGTGGGGCGTATATGAGATTAAATCTTTTTCATCAAAACCTAGAATTGTATTTCTATAACATTCATGCATTAAAAAAGGGTTATAACAAAATGGTGATAATGTAATATCAAAAAAATCAAATCAAGATGAGATATAGCTTGGAAGGTATCGATTTCGGGCATCGCAAAGAGGCTTGTACCTCATTGTCTATAACCAACTCTTAAACCCAATGATGAATCTTTGTGCTATGTAGACCATGGGATCAATGTTTTAAGTTTCGTAATTCAGAACATAGGTTTTAATAGGCGTCCAATCATTTCTAGTCTAAAATGATCGATGGTGACTCCAAGCGTTGGCAATTTTGTGAGGGTCATTCAAGACCAATAAGATGAGCAATTCATCTTATGATCCCCTTCACTATATCACAAGTTAAGAATCCATACTTTCTTATTCTTGGAAAAGTCACAAAGGAAAACTCTCATTTAAGAAAGATATTTCCAAGTAAAAAATTTAAGTCATATACACCCATAGATTCGCAAGGATCCGCCCTAGGGTATATTGTAGTAGCTTATTTTGGTCAGATATGACTTTTGGGATGATATGGTATCATAGGCAATAGCATTCGCTTGTCATTGCCTATTTGTTAAAGAATATTTATTGTTAAACGTAATAACATATTCTAAAGAAACGATCATGAAAATAAAAATGACAAACGCGACTACAACATTCACCATCATCATCCATGTAACTACAGTATATAGGAGTAAAGGTGAAAAGTGTTTCCCTAAATAATCCTATCGTTCAAGTCATTCTAGTAGCTATCCAGTATGCTTTGACATAATTTAGCTTGTAGGTTCACTATATGAGTTTAAGTTAATGCCTAATTCAACATCCAAATCGCTTTTCCATCTGGTTTGGCGAAATGGGTTTGATTCAGTAGATGTATTTCCCTATGCAAATACAAAATGGTACTCACGAGAGACATAGGTAATTTATACCCTAGAAGGTCTTGCCATGCCTATGCAGAGTGTTGCTCACAAAGGCGGATGGCTTATTTCCTCCTAATAATTAGGATGTTAACCACACCATGGTGTTTGGTGGGAATCTAGTGCAAATGCAAGTGCATGGCATGTGTTGGGGAAACAATCAAACCTTTTTGTTTTTCTCCATATTACCATGCTTATTTAATCAAAATTTATTTGGGAGCAAAGTAGTCTATAACAATCACAAAACAAAGCCACAAAAGTAAAAAGTTAGAAAATAAAAATATAAGGGAATTTAACTAAATAATAAATGAAAGCCGAAAAACTAAAGGTTAGAAATTAAAGGCCAACCAAGACATAGCTAGTCATAAGCCTAACTCTCTTAAATAGTCCCCGATAGAGTCGCCAAGCTGTTGCCACATTCCCACTTTTAAAATTTTAGATGATCCGAAGGATTTAGCATGCTTAACTTAGAAAAATATGATAGTGATGGTGGTTCAGCCTTTGAGTTATCCTATTATCGAGATTTGGATTAGATGTAATAATATAAAAAAGAAGTAATCGTCGGGTGAATCACTTATCCAATTAGTCTTAAATGGGAACCATGATGTGGCCATAAACTTGGAGTTGCCATTGGTCATTTTAGGCTAGGCATGATCGGATGCCTGTTGAAAATGATATTTTAAGTTTATGAAACTTTAAGCATCAATTTTAAGGTCTACAAAGTCCAAAGATTTGTTGGTTGGGTTCGGGAGTTCGTTACATATAGGGAAGGATTAGCACCCTCATGACGCTCGAAATCGATATGTACTAACTTTATCTCATTTTGGTCTCAACTTAATTGGTTCTATTTTTGTCATTATTTAGACATAATTCCCTTTGATGCATAAAGTTTTGTAAAATTGTAGATCTAGGTTTTTAAAGAAAATTAGATCACCTATACACATTAAAAGTGTAAAAAGCTTACGGATTTTCATGAAAATAATCTTTGGATAGAGTTTTGGAAATTTGGATATTCTATATTAGACACTGAAGTGATACCAACGTGAAACATTACCTTGTAAATTTTATTAGAAAACAAATTTTAAAAATGAATGCACGATAATCACTACAAAAAGAAAACATGTTAGTAAGGTCACAAACCAAAGTATCCCTTCAGAAAGATGAGGTTGGAGTATCCCCAAAAATAAAATTATGAAAATATTTAAGAGTAAAGAGAAAATTTAAGTTTTTTAGGAAGTATGGGGTTGAAGTATCCCTTCAAAGTAGTGAGATTAGAGTTCCCCCAAAAATGAAAAATTTTTATGCTTTTAAAGAAAAGGTTTTGAAGAAAAGGTTCCTTTTTTTAAAAGATTTTGAAAATATGAAATCGAAGATTTGTACAAGATATATTTTTATCTTAAGCCTTAATCCAAGTCTAAAGGGCTTATGTTATGGAGGAACTAATCAGATACATTTCAAGACATTCAAATATCTCCATAAAGGAGATTTAAAAAATTGGGTGAAAAAACAAGGGACAACATCATGTTATCTCCTTTCCTTTGTCCATCCGAATACTTTGAGGGCTGAATGAAGTACTGTTGGAAAGATAGCTCGATGAGGTTTAATGTAAGAATATTCCAAAAATACTAAAATGTCACTTTCTAGGCAGGATTAATTTTTAATGTTAGGTCTATTTTGACACTAGCAGTGTATGCAGGGGAAAAGACACATTAAACTTTGAAAAATCATTTTAGGCTTATTTGGAAATGTTAAATCATGAGCAATACTTTTTTAAAAAAAAAATTTATGAACTTTCTAAAAAATTATTCACTAAGTTAAAAAAAAATCATTTGGTGGGTCAAAATGACCTAAGTAGAAACTGTTAGCTGATTTAAAAAGTTTCAAATACAAAAGTTTGAGAAATCTTATTTCTTTCATCAGGAATAATTCGAGGGCACATAAGACACCGTTAGAAGGGTACTTCGATTTTCCTTAAAGAAAAAAATCAAAAAAATCAAGTAAAATATTTTATGGTTCAAAAATGATTTTTCAAACTTAGACTACAATGTTGCTAAAGCAAAACAAGGGCTATCTAATTTTTCAATTTTCTTAAAGGATGGACTCGGGTCTAGGATGTTTGAATGTTTGTGACAGGAACAAGTAACATGGCCATCATGAACTTATTCCATAATCTTAAAGTACTTTGGGACAATGAAACAACTCATTAACCATGTCACTAAAGAGGGTATTAGGCCTAAGATCAAGGCTTAATACTTTAACAAAAGAAAACAACATTTTATTTCCATGAATCCAGATTTGGGAGGTTTAGTTTGTCCCTAAGATTGGAGGACCAATATGATAAAACCTTAAATCCATGCTAATCTCCATCTATTAGAGGTAGCATGAACTTAACTTGGGGATTTCTTTTAAAAATCAAATTTTTAGTGAACAAGCATGCATCTTGATAGGAATGACATGAACAAAAAACAACATGCCCAAAGATGAATAACTATTAAACATGCAAACATGCAAAGGTAAGATTTTAACATAGAAGTGGGGCAAAATGAAAGAAGATAATAAATAAGATGCACAAAAATGAGATAAGCATGCTTTAGCAGAGGAAAGTGTGCTGAAGTTGTCAAGACAACATTTTTATGACATTAGACTCCTTAAACTATGAGAAAATGCATGAATATACTTAATGCATTTTATAAAAACATTTAAATATGTGTTAAGCATATGAAGATAGGTGAAATATTGACAAGAAATGCATGGAGTAGAAGTTTGGCCTACCAAGCAACACCAAGTAATCAAAAGAACATTAATATCCTAAGATTACCACAACCAGGGCAACGATAATGCATGAGAGTCCTAGAAAAGTCATGATAGCATAAAAGGCTCACTAAAATGATGTAGATGATAAAAATAAAAAATGTATGGAACAAGGTAGAGAAAATATACCAAAAAGCTTGAACTTTTCTCCCTTTCCAAAATGATGACTTTAAGCTTAATTTTTTCCCTCTTTTTGCTATTATCTAGCAAAAAAAAGGATGAAATAAAAAAGCTTTCTGATAAAATTATTGATGGTAGGGTGTTTTAAGTGTGAAAAGTTAAGTTTTTAAATTGTTCTGGTGGCGATTTAGGAAAACTATGGGAATGGAAGAGGGTTTTAGGTGGAAAGTAATGAAATAGCGTTTTTAAGAGAGTTTTTAGGTTGGAGATTGCTAAAGTGTGTTTTTTTTAGGGAATGGCTAGAGAGATTTTTTGTTTAGAGGTAGTTGAAAGTCCTTTTCTAAGAATGGCTAAAATCTTCTTTTAATCAATGCTCAATGAAAGCTTTTAAGAGATAAAGTAAAAGCATTTTTTTATCTTTCCCTCCCATACTAAGGGGCATCTCCAGCTACTATGCCCAGTTGATTTTCTTATTGGTTCTATCATCTTGAGCAAGAAAGCAGAAAAGCTATGGCAGCTTGTAACTAGAGATATGCTTGCCATGCCTTCTTACGACCATATATTTTATGAAAGTGACCCTTGTCATTGGCTATTTAGGCTATCAAAATTAGTTTAAATTTGATTGTAGGCCCAAAGTTGAGGTTTACAATGTTTTATGATGGTTTTTTGGTGCAAAAAAAACATGTTTGAATCAAATTTTTGAAGGCAAAAAATGGTAAAAATGAATATTTATACAATGAGGTGTGTATTGAGGCATGTATCGATATTAAGAGCAAAAAATTATTTTCGATCTCGAGACTTAGAAGTGTGTATCGATACTTCATGGATTTGTGCTGATACTCATAATGCATATCGATACATTTTGCCAAAAATCACAACTTTAGATACTGCCAAGGTTTGTATCGATATAAACATGCTAGGTATCATACCTTACCTCAGGTATTGATACCAAATCATCTTGTATTGATACTATGTATGAAAATTCAAGTTTTTTATAGTGTAAAGGCCTCGTATCAATACCTATGCACTAATATATCTTCCATGTACCTGTGGCTTCCCAGCTTACCTCAATTTGGTCATAAATAGTGGGAAATTTATCTATTACTCATTTGAATGACTCGGATGACACCCTAAATAATGGCTTTTGATGCCTTACTTTACATTTTTCTTTAATATGACCCATAGGCATTTTAGATATTCTTAAATTTTTTTTGCCTAGCATCGTGTCATCTAATAGTGCCTGTCAACACGATACCTAGCAGTCATCCCATAGTTTTTATTTGTTATCTTCTAATTTTATCACTCTTTAATTGAGTTTTAGGATCCTAAAAGTAGGCTTGAACAAAATAAGATGTCTACAGTTGTTTCCTGGGTTTAACCCCAAATAAGCATCGCCAACTTTTATGGGCTTTAACTCGATAAGCGTCCAACTCTTTATAGACTGAGGTAGGTTGTTTTCTAGGTTTGACTCCCTAATAGGTGCCACTAGCTTATGTAGGCTTTGACTTGATAGGCATCTAGCTTTTTCTAGACTAAGGTAGGGAAAGAAAATCATATTACTCTTTGAGGACTAAAAGAAGTAAGTTTAGATACCTCTCTTAGATGATTTTTAATGAGCTCATGAGGTTAGAGATACTTACCTAAGGCCTTTCAAGTTTTTTTGAAAATAAAAAATTATACCTTAAACTCCCCATTAATTTGACTTCTATATGCAAGGGTTACTACCTCAAGGATGTTATATGCTGCATAATGCATGAGGATGCAAATGCATGCTTAAGATGATACAAGAGCGATAACATAAAATCTAATTCGGTGATCTATTTTAGCCTTCTCCAATTGTTTGCTCTTCGATAGGTTTGATAAGGTGATCTTTTACCTTAAGATTGACCAACCTTGTTCTAGATTTTAGAGATTTTGAATGCAAAAGTTGTCTATTGAATGTGTGGATGACTTGTGATTGTGGTGGGCTCTTGAGTTTAGATGGCTTATGATTGGGGACTTTTGTTGCATTAAGTTTATTGATAAGTATGGAGGGTTTCTTTGGTCAATTATGACTCAAAGGGTATTTTTGGTGGTCTATTCCAAACTCCACTTGAGGATAACAGTTTGAAAAGAATTTTAACTCTTTGTTTATAGGCTGAGGTTTACTGGGATGAAGTTTTGAACATATTTTTAGAATGTAGAGGTCTATGGTAAGAAAGATGGTGGCCTCCAAGGTTCATTCTTGGCCTTTAAACATGGAACGAAAATTCCTGCAAAGTTTCCATCTTTTCATGTAACGCTAGGAAATCCTATTGTTAGTTACATTCATTTATCAAGCATTGTCAATTAAATGATAAACATGATGTAACATGAGATGCAGGAGTTAAAAAGACTTTCCAAGAAATCAAATGATTGTATTTCATTTAAAAGAAAGAAAGTACAAGTTATGACAAATTATATGATCATAAAAGATTTTAAGAGATAAAAGAATCCAGAAGGGTTTTTTTAGCCGCTTAGCCCTTGATGTTGATGACATGAGTCTTCCACTAGGTGTCTTTTAAACTTTTCTCAAGCAATTAATCCTTTTGGTATTGGTTGATTCATGAAAAAATTCTTCAAATATGCCCTATGGTGGGATAGAGGCTCAAGGTTAGGTAGTTTCCATTTTTTAGGTACAAGTAAGGATGAGATTTGGTAGGTTAAGTTGGCATAGAATAGGTGAATTAGGTTGTGATTTGGTGTCCAGATCAGGGTCATGAATCTAGGGATAATTGGTCTTTGACTTGGTTTGAGTAAGGGAGTCTGATTACTAAAGTAGCCATTTCAGGTTTTCAACCTAAGCTAGCTCTCTCTTCTTTTTTAGGGGTCTTTTTTTTAGGGGTGGAAGGAATAGGAGGAATAGGATGCCTTTGTGGGTTTTCACCCTAAAATCCTTTCAAGCATAGTATTTCTTGACAAAATTAAAGTTCACAACGTTGGATAGGTCGTTATTGTCCATA